>VDFB02049217.1:101451509-101925827 GCA_007258455.2 Sequoia sempervirens | reverse complement strand
TAATAAATGTCATACATGACCAGATTGGATTTAAACAGCGCTAAACATACATCTCGTTAATATGACCTAAAGCCTCGGGAATGTGTGCCCAAATGCTAGATCAACCCCACAAATGTGGAAGATAAAGGGTCACTCCACATAGAAAAGTAATAAAGTATCTCATGTGGGTCAAGTAGACCAAATAATCCATGCATGAACCAATAAACAACCTCCATGATGCCTCAACATGTGTGCAAGGGTGTTATGTCATCTCTATCATGCCTCAACATATGTGCCAATGCCAAATCAAATCCCACGTGTGGTGATGAGAAGGTTGATCTATGTCAAAAAGTGATGAACGAACATGTGTGAGCCAATGGAGACCAAGTGCTCCATGAACTAATCTCATATAATTTGCAGTAGAAACTTATACATAATATGTCTATGTCTTAAGAAAATAGGAATCACAATATATCACCATGGATCTTGTAATGATTCTATCATTCATAAAAACAGTAAATCACATTCACTGTATACATAATCTCTAGTTAAAAGCTCAATATCCTTGATCTAATCTCTAGTTAAAATCATAATAAATTTGACTTTCAATATTGACTCTAAAATACGGGGACATATAGACTAGTTAATTCTCAAAGAACCTTTGAAGCATATTACAGTGACAAAATATCCTAGAAAATTATCCATTTCTGAAATATAGGAGAAGAAGATATATAGACCAGTTAACTCTCAAAGGATCTTCGAGGAAAATATAATCATATATAGCACAAAATGCAAAGGGTTGGTACTTAAGGTTATGTAATAGAATTTGCAATTGATAGTTAAATTGTATAACAATTTTTTTATGATCTTTACTAACGTTTATTAGAATTGTTGCATGTTTTACATCATTGGAATGACATATTAGCTGTAACTTTTTTGAAATTTTATTATGGTATGTGCACTTTGATATGATGTAATATGATTATGGTTTCATTTCATATGTTGTAATATTAGATATATAATAGAAAAATAAATTATTGCATGAAATAAATAATAACTTTTCATTTTAATTTTTTTTTTTGTAGAACACGAGTCTTCCAAAAGATCAAGATGATCCTCATCATGATATAGATCCAGAAAATGTTGGTTCTAGTATAGATCACATAGCAGAGAATGATGATGATGCAGATAAGAAGACACTGAGGCCAATGACAATGATGATGACGACGATGATGATCATGATGATGATGATCACGATGGTGATGACGATGATGAGGCAATTGCTGGTAGTAGCTAGTGACATTCATGATCATATAGACTGCATCATGGATCATTGTTGATATATCGTTATGATGCCTCTTTTCATAATTACTATCATATGTATCATTTTCACAGCCTGCAGTACCATATTATTGAGTTGTATCATTTTGAATTACATCATTTGGACATGTATCATCTTGACTTGTATCATTTTGAGTTACATAATTTATCATTTTTACTTATATCATTTGTACATGTATCATTTTCACTTATGTCGACTATTGGACATGTATCATTTTGACATGTTATTGATCTACTGGCATATTTGACTTTCACTTGTTTTAGCTATATATGATGATGATCTTATCAGTATTGACTTGTCAATTTATATATATTGAAAGTGGTCGATGATTTTTGGATGGATATTTATTACATATGATGATTTTAATTTACTGCTCAAGATGGATGTTGTCAAATTCAATTCAATTATAGATATTTGACTCACTTGTTTTAATTATAGATGATGATCATGTTATAATAATTATCTTGTTATTTAATCATATGAGTTAAATAATTAAATTACTTACTCTATAATCATATGAATTATTTAAGAGGCATGATATATTTAACTAATTAAATTGAAATAACACATATTAAATTAATAAATCGAAGCAAAACAAGAAGCATTTTTAGAAGCAAAAAAGGAAGCAACAATGGAAGCCAAACTAGAAGCAAACCAAAAGCAATCTTGGAAGCAAAACTTGGCATTATCTAGTAAGAAAAAACAAAAGCAATCCAGGTAGTGAACAAAGAAGTAATAATGGAAGCAATTTTAGAAGCAACAAAAGATGAAATAATAGAAGCCATATTAGAAGCAACAAAAGATGAAATAATAGAAGCCATATTAGAAGCAACAAAAGATGCAAAAATGGAAGCAAAGCTAGATGCAACAAGCGGCGTTATATCATAAGCAAAATTGAAGGCAAAAATGGAAGCAAAATCATAAGCAAAATTGGAAGCAAAATTGGAAGCAAAACTGGAAGCAAACCTGGAAGCAAAACTAGAAGAAAAACTGGAAGAAAACCTAGAAGTAACACAAGAAGCAAAATCGAAAGCCAAACTAGAAGCAACAAAGGACATCATAATGGAAGCAAAACTTGGTGTCAATTAGGAAGCCAAAAAAGAAGCTATTTTCGATGCCATACTAGAAGCAAAATAGGAAGTACGACTGGGAGCAAAACTAGAAGCAACAATGAGAGCAGACATGGAAGCAAAACTGGAAGCCAAATTGGGCACTAATTTAGGTGCTATTTCTGACATTAAATTGGTCTCGCTTCCCGGCGCTATTCCTAGCGCTATTGCTTGTGTTACTTTTCCGGTGCTAAATTTGGCACAACATCTAGTGCCAAAGTGAATATGCAGTTTGGCATCAAGTTTTGTGCTGGCAGAAGTGTCCAATTCATGAACTCAAATGCACTAAATTATGGCGCTATTTTAGGCGCTAATTGCCTATTTTGTTGTAGTGTTGACAAGGACCCATTCACCCATGGAAAAACCAGTCCCTTAGCAAACCTCAAAAGTAGTTTTTGGTGGTAGGTGCATGCCATCATATCCTTCTCAGATCTACTTGCAAATTATCATTTTCATTTTTTGTACATTCTAAAATCTGCATTTTATGTTTTAAGTCTCATTGTCATTTAGTTTGAGCATTTCAAATAATTTAACTTTAGTTCCAGATATTTCCTAGTGTCCTAAGGATTGAGATACAGATCTGATTGGCTCACCATTGAGGTTGAAAGTCAATCTTTACACCTTGAGGATCTCTTTCCTAATGAAATCCCTAGGGAAAGACATACATTGGAATTCTTAAGTTTTATGCACATTAGAACTTTGGGGATCCCTCTCCCTCCATTTCAAATATTTATATTAATACTATACTTATTTATATATTATTTTATGGCACAACACTACTTATTTATAGTCACATGTAAGAATCTGACAAACTTTAAACATTGTCAGTCTAACAAGTTTATAATATTACGCTATTGGATAAAAGATTTATCTAGATATACTTATTTATAAATTTAGTATTAAATTATTAATTATAAATAATATACTATAAATTAATTTTCATTGCCCAACGCATATCTTTAAGGGTTGACCACAGTCAAAATGGCATTGGCTTTAGCTTATGCACTGATCCTTTGAATGGTTTCTTTCCCATTTCTTTCGCCTTTAATATGTTTTCAACCATGTGCATTGTGAAGGTTTTGTTGAGTGCTTTAAACCTAGCACATATGTTATGGTCAATGCAAATTTGGCAAGGGAATTATAGGTGAAAATACGTTGTTAACACGATATGCATTGGCTTTAACTACTTGTATTAACTTGCATCTAGCCTAAATAAGTATAATTATATTATGTTAATTATACTTATATTATATTAATATATTATAATTATATTATATAATAATATGTATATATAAGTATAAATATTATATTGTATAAATAAATAATAAGTATTATAATATAAATACATATAAATATTATTATAATATTTATATTAATACTATATTATTTATATATTATCTCATGACATAACACAACACTTATTTATTTATTGACCGCAAAGTTTAAACATTGTTAGTCTGAAAAAATTATAATATTGTGCTACTCGCGGATACTCAAATATACTTATTGATAAATTAAGTAGTATTAAATCATTAATTAAATATAAACTTATATTTCTATTATTAATTAATTTATGACGAAAAAATATGTTTCTACAATAATTCTTATAACATATAATATAATTTAATGTATATAAGATATATAACATAAACAATATAGTATTTTTATTTTTTATTTTTTATTTTTTTTTATCGGCAAGAGGAGGGATATAATTTGATGTATATAAGATATATAACATAAACATAAATATATTATAGTATATTATTTTTATTTTTATTTTTATTTTTATTTGAACATGGATCTCCATCTTAAGAACCATATGGTCTTACTATTTAGGCACAACCCCATTGACATATTATAGTATATTTATTTATATTATATTATATATTGTATATTATATTGCAGAATAAATTTATTTAAAATATAATACTAAATATTATAATATATAAAAAATTAATATGCATTAATATAAATAATATAATATTATTTATTCATATAATATACATAATATTAATATTATAATAATATTTATATATAATAAATATAATATAAACCAGGTGTGATGAGAATCATTAAAAAAAAAATATTCTAAGGAAGGTAATCACATAGACATAATTCACATCAATTAAAAGGTAGTAATTGTTATGGAACTTTTTTTACAAGGTGAAGAAAAAAAGAGGGATAAAATTCATAGATTGATTTACACATAAATGTATTTACTAAAATAAGAAAAATAATAATATAATCTATTATTATTATACTATATCCTAACCACAATTATTTTAAATTATAAAAAATAATGGTCAATAGCGCACTCCCTTTCTCATAGCATTTCTCCCAATTCTCGTGAGGTTTAAAATAATGGCCAATAGCACACTCCCTTTCTCATAGCATTTCTCCCAACTCTCTTGAGGTGCGCCATTGGTTGAGGGAAGAGATGAGTTATCATCATTATTTATATAATTGTAATTGTAATAGTAAACTTAATCCTAAATATAATTTTTGAATATTATTATTGTAAGATTGTATTATTTTAGTAATGTATATGTAATATTAGTAATATTAATTATAATCTTTGTTTAATAAAATACTATTAATAATTATAATTATAATATAATATCTTTAAAAACAAAATTATAATATAATATTTAAATGAAAAATATTTAAATTTAATAATATCAAATATTTAGATTAGTTATAAGAAGCTATATCAAATATAAACAAGCATGATCATAATCATAAACAATTTCATTCTGACTTAATCACATAGACATAATTCACATCAATTAAAAGTTAGTAATTGTTATGGGACTTTTTTCTCAAGGTGAAAAAAATGCATTTACTAAGTAAATGGCCCTTTGAAATTAAAAGGGAAAATTTATAGATTGATATAGACATAAATGTATTCACTAAAATGAAAAAAATAATAATATAATCTATTATTATACTACAGTCTTAACCACAGTTATATTTTAAATTATAAAAAAATAAATAATATAAATATAAATATAATAAAGATATATTAAAAAAAATTATCGATGCAAAGGCAACTAAGGGGCTACATCCATATATTAATTTTTCAAATATTGACAATACATTCAAAGATAGGGGATCATCAACGGATCACCCAAACCAGTAACAACCCTGAACAAAAAACTATCCAGGCACCGAGACACAAAATGGTGCCCCCTATCCAAAACCCTGCAACCATATTCTACATTATTATACCCAAACAACACTGCACCTAAACTAACAGCAGTAACAAGATTACAAAATTTGAATACTTTGTACACCCCCACAAAGCACACCCAGATTTTGATAACCCCCCCAAACCCCCATTGCCAAAGTGCACCAACCCAACATTCTTTACCTTAGTCAATTTTGAATTATGGATCTTCCCCAGATGACCATGTTGCCTTCATCTACCAAGCCCTATGTGGCAATGCATGCCTGCAACCAGCCCACCCCCTTATCTGGAACCATCTCCAATATCTGCTTCAAGAACTTGATGCTCTTCATCATCGTCGCTTGAAATTTTGGAAGGGAAGCTAGATCATTGGTGAAAATCAATGGATAATGCTCCAGATGCAATCCATGACAATGTAGCAAGTAGTAATCACTAGGTAACGGAACCCCTCGCCCCACCTCATAGTTTTCCAAAACATCCTCCAAACCAACCACAAGCTTACCTCAAATCAACTTCATGCAAGCTAGTGCACTATTTCCTTCAATTCCCCATCATCCAAGACCGAGGCCAAGAACATTGCAAAGATGTCTATGTTAATGTTGTGTCAGTGGAATGAGCGAAGAAACTCCCCGTCGAGCACCATCTTCAACGCATGGATGATCAAACCGTGCTTGGATTTAAAGACAATGCCCAACCTTTTCTCTGTCACCTCCCCCATGAACACGACAACTAGCTCCTTGAGCACTCCAATCTAATTGGGGTATCCATACCACTCAACCTAGATGCAACACATTTGCACTACAAAAATTTTTCATGGAAAAAAACCCAACCAACACAAATTTTTATGATCGCCCGCCAGCCACCAATCTGACATCACATGAACACTTAGTACTAGACATTTTTGCGACATCGCCTCCACACCATGAACAATCACAAAACCGTCGCCAACTTTAGAAATGGCACAAACCAATTGAATCAGCCCCACAATCGAGGCCCTTTTGGCCAAGTCATCTGCCATCCCATTGCCTTCACAATATATGTGTTACCTTGAAGGCATCCAATTATGTAAGTATTTGATTAATGGGAGAAAGCCAACGCCTTAATTTCCAATTGGGTGTCTATCCCATCCTAATGGTGTTAATTGTAATTAAAGAGTCCCCCTCTAAATGGATTTTCATGTTTGTCATATTGGAGCCCAATCAAGGCGACCCGAAATTCAGCCTTGTTGTTTGTACCAATCCCCAGATATGTAGATTTCTCTATTATTGTCTTCCTGTCATGATCCCTGATCACACAACTCACCTTGATCTCTCCAGGATTACCCTTTGTGATGCCATTTAAGTTGACCTTCACCCAACCCTCCTCTGAAACCGACCACCACACGCCATCCCTCAAGCCTCTGCAAGACAAGCCCCCGAAACCCCATTAACAGGGGAAATATTTATATTATTATTATGTTATATTTTATTATTATTTTTTGTATTAATTATAGAATAAGTAGAAAATACAAGTCATAAATTTTGAATGTTCAACCCCATATCAGATCATTGTATCCCCACAAAACAAAATCCAAAACCCCCTTTACAATAGAGCAAAGAGAAGCAACCAGCTTCCAAACCCCTTAAATTAACTCATTACAAAAAACCAATTTGCCTCAACTAGGAGCAACCAAAAGAAGTCCAACAAGTGCCCTATATCAAAAGAGATTAGCTACACCAAGTATTCATTACAAGATATACAAGTAAAATACTCTGAACATGAATATAAACAACTATTTACTGATCAAAAGGATATGCAAAAGGACTGTCCACAGAGTGCATTAATTAGCTCCATGACCACCACTCAGGATCACCAAGGCATGTGCAGCAGTTAATTCCTCTTTTGAAACCCTATCACCCTGACTCTTACTCTCGACAATCTTATTATGTCCCTTTGCAATGTCATGATGGAAAACTTGAAGAGCCCTCATGAACACATCAACACCTGGATGCCCCTCTGGCCATAAGTGCCTATATCTTGCTTCCATTATGTCTATAGTAACCTGCCTATTTTCCAAATAGCTCCAGAACTTGTCTTTTGAGATAGCCACAGTGATATAAACTTGCATAGCAATGTTATAGAATATGAGTCTCCTAGAAGACTCAATAAGCAACCTTTTTCTCCCCTGAAAGTTATCTTCATTCCTCGCTTTCCAAATAAGCCAAAGAATATTGGAGGACAAGCACAACCAAAAAATAATAGCAGTTTTCCCCATCTTTGTATTATGCATAAACAAAATCTTCTTAGGCAGCAACTGCCCATTGGATGCCCAAATATCTTTCTCATTACAGAAAATTTTCCAAACTTCCTTTGCAAAAATGCATTCAAAAAAGATATGATTAAGAGTTTCAGGAACTCTACACAAATTAAAAATTGTAATGTCATCAATTTTGCATTTAAAAGAAAGTTTTTGTAAAATAAGGAGCCATCTAAAACATGCTTGTTTAGCTTCAATTTGTTTAACCCAGTTACTCTGAAAAAAAAATTGCCATTGAGTTATGTCCCACTGTTGTTTCCAAGTTTGGTTCAAATGATTAATCAAGTCAATTTGACCTGTTAGCATATTATAAAGTTCTTTAACCTTAGTCTTTCTTATATTAGTCATTTCTCCATTGAAAGTCTTTAAACTGTTCAGGATCATTTTTGGTTTTCACAGGAAATTTTATCTACTTACAGGCCTCTCTTAAGACTGAATATGTTCTCCAGTTAGAGGGGGAAGGTTGAATTCAGTATTCAACTCATTCCAACCCTTCAATTTACCATGTTTCAAAATATCACTGAAATGTCTAATGCCAAGGAAAGCCCAACGTTTTGCAGAGCAAACTTGGATTAGAGCCAAAGGCCTCCTTTTGTGTTGCAAATTCCACCAGATAGACCTATGGGACTGGATAGTCCCAAAATCCACATTGATGAACTGGTGATTATCTAGATGCTTTTTCATCAACTCTTGGGCCTTCCAAATTGTCCAAAAAACACTAGACCCTACAGGTAACATGACCTTCTAGCTATCATAGTATCAAGTTGGCACAAAGGAAAGGGTATCAGAAGGTCTAGGTGGAGGGTGATTCCTTGAATATTATTAATAATTTAAAGAATGTTTCCCCTCCTTCTTGGACCATTGAGGCTATCGTTAGGGATTCTATTAATATTATTAATTCTTTTGATAATGTTTATATTTCCCACATTATGAGAGAAGGAAATAGGCTAGAGAATTTTTTTGCCAACTATGGTGTTCGTGATAGTAAGGAATTGGAATTAAATGACCCAATTCCATTTGAGGCCTCAACCATTGTTAATAATGAATGCTAATCTTTTTGGGTTCTTTTGTCGAATGAAAGGTTGTTTTTCCTTGGTCACGTGCTTGATCTTCATGACTAAGTATGTTAAAGATTTGATTAGAAGTGGTGGATTATACAAGGCTCGTTGTTCATTATTGCATCTCTTTTCGGAGGTTGGCTTCACATGGATTCTAGGCATTTTTTTCCTTTGTTTCGAGAGTCTTCAATTAATTTATGCTAGATTGGTTGGCTCTAGATTTTGTCGCAAGTACTTTTGGTTAAGTGCTTGGTATCTGTGTGTCAAGTTTTCTACCATGGGTGGGGATAGAAATCGAGTTGAGCCGAAGTCTTGTAATATTGTGAGGCTAAAGAAAGAGGTTTGGGAATTCCTTGAGAAGGGTGGCCTTACTCTGTACATAGAAAAATTGTATGGTAATAATCCCCAAGTCATGGATTTAGTTGTTCAAGGATGGAAGGAGAAGTTTTTGAACCTGGGAGGGAGGGATATTGTGGTGGATGAAGAAATTATTGCCCAAATTATTGGCCTTGTTGTGCGGGGTATGAAGGTTTTTAGGGATAAGAAAGAAGCGTAGACTGTGATGGCCATTTTCTTCAAAAAGGATGAAGCAGCTGACTTGAAGCCTACTAAAAGCGGTGGGTATCTGCGTAGTTCTTTGAAAGCGCTTCGGCGTGATGTAGCTAAGGACATAATGAGGTATGTATCTCTAGAAAGAAGGTACACTATGATCAATACTTATCATTTTCTTATGCTTAACCATTTTCGGCATAAGAAATGGGTATCCTTCCCTTATTATCTGCTTATGTCGCTGGATTTGGGGATTAAGGAGCATTTAAAAAACCCCAAGAACTTCGTTCTACATGTGGGGTTGATTCTTCTTATTTATGAGCATGTCAAAGCCCATGAGGTGCATAAAACCCCTGATACCCTGCAGGATAATGTTGCTAAGCCCCGGGAAGACTATGTGACAGATTCAGGGGATGAAAGGGGTGGTAAGAAGTCTAAGAGGAGGAATCTTATTTTAAATGAGGATTCAGAGTCGGATAGGGATTTGATGTTGATTATGTTCCAGATTCTTATGCATCTCTAGAGGAGGGCCCCATTTCCCCTATTGTGGGTAAAAGTGGTAAAAAGAAGTTGGGGGAAAAAGCAGGCTACATGACATGCAGTGATGATGAGGTGGAGGAGATTCCTATTAGGAGGGGAAAGGAAAAATTCAACCTTTATGGGGAAGCTTCTTCTCCTCCCCCAGCGTCGAGAACTATGCAAGTTGCGGAGGATGGAAGCCGAAAATGAAAAGTGTCAAGTGTCAAGTGTGGACCCTCTTCTGGAGAAGGGTTTCCCTCTAACCCTGGCTGGTGGTGTTTATGGTGAGGCTCCTCCAAGTGTTGTGATTGTGCTTCCAAAGCAAGGTAAGGAAAGGGGTTTCGATGTTGCTGAGGTGGGTACTAGTAAAGACGAAACGGATAGGTTGTAGAAAAGGAAGGTTGTTGCAAAGGAAATTGCTTGCACCATCTAGATGTTGAAGACTCTTGTTCCTATTGGTAAAGGTAAGGATGTTTCTAATCAGAAAGATCCTCCTAGTACTTTTGATGAGGATGTGGCTATGGGAAATCATATTGAAAATTTTGACAAAGAGGAGATTGATGTGTTGGGCTTGGCCCGTGATTCTATCAATGTTTTGTTTAAATTGTTTAAATGGTTTTTTCATGAGATCAATAGGACTAATATAAGAATTAGAGGTGTTGCTAGAAAGGCTGAGGATGTTTCTTTCCAAATCCAGATTGATCATGTGATGGAGTCCTTGAATACTATTTCTTATATTGTTGTTGAGGAAACCACTAATTTGAAGAAGAATTGGGAAAGTAGATTTTCTGCTCTTGAGGAAAAAATTGATGATATTAGGAATGTTGTTATGAAAAAGGGTGATGCTCCTAAGGTTGTGGAAATTTTGATCTCTGTTAGGGTTAGTTCCCCCCGGATGAAAAATAAAAAGGAGAAGGTCTTTGGAGATGATGTTGTGGTTGTTGGTAAGATGTCAACTGTGGTTGGTGAGGATGAGAAAGTTGTGGGTAAAGGTATTGTTTTGAGTGAAGAGGTAAAGACTGGTGGGCCAAGGGTTAGAACCAGGAACAGAATGAAAGCTCAGGTTGGTGCCTCTGTTGAGGCCTTGGATATTGTGGAGAATGTGCACAAGATGGCTAAGAATGAAATGGAAGTTGTGGAGATCCTAAATAATATGTAGTGTTGTTGCTTGGTTTCCGTCTTTTTGGTTGTTTTTTGGTTGTGTTTGTTGTCACTGGGCTGATTGTTGGTTAATGGTTTCTTCTTTCTATCAGCTGCTCTCTTTTGTATAGGGTTTCGGGCCCCTTCAAAGCTTGTCTTTTACCTTTAATCAAAACATGACCTCCTAGCTACTAAGAATATCATTGATAGGCAAGGATTTCCAAGCCTTTGCACAATTAGGAACAGCTCTAGGAATATTCTATTGGATCAGGACTTTCCAAGGTTCCCCACCATCCAAAGAACCTAGAATCCATTTTGATGCAAGGGCAATACCTTGCAACTTCAAGTCTTTCAATCCTAGACCACCTTTAGATTTTTCAATGATGTACCAATCCCAGTTAACAACATGCCTCTTTCTCTTCCCTTTCCCATTTGACTAAATAAAATCCCTTATTCTTTTCTGAATCTCATTAATTTGATATGAATTAAAGAACCACACATATGCAAAATAGATGTTATAAGAAGAGAGAATCTTCTGACAAACTTGTATCCGGCCAGAAAAAGAAAGGAATTTCCTATTCCACTTGGAGATTTTCTTTTCTATTTTATCCTAAATCCAGAGCCACATTTCCTTCAAATCCAATTCCACGGCAAAGGGAATCCCGAGATATCTAACTAGTTTATGAAGACCACCCCACTGAAGCCCATACTTAGTAATCCAATCAGGGGGTCTATTTTTCCATCCCAGCAACCAATACTTAGAGGGGGAAAGCTTTGCACCTAAAGCTAAATAGAATATATCCAATTTCCTCATTAGATTAGAAAAATTATAATCTTCCATCACAAGCACAATGGAGGTATCATCAACAAATTGGAGATTGAGAAGCTCATTTTCATCTGGCAACCTGACTCCTCTTATCCTTGGAACTAGAGCATTCTCCCTGAACAAATAATGGAGGGTATCAGAGGGAATGACAAACAGTGTCGGGGCAAGGGGTAGCCTTGTCTTATAGACCTCTCTAGAGGGATCTCCTAAGTGGGTACACCATTAACCTCAACCTGAGCAGAGGAATCTCAGAAGAGTGTTCTAACCATTTGACAAAAAGCCTTAGGGAAACCAAAAGCTTCCAACATCAGTAGAAAAAAATCCCATTCAACCCTGTCATAAGCCTTTTCAAATTCTAAGCGCATCATTGCAACATTCTAATTTGAAGTTTTTGCCCAATTCAAGGCCTCCCAACTAGTGATCAAATTCTCAAGAATATACCCTCCTTTAATAAAACCAGTTTGTGTAGAATTTATTATACAAGGAAGGATTATGGCCACCTTGTCAGCCAAAATTTTGGCCAAAATCTTGTAGGAAACATTTAAAAGAGTAATGGGTCTCCAATTTTTTATCAGAGACCTATCACCATCTTTAGGAATCAGTTTGATCACTCCTTTATTAATTTTACTGCCAAGGGACCCCTTCTCAAAGGCTTCCCTATACACTAGAAGAAGATCATCACAAACCCACTCAATTAAAGATTTATAGAATTCAGTTGGTAGCCCATCAGCCCTGGGGGATTTATCATCCTTTAGAGAGATAATGGCCTTTTTAATTTCTTCAAGGGTCACCTCTTTCCCCAACTCCTTTTCTATGTCCTCGCTGACCTTCTTTGGGATAAGACTCTTAATATGTTCTCTAGCTCAGACATTGTCCCTCCCTTCTTTTTCTAAAGAGAAAATCCCTTTATAGAACTGGAAAAAGTGGCTTCTTATCTCATCTTGATTGATCACCAGGAAACCATCCACATAAATGAATTCAATCTGTTCTCTAGCCTGTTTTTCCTTAATATACCTAAAAAGGAATTTGGAACCTTTGTCCCCATTTTCCAACTAGTTCATCTTAGCTCTTACCTTAAGCCCTTCGATTCTATTATTCTAGAGTCTTCTAAGTGAATCTTTGGCCAAATCTAGTTTATCTATAAGGGCTTCATTTGTGGGATTGGATTGCAACTCAGATTTAGCTTGGAGAAGATTGTCTTGGAGCAGGATCTCCTTTCTTTGACAGTCCTTAGCTTTTTTCCTCCCAATAGTCTGAAAAAGAATTTTCCACCCTTTTATGTTCACTAACCATCTCTCAATGGGAGACATAGATTTGTACATCCATTTGTTGATTTTCCTAAGACACAGGATAGCATTCCTAATGTCCACATCCTTCAAGAGACTGGTATTCAGACAAAAATTGTTACTGTAACCAGCAACCTTAGGCATCCCATCCCTCAAGCAAAAGGAAGCTCTGATGGGATGATGATCTGAAATAGTGAATGGGCAAGCCTCAACTTTGAATCCATATTTCACCAATGAGGTCGAGAAGAAGTCCTTGCTGATATAGAATCTATCCAACATGCAATAGATTCTTCTACCCCCTTTTTGAGCATTGCACCAAGTAAACCAGATTGCATGGGTGTCCTTCTGACCTTCAATAGGATCTTCAATCCTAAGTCTAGATTTCATCCTCTGCCAATAGAACCTTTCATTACCTTTCCAATCACAGCTTGTTCCACCGCATTTGTCCTCCTCGTTTTCCACAAAGTTAAAGTTGCCTCCAATAATCCACGATACATCTTGCAAAGAGTAAATCCAGTTCTAGAGCATGATTCTTTCTCTATAATCATTGGGGGCATAGATTGAACATACCCCAAAGCAGCTTGAATCTTTCTTTATAATCACCCACACTACCCTATTGCAAGGGGAGACCCCAAAGCTGGTCACATATTGGGCCCAATTGTTAGCAATCAAGAGGGCAGCACCCCCCTTACCTTTATCATGCTTAGTAGTAAATTGTGAGGCATATTTCCATATAACTCTCAGGCTTGTTTCAACAATGAAGCCATCAGCCTTAACTTCTTACAATAATACAAAATATTTCTCCTTTTTCTGAGCAAGGAATCTCCTTACCACATGTTTTCTATCAAGGGATTCAAGTCCCTAAACATTCCAAGAAATACAGTTAACCTCCATTAGATTTGTTCACTAGAGGGAGGTCCTTTATCACTCCTAAAATTTTCAAAGCATTTAGGAAGCCTGGTTTCTACTTCCACCCTCTTTGCATTAGAGGGTGTGATCCCACTAAGTTGCTTCCTCTTAACCTTCTGAGGCTGGGAGAGATCCTTATCCAAAGGTAATTTATTAGCATCTAGACCTTTCTTCTTTTTGTATCTCTGAGTCTTCCTCACAACAACCTCCATGGGGTTCTCCTCCCCATCAGTGGTATCCTTCGTAGACAGCAAACCTAAATCATCTACAGAGTCCATTCCCAATTGTGAAGCAAAACCATCAGAGCTCATCAGTCCATCAATAAGGTTAGGAAGATTCTCTGGCATATTGGGAATCACAATCTCATGCACTTTCTCATTTCCCACCACAAAAGATATGGTTTTGTAGGCTCTAGGGGCTTCTGGTTTAGTCCCCAAGTCCACCTTGGTGAGGGAGGCCAAGCCAACATCACTGTTTCCATTAGGTCCCTCATTCTGGAGAACATCCAAATCCTAGAGACCATCCCTAGCTTCCAAAATCTTATTTTCAACCCTAGGGGTTTGAGCAATCATTTTATTGCCCTCATCCAGAAGGAACCCTTCAAAATGAAGGTCTTGCACATTACTTTCTTTGAAGACTTTAGATTTAAAAGTGTAAATTTATTTTTCTTTATCTTATTTATTCTTTGTCGTTAGAAGCTTTATTTTGCATCAGTTTTAGAAGAGCCAATTGTTGAGCATTTAGTTTTAGATTGCTTTCCAGTTTACCTGAATTCCTTGGAGCCTTAGGCACGGAATCCACATTTCCTATTAATTGATCCTCATTCAATTTATTTCCTTCCTTTAAATTATATTCCAATTCAAAGAGGAGAGAGGATAAATTGTCTTCTACATTAGTTACTGCATCTACATTCTTCATCAAGTCAGAGTTTTCTTCATTAGGGTTTGGAAATCATTCATCAAGTTGTTGTGGGGTGGGCCTAGACTTTGTTGAGTCCCCAACAGTTTTATCATTCTTTTCTGCTCGGCCCTCCAATTTAGAGGTCGGTTTATTATTCCTATTGTTACCTTTATTCATCCCACCAGAGGCGGTTTTAACATTTGTTTTATTTCTTATAAGAGGGCAATTCCTTCTTATATGCCCTTCACGCCTGCATAAATAACAAGCATTAATTCCTCCCAGGGCTTCGATTTCGCATCAAACAATGCCAATATTTAACTGTATTGCAATAACTCTGAGTAGCTCTTTACTTAGAGAAAGGGAAACCAGAACCCAAGCATCAAAGTGAGGAAGAGGGGTTCTAGTATCATCAATTTTTAACACACTTCCATATGGTTCCAACAAGTGCAGAACAAACTTCCATAATCGAGGCGGGACATGTTTAATGGTTAACCAACGTGGGCTGGAGAGGACAAGGACCTCCTCCTCCACAGCCTTTGTATTTTTATTATTATTAAATATATATTGATTATTTATATATTAATTTATTAAATAAAATATAACATAATAAATTACACAAATATTTCATTAATATTTAATGTTTATGAAAATAAATTATATTCAATAATATTAATTATTAATTAATATTATCTAATAATTATTAGATAATAGTTTAAACATATTAAATATAGTTTAAAGATATTAAATATAGTTTAAATTATATGGGGTTGGGGCCCTAGCTCGGTTAGCTAAACCTTTCCTGTTGCAGGAGGTTGGTCACAAGGTCTAGTCTCCCCCACCCTCGTGGTATCGGAGCACTGCAGTTTATAGGGGGTCGTGCTACCCGATTCCTGCAGTCTAATAATTAAAAAAAAAAGTTTAAATAATATACTATATATTAATTATAATTATTAAATATAAAATAAAATATATTTAATATTAATATTAAATAAATTATATATCATTATATAATAAAAATTCAATATATCTACTTTTATCAATAATTACTAGAATCTAATCAATTAATATATTATAATACAATAACCATATAATACTAAACCGTAATATATTCATAGTCTGTATTACCACACAAATAAATACACAACACCTTTGCTTCCATAGAAAATAATATGCTATATATAAATTATAATTATTAAATATAAAATAAATATATTTAATTTTAATATTAAATAAATTATATATCATTATATAATAAAAACTCAATATATCTACTTTTATTAATAATTACTAGAATCTATGGGAGATAGGGTGGGTGCCCCTCCAAGTTGGCGGAGCGAGGTGGCATTTGATACCACGGTGGCAAGGTATTTGGGGAAAGGAAGGTTGAGTTGGAAATCATAATGGTAAGTGATGGTTAAGGGAAGTCTTTTCGCAGCCATACAGGGGTTAGATGAAGACAGCTACGGCACCCAATTCAATGTATAGTGATGAGTGCATATATTGCCTGAGGGATTTACTCCTCATGGAAAGGACATCTTGCACATTTGATGGTGTACAATTTGTGTAGGATGGTGGTGACCTTGTGAACGGTGTTTTTATTTATTGATGGTTCGTATCAATTTTTGGTTAATTTTTTCTTTGCTTTTAAATTTGTAATTGAGGTCTTGGTTGAGGGACTAGAAAGATTTGGGGCAGATACACCGATATCGTTGTGACCGAAGGCGAGGAAAACTTCCTTCAGGGAGATTACTGACCAAAGATTGAAGTGTTTTCTGCTTAATTATGATCCCTTGGTCGTTGTGGCTATGAAGATGATTTTGGGTTCTTGTCACTTGGAAAGCAAGGAGTACGAGAGGGATAATCTACATGTTTCTTCATGTTTTCTAGCATCTCTCCTGGACAACAAAGTTCCCAAGGCAGAAGCGAAGGGGTTGCTGGTTAAAAGGTTTAGGGAAGATTTGGTGGAAGGGGTGGACAAGGTTCTTAGTGCAATGATTAAAGGCAAGGGTTGCCTGAGGCCTTGCG
This sequence comes from Sequoia sempervirens, assembly GCA_007258455.2. Classification (NCBI taxonomy): domain Eukaryota; kingdom Viridiplantae; phylum Streptophyta; class Pinopsida; order Cupressales; family Cupressaceae; genus Sequoia; species Sequoia sempervirens. Next base: position 101,908,702 of record VDFB02049217.1, on the reverse strand, counting down.
ATTTGGAGTGGCTATGCTCGAACGAGACTTTGAAGATTTATCCATTTCTCCTGTCGGGCCTTATGAGGCATCGGATGATTATGGCAGTGGCTGTAGAGTTTTTGAAGAAATTTTTCGGGTTGATGGCGGTCGGTGGCGTTGAATGGGCAAAGGTTTTCGAGGCCCTTGCAAAAGCTAATGGTTTTATGTAAGTTGGGCTATGGGTTGAGGTTTTTTGGTCTATGGGGGGTTGGTGTAGTTTTTTGTTTGTTTGGTTGGAGCTCTGTTAGCAATATAGCCATTAAAATGGCATTTTTGTTGTGTTTTACTATGGTCAGAGTTTCTGTGGTTCTGGGCGAGATGGGAATTCTATGAATTCTGGTCTTTAGTGGAAGAATTTTGTTGGTCGAGTGGTTCTCGAGCCATTATTTGGTGTTGAAAATTTAATATCCCTGCATTGCAAACATTTGTAGTTTTGATAATATTAATAATAAAATACTCATCTTTCATATCAAAAAAAAAAAAATACTAGAATCTATATAGTTCAATAATAATTTAAAGTATACATTATATAAAGGAATGGAAGCAACACAGAAGCGAAATTTTGCAAAGCAGTTTGGCGGTGTAGCCCATCATGGCAAGCGAGTGATGGCCAAGGACATGGAAGGTGAAGACTGGGGTGAAGGAAACCAGCGTGGAGCTAGGCGTGCGAAGCAAAAAGGGAAACTTCCCTTGATCAAATTAGGGCAAGGGCGATTAATGAACCATGGCGAGGGTGCAGAGAAGAGGAACCATTGGACCGAGGACAAGGTGGTTGGAATAGGAGGCAAGGTAATCATGAATTTGGAAACTAGGACCATTGGAACGAAAGGTATCACAGAGGAAGTGGCAATGTGAATGGTAGCAATGGGAATTGGAACCATAGATGGAGTGACAACCATGCTATGGTTCCCAGGAGATGTGATAGACGAATAAACAAGGAAACGCCAATGAACGGTGGCCTCAATAACAATTGAAACAATGGAGGAAGGGCAAGAAATGGTTTCAGGAAGACAATGGTTCTAAACTCCAACAAGTTGAAAGCGGAAAGGGATTGTCTCAAGTAGCCAAGTCTCCTGGTAAAATGGTATGGTTTAAATCTCAATTGGGACAGTTTTATCAAATGGTGGCAAGAAAAATGAGGCAAAGAAATGGAATTCAAAGCCTTGTCGAATAGATACTTTGTGGTGATTTGTCCCTCAGTGGCAATGAGAGTCAAAATTGAAAATTCCACTTGGTTAACGGATGACGATGGTTTCTATATTCGCAGATGGATTGCGAGATTTGATCCTTCTCAACATAGTATGGAGAAAATCCATGAGTGGTACAAAATGTTAAATTTTCCCCTAGAGTTCTGAGCTCATTGCATCTTGGAGGAGATTGGCAACCATCTGGGAAATTTTATATGTGCAGAGCAACGGTTAGAACCTGATGGCATCAGCGCTTATGTAAGAGTATGCGTAGAAAACAACCCTAACAGTCAGCATTGGCGAGAGATAGAAATCTTCACTGAATGGGGTAACTAGACCCAGGCTCTTGTTCTGGACTTTCATCTCGATGGATCGTTGGTCAAAACTCTGGGCTGACGCAGGCAGTCCATGGCAATAAGTCATGAAAGTTCTTCCCATCCTTCCAATCTAGAGGGTGGGAGTGGCCAAGACAATGCGGAGTCAGTAAAATCATCAAACCAAATGGAGGATGGGGGATTGAAAGTCAGTCTGGCTCTGTAAGATCTGGAAGACTCTACGAACATTGGAAGCACAAAGGAGGAAGCTTAATCAGAAGGTGGTAGCGACAGTTGACTTCTTAGGAAATCAAATCAGGGAAGAAGATCTCAACTCTCTCATGGAGGTTGGCATGAGCTGGTCGAATTGGTAAAAGCTGCAAAGAATGGGTCTATCAATACTGAAGGTGGGGACAAGTTTGAGGATTGGATTGATGACCCTAATATGGAGGAGATGGAACTGGAACAAATGGAGCAATATGACTTACAACAATCGTCCAAAAGACAAAAGACTTCTCTGCCTGGCCAGCCTGGGCCCAACAAGTTGGGAATTTGCTAGAAAAACATTCTAAAAACATCACCGAATTGTGGAGACTACAAAAAGTAAGGAAAAATCCCCAATCAAGAAAAGCTAAAGTGGGATGGGGAAGCAATAGGCCAATTATAAATCAATGCAATGTTGAGAGTAGGGAAGGGGGAAGTCCTTCCTGAACAACAATGAAGCTCTTAACCTAGAATGTTAGGGGCTTAAACTCCACTAACAAACGATGCCTAATCAGGCATCACATAAACAAATTCCAGGTAGATCTATGCATGTTTCAAGAGACTAAGCTAGAAGGGCATGATAAAAACAAATTTTGGCAAGCAAATGAGGCTATGGAAGATGCTAGGGGTGGATGCAGCAAGTGCCTTTGGAGGTCTTTTGATACTCTAGTAACCTCAATTGGTGGTAGTTGAAGAAATTGAGGCACATAGAAATTGGTTGGCATGCAAGGTAAGGAGTCTTATCTCCAACTTAAGCTTTTTACTTGTGAATGTCTATGGTCCTATAAATTGCATTTTAAAAAGGCAAGTCTAGATGGAATTGGATATATTTTGTAGCAATCTGGGGTTGGAAGCATGTATCATTAGAGGGGATTTTAATGCAATCTTGAGAGCGGATGACAAAATAGGTGGGGTCGATAGGAAAACTCAATCCCAGCTATATTTTGAGCAATTTGTGGAAAGAAACATGTTAAGGGAGGTCCAAATGAGTGATGGTAAATACACCTGGACGAACCGACGGCTAGGTTTTAGTGGTATTGCAGAGAAACTTGATAGACTTTTCTTAAAAGGAGATCTATGCTCCTTCCCCTTCACTCTAGATTGCAAGATTTTATCAAGATCTAGGTCAGATCATTTTCCTATGGCTCTAGAGATTGTGCGGGAAAAGGGGCCTATGAGATGCCCCTTCAAATTCGAAAATATTTGGTTTAGAGACCTGAATTTTTTGGATCATCAAATGTTGATGGTCAGAGTGCAATCCTAGGGGCAACAAACTTTTCAACATTGTAGCTAAGTTGAAGGCAATAAAGCAGAACCTCAAAGAATGGAACTGAACCTGCTTCAAGAACATCTTTGAAGAAAAGCTAAGAACAGAGAAAGCTTTACAGCTGCTCTCAGAGAAAATAATCAAGGAACGGACAATCAAAGCTTCTTAAAGGAAAAAAAGCTCTTGAGTAAACTTAGTGATCTTCAGACCAAAGAAGAATATTTTGGCAATGGAAATCTAGGGAGGTTTGGCTACAAGCAGGGGACAGAAACACAAAAAATCACAATTCAACAAAACTTCACAGGGAAATCAACAGAATTTTGAGCCTGAAAACAACTGATGGTAGGGTTATATACAGCACAGATGAAATCAAAATGGTCACGGTTGATTTCTTCCACAATCTACTCAATGACTAGAAGGGCTCAAACCTAGAAGATCAGAACAAACTTCTGGAAGGTATACCTCATCTGGTAACAAAGGCTCAAAATGAAATGTTAAATAGCAAATTCTCTTAGCAAGAAATCAAGGAGGCTTTGTTTCAACTCCATCCAGACAAGGCACCTGGATTTGATGGTTTCCCAGTTGTGTTCTTCTAGAAGTGCTAGGACATTCTGGATGGGGTAATTATAGCACAGGAAGCTATCTACTCCATCTAGGACCTAAAAACACCAACTATGCTGATTAAACTTAATATTAGAAAGGCCTATGATAAGATGAACTGGCATTTTTTGTTCAAAGTTATTTAGGCCTTTGGCTTCTCCAAGGAATGGCTTAATTGGATCTCCAGCTGGATAACCTGCCCCAGATACTCAATTCTCTTGAATGGTACTCTGAAAGGATTCTTCAATGCCTCTTGTGGTTTAAGGTACGGCAATTGCCTTTCTCCATTTATTTTCATAATCATGGCGAAAGCACTTGGACGAGCCATTGGTAATGCAAGAAACAGCGGGTTGATTTCAGGCCTGCAAATTACCAGTGTGATACCTGAAGTAACCCACCAATAGTTTGCAAACGACACAATGTTGTTTGGGTTGCTCAGGAAAGAGAAGCAAAAAAATTTAAAATCATTTTAGCTAGTTACTCCTCGACCTAGGGACAGGAGGTTAGTGAAGCCAAATCTAAGGTTTTCTTCTTCAACATCAATGCTAGGAGGGAAACACAAATTCTTAGGATATTGAAATTTAGAAAAGGGAGACTACCTTGTAAATACCTGGGTCTTCCTTTGGCAAAGGGACTTCAACCAAGGAAGTTATGGGAGCTGCTAGTAGAGAAAGTGCAAATCAGGTTGGAAAGTTGGAGAAGTCATTGGTTGTTGTGGGCTGGTAGGCTCACAATGCTCAAATCTGTGATCTTCGCCCTACCAATCTATATGATATCATACCTTCCCCTATCAACAAGTGCAAATAAGACCTTAAATCAAAAAATGGACTTTTTCTGGCAAGGAAATTCAAATCAAAGAAAATTCCCCTTGATAAAATGGAAGGTGAGTGAAAAGAGAGAAGCAAACGGCGTTGGTTTGAAGGATCTCATCCTACAAAACAAAGCTCTAAGGGAGGGACTGGTATGGGCGATACAAGGCTTGCCTACCAAAGGCTGGAATTTTCACATGGGTTGCAATTCAAGGGAGAGTTCTAACCACTGACAAGTTCCGGAAAATGAGATATAATGGTCCATCGAGGTGCCCTCTCTACCAAAGGGAGAAAGAAGATGGGGATCATCTATTTTTGAATTGTTCCTTCGCACAAAGTTGTTGGCATTGGTTGCTAAGAAAACTCCAATGGCAAACAGCATTACCAAACACCCTACTTGAATTATTGATAAGCTGGCTAATTACTCAACGGCAAGCAATGTTTTGCTACCTTTGGATCACTAATCCATCAATACTCATCTAGGAATTATGGAAAGAGCAGGATAGGCGCATCTTCTAGGAGAAAGAAATTCCACTACAATCACTTTTGAACAAGATTGAAGTATGTATTGTGGAACTAATAAATACAAGAGTTGCAGATATAAATCCCAAAAAGTTAAACTTCACATAATGGGATGCTAATATGACGCAATCATGGCCAAGTCTGAAGGTGCCACCCTTTGTGGGGGAAGGAGGTTCATTGACGAAATTGGATAGAACCACGGTGTGTTGGTCCCCCCTAAGGTAGGCTGGGCCAAATTGAATTTCGATGGGGCCTCCAGAGGTAACCCAGGTACCTCGGGGGGCGGATGTATTGTAAGGGACTGGAATAGCGAAATCTTGGGCAAACTGGCAGCTACTCTCTCAATAGGTACCAACAATGAGGCAAATCACCAAGCATTGATTCTAGGCCTACAACTATGTAAGGAACTAGATTTAAGGAAGGTGGTGATCGAAGGCGATTCCGCTCTAGTAATTAATTCCCTGCACTCTAGGAAGGTGCTCAACCGGAAGCTGGGTGCCAAGCTCGATATGGCTCTCAGTATAATTGACAGTTTTGAATCGATAAAGCTTAACCATATGTAGCGAGAAGTCAACATGAAGGCAAACATACTATCCAATAAAGGGGCAGACGACATATCCATCAAAGAAATTGCAAGTTAAACAAACATAAGACTCCTTGTGGGCAGTTGGGCGGCCACTTTCCACACTGTTGGTTGTGGAAAGCGCGGGGAGAATAAGGGTGGCAAGATAATAAAACATTCTTATTGGACAACAGACAACACGTATGCAAAGTTTTTCCAGCATGGCTAAAGTGGTAGGGGTAAGGATAGCAGCCATTGTGGCAAGGTGGTGGAGATCATTTGGCGACAAGCTTGCATTGATTAACACGCAATGCATTTATTTTGGATCTTACAAATGTAGGTTGTTATCATCATAGGTTATATGAAGCTTATTTTTGTCACCTTGCATGTCTTACAATCATTGGAATGCGGGGGATAGTAGTGACTCACGTGTGAAGTGGAGCACATTCACTCATCACAGGCTGGCTCTTGCAATGATTGATTAATTGTGGAGGTAGATAAATTTTGGTAAGGACAAGTCATTTCCACTTTGCATTTGGCATTGGTTTTATGAGGCAAGTTTTCTTCCGCAAAGAACTGCCAAATTGTTCGAATTGGTAAAGCCAATGTGGATTATAACAGGAAAGAATGGGAGAGAGATCTAAGTTTGTGGTTCGAATGTCAGCGGAAACTCTGATGAGCATCGGGCGGATACCCCCATTCAACTAGATTGAAAGGTCAGGCAAATGGCATTTCGAGGCCCATAACGGATCAACGGTTGAAGCAACTGCTCAAGAAGCACGATGCTCTCATCTTGGCTGCTACAAAGACAGTTTTGGGTAAAGGGTACTTGTAGGAAACAAAGTCCTTTCATGTGAGCACAAACATCATTCTGAGATTCTTGGCAATGGTGCTAGACATTATGATAGAGAAGAGGGTGGCGGAGTCTCTGGTTAGAAAAATGTTCAATGCAGATTTGTTGGTTGGACTTCAAGAAACCTTGTATGCAACATCACCGAGCATGGGGGTCCCTTGCCCACAAGACCTACATTTGATTAATGTTTCTAGGGAAGTAGTAAAGTACTATCCCTTCATTCTCAACCTCAAAGGGATGGCATGATAGAACATAAACACATGGCTGCTATTGGTGTGGTATACCTAATGAAGACAATGAAGCTTCCCATTGTGTCAAATGTCACCAAGGTTCTAAATTCCAGGGGCTTTGTGCATGAGAACAGTTTCTTGAGGGATTAAGGTTTCAATGTTTTAGTAAGTTTGTAATTACAATCATGTATGGTCCCTGGTAGGGGTTAGTGTGGTCCGTTAGTAGTTAGTTGGTATAGTGGCAATGTAAGGTTGCTTGGGTGTGTTCATACTCTAGTTGTCGAGTCTAGGTAATCAGCCATAGCAATCTTTATCTGCATTTTGAAACCTCTTGCTAGGTAATCGGCGATAGCAATCTTTATCTACATTTTGAAACCTCTTGCTTAGCAAATGTAATGTAAAACCTTTTTGAAATCAATATATAAACTTATTACAAATCAAAAAAAATACTAGAATCTAATCATTTAATATATTATAATATAATAATAAACCATAATATATTCAGTCTGTACTACCACACAAATAAATATGCGACACCTTTGCTTCCATATAACCAAAAATGTACATTTGATAGTTTGATTGTCTTAAAAAAAAATTCACATGTTGACATCTGAATCCAAACATATTTTGTTTCTTTGAAAACAATTAACTTTTGATTGATTGGAAAGTAACTTATCAATTTGGATTTTAAGCAATTTTCATTAATGTTGTGTTATTATTAAGCAATTTTCATTAATGTTGTGTTATTATTACATGAACATTTAAACCTCTAATATTTTATTATTTGAAAAGTACTCACTAGTACAAAAAATATTTGAACCTCTAGTATTTTATTACTTAAAAAGCACTCATTAATACATAATACATTTAAACCAGTATTTTTATCATTTGAGTACTTGCTTCCTCCAATGACGTGAAGGTTGCAAAAATGACACAAACCTCCTCAACCCATCAAATACCCAATAATTAACTTTTTTAAATATTTTTTGTTAAAAAATTCACATCTCAACAATTTAAAACATTGAAAAACACAAATATGACTAAAAAATTCTTGAATTTCATTTGTTAAAAAGTAAACAGATTATTTTGCCTGTTTGAAAAAATGGAATGTGATAGTTTACTAATTATAAGAATAATAAAAATAAATAAATAAATCAGCGTGGTATACAAAACTTCAATTTAAATAAATTTGAAAGTAATTGGGAGGCCCATGTGACCAGATCAATGCCTTCATGCCCATTGATACCTCAAAAATAAGCAAAAATCATTAAAGCTCCTTTAGGTTTTCCATTTTTTTTTTTACTAGTTGGGCTTTCCCACCAGAAACAATTATAAGAATAATATAAAAAAATTAACAGCAAGGTTATCTGTTAAACAATAAAACACATTAATAATAGTTTCTTCCTTCAGGCTTCAAATGGTCAAACATTGATGTAGACACTAAATTCCAAGATACAGTATAACATTGACTGTAAAATTGTACTCAAATGATTTAAATGCTTTAACAACATTTATTTATTTAAGTTTGAGCAATGACCTACAATGACCAACTGATACAGTATAACATTGACGGTAAAATTGTGTACTCAAATGATTTAAATGCTTTAACAACATTTATTTATTTAAGTTTGAGCAATGACCAAAAAGGACCAACTTTAGACAGAAAACCAAGTATCGGCATGCAATCAATGCAATTTTGAACTTAAATAATACTGCTAAGTCTATAGCGGAGTAAATTTTTGAACCAAAAGGGAAATTCTAGTTCTTTATATTAGATTTCTACTTATACCCATGGTTGCCTGACTTCAAGTTATTTTAATCGTCAGGCTAAAAGTTAAAGATTACCTTACCTCACACGGACACATATATTGATCAATAAGGATTGACGAAGTTATTGATGAAGTTATATGGGAAATCAGCTCATTGATAATATGTTTTTATTTCCATAAACAAAACCTCCCTCTAATAGTTGGTGGCATTATCTCCCCCCCTCTACCCCAGGAAATAAATAAATAAATTTAGAACTTCCTAGTAGAAAGCACAAAAGAAATATATAAGCAAGATTTCTATCCACTTTCACTTTCTGACCAACTAAATCAAAAATACAATATGTAATAAAAAAATACATATTAACAGCTATCGCATGTAAAAATTATAATCCACCTGAGCTCCTCAACAGGTCAACTAAATCAAAGTAAAACATAGAACACCGAATCAAAATTTTAGTGTGTACACTTTTTTCCAACCAATCTCACAAAAGTAAGGAGTATTGTGAGCAACGAAATCCACAACTAGTAAACTGACTTTAGTTAAACAATAGACGAAACCAATAACCATAACGTCATTGTGGAAGTGACTTAACAATTTAATATCAACACCTTTTCATCATGTACTTGCCTCGCCGTCTGCTTCAACTATCAAAATCGTAAACTTCTAGCAAATTCTGCTTCTTCTGCTACAACTCTGAAATTCAGTTAGCTTATAGCAAATTCTGCTCATCTTCATCATCTTGGGCATCTTCTGCTTTAACTCCACCTTTCACTGAAGAAAACAAAAATCAGTTACAATGCTTCTCAATGATAAAAGCAACTTATATCCCAAACCACACAGAAGATCCAATCTTCAACTTGGTGAAAATACAAATTGGGAGCTCCTTATGATAAATGTTGACAAGTTGTTATTACAAGAGTTGCTACATCTTGATATAACAGCAGAAACTGAAAAATATCTCAAATGCACAATGTCTATCATCCTACCTAAATCTGCCTCCAATTCATTTTCATCATTTGAAGTGTTTCCATTTGTTGATGCCTGTGCAACCGCCTTGGCTACAGCTTCTCCTGGGGGCGGATGATCATATTTGCAGGTTGCCCCATACTTGCAGGTTCCAGTTTTCATGTAGAACTCACAAGTAAGCTCTCCCTAAAAGAGAAATGAATTCCCAGAGAATGATCAAAACCAGGAATAGCCATTAAAATTAAAATTTAAGAAATACATACACATGCTTGAATAGACCGTCTTTACCTCTCGACGAGGATAACCCGCAAGTGTCAACTTCACAGTTGGCTGAGCATGAGCTGGGTCAAGTTCTCCTGGAGGGGGGTGATCAAATTTACAGTTTGCACCAAACTTGCAGACACCAGTTTTCAGATAGAATGAGCAAATAGTTTCACCCTGTGAAATAGTGTGCACTGTATCAGCCAAATACTCATGATAAACTTAACCAGAAAATTGTAAATCTAGTTTGATTAAAAAAACACACCTCTCGCCTTGGGAGGCCTGCAAGAGTCAGCTTTGGAGGTGGCTCATTTCTATTTAGAGGGTGATTGAATTTGCACGAGGGCCCAAACTTGCATTCGCCAGTTTTCATATAGAACTACTTACAAGCATTCAGTGCACAATAGTCAATGTTAAAGTATTGTGACATAATTTATCAGTGTGTCTACAACCGTACAGCATGTAAGTAGCAACACTACAGAAAAGCAGAGTTTCAAAAAGTGACATCACACTCACATTGAGAACCCTCAATACAACTGGACATCAAAAGGCTATTCTTGAAAATTTTGCAAAATAGTTTATGTATTAGGAAGAAAACAAGTTGCAGAAACCAACTTCTACGCTAATAGAAAATGTCTATTTCAAAGAGGAACCATTTTCCAAGTAACCACTGAATTTGCAAATTTGTATCCTTATCGAAAAGAAGGATATTAGCATCTACAGAATTCCCACAGACCCATGTTCATGAAACCAAGAATGCTAAAGGAATGCACAAATGGTGCCTGTAAGTTCATAGTGAACCTCTTTATCAAAGAGAACTAAATCAAAATGCAGTTACAAGATATAAACTTCAGATCGGGCTCTCGAACTTCCAAAATGTAGCAACTTTAATACCAACCAGAAGCCCATACATAACAACTAACTACAACATGGCCTTACAATTGTTTGCCACAAGAACATTTATAAGCTAGCAGTAGCAGTCATGCATTTATCCATTCCATATTTTTTTCGCCCAACATAGTTCAGTCTTCAGGGTAAGGGCACACCACATTACTAAAAATATATGTTCCCATTTACTGCCCTGAACAACCCATCTATCTATGCAATAATAGTACTGGTACCAGTCAAGGCGTACCTGGCTGTCAAACAAGTGTCATAAAAGTATTAAAAGAGACAAAAATAGAACATGATTAGATAACACTAAAAAACAAACATCTAACTAAATCTAAACAACGAACATCTATTCAGGAATCAAATAATTGAGCTCCTATTGAATGTGATTCCAATGAACCAATTGTTATTATGACTGCTTTTGATGATGAGCAATATTTGTGATTTTATGTACATCAAGTTTAACAATGACCATCGATTGTTATTCTCCTGTATTGAATCAATAATTCAAACCTGTGTGATATATCATGTCATGACTCATGACTCATTTGATATTTTTGGGTTATTGATTATTACTAGTGTTCTCATATATTTTGCTTGTTTTATGCATATAATCTATGTTAGGTATGCCCCTTGGGGTTTTCGTCCTGTACCGAATGTGTGCAGGTACCGGTCCTGCGACACTCCACCCTGATGGGGGCATTGCCCCCAGACTCCCATGAGTGGTGCTGACCCTCAACCCCATTGGGGTCTCTATTCCCGACCCACACTAATTATTGGGATCACTTGTCACATAAGAAACTTGATTGCAATGAGGGGTTTAGGATTTGCGACCAAAACTGGCAACTTAGACAATTATCTTTATGACTATCATAATATCGTTGATTGATGATGAAGTATCATACTATCAAAGATTAAATGTCATTATTACTATAAAATATAATATTATATGACATATCAAATGTATTTGCAATTTTGTATATTTTAATATATATATAGATATACCAAAACCTACCATACCCAAGAAAGAAAAGGTTCGTTGTACGAGCATATCAAAACCCCGTACCCATACCCGTCCCCGTACCAGAACTAGCAACCTAGCTTATAACAGTGATTGTGCATAATTTAGTTTACATTGTTCAAAACTTTTTAAAACTTGCCATTTTTTAATTTTAGTATTTTTCATCTGGATATGCAAAAGCCATATGAAACCTGGGGTCCCAATAAAATTGATGAAAAACTTTAGCCATTCCTGTCCCCATTATCAGGCCTGTAACTGTACACAAGACCTTGGATAGAATATCCCAGCGATCCCTGGGGGTTTTAGACTATTTTCTGTAAAGTGGATGGTTTCAAATACGGACAGAATATCCCCACTACATCCTTTTTTTCAGAGAATTTAGGGATGGGGGATATCCCAGCGATCCCTGGGGGTTTTAGACTATTTTCTGTAAAGTGGATGGTTTCAAATACAGGCAGAATATCCCCACTACATCCTTTTTTTCAGAAAATTTAGGGATGCGCCCACTATAAGGGACATCTACTGGGAAGGTCTCAGAAATGTTGGGGGCACTATATTGTTATATATTAAATATATATAGACATCCCCCACTGTCCCCAAAACTCTGGAAAATTTTAGCAGCCCCTAGAAACCCTTCCGCCCATCCACAAAAGTTAGAGAGACAATGGAATATCCTAACATTTCAACCAAAAAATATACCTGGAAGTAGGCTCATTTTTTACGGTTAGGTTTGTATTGGGGTTGGCATTTTTTTAACTCAGTTCTACTTTGAATTTATTTATTTTAGAATTGAACTTCTAAATTCTGATGAAGCTTTCTTTTCTAAGTTATACCCTAAAGAAAGCATACATTAAAACAATACAGATCTACCTCTAAAATAGCAGGTCAAATCCACAATGGCATGGCTTACTTAGGTCAAATCCACAATAGCTTTTTCAACACTGTGGATTTATTTTTCTATGTATTATATTTACTTTATCTCTATATACTGTGTTCCACAAAAAATAACAAAATTAAGTTTATTTTAGTTTCCAAAAACTCGCCAAGTTTTGCCCATTTTATTCCCCAGGCCATTGAAATCCATTTTACACTTTTTTGTCAATGCTAAATAAATGGAATGAATTCCATGGTTATAAACCTTTGAAACCTACAAGATATTGACATCCAGTCCCCCTTCTCATGGCACATGCAATACCATGGAAGGCAAGGCTCAGGATCATACAGGTGACCCATTAATATCAAGAATACACATATGCAAAACAGATGCGCTTTACAATAACTCCAAGATCAGCTATGATAATATGAACAAGGCATGGAATGATGATAGAAATAGTTTAAAATTGTAACATAAATAAATAAGTGGCAATAATTTCAACCATAAAGGAGTTCCAAGTCAGGCTTCATGCCCCATGAGACTTTCACATAAATAAGCATTTCTCCAATAGCTCGAGTAATGCCAAAACAATGATCATCAAGTTGTAGGAGTCACACAGGAAATGCATGTTAGATGTTCAGTCAGATTATCAGTCCTCCATGAAGAGAGATTGACTATTTGTTCCATGCATCATCCAACCAAGAACCAAAATCATCATATATGTAGAACAAAATGCAAGCAACAGTTTCTCTGTGTGGATATTTATTCCAATTGAAAAAAGTAAATATTGAAGAAGTGAACTTACTGTACATTCAGGCTGTCCAGGGCGCTGGGGTGGAATATTAACTCCCAAGGGGTGTTGTGGAAGTATCTGAAGAATTTGCATGGAAGAATTGTTAGCAGCATGTATCATAGTCCTCAAAAGAAAAGAATCACATTGAATGGAAACTTCAACCGAATAACCTAGTCTATCATAACAAAAGCAGAACAAACCAATAAAAAGGTTTTAGCTTACCCCCGGATAACCGACTAAAGGTTGGTTCTGGGTAATAAATGGAATAACAGTAGATGGTGGATTTACTGTAAAAACACAAGCCAGTAAATGACAAGCTTTTGTGAAGCTAACAAGCCAAGTAACTATTTTGAAAATCGAATAAACTATATTTCATTATCTCCCTTGTTATATCTACAAGATCTTACTTGTCCTTTCTGGATGATTGAATCGGCAGTTTGCTCCATATTTGCAACTGAAATGAATGATTTAGTCCAGTCAAATTTACGTGTAAACCACTTAAAGATTTAGGTTCAAATTACATGGAAATTAAACATATACCTGTTAACAAATTAATTTAAAAACATTAAAATTATGGCACAAAGAAAAAGTATTAATTTACAGAAGTACCTTCCTGTTTTAACATAAAAAGGGCAATCTGTTTCAGCCTGCAAAAGTATTTAATCTATAATTATTATGAATAAAAATAATTTAATCTGTAATTATTATAACATTTGTCTTTATAAGGTAATCAAAAATATTGAATCTAAAATATTATTGTTAAGACTTATGAATAGTCTACAAAACTACTAATACCTTTTTTCATAAGTTGACCCAAAATAACTGGTTACGAAGTATATTAAAATCTCTAAAAAGAGTCCCCAATCTTTTCTCATCAAGGAAGATAAAAATCATAATTATATGCCAACAATTTATCAACACTATCATTTTCAAATCTTGAAAAAACCAACAGTGTTACCCAATCAAGCTCAAAGTAACCATACAAAGTCAATATTCAGAAGCCCACCTAAACAATAAATGAACCGTATAAAAAAATCCTCTGAGATTCAAAACAAATTTTCATTTGCTAGGAACCTCCAGACAACACTTAAAATGTAATAACGTACTTTGAATTATCTAAATATATAGAAATCCTATCTGTTCGACATTGATTAGATTCCACAAGATGACCAGTCTATAAATGAAACCACATACTTACAGGTCTTATTGGCAAGCCCTTGGAGTTTTGACCAATTGCAGGCTTCAAAGGAGTGAATTTTTTCTCTGCTTTCTCATCAACAGCTCCAGGTATACCTGATTCCTCTTTTCCCCCAGTTACACCATCAACCTCAACTTTCTGATTTGAAGCATTTATAGATTCCTGTTTATCTTTGGGATGGTCATATTTGCACTTGGCACCAAATTTGCAGTTGCCAGTCTTCATGAAATACTTAACCCACAAATGGCAGGGAAAGCAACAAGCAATTAACACAAAATGGAATCAGATGAAATTAGGAAAAAGATACAAAAAAATTGGCAATACCTAAAACCTTACTGTATACTTACATCACACTCAGGCTCTCCAGGCCTGTTGGGTAGTTGCTCACCATTAGATTCAACAGATTTCACCTATAAACATACAAGCAAAAACCAATTTAGTTCAAAAAAGAAACCTAACTTACAAAGACCAAGAATAGATTATAAAAGAGCAGATTTAACAGCTAAGAATGTGAAACAACCTCACTTCCATCTGCCTTCTGCTCCAATGAAGGCAAAGTTTCCAACCTATCTTTAGGATGATGGAACTTGCATTTAGCACCAAACTTGCAGATGCCAGTCTTCATATAAAACTGAGCTCCATTATAGGAGATCAAATCATGAAAGAGAAATTGCAAACAAAATTAGAAGAATATCACAAACAACAACAGATCCCAAAATACAAGTATTCAGTGCAGCTAAACTTACAGGACACTCGGTCTCGCCTGGCCTCTCTGGTGGTGGACCACTGCTTGAGGCAACAGATGATACCTGTAACCACACAATACATGAAATGACACAAATCCAGTAGTTTTTATATATTTTGAGAATTACCATGACTATTGATTGGTGAAGTGCTGATTTTACAACCTACTCAATGGCAAAACATTGTTTTCTTTTATCTTTAAAGACCCTTTCTAGACCCATGCAAAACCCATGCAAAAGGTCATTTCACACAAATACAGCCTCATGCCTCTGGCTACCCCACACAACATGTAAAGCAGACAAAATGTAAAGAATAATCCTTGGCATTGCCCAATAGTAACTGGGTTTCAGACATAGATACATAAAATAAACCATGTGAAGAAACCATGCCAACCATACCAATACTTAAATCACTTGAATAGGTCAACAGCTGACATATCTAGTCCCAAAAGATGATGGAAAAAAGAAGGAAAATATATTATCACGAATCGTCACCTCTCAATGCAAAGCCGTCCCATGTCTGACACCTAGAACATGTCAGTTTTGATTGTCTATCAAACAAATGTTTTCAAAGCAAAGAAGAAAAATCAATACAGATTTCTTAATAAAAGTCGTGATAGACACTAGAAATAAGTTAATTGAAATATCACTTACAGAGTCATATTCTAGAGGATACTGCAATTTGTGAGTTGCCAAGAATCGGAACTCTATGCCATAGAATAGGGAGCATTTAAACTTTGGACATGATCAAAATTCATAATCAATATAATGATTATTCAATTGATACACATTCTGAAGTAATACTTACATAAGAATAGGATGATGGTAATTAATTGATACAAACATGAATTAAAATGCAGGTATCTGTGTATGTACAAATGCACATTCAGAATCAGGGAAAAAGAGTTGCAATTGGCAAGTCAAGATATGTAACCTCTTGATATATTTTTTAATCAGTAAGTTGAGGGTTCTCTTGGGGGGCCCACTTGAAATGTGGTATTTCATTACAAAAACAGAACTCAAAACCTAGGGCTTGCCCATCCTTCAAAAGATTACAAAAATGTATATAGATACTATGATTTCCATGGGCCAAGAAGGGAATCAGAGACATCCAGACCAAAAAAACCAGCAGGCCAGAAAAGACCAGCTAAACATTGACATCCTGTCCACACTGCACCTGCTGACAATCAAGACTAGACCACCCACAGCCTTACCCAAGCACCTCCTACCCCAATCAACAGCAACTGGCCAAAGGCCCGATCTCACCATCACACCACCATCACACTCACATGAAACCAGCCACCTACACCAACCTGATCTTGCTTATCCTCTCAATCATTAAAACAGCAAATCTTCAAACCCAGGTTGAGGATAAGGATGCTGCTTGGAGCAAGACCTTTCCTAGGAGAGGGAGAGTAAACAAACCATAGACAACCAAGTTGCCATCTCAGTGAATAACCCTAAGGCTGTATATAAACATAGCAGGGCCCTTGTATATAAACATAGCCAGGTCCTTGCAAAAGGCCTCAAGCTCCTCCTGTTCATAAACCATTTGAATTTCCCTTCTGCAGGCCACAATTTCTTCCTACTCTTAGCCAGGTTCTCCTCCTGCCAGGGAATCTCATCCTCATATAGCACACCTTCCAAAGCCACAAAAGACAAAGGCAAAGCTGCTTAAAAATCCAATCCAGCACCTCTTGATTTGCCACCCATGCCTGCAGATTTTCTCTAAAATACTTCATGATACAAGCATGTGATCTGGAAGCACCAGTATTAGCCAGACCCTCTCAACCTAAGATTATCTTGATAAATTTGCAGGAGGAGAGATCAGGGATAAAAAAGTGCTTTTTTATCTCCTATCTGAAACCAGTCCATAGTAAGTCTGCCCTTCCTACAATGTGTAAGCAACTTCATTTCAACTGCTTCCCAAACTCTTACATGCCTACCAAAGAGCCAAAAGCAGAGAACACAAGGATAACGAAATGAAATAAGCTAACTATCTTTCATTCTGAAAATTCCACCCCCACACCCACCACATAATGATTATGTGCAAAAACTAATGATTACATACAGTCCTCTCATGGTTTTCTGCCATACACTCCCTCAAAACATCCTTTAATGAGGAAAAAACTCTCAAGAAATAAACGCCCCATGCATGAGTGTAACATCCCCCTTAGTTTTTTTTAATTTTTAACACACAACACTGCACCCGTTAAGGTTAGCCCAGTAAACATAACCAACTAGAAAGGAACCCTTCACTTTCTGATCACCAAGATCCCAGTGAGGGCGAGGTGAGAGCATACGGTGCGAGGGGATCATTAGTTGAAAACTGAGAATGAAAGTACAATGTTGCAGGCAGCTAGCCGACCATTATAGAAAGTAAATACTGGAAATGTAAATATGTAGGTGGATAACCGACCATAAGAGCTCGGACACTTATTTAGCAAGAGCGGAACTACAAATAGAATTGAAACACTCAACCACTTATTCAACGGGAGTAACAAAACAAACTGAAATGTAAAACAACTCAAACACTTATTCAACAGGAGTGAGATATACAAAATATAAAGGCTGATTAGTACTACTAAAAGTCAGTGCTACAATATAAAGCTTCAGCTGCACTAGAAAGGAGATATACATAGCAATAGATTATCAACATGTTAGGCAACCATCTCCAACATCAAATACAAGATAATCAACTGAAAATATGAAGAATAGGTGGAATATATCAGGTCTGATATAAAACAACAGCAAACAGAAAATCAAAACCAGCAAGTATATAAATCACCTAAATGCTCATATCTTGCTCCAAACACCTCCGATTGATCTGAAAGTGAATGAAAATGAGAGCTAGGAGCTGGGCAACCAAGACCACTATGAGAGAACACCACCAAACAGCCCAGATTTTTAATGCACACTTCCCAATGCAGCCACAATGAAAAGTACAACCTCCAAAAATGGGTGATCTGATCTAGAAATTCAAAGACACTTAAAAATCATGAAACCTTGAGCAAATGGGTGCCTAGGGTAGAGGAGTCAACAGGAACAATACCCAGAATGATAGCAAAATCCCTCTGAAAGATATGAACGAAGATGCGCTTCAGCCAAGCACCAACCAGCAACATAAAATCAGATTATACAACAGGATTCTGAAATAAGAAATCAATATGAAACTCAATTTGCACTCCTAGATGAAGCACAATCTTTAGAATCCAGCTAGGTACTATCTTGCAAGTACGAAACTGAATGGATGAAGCTAGGAGGTATGGGTTCTTGCTTCATTTCAGCAGCAATTCCATAGAATAAGCAATCATGGATGCAAATGAAGAAGCAAGGCATTGTATTTTATACCTTTTTGATTCAACTCCCTAGGCGTCTAAAAGGCTTTTGGCAAATATTTCACTTTTAAATATTTAATTCTTCAACTTGAACATCCACATTAAGTCCCTCTTTTAAAAACAACTTTAAAGTCATACGTCTGGGCATGGGGTCCAAAAGTAATAATAAAACATAATATGACTTAAGTTGAAACTTTCCTTTTTGAGCCCAAGAAGACTGGAGACGCCTTGCCCAAACTGAACTGCCTTACTACTAGAAATAGATGAAGTGTTGAACTGCTGAACTACTACTAAAATAGCACTGCCATATATAGCACTTACTAAAAATAGTATACTGCTAAAATAGTGTCTCCAAACTTATTTTGAGCACAATCCAAGCAACCGTTGCAACTCACTAAAAAAAGTTAAGTCTGAAAAAGGTTGTCAGATGCATATGCATGTTATACCATTCTGAAACTCTTTAATAACCCAGAAAAACCCAAAAACCTTTCCTGCATGCAAACTCCTCATTGAAATACATGTCACATCTCTCTGAAGCTTTCTGAAAACCCAAAAAGATCCAGAAAACACACTGCCAAACTCCTGCGTGCAAACCTTCAAAAGCCCAATTGAAACCTCCTACAAAATAGGAAACCCTAATTTCCACATCTAGCTAGCCTACGGGCTTCCAAAAATAGGCTAACAGCCACTAAAAAGCGTAAGGCTAAAATAGGGACATTACAATGAGATCCT
Organism: Sequoia sempervirens; assembly: GCA_007258455.2. Taxonomy (NCBI): domain Eukaryota; kingdom Viridiplantae; phylum Streptophyta; class Pinopsida; order Cupressales; family Cupressaceae; genus Sequoia; species Sequoia sempervirens. The sequence goes on along the minus strand of VDFB02049217.1, from coordinate 101,889,486 downwards.
AAGACACTCTTGAATGAAAACACACTGAGGTGTACAGAAGATATGTGAAGGATTTGTATAAATAAACTGGAAAACATTAAGAGACACAATCCACCAATAAAAAGGACAAACCATCCCGAGCATTAGGCCTTTCAGTTAATAGCATTGATAATGGCATCTAAATAATTCCAACATTCACTAGGAAATCTGTACTCATATTCCCTCCTTTGAAATACTAAACATACAAAACCTCCTCGAGTTTCCCACAAAGAGAGTTAGCTCTCAATAATCCATTATTGAGCTTCCAATTCTAAGTAGTACCCTTAGCAAAACATAAGATGATGATCTGGTAATCACCTTCTTCAATCAAACAACTGCACCCAGTCATTAAAGCTCCCTACAAGGATCAAACCTTCCAACAAAGCTTCCAGCACTACTTCATTAATAAATTGACCCCAAAAAAGGAACCACCATTGACTCATATTCCCTCCTTTGAAACACTAAACATACAAAACCTCCTCGAGTTTCCCAGAGAGAGAGTTAGCTCTCAAGAATCCATTATTGAGCTTCCAATTCTAAGTAGTACCCTTAGCAAAACATAAGATGATGATCTGGTAATCACCTTCTTCAATCAAACAACTGCACCCAGTCATTAAAGCTCCCTACAAGGATCAAGCCTTCCAACAAAGCTTCCAGCACTACTTCATTAATAAATTGACCCCAAAAAAAGAACCACCATTGATAAAGTTAACGCATCATCCTAGGAAGGAAGCCAACACCCACATGGAACAGATTTCACCTGGAAGCACCATCAATAATCAACTTCACAAACCCTTCCAAGAGTTTCTTCCAAGCTGCTGGAGGTCTTTTCTTTTTTGATCACCCTATTAATGGGGATCTCTTGATAATTATGCTATTGCTAGTATTATTTCAGTATTCCACTACAATTTTCATTATAACACATTTTTATGTATGTTAAAAATATTTTCTTCACTGTATGTCTGAAGCGCACAGCAAATTCACAGCATGCACAAGGACATACAAACTCAAGTCCACAATTGAACCAAATTATTTTAGAGCGCATGTGAATCCAAAGATATGTGGATATGGATATGATATCATGTCCACCATGCACTACTATATGCCGAGCAAGCAGAAATTATCATTTGCCAATGTAATAATCATAGGATCGTAACAAGGATGCAAGGAGAAACAGGCATGAAGATGGAAGAACAGGACAGATAAAAGGATGATTTCTCTTTTTAAATATATATACCCAACACCAATTCACAGAATTGGCATGATAAAGCATAAGATGATTCAATTTATTTAACATTAGTGGGAAAGAAAAAATGAAAAAAAACCAACTGCAAGAACAGACATTCATTGACACAGCTGAATTTTTGTCCAAGAAAAATATTCATTGGCATGATAAAGCATAAGATGATTCAATTTATGTAACATTATTGGGACAGACAAAATGAGAAAAAACCAACTGCAAGAACAGACATTCATTGACACAGCTGAATTTTTGTCCAAGAAAAATATGCAACCACAGCAACATTTCAGTTCAGAAAATACTCTTTTCTCTCTTTTCTCCAATCCACTTTTTATTTGATTTACCCTTTGCATAATAACCTTCTTCCACCTTTCACCCTTACTCATCTCTTCCTTCCCCTCTCTGACTTCAGTTCTTGATCTTTCCCAATAGTCCCCACACTACATTTGGCCTTATCCAGGCATACATTACCAGGTTCTGCCCTAAATGCCTCCGTACTCATACCATTACTGTTATGGTATAAGTACTTTTCCAGGTACCTTCCGGGCACCTCTTGGGTTCTATTACTCTGGGTACCCAACTGTAATGAGAAAACATAATATAAAAACAGTGTAGATATAAGGACATTTATAATATAAACAAAAAAAGGATGAAAATTTTAATATGCTAAATATAAACAACATCTAAACTACTGATTGTCCCACTGCATTTGGCTTTATGTTACCAGGTATGCCCATATGACTCACCATACATGCATTTTGATCAGCATGTAAATTTCTCCTAGTTCTATGTCCTTTTACAGATCAGGTTTACTGCTTTCATTATAATATATATAGCCTAAAAACAGGAACTAAGATCAGATAACCACATAGCATGCATAGAATAGACAGAACATTGCCATTGATTGGATTCTGTTGTCATCATCTGAGATAATTGAAAGGATCCATGAAATGGCTCGGCTGTTGATAACTTCCTTGTAATTCCCATATGCTGCAATGTTGGTAACCATTTTCATGACTGGTAGCAATTTATGTGGTGAAGAGTAAAAGAGGTCTTGGACAAATCCCAGCTCTAACAACAGCCTGACCACTCTAATGCCCTCCCTCAGAAACATATGAAATGGCCAAGCAGGCATCTCTTAGTATTGCATGCTCTTTCTCCAATTGAAGAAGTCTCTGCAAGGATCTAACCACAGCTTTTGTCTGTGCTGTCTACTTTCGCTGTAATATTCTTGCCACTATAAAAAATCCATGTTCAAAGAGGATAAACAGATCACTGCAGACCTGATTCCTCCAAATAAACTAAGGCAAAATCCCTGTAGAATCACTTCGAATCATCCAGGGTTTTGTTTATTCACAATTCTGGGCCAAAAAACAAATAGAACCCTGGACAAATCCACAGGGTTTCTCACCTGAATTCAATTCAGACACAATTTGATTCCAATTCCAGGATTTTTTGGAATCGATTCTGTCAAAACCCAAACTGGCAACATAGATCCAAACCAACCAGTAAAGTGGAGAGGCAGCTGAAAATTCAAGGTATCAGCAGAGGACAACAAAACTGTTTATCCTTCCCTCTCACATAAAGCTTGATGTGCCTATTAGATTCTAACCTTAAGCAATCAGGTTTTCTAACCTTAAAAATCATCAGTGTTTCTCCAAGCTTACAGGATGGGGTGCTTCAGAAACGTGAGGATTCAGTTTTGGGAACAGAAAAAAATTCCTAAATTTGAAAATGGCAGGGAGACAACTATTAAATTACTTAAAAAAGAACTAAAATCAGCTAAAATTTTATAAAGTAAAATACTGAATTTGCAATGACAATCCTCACCCTACTTATAAATAGGCATCTAAGCCTCATTCCAAATCATTCCCAAGTTTCAGAAATATAAGGACTCAGTATTGCAAAAAACAAAGTGACAAAATTGTTAGAATGGCATGCGCCATGAAGGTTTGTGTAGATGTCCCTCAACCCAATTAGGGGCTCCACCCCTCGACTCTGCTGGGGGCTCAGCCCCCAAGCCACAATCCCACCACAATCCCCAAATCTAGGCCCTTGGTCCTCCCATTCCTGAGACCTGTCCCACCATCCTGAGACTACATGGAATATAGCTTTTTTCCCATAAAAGGTTAACTTTTTATTTTTATGTACCAAATGAAGCAGGCTGTTCAGTCATAGAAAAAAGAGGTCTCACCTACAAGTCTCTAAGCCCCTGGGACATCACTTGAACCCTGTGAGCATGTTCCCGAGGAGGAACACTGAAAATTATAAATTTGATAACTTGTTAAAATGGATTTACGACTCAACTGTTTGCAAAACAACAGCTTCTACAGGAACTTGCAGACAAGTAAAGTGATATCTGCTATAAACAGCTCCTACCATTTTGATCATAGAAGGGCAAGTAACTTCAACAAAATATTGAGAAGTAAGAGATTGGTAAAACAGCTAAGCTCCATCTCCCTACCCATTGGCATATAGCATGATCTACTATCAACTGGCCTTGTATGATAACGGCACAAGATACTTTCCAAAGCTTGTTTTTAAAGTCAGCCCCACAACTTTACAGAAATTAGATAAGGCTTCAATCATGACAAAGTCAAAATTTTCAATAAATGTGACCTAAAGATCAACTCTAGCAAGCCTACCAAGATCAACTAATATTTTCCAAATAGGTTTTGAAAAATTCAAATAAGGCAAGAAATTTACTGTGAATAATGTTTAGTTACATCATAAGGCCTAGATCCAACAGCCACAAAGACAACATGATTACAAATTGCTTGCCCTACAAATACCATCATAAGAACAGACAATAAGTGTCATCTAGATGATATGAAGCTTGCTTAACCTTCCTGCATAGTCTAGCCTAATTTAGCATAACTGAGGCAAACATCCAATAAATAAGTTAACCAATTTTGTGATGTATAACTATTAAAATTTATATTTCACAGGTTTAAAACAACACTGATCGTTTCAAACTTATTTAAACCAATATTTTAGCAGCGCATATGCTCCAGAGAGTTGCGGTAAGTATGACAAATTTCAACACTAACAGAAATATCAATATTGACCTAATAATAGTAATGTCAATTAATTATAACCAAATATTGCTACATATAGGTAAAAATACTTATATCCACCTGCTCAAAACTAAATTGACTATTTTAGTTTTCAACTTAATCAGAACCCATATTCAATCATCCCATAAATGGAGGCCCCATGCATGTTCCCAAGGTCATCAATAAGTATGAAAGAAGCACATGCTTTACGGTCTACTATGTCTCAAGTGCCAGAAATTATGTCTTGTTGAATAAACTACATGATATGCAACCCTCCTCAAGCCTCACAACTCAGGATTGTGATGGAAATAAGGAAATGTTTACCATGATGTCTATTTAAGTGCAGTGCAGAGCAACTTAAATGTAATTGTAACTGATTGTTTTTTATATAAAATTGAACTAAATAATATAAATAATAGTTTCAAACTCAAATCAATTTAACAGCTATACAAAGTTAACAATCACCTCTTTCCAATCTGGAATTCCACCAGCCGGAACCCACGTGGGATGATCAAACTTGCACTCAGCTCCAAATTTACAGGTTCTTGTTATCATGTAGTGAGCACAATCTTTTTCCCCAGGTCGCTGAGGGTAGATAGGGAGATCACTTGAACTGTCCAGTCTAGGCCGCTTGGCCAATGCATTCAAAGACAAAAAAGCTTCATTTTGCCCAAATTTGTTATGAGCTCCCAAAGTTTGCTGATTAGAAACTATAAGTGGGATAATAGGAAGAATATGACATATTAAATAAGATAAAAAAATGTCCATAATAGAAAGTAGATAATATATATAGAAGTAAATAAATAAATAATAATAATGAAACCAGGTAACATAAAATGATAAGTAATATAGAAAAGGTTTGATAGTTACATATACAATACAAAAATGTAGTTTACCACGGTAGTGTGATGGCCATATACCAACATATATGTATAGCGTGACATCCAGCAGGATCCAATAGTATAATTGTACCAATGCAGCAGCAGGAAAAAAACCAGTCAGATAAGTAGAGCTCTGTACCTCTAAATGCTTCACTCCATGCATTAGCCATAAGTATATATAATTAATAGATAAGAAACAAGATATAAATAATAACAATAAAGTAAATTCACTATTTAGCCCTAGAATGCCCTAAAAGGACAATAATGCAATTTATCATTGTTCAAAGCACTACAGTTATAGAGAGTATCATAATACTTTACCCTCCATCCATGTTTGATATACAAAACTCTGACTATAATAATAAAATACTTCATATAAACTTACACTAATACTATAGCAGACACTGCTCAATAAATACACTACTCCATCCTGGAAAACTATAAAACTCAAATATTATTGAACTTAAAAATATATACAAAAAATTAAGCTTGGAATTTATGCTAAAGATTGCCCCTTAATATGGAGCAAACGCATATTTGTGCTTTATTCCTAATTAATTAATCCATACACTTATTTAATAATTATTAGAACCATTACATGTATAGAGGCATGTGACTGCTCTGTAGGTTTATCTTAAAAACCAGATCCAAAGCAGATAAATGACAAACAACTACAGAAAATACATAAAATGAAACAAATACACTACTCCAGCCTGGAAAACTATTAAAATCAAATTATTGAACTTTAAAAGATATAGAAAAAATTAAGCTTGGAGTTTACGCTGAAGATTGCCCCTTAATTTGGTATCCTGCAAATGGATCCATGTATAGTTTACAGGAGCAATCACATATTTGTGCTTTATTCCTAAATTAATTAATCCATACAGTTACTTAATAAGTAATAGAACCATTACATGTATAGCATGTGACTGCTCTGTCAGATTACATTAAAAACCAGACCCAAAACAGATAAATGACAAACAACTACAGAAAATACATAATATGAAACAAATACGGAAATTTGTTTTCTTTAATTTAAATTATTTATTATTTAATCTTATATTTGACTAAAATTTGAGGATTTCTGGAAAACAAAATCGAAAATCTTTGGACAGCAATGGCAACAACACCAAAGAATGGAAAAGGCTTTGTAGAATGTACTGTATATCAACACACATTTCAGATGGCATGTGTACAAGAAACTTCCTTGACCACAATAACTTCCGTTTGTGTATGAAATAATAGATAACTAATAACTCCTTTGATACTTCTTCAACTACCAATGTCACCTTAGTTATTTTATTACTCCATTACTTTGTGGCTCCCCATAGCACCCTAGATGTGTTTTATAACTTCCACAAAACTTTATTGTAACTCATATGCTAACATTCATCATAACCGATCCATTACATCCTCCGTGCAACTCTTTGCAAGTCTTATAATATTGTCATGAAGTGTAATTTTCATCTTGTCATAGCCTGAAAATTCAATTCTTTCTTTTCCCTCACTACTTTAGTGACTGACCATGAAATCTAAAACCTGCTTTACAACTCCCGGCATCATGTTTGGTAACTCCTATGATAAGAATCCTCATAAATTCTGCATCGCAATCTCTATGACAAGATACTTTGAAAGTACTATTAAACTGTCATGAAATATAGCCATATTTGTGTAGATGCCTGCATATTTCAATCTACTTTTTTACAAGACAAATTAGCAATTTTCATGACATTAAAAATAGAATCATAAGTATGCCTCTTCCTTGTATTTTTCCCTAGCAATAACCACAGTGTTAAGTGCTGAATAATTTCCAAAGATTCTTAGATAACTTCTGAATCCTCTGCTTCACTTGGCGAACAATACATTCTGGATCAAATAGGAAAGCACAATAATGAAGTAGATTCTTTAGAGACAACCTACAATATGAACATATCATGTATTTATCTGTATGACTATGAACTTCCAAAGTTTCCTACCCACAACTTTTTTTTACCACATTTGTGATAAAGCCTGCATATTTCAAACCACTTTTTCCCAAGACAAATTAGCAATAATTTATTAATTATTTGTCCAACCATATAAAAAATAGAATCATAAGTATGTTTCTTGGATTGGTTTTCCCTAGCAATAACCAGAGTTAAGTGCTCAACGATTTCCAAGGATTCTTAAACAACTTCCACTTCACTTGGTGAACATTACATTCTAAATCAAATGGGTAAACACGATAATCAAGTGGATTTTTTATAAACAATCTATAATATGAACATATCGTGTATTTATCTGTATGAACTTCCAAGGTTCCCCAACCATGTTACCTGGCCACAATTTTTCCTTTTGCCTACCACGAAGAGGAATTTACTTCTCTCTCACCTGCTGCATTAATAGATCCAATTCTTCCTCATTGCAACTCCAGTAAGTACATCCTGAGGTTGAAATAATCTGAGGAGAACTTCAAGGGGCTTCTCTTGAACTTCCTAAAAGTGGATTGCTGAACTTGTAACCAGTGAATGTAAACTACGGAGCAGTTCAACAAATTCTATTCATGGAGGACAACTTAAACTTCAAATTAGTACACTTTATAGGTAAGGCAACTTACTCTGATGTCTAATATAATTTTCTGCGTATCTTCTGCACGCAAATTTGCTTGCTAATTCAGCACCAGCCATGGCTAGGACATATCTCACGAGTCCAAGTGAGTGGCTATCACACAAGGAACATAATTTAAACTCCAAGATTGCTATAATAAATGTCAAACTTAACCAATATCGAAAACTAATACTAAACAGAAATCTGAGACAGGTGTAACACCTGAAATATGAAAATCTGTTTCTTAATGAAATCTGAGTTTTTTCCAAAACAGATGGGTATATTTGGACAGCATATGAAACAAATCAAAATTACAAGCAGAAACCAAATAAGGTTTAATGTACAGTAGCAAAAATCGTTTTTGGGAATAAATCAGCAAACCAAAAGGTAAAGATTTTTCAAAAAATCATGACTCAATAAGGAAATAATTAGGTTAGGGGTTAGAGTTAGAACTTATGGAAAAATAAAAAAATATAGCAGCAGAAATCAAAAAAAAAAAACTTTTAACCAAAAAAACATTGAAAATACACAGCTAGGGCATCAAGCACAATGTGCCATCAAAATTGGCATTAAAACAGCAATTATCTGGCATTTTTTGTGAAAAACTCATCTAGTCCAATTTTATGCTAAAATCACATATTTTGAAGGGAAAAACTGTTTGCTGATTTCATTTAAAGACTATACTTTTAGATTCACACTGATCTATTCTAGTCATTCATAGAAATTAATCTAATATTTTATTGTCTTTCCTCCTCTCACAACTGCCCATGCCACCTGAGTTTCACTGTAACTCTTATTACTTTTGCAACTACCCATGACATCTAAAAAATTTATAACAAACACATTGCTTCATGGAAACATTGTGGAACTCCTATTGTCTATGACATTGTCGTGATAGAATACTCACCATTTTAAACACTCCACATAACTGTTTTAACTTACCCTATGGCCATCTTTGGCCCCATTGACATTAAACAAAATAGGATAATAATGGATCACTTATTTTCTATGAATGACTACTAGATATGCATCATATTTCATTCTCTTGGAGAGGATGCTTGAGTTGCAAGAGGCATTGCAACTAATGGTTATGACAACAGAAAGGAATTGGTGGCCCGAATCCAAGATAGAGCAAGGAAGAGGGTGAAGGAAGTGGTGAAGAGGGAATTTTTTGGGGTGATGCAAAATATATTCTCTATCATTGCTCCAATCTAAAAAGTGATTGGAAATGGGGATGCCAATGCACCTATAGCCTTGCACATTCAACCAATCATTCATTAAAGATGGGAGAAGCTCAACACTCCCTTGCACATGGCTGCCTATAAATTGGACCCGAAGTAGTACATGTAAAGGCCTGGTAGAATTACACCCATACAGCATGCTGAGGTGATGGCAAGGTTCATGAAGGCTATCCAAAAGATGTACGATTCTTCATATGCCAACATCATTTGTGCTAAGTGGACAAAATTTGCCACTCTTAGGGGTTATTCTGAGGAGGCCAAGAATAACACAATAGGATCCAGACTATACCACAATAGGATCCAATTTTGACGTGGACTATGCATGGGCCGACTTCTTTGACTACCTCTAGCCATTCATTTGCTATCCCACATTTCTAGTACTTTTGTTGTTGAAAGGAAATAGTCTACTTATAGCTACATCCACTCCATTAAGAGAAATAGGCTTACCTCTAGGAGGACAACGAAACTTGTGGTTGTACATAGTGCCTCGCATCTCATTGACCACAACACTTACGTACAAGGAGAGTCCAGCATCACAATGGGATGTAGAGCTAGAGGAGCCAACATAGATTGATGATGCAGCTACATAAACAAGGTTGGTTGGTATTGGTTTGGAGGAGCCTAAGCATGTGGAATCTAGCATTTCTAGTGATGAGGAGTTTGGAGATGATTACAGACCTGACTTCACTCCATTTTGTTATTTTGAACATTTGTCATTGTAATCATTATGAAATTTTGAATATAACATGAATTTCGAATTCAACATTTTCATTGTTAATATTCACTTCAAAATTCAAATGTTTAATGCAATCATTGCAATGTGTTTACAAATTTAAAGTTTATTGTTTAGTAGTTTTACTAGTTTGACAAAGTTTCATTTGTAATTCTTATACTTATTCCTTATACATTTTTTTATTACTAATTTTCCAAGCAACATATTTATTTTCTCCTCACCCACCACCCCGTCCTTCTCAAATTTAAGCCCTTGGTCCCCGAAACACACATATCGTCATCACCTTGTGAGGAAACTCCATGGAACCATATTTTAACATAGAATTGCATGCCCATTTGAAACTTTTCAAGTGTTAGAATGCTAAGAGAAAATGGTTGTTGTCATTGTTCAACAAATATTTATTGTTATACTAAACTCTAAATTGCAAGTTGAATAGGAAGCAATCTTGCCTCACTTGCAAAGAGAGAATTAGATTGTCTATTGTGAATCTTTTGAAGGAAGAACTCCCAATGTAATGAACCATTTTATTCCCCAAATCGCACCTTTAATAACAATTAATCCAAGCAATAAAATAGACATTTAAGCAAAGGATCGACCAAGGGCTTTAATAGCGTTCTAATATTAGGAGCCGACCAAGGTTTAAAAATAGCAAAAAAGGAATCAAATAATATTAACTAGGGGGTCATGCCATGGTCAGTCACTACAAGGTAAACAAATAATAATTGAGGTAAGTTTGCAAACGGCGCTTCATTAAGGTGTGACTATTTGCAAGGAAATGCTTCAATGAAGAGGTATGACTCCCTCTAATTTAAAGATATAAAGAGGACATTTCATTTGGGAAGACCTTTCAAGCTCACAAGAGGTGAAGGCCCGACAACCCTGCCATCAAGTACGCTACCCCTGAGATGGAGCACTCATGGGCCAAGAGGCAAATGTGTGCTCCCAAGCTTTGTGGAAGGGAGGTAGTCTTCATGCTCTTATCAAGCACACCACCCCAAGATATTGGGAGGTGAATGAGTGCTCCTGTGCTTGATCAAGGAGGATGAAGCGCCTCCAAGGTGGACTGAGGGATGGAAGGGCGGCCCAACTTCCATGCTCTCACGATACAAAGGCAACCAACCTTGAGACTACAGTTTGCAAACATTCAACGAATTCCTAATAAGATTATTATGGGAATCCATATTGGAATGGCTATTGCATTAGTTCAAATTTTGATGTGATTAATGTGCAGAGATATCATGATGACTACTAAGGACTAATAACATATATTATCATGGCTTATGAGCTAACATCAATATCTAGTGACAAATGTTGTGTGCAGGACCTAAACCAAGATTCATATCTTCTAAAGGGCATTTCAATTAGTAAATTTATAATCTTAAATGTATTACATCTTCTTATTTTGGATTCTAATTGTGCTTTTAGGGCAAAATCTAGGAAGATCCCAAGTAGGGGACATTATACCCAAGCATTGTTATGAATTATGCTTTGTACCTATCATTACTTAAATTTAGGTATCTTCTTTTAGGCCTCCTAAAATCATATGCATCTAAACTCTCTTCAAGACTAGAGGAAAATGTTTACTTGTGTATTTTGCAAATTATGCAACCGCATTCAAGATTTTGACTTCATCTATTACATCATAATTTTTCGTCATGGTACACCCACCAAACTCATAAAGCATCTTGCTTTTACATTAGAGGCATTGCAATGAACAAGTACAATATGCAAATCATGAACACGCTCAATATAACAGCCAATGAGAGCTTCAAGAGAAAAGGTTATAGAGTCACATTTAATGGCAAAAGGTATTAATGGTAACTCCCTTATAATGAGATCTCATCATTGAAAGATAGGATATGATAAAATCAAAAATCTCTTTCGATTGTTTAGCTTATTACAAATATAATAGGCTAGAATGAGATACAATACTAAGGGATAAAAAATTGTGATTACATATGTTAATACTAGAAAATACTTGATATGTTAATAGGATAATTGAAAATAAGGTGAAACATAAAGCTTCTTGGAAACCAACTAAAGTTGGCTACGGGAAGTCAAACTTTAAAGGTGCCTTAAAATGCAACTCTAGTCTAGTTGGCGTAGGTGTTGTTTTTGGATCCCCTCAATGATTCTTTTTTATAGGAGGTTTTTTCTATCTTGGAGTGAACTATAATGATGACGTGGAATTACTTACACTACTTGAAGTTTAAACTAACAACCTCTTTAAAATTATCTAGAAGTTGTGGGTGACTCTCAAATGATTATTAACTATGTAACTCGAGGACGCATCCCTACCAAATTAGGGGCAACCTCAGTAGGAAACATTTTGGGGACGCATGGACACCTCAAAAATGTCCCCACATCGTCCCCAAAATTCACCACAAATAGGAAACGTCCCCAGTACAACCAGCAAAAACTCGAAAACGCTAGGGGACAGCTAGTCGTACCATATGGCCCAACCACTTTCCAATTGCTCTTCTTTTTTAAAACACAAAAATAATAAAATGTAAGGGGTGAGGGGGCTGCTGATTAGGGACAGCTGTGTATTTCTATATTTTTCATTTTTTGTCATTATGTAGTTAAAACTTGCAACCTTTGGGCAATTTGACGTAATCTTCATATAATATATATGCACTTTGTAAATGAATGCAATTATTTTTTGTTAAAACTTCATTTGTCTGTTGCTCTCTATGAAATGAAAATATCAATTGAACATTAATATTATGTGTTAAGGTTCTATGATGTATATGATGATTGTCTTATCAATGCTATCATATGAATATTTGAAATTTTCTATACTTCTAATTTTCCCTATTTTCTTAATAGTCGTCTCCCCTACCGTCCCCAAAGAATGGCCTCCCTCCTATCCTCTTCCTCGAAAACTTGGGGTAACATATTTATTAATGGTCAACTAATCACCAAAAGATTGGAAGCATGAAAGCATTGTGGACAAAAGTTTAGAGATTGGTTATCATTTCAAAAAGTTGTTTTGCCCATTGTTTTAGTGAAAGAGTGAAAAACTAGCAAGCAAATGAATGCATCTCTCAATTGCACTTCGCGACCAAGGTTAACCTTGTATCCAACTAAATGGGGGATTAGTGTTCTACAAATGGAAGCACCTTTTGCTGGGTGTATTGTTCTATTGAATGCTAAAGGTATAGCGATTAAGTTGCACTCATTGGAGCATTGCTTGTTCCCTCCCAATTTCCAATTGCCGACTAATTTTTTTGTATTATTAAGGCCAGCTTGGGCCACCGCATACTGTTGGATTATCAGATCTCACATGTGAGTGGCTCTAAGGCCAATATTGGGTGTGGGCCCATGGAAGCAATTAGGCATTGTGTTTTAAGGATTAGAACAGCTTCTAGCAGCACCCATTTTTTTTAGGATTGTTAGATTGATTTTCCGGAATTTTGTTGTTTTTTCCTGGCAGAAGCACTGCATGCATGGAGAAAGGAGAGTACTGCACATTCCACAACCCTGGAGATGCTAAAGGTAGCGTTGGAGAGGATGGCTGCAGCAACTGGGGGGTGCTGAGAATCAGAGTATCAATTGCTGAAAACTTTGTGTAAAATCTTACTGCACAGGTGCAGAATGTTGGGGTTAGAGTGGATTATTAGCAGGTCTCTACCCTCCTCAGGAAGATTTTCTTTTTGTGGAAAGCTTTGAGGATGAGGAGGATGGACAGAAGGATTTGAACAGTTTCCTCTGTGTTAACGTGGTGGAAATTTTGATGAGTTCAACTTTAACTGCAGCCAAGCAATAGAAGGATTTGATTCAATTTTGCTACGGCATTTATCTTTACGTGGACAGCTTTAGGTTAGTAAGAAAAATAGATATTTGGAGACCTCCAGTTGATTTACCATGCCCTCCTTGTCCGAGGGGTGTCATGTTGGCCACTCAACATACCTTCCTAGCACCAGGTGTCCAAATGAAACCAAAGGCTGTCGCAAATCCAAGCCCCTCTAACCAGTGATTTTGCTGCATTTATATGGTGGAGTCCTTTCTCCAATTTCCTACTTCCAATGGTTTTTAGGATTATAATTTCAACCTTTGTTAGCTATTTTTGTAGTTGGAACTGTTTTATTGAACTCTTATGTATATTTTAATATTTTCTGGGTGTGGACCCCCATAGAACCCACATTAATTTTATGTTGCAAGAAGAATAACGGATTAACAACATTTCACATTTTTGCAACCCATCTGCAATGCAATCAACCATTGTGGGCAGGAAATCTGTTTTATCGTACAAAATACAACATCAAAGTTTTGTATGAGTTTTTCTTCCTTTGGATTATGACTTGACTTAGCCCTTAGCCCTGGCCTCCCAGGGTTTGTAAGGCCTCCAAATGCATATTGAATTAGAAACTTACCTACCACAACCACACAAAAAAAATGCAATTTTTTAAGATATACTAAAAAAACCAATATTGCCTATAATAATTGCTAGCTTGTCAAAAGCTGGCAAAATTAACAATGTGGTGCTATTGAAAAGGTTAACATGACTGGGAATGCAGTAGCATGAAATTTTCCACATGACATTATATTTTAGTTTTGGGTAATTTTGTCATTTCATCTTGGTTGGTTGATTAGGATTACTTATAAGTTATATTTATGTACACATGTATATATAGTATATACTTATATTTATATACTTACAAGCATGTATGTAAGTTGAAGTAGTGGATGAAAATTTGGGTGGAAAGTTTTTATCTCATTTAAGACGATGAAATTTAAATGAGGTAATTTACTCATCCTGTATAGGCAGGTTGCTCAGGTATCAATATAGCTAAATAATGTTTAGGTTTAGAATGGTTAACCCAAGACATAATATTAATTTCTACAGTGATAAAATTCATGGAACTTTAGGTATGATGCCTAAAAATTAGAAAAATGTAACATATACAAATGTGTATAAATACCATTTCTTTGCACAACCTCATCCAACCCTGTTTCCTGTCAAATTGCCATTTATATTGCATTTACCATTACTCAGGACTGGTAAAATGGCTATAATCTAACAAAAAAGATAAAGGAAGATCCTAAAAAATTACTAAGAAAAGTAAGAAGACATGAATTTGAAAAACTAAGAGAAGAATAAATACCAGTACTGAAAGTGGAATTTGGGTTTTTTAACCTAAAAAAGGGAACACGGCTATTTCAACATTCAACTTCTAACTCTTCTCTTTGTTACACCAATTAACTCCAAGTTGCTATCCACTAGATGTGTTGGCATTAAATGGTACATAATTGGAATGGGCAAGGGAAAATTTTAAGAAATGAAAATTATTTACAGATGTTTCACATATCTTGATACAAGGGGATAGGGCATCCATGGATGTTGTGGGAGAGGAGATGGTGGTGGGTAAGGGGCAGCACCCCGCTATGTTTCATGATTAAAGGCAGGATCAAGGGGCAAAGCACCCACCACAATGCCCAAAATTAAAATCTCCAAAACCACACAAAACTTCATGGCACACATCATTTCACAATTTTATTACTATGCTTCTGCAACCAAGTCCTTATTATTTCTAACCAAATCTTCATTCCTTAGGAAACTAACAGTGAAGCTAAAGAATCTAAACAGTGCAAATGATGAGGGATATGCAATTTTTCAATGTTTCATGAAGACTTGACACTTGTTGTTCCTCTTGCTCTTGCCCTCACTCTTCCTAATGCTCACACTCAACTGTTGTTCCTCTTGCTCTTGCCCTCACTCTTCCTAATGCTCACACTCAACTGATGAATACTTGCCTATTGCTCTCACTTTTTCTATCCTAATACTCTCACTCTTTCAGCCTTTCCCACTTTTTTGTTATTGCTTAGAATGTGCATGAAGCCCATAAATGGTTAAACCATCAGGGATAGGATTGCTGACACAAACATCAAAAAGAGTTTTTTTTTCTAATACACTTTTTGAGCTGAATGATGCAAGGGACACTCAAGCATTTTTTATGCGTTCAAGAGACATGATTGAGTCCCTTGAGGGTCGTGTCCTTGAAGTCCCTGAAATAGGGGACACCCCTGAAATGCCCCCTCTTTCAGGGAGACATCCCAAAAACATCTCCTAACAAGTGGCGATTGTGGTAAGGGGGGAATTTCCCTGAAATCCCCACATCCTTGAGACATTTCCATCCCAAAAACAGCTGGATTTTTTGGGGAGGGAGGGTTTCCGAATAGAACACTACTTTTAAGTTTTATATTGAAAATTAAAAGTAAAGCCAACATAATAATTTAACTTCAAATATAAAATGAAACAAAATAGAAATTAAAAAGCCAATGAAACCTAAACTAAAGTTTCAGTTGTATTTTATTGAAGGAGTCATTTGAAGAGTCAGATTGACACAGGCAAAGGTGGCTGAGAATTCAGAAACAGCAGTTATTATTCAAATTCATAGACATAACTGAAAGCAATCTGGTTGCTGCTATTCACAAGCCTTCAAACAACATCTATTCCATCAATTGTTCAGACTGACAAGTTAATATGTTTTTTGCATGTTGGTAAACAAAGATAAGGGCATAGATTTAAATAAAGCCATCAAAGTGCAACAAACTAAGCAGTCAGTGAGGTGTCAATGAGTAACCTACCCTCTGCTTGCACCAATGTGTTTTACATCTATTCACAACTGTACTTTTGCTATAAAAAATTAGGGTTTTTACTTTTTTTCAATTTAGGTCTTCTTACATTATAGGGCTTATATTTTTTATTTTTTAAAATATTTAGTAGGATACAGCATGGATGACTAGGCTGCCATATCCAAACATATCCAGCATGGTAAATAATTACTTGTCATTTTGGTTACACACGGGTAAACACAAGGACAGTGCCCAGGCCATATTGTACCTAAAGTCATACCTGGTATAGCAGCATGCATGCCAAAGGAGAGGGGAGTGATACATCCTACAACTTAAGTTTAAACAGTTCCTTCCACTTTCATTTGCGTACACATTGAAATCTTGAAAAGAACTACCAAATAATTGTTTCTGGTAAGAAAAGCATCTTCCTAACTCCAAAAATCATCTTTTAAATGTACCTTCAAAAGCTATGACATGGAGGCTTTTATTTATGTTTTCTTCATACTGGTGGCCAAGTTTTCTCCACATATTCAGTAAGCTCCATGACTATCTAAAAATTTCTTTCAGCTAGGGTAATCCTCTTCCTGCCTTCAACAATCATCCTTAAACAAGTACCTTGAAAAAATCAACAGATTAGCCTTCATTATATTTTACCTAAGTTGCCGAATCGGAATCAGGTACGTAGTACGATAAGTCGGTACTACTATTTTTTTGGGGGATCTAGATACATTTGGGTACATCCGTACAAAAAACATAGAAAATTCATAAATATATATTAAAAATAAATATATTTGTATTTATAGTGTTGTATAAATATACAAGTTTTTAATTTATATTTTTAGTTTTAATTTTATTATATAATTATTAATATAGTTTAATAAACAACATAAAAATAGTTTAAATTTTAAAACTATTTGATGATATTAATTATTAAATTATTTTAAATTATATATTAGATATATAATAAACACAAGTGAAACTACTATTCTTATTATGTTGTTGCTTATTCTAATTCTCATAATTTTCAATAAATATAAAATAAATACCGTCTGAACCAATCATTCCACGAGGTGGCAGGTCATCAATCACGACCAAATCTCGAAGGGAGGTGGTAGAATTCTATGGGAGAACTCATAGACTCCTCAACCCGTGGTGCGATTCCAGAATATTCCAGCAACACACGTCACTTCCCCATTTATTTGGTCGGGGTAATCGTTAATCCTAGCATTACCCCAATCACTTTCTAGGTTAGATGCTAATAGGACAAGTCAATCAGCTATACACCATGTTCAAATAGTAAGACCGCATATCATACGCCAGCTTCATGGAGGATCAATTCCCACCTGTAAGCAAACTTTGAACCCTAACAAATTCCACAGCGATTCCATACAAACTCCGATTTTGGAACATTTCGTACCCGGTATCAGTCTAATTTTCCAACAATTCGGTAACTTAGTATTTTACTTTTATAATTGTAGGCATTTTATCCCAATGATTTAATCACATTTCCCACAACTAACTAAGCACTCAAAAAAAAAAAAAAAATTCCATAGGATTTGGTTGAACTTCTTGACTAGAACTGTATTTATTGTAACTCAATACCAATAACTTTTCAGAATTATTTGCACAAAATAAGTTTTAAAAAGTAGTACAATTTTTTGTTAGTTGATATTTCATAAAGATTTAAAGTTTGTGTATAACTTATAGAAAAATTGTCCTGTTTGTGATTTGAAGTACACTAAAGGGATATCAACCAATATCTTTTGCAAGCCTTGCACATAAAAAAGCTTAAAGGACATGTTATTAAATATCATTTGTGAAATGTTCTCAAGGCTTGGGTAAAAGCTATAGTTCTAAACCAACTCATCTATATTTCTTACGGAGAATTCTTTGATGCAACTTTAGTTCTTGGAATTTTATAGCTACCCCTAATATCTTTTGTAAGCCTTGCACATAAAATGTAATGTTCCCGAAGTTTCAAGTTAGTCTTAGATGGGAGAAATCGAAAAATAGTGTTTCTCAACACTAATCTAATAAATAAATTGTGTTGGGCCGCCCTTTGGTGGCGCCCATTTGAATTTGAATTTATATTCTTTTTTATTTTTGGTTGTGGCCGACCTCTTTTGGTTGGCGGTTAGATTAGTTTAAATAGATGAACGAGTTCTTCTTTTAGCATCACAAATCTCTGGACTTGGTCTGGCATTTTGTGCAGATAGGACGTAGTTCGATCTGGCAAGGCACCAGGTGAACGTAGCTACACCTGGAGATATTCATGCTCTCCATCCTCAACTTCTGTCACTCATCTCGATTGTGCGTGAATTACAGGTTATGCATCTGCATCGAATATAATAGAGAAGTGTTCATAGAGACGCGATCACAGACATTGCGATTCACAGAGGTGCATTGGGCGATCCGGCCAAGCCTTACGGCTTTGGCCGACACCATCCCCTGTTTCATTCCTGAGTGGTTCGTGTCCTTACTTCCGTGATTCTCAGCTGGCACCAATATATGCGAAACATACCAATCTCCATCATCGGGCACGACAATAAAGAAAGAACAGCATTTGGGAGTTTAACTCAATAGTGTGAATCCATACATCACATTCAATCAACAATCACATCTAGCGGTATATGATGGTTGAGAACTCAACGGCATAGCTCTATGATGGAAGCATCGACATTAAAGCAAAAACTTGGTCGCGATCTTTCCTTCCAGGTGTGTGGCACGTTTGGGCTTGTTTGGAAGTCCATTAATTCGCATAATCAGAGTTGTTATTCAGATGAACCATCATCCTCTCTGTAGCACGCGATCTGCAGTGGCTGAGTCAAGTTTATACCCACGGTGTTGTATGTGTTTTGAATTTAATGAATTGATGATATTGTTGTAATTGTCATCTGCTATTCAATCTGAAGATTATTAGATAAGGTTTCTGAAGAATACTGTTTGAAATCATTTCGATACACAAATCTATTAATTGTAATGCACTATATGATTGATGAGATTATATGAAGCAATTGGTATCTGATATATTTTTTCCTAAGACAAGTTATCTGTATTCTGGGATAGTATTAAATTTTCCTATCAGGCTGTGTGCAATCCCTTACAAAAAAATGCTTAAAGGATTGCATAAAAAAGCTTAAAGGACATGTTATCAAATATCATTTGTGAAATTTTCTCAAGGTTTGGGTAAAAGCTATAGTTCTAAACCAACTCATCTATATTTCTTACGGAGAATTCTTTGATGCAACTTTAGTTCTTGGAAATTTATAGCTACCCCTACTTAGGATGTTCTTATCCACTATAGTATATATTTAAATATTTTAGGCCAGGTATTTAGTGTTGCTATCTAGAAAAACTGACAAAACTGAACTTTTTCTCCACTTGTAAATACCATAGTAGTTGTTTGTTATCTAACTAGTATGAGTATGAATTTAACAAGACATGCATACTGGATTATAAGGAACACACTTTTATTCTTCTGGGTGCTAGCTGAAGTTTGTGTGTTTCGAGTTCAGATACAACTGGCCTCTTCTCCTGCTTAGGACAATATTATTGACTACACCATTTTGCACTTTAGCAAAGGTATACAAGGTTAATTTCTACAAAGGTGGCTGCATTGAAGATTAGATGAACATGGTCGCCTGTTAAAACAGATGCAGAACAGTAGACCACACCAAGGCATGGCTGGGTGCAGCTCCTAGGAAATTTTGACATATTTGAAACCCCAGGGTGCGACTTCTAAGTCTAATGCTGATATGAACTTGATAATGAATTACCAATACAATAAAAAATAGAGCTTGTCCATTTCAACTTGCAGGGGAAACAAACATGTGCATATCCTTACTAGAGACTTATTTTTTCTTCTTAAAATTTGATTTCCATGATTGCTAATTGTTAAATACAGACATAATCGGTCTAAAGAATAGAGTTTCACATACTAGCACTAGACAACCACATACAGTTACAATAGTTATTGATCGACTGACAATTGGAAAAAACAATTGCACAGTTTAGTCCAGAAAAAACTTACTACAAAAAAATATGCACTGTACAAATCTCGGATCTTTAAAAGAAATCATGTGCAGCATACCTTCTTCATTAGGTCGCTTGACACCAGTGACCACTCCCACCGAAGCCCGAGGATCTGCTCCAGGCCATAATGTCTGCTGTAGAGGAGGAGAAACAAGACTTCTGCCTGGAAAATAAGTGCTTGACAACCCGTAGCCCACTGCAGTGTCGCTGCCTCGGAAGAGCGATGAGTCGCCACCATTCATGAGAAGTGAACTGCTAGGACCAGGGTAGTACCTGGAAGAATCGAGTCTCTGGGTTGCTAATTCAGAGGATATATACCGATCAATTCCAAGAGAGCCGTACCGGCCACCAGCTTCAAGCTGAAGCCGCTCACTCGGAAGCCTGCCAAAATAACGCTCACTAGTAAGAGATAGTCCACCTGTATTATCAGACTCAATGGTATGTGTCTTCGGGTCTGCCGAAAAATACCTAGACTCTCTGGATGGAAAACCCACTGGATCAAACGCTCCGCCACCAT
The DNA here is from genome assembly GCA_007258455.2 of Sequoia sempervirens. Taxonomy (NCBI): domain Eukaryota; kingdom Viridiplantae; phylum Streptophyta; class Pinopsida; order Cupressales; family Cupressaceae; genus Sequoia; species Sequoia sempervirens. The sequence goes on along the minus strand of VDFB02049217.1, from coordinate 101,868,603 downwards.
TTTCCCTTGAAAACACGGGGTTATCATAGCTCCTGCTGCCACCGTAGCCGAGCGTGGAGCTTCCACGTCCAACCGTACGCAGAGACTGGCTAGGATTATAAATCTGGTGCGCCATGACTTCAAAATCCAAAAACGGGACTGCACTCCCCTACTACAAAGCTCAAAGCTTATAAACCCAACAGTTCCAATGTGCCCTAACTTCACAGTAACCTTAACACCGTTATTCCATGCACTAGCTGAAATAAAGCAAAGCCCTCCCTGCCTTAAAATAACACTAACACGATTGAAAAAGTCAAAGCTGAAAACGGCTTTCTTTTAAAGCCCTAATCATGTCCTTCTGCCCTTTGCATTAAAACTTAACCCCGGCGTTCCGTGCGACAGTTAAAGTAAAACTGAAGCCTGCCCTGCGTACAATAAAAAACATATACACAGTTGCAGAAGCCATTTTAATAAAACGTCATAAAATACCAAACTCCATCACCTCTGTTATAAAACGCTAACCCTAAATCTCTCTACCACTCATATCAGTACAGAAAGCCAAAGTTGCAACAGGAATCGTAAAACCGTAACCCCAAAGAAAATACATTCAAAATAAAAGATTAAATAAAACCGTACTGGACAAAACCCTAGGGCTAAACCCTTACCAGAACCGGTATTTTGAACAGCACCAGAACAGAATCAGATCTGTAATCTACAATGACAACAAATGCTGATCTATCGATCTTAGTTTATTTATCATTTATAAACCCCTGGTTTGGAGAGACAATATACCGATAGTAAATGGAGGGAGGATTTATTTCGGATAGACTGTGTTCTCAGCTCAGCTGACCCACAAAATAGGTTACATTTAAGAGGGAAAATTAAGTTAGATATCTAGTCTCTTAAATATCTGAGGTGAACGACGTGAGTGTGCTATTTCGGAAAGGGTTTCCCGATTAACCTAAATTTTATATTGGAAGATATTCCATAGTCTCATGCAGCTAAAAATTTTAATTAGTATTTTGTATCATTTGGATTTTTTCTTAAAATGGTCCATCCACTATAGCAATCAACCTAGAATTTACCACATGACTATATTTTGTCTTCTCACTTTCTCTTTTTCGTTTTTAATTTTTTTTAAAATATATAGTTCATTTATTAGTTCCTGCCAGTGGCAGGTATACTTATGCTTTTACCTAGGTCTATTATTAGTTTCTGCGGGTGGCAGGTATACTTATGCTTTCACCTAGGTCTATTATGTTTGCAACTACCAACCAATCGAAGTCAAGAATTAAACTATGGGTACAAATTTTTCTAAAGTTTATTTTTATGTTATATTTATTTAATATTTTTCACACAAATTTTGTCAAATTCTATTGGACAATTGATTACTACAGTCATATTGTAGATGATGTAATCAATTTTAATATTGTATGGTTTTGTCATCTATTCGGATTTCAACACTATTCTTGCATAGTTCATTTTTATGGTTTGGCATCGAAATAATTTTTTTGCACCCCAACTTTCAGATAGTGACATAGAAATCAACACTATGCCTGCATAGTTCATTTTTTTTTATTGATATTATGTGATTGGTGAAAAGACTTTCAGATAGTGACATAACAATCAACGAATAATTGTATGTGTTATTTAATAGCATTCAATGTGGAAGAGTGGTGTAGTGGGTAGTGCTTTGAACTGTTCCAATTGACTATGGAGGCTATTGACTGCATTATTGCAGCTGATGGTCGACAATATGATTGTATGAAGATTGTTTTTTGATAACAAAATCAATAATAAGATTTTTTCCAAATATTCATTTATTGCCATAGTTATCAAAAAAAAATCTAAGGCTTTATAAATACATCTATGAATTCGCAAATTCTGAATGTGTGGAAAAAAAACTGGGAGTTTCTAAAGTGGTTTGCAGTGTTCGACAAAGAAAATAAGCTGATACAGAGTTTGTCGGCATCAGCTTCGCCACTAGATTCATTGTCGATTAACACGGCGGAATTATCCTGACTAATTGTCATGTCGTCAAGCCTGGTAAGTTCATGTCAGCCTCTTCTTCATTATTTGTAAACATGGCCAGTTTATGGGCTTCAAGCTTTTGTATTCTGTTGTATTCATGTTGACGAGGTTGCAGCACCGATTCTTGAATTTAATTGTGGTTTTTAAACCAAAATACAGCTTGTTTCTCCTCTGAGACTTATCCCAAAATCGAAAATCCCTTATGGGTCCTCCGGAAATGAATCTTGTAATAATTAAACTCGCAAATCCTCCAAGATAAGTTAATAAAAGGTAAAGCTTGACTTGGTTTCTGGTCTTTAAATCTGATACGGATTGTTTTTGTTATTAATCCGCTGCAAACATCAGCCTGCTGTGAGACTCACAAAACCCCTCCTGGGTCTTCTCTAATGTCCTTGTTAGCTGTCTCTTATTCAGATTTTTCCTCCATGAATCACTTGACTGGTTACCTCTAAAAGATTGAGAATCTATATATGGCTGCCATATACAAACCATACACATGTGGTAACGTATACACATTGTGTATATTATTCTCTTATTTATGGCTCTAGTGTATAACCTACAACAGTTCCCTGTTGAACGTCTCATGCCCATTCAACTATTAGGTGCTCCCCCCTGGCGGCTTCCCTGCACATATGCATTGTGTATATCTCAATCACCAAGCCAAAGGCGACGAAAAAACACAATCTAGAATCTTTGGACAAATAGGCCACAACACAGAATACCCACCACTATAGACCCACGCAAACTATTTCTTCCTCCGACTCAACTACCATTTGACTTTTCCCAGTAGAACCTTCACGTTCGATGGAGAATTCATCTCCATTAATACTATATAAACAAATTCAACACAAATGTTCATCTTTGAATCATTCAATGAAGAACCGTCAGTAAACAAGAGTGTGTAGAATGTGATGTACGACGAACCAATGAATTTGCTATGCTATAGGGAGAAGAAGACTAGAATGACAATTACCTCAAGGAAAAAAAATAGTGTCTAGAATGCAATATATCTCCTGAAAATCTTGATATACAAGATTATAAAAGTGAAGGAACACAAAAACACAAACAATTTGATAGAATGCCCCAAAAACAAGATAAATTTTATGAATGTAAAATAAATAGCAGAGAAAAAGGTATATCAAACCAAAGACAAGGAATATCAACCATTTGATAGAACACCGCTAAGAGAGATAAAAATTTAAAAATAGGGAGGAGTATATGAGGGACAGAATAATCATTGCATGCGCAGTTCCTGCAAATCCTTTCATGAACTCCAACCGTCTAGTTAAGATTGGGGTCTCCTTAGGCATCCAGACATCATTGGATAGGGGAAACCATGGATAACACCCCACGGTTTTATAATAAATTCCTCCATAATGGAAACCAATTGAGAATTTTAGCTCTGGAATGAAATGATTGGAGGACATAGATAGTATAGTTTAGTTGATTGCTCTTTTATATTTTCAAGCAACGAAATGATGCATAGAATATACGAAAGCCCTGATGGACATGCATGCAAAATGTGAAAGCATGAACAAGGCATGTGAACTGTTTGGAATAATTCCTTAGAAGAGATGTCATATGATGGAATGCAATGGCTGCACGATATGCATGAAAAGTATTCAGTTTTTTGAAGCTTTTGGTCAAGCTGGATGCTTTTCCTACTATTAGATTAGATTACTTGTGCTCAATCCCAACCATTAAGCATGTAAGTATTGTTTCTCAATCTACCTGATTATATGCGTGTACACCCAAGAAGAGACCACTGTAAATGAGCTTTTCCTATCAATCTTGCAACCTATTTTGGAATCAATAGACCAACCTGATGATATATTTTGGATCACATGATTTTTGTTGACTAGACTCTTTAAATTAATAAGCAAAAAGTTGTGAATGTCACAAATCAGTTACCATCCAAAGACTGTCATGCATATGTTCATAGATTCTAATAGCAGTAACCATGACGATGGAAGCTTTGTTATACTATGAAAAATTATATCAATTCTGTTGAACAGTCCGACGCTCTATTCACACGTAACTGCAATCATTAAAAAATCTATGTTATGGTATTTAAATTAGTTAGAGATTTAATAGTCTAATGCGAGGCTATTGAAATTTGATCTGGCATGCAGAAGTATCTCATTACCGACTGCCTGAATCATTACGATGCATAAATAAATCCTAAGACATCTTATAGAAAGAATCGTCGAATGCATATTTATTTAACAAAGATAATCTGATTAAAGCAACAATTAGCAGCCAAATACTGATCAACAAAGAGTATCAAACACTCATAGCATTAACTTGGGCAAACAAATTACACCACTATCCATTTAAATGGAAAACACTTATCCATATGCTAATGGTTGGCCTGTATAAGGCAGATCTCAAGGACCTTTTTCAAACTGTATTTACTTTCCTTTAGATATGTCCTCTAAAGCAAATTATGAAGGATAAACCAAACATATGAACAAAGTAATCCAATTGATCAAGATTTCTTGTAAACTATATTTCTCTACGTTTACATATGTCTTGTAAAGAAAATTTCAAAGGATAAACTAAAAACATGAACAAAGCAATCTAATTGATGGAGATTTTTTACAACTCTATAAACTTAGACTTATACTAAACTTTGGGAACAACATATTTTAAATTACAACACATATTTCATATCCATTTCCAAGCCACCAACATTCACCTCAGACAACGAGATTGAGGCAGGTTTCTTCTTTCTTCTTTCAATCCAAAAGATTTTTTACCAGAGGCTTGTGTTGGGTGCTTCCTGCAACATAAACCTGACTCTTCACCACCATACATTTCCAAGTCTGCCTCTCTTCCTCATTTTCCCAATACCCAAATAAAGATCAATTTAGTGCTCTTTGTCACCAAATGGCCTCTGATTTCTCTGATATTTTAAGGTTGCAACACAATATGATCATTTCAAAGCCCTTGGGAATTGAATAAACTAGCCTAAAAAGCCTTGTACCGCTATACTATAACCATCAAATTTTCATTGAATGAAGTGAGAAGCAGACACAACATGAGAAGATTGGTTTGTCATCCATCCAACAAATTAATGAAAATTTCTTGACAATACTCCATGCTCCTTCTTTGGTTTTTGAATCCAAATCAAATTATGTGGTTTTTGTTCTTGTAGGACCTTTTTGAATCCATCTTTTTGGACCATTTCATAATTCAGTGATTAAAGTTGCAATTTTAGTTGCTTGCTATACTATTAGTGATTACTTTTTGATAGCAACTTTTATATTTAGATTAGTTCAATTAATGATTTTAATTAGGATTCATCATGGATATATTATGTTGCACCATACTGTACACTTGAAATTTCAAACTATAAATTGATTGTTCTAGATTTGTCATTATCTTATCAACTTGCACATCACACACTTTTTGCTGAATGAATAGATGAGCCATTTGCTATCATCAAATGAATCATACTAGTGCATATCAAAGGTACTTACACTAGATAGTTCAATGGACATTACATGAAATGTAGAACAACATTGACAGCCTAGGAATTATATTCTTATCATGGAACCAAATGAAGAATACATTATTTACATCATTGATTTTTTGACTATGTAGAATTGGAGAGGTTTGGTTTTGGCAAAAGCATTTTTGTGTTAAATTTTGTTTCATTATACTCTTGGAGTTGATAGTATATGCAACATGGTTTAATACTAAAAATGCTTTGGCTGAAATAAAAGTTGTCCAATGCAAGTATCCATATCGTAAACATGATGTTACATATTTGAAGAATGCAAACCATAGTTCATTAAATATTGAGGAAATGGTATTTCAGTACCAACACCTATCCATGTATTTGCCAAAATTGTCCTCGAGAAAAATAGAAGATGACAATTAGTGCAAATGGAAAAATATAACAAATAATGCAATATATGTGTGTCAAGCATCTTTATGATGGCTACACAAGCTCATATTGACGACTATGGTATAAAGGGTATCGTTTCATGAAGTTTCAATCTACAAGAGACTTAAAATAATTGGTTTTCCTTACAAGTGTAATGGCCATGATCATAGGTAGAGAAGCTCACATTGACCAGTATGTTGTAAAGAGTAATCTTGGATGAAATATAATACATATGCTTCTCAGAATATGAATCTATAGTGTCTTTTGTTGAAGAACATCAAAAGGCTTGAGGTAAACAAAAGATAGTATTGTGGTCAAACTTGAGAGCTGTTAGCACACTCCACAGTAGAAAATGAATAAAGCACATCCAATAGGACTTGAAATTTTTGAACCTGGAAAAGATGTTAGCATCAATGTCCTAATTTAGGAACTTTTCACCTTAACAAGCATCTAGGTATTGCGCAAAATCCTCTTTGTCAAAAATACAAGATGACAAATACCAACAATGGAAAAATGTTATAACTGAAACTGAAGTTGCAAAAAATGTCTACCATTAAATTTTGTATAAATTCTAGACATGGCTTTTGTGAGTAATTGTAAAGCAATATCTCTGTTGTCAGGTGGCATTAGCATGGATAGACAAGCACACACTGACCCCTATGATATAAAGGGTATCATCTCATTAAATTTCAATCTTGACCAGAGTTGAAAAAATTGGTTTCCCTTGTAGTTGTAATCGACATGATTAGCTTAAACTGAGTAGTTCATAGATGGAAAGAAGTAAGTTGATGATACTCCCAAAAATCATATAAAGCAAAGGTTCATGTGTAGCTTTTTCAGTGTATTTAATCATCATCAAAGGCATTTTCACATGAGATTTCAATGTGGGCCATAGTTGAAATTTTTTAATTTCCTAAGATTTCTTTGTTTTGACAAAAAAAATCTAGGAGTTATGTCATTGGAATTGTGAAAATTTCTCATTTTTGAGAAAGCAATTTGTCATTAGAATGCATATTTAAAACCATCATCTTTTGCAGCTAAAGGACATCAAGACAACAAAATGAGCAAATTATGCAAAAGGAATACAAATGTTGACAATGGCTATGACAAGATGATGTTAATGGGATTTGCAATTTTGATAACAGAAATGTTGATCCTCTTTGCATTGCTCATCTTAGTAAAAAAATCATCTCATTTTATAATATTAGCTATAGCAAGTGTATTACTCATATTTTATATATTTGGCATTTGACTATTTCTTAGAAATGACAATACAGTTATTCTATGAATATGCTAAAGACTTTTAGATAAATAAATAAGTTGTGATTTTATTCTCTTATGATCTATGTTGTGTTTCCTATACGTAATTCTTTGCTATCAAATTTGCATTAATAAATTTCAATTTGCACTTGATACAACATTAGAAATGCATATATGTTAGATAGGAAAATGTTTTGACAAAGTGTCAATTGTGCTTTAGAAAATTAAACAAAGCAATGGAGAAAAGATACAAAGGTGTCAGAAAAAGATCGGGTAGTTATGGTGCAGAAATCTATAACCCCAACTTAAAGAAGCAACAATGGCTTGGAACTTTTGGTAGTGCAGAAGAAGCAGCCCATGCTTATGATAAAGCTGCAATTGCAATTGCAGGAAATAATGCAATCACCAATTTCTTCTATATCAATTCTAAACCATCTAGCAACTTGTCAAAGGAACCTGCTCCTGAATTATGTCAACCTGAATCAAGAATAAATAAAAAGAACTCAAAGAATATATTTGGAAAACAGTGTGCATCTGATCGATGCAAAGAGAAAATAGAGGAAAACAAAGAGCTATGTTTGAGTTATGTCGAGTCTAAACAATTTGTAAAAATTAGGTCATATAGAGGTGTTAGGCAGCGTCCTTGGGGTACCTATGTTGCAGAAATTTGGAATAATAAATTGAAAAAATGACAATGGCTTGGAAGTTTTGTAACTGCTAAACAAGCTGCCTATGCTTATGATATGGCTGCAATATCCATTAAAGGAAATAAGGCAATCACAAATTTCAACTATACCAATTCAAACCCAAGAGACCTATCATAATCCAGTAAATTTTTGAAACAAACTTTGCTTCAGAAGAGCTCAAGCAGTTTAAGAATAGAAGTAGGATCAGATCCCATGACTGATAACAATATTTCTCAAGAGAACATTGTTAATGATATACAATGTTTTCCAAATATGATGGATGACAATCAATACCTTCTTGACCTTCATTACAACAAATTAGATCTTCCTATTTCTGATCCAAAAGATATTAGTGTCATTTGTAGTACCAATATTGATACTAGAATACCATTGCAAGACTATATCTTTGATGATTCTATTACAAACTTTGGCATGCATTTTCCAAGTACATTTGAATTTGTCAATTTTGATATCTTTTGTCAGAATCCCAATTTTGTAAGTTCATCTTCATTGCCATGCTTCGAGCCCAATATTAGCTCTACTGATAGCCCTATTCTAGTTAGTTGTTCCAAAAATGATACGACTTCAATGATGAATACTGAGAAATTGAATTTTCCCAAAGAAATTGAAAGTCAAGATACATACCCATTCTTGATAGATTCTTGATTTGCAGTTGACAGTCTTGACATAAACGAGCAAAACAATATCAATTATGATATTAGTAATTTGTATGAAGTTGGTACTGCTTGTACATCAATTTAGATGAAGAAACATGTTGCTCCTCCAACCCCTGCCACATCTCCAGTATCGGCATTCACTTTAGATACAATTTCTTATGAGGAAGTTGTTAATCTTTCTTCTCCATAGGGAAGCTCTATCTAGTTCGCACAATTCCATATATTTTTTGTTTTTCGTATTGAACAATACAATTTGAAGCATAGTATTCTTATGATAAACTTTACCAATAGTTTTCTTATGTTTTTGGAATCTTCTAAATGTGCATATCTAATCGTCTAGATAGGGTGACATTGTGAGAAAAATAATGTAGAGTCTGAAATGTTTTGTAGTATGAATGCATTTTGCAATATATCATTTATCATCTTTATAAAATAACAAATGTCTCATTCTATATAAATTTCCACTACAATACAAATCCAATTTATATAAATAGATGTAGTTACAATAATCATATTTAATATGTCATTTATACAATCTATGAAGGCTAAAGTAGAAAATTGTGAATACTTGATATCTAAATAAGAATGCACCTAAATAGTTTTGTATATGGATTCTCCATCATATCTAAGAGATTAAATATCATATCATTTCTGATAATCATATATGTTAAATATGGATTACAAACTTCATACAAGGTTTACAAAATATATAAATTTAATGAGAATTACTCTAACAAAATACATGTGTGAACAATTCAATCTATAGACTTCAATTTTGTTGTTTGCATACCATAGTTAAAAAAAAGATATTTGATTTACTCATTATGTCATCTTGCAAAAGTAAATTAGTCATGTGACAACTTCTACGTACTATGAAGAATAATAGATATGAATGCGAGCAAAAGACATTTTTTATATAATCATATGTTAAGTTTGAAAAAGACATGAGTAGATTTACATAGTTTTTGCATAATAAAATATATATATATAATTTCAATAAACTTAATATGTTACAACTTGAACTCCATAAAATTAATAACAATGACATTTTCATATTGCAGACCCTGAAGCAAGAAGAGAAGATCCTCAAACTATTATTTTACACATTAAACACAAGCACAACTACTAAGTGTTCTCTTCATAAACATATCAGGTACATCAAACCTCTGTTCTTTACTTGTCGACAACTCTTTTTTTCCTCACAAAAATGAAGAGAAAAATAGAAAATATACAAGGAAAAGCAAAAGAAATTATAGATGTAGAAAATTATACATTATTGAATCATTGTCAAGTATATAATATTGATGATGTGCTTAGAATTCAGGACCTATTTAGAACTAATACATTTAAGTACAATGTAGGAGATTGTCTTTTTGATTCATTAGCATTTCTACTTAATCATCACTACACCTCATCTGAATTACGCAACGGAGCAATCGATTACTTTATAAAATGCTATTCAGAAGGTGATGAAGAAGCAACTTGGTCATATAACAATGAATTACATCCAAATACATTAGATGTACTGCATAAAATAGACAACATTGAAACTTATTTTCGGAGAATGTGAAAATCAGCTATGCCAACCACAAATAATGAAGAAATTGGATTATGGGGAGACACATTTTGTATTAAGTGGCTATCCAAATGGCTAGGCATACAAATAAAGGTTTGGTCAGTAAGAACGGCGCATAAATATTTGCATTTTAATGAATCATCTAATGCAGAATCACACTCTATCCTTTTCCATGATACAAATCCTCTTCATGGACACTTTGAGCCACTTCTATCATATCAACTGCATTCGACTAATATCAATTCAACTGCATCACTTCGTCAAATTAAAAAACTAATTAGAAACACCAACAAAAACAACAAGATCGAATTCAATCAAATTGAAAACATTCAACAATATACGGTCAACTCACTACGAAAAATCAAAAAACAAATACGTTCAAATAATATTGCAACATGTACAAAGTTGGAAAAAGGAATTTCAAAATCAGCCATTGAATTGTTCAAAAAACAAATTGAAGATACACCTAGATATGTATGTTCAATTTGTCAAATGTTGCATTTTTAAAAAGACATTACAACTTTGAAAGACAAAGAAATGAAAATGTATTACAGCTTGTCCACAAATAAACAAATCACAACAACAAACTATATTTGTTCCAAATGCAAAGCATCGTTGAAAGAATGTAAATTACCAAAATATGCAACTCCAAATTACATCCAAACAAATAATCCATTAGGATATGTGGCAATGTTGACACAACTAGAAGAATGCCTAGTTCATAATTGCATTTGCACAAATTTGGAAATTAGGATACAAAAATTCACAATTAGGGTTGACTGGGTCTATTATAAATGTACCAGTTAACTCTAATATCATACAACGAGCACTACCACGTTCAACAAACGAAACACCAATAATAGTTGTTGCTCTTAAAAGACGCTTGCAGTATAAAAATGCATACCAAATAGGAATGGTACGTGCAAATATGATAATGAAAGCGTTGCATCAATTATCAAACAAAAAATTATACAAGATGGAGAATGTTGAGATAAACAAAGACTGGATTGAAATTCTATGACTAGATAGTGCAAAGGACACAACAAGCAATAACAATACAAGCGACAACGATGATGAAAGCGATATTGAAAATGAAATACCTAGTGAAACATTGATACATGGTTTCACTGAATCTAAGTGCATATATGAAATGCAAGATAAGATCATAGAAATTGCACCAACAGAAGGAAATAATCCAATTGGAATATTTAAAGATAAATACGCTGAAGAGATGAATTTCCCTACACTGTTCTTTGGCAATCCACGTGATGAGGACATTGTCAAAAGATATTCGTATCAAAAAATTGTAAAGTGGGAATTACAACATTCAAATAGGAAATTTGCTTACCACACTACAAACCTATTCTTCAAAACTATTAAAATTCTAATACAACAAGTGCTATCCACAATATGGGTGAGATTACGTAAGGGGCAATTAAAAGGGAGAAGGCTACTAGCAAAAGATGTGAAACATAAACCTAATTTAGAAAATATTCTTAAATCTGACATTGGTTATGTCGATTTCAAAAAAATAAGAATATCTCCAGATTATTTGCATCAACTAAAAAAAAATCTATTTGCGATGATAAGAAAACTTGGACCACCAACTTTTTTTGTTACATTTACAAGTGCTAAACAATATTGGGAACCATTAACCAAAACACTTGAAGAACTACATCATACATATCAAAAAGCAAACAACCATGAAGAATCAAATAGTACAATTGAAGATGGAAGAATTCATTTGATTAGAAGAGATCCGATTACATGTGCATGCTATTATAGGCATAGAATTAATGCAATGAAGAAATTAATATTAACAGACAATTCCTTTTTTGGAACCATTTCAGATTATTTCTCCATAACAGAATTTCAAAATCGTGGAAATGAGCATGATCATTTCCTCTTGTGGATTAGACAAGCACCAATTTACGGAACAGATAGTAACATAACTATTGAACATTTTGTAGACAACTACATTACTCGTAACACTGAACATCTACATCCAAATATAGCTACAATACACAAACATCACCACATGAAACAATGTCGAAGGTCAAAGAAACAAACTTGCAGATATAATTTTCCACTCCCGCCAATGAAGAAAACTACAATTTTGGAACCAATTAAAACCAATGACGAAAATGTGATTTCAATAGCATCAAAAATACTTTCCACTTTACAAAAAGCAAACTATGACAAATCAATCTCATTTCAAATGTTCATAGATGAAATGAATATTAGTGAAGATGAATACATAATTTTCATCAAGTCTACAATCCATAGGCCGACAATATTTTTGAAAAGGAAACCATCAGACATATGGAATAATAGTTTTGCTAGAACAATGCCTGAAATATGGAAAGCAAATACAGATGCACAATTTGTATTGAATGCATATGCAGCGGCTATGTATTGTAGCTTGAATATGACAAAAGTAGACAAGTCAATGACAAATGCATTCAAAAGAATTCGTAAAGATCATGAACAAAATAGTATCGATGCAATAAATATGATTAGGAAACTAGGAAATGCATTACTCAATTTACAACAAATGTCCTCGCAACAAGTAGCACACATTGCTTTATCACTTCCATTAAACTATAGTTCAAGAAAATGTTTATTCATTGATACAAGAAATGAGGACGAGAGAACATTTGTCTTAAAATCAACTAAACAATTGAGCAAAGAACCAGATGATTCAAAAAACGTAACATCAAAATCGTTGATAGATTACTATCTAGCACGACCAACAACACTATCACACATTTGTCTTGCGGATTTTGTTTCTAATTATAGAAAAGATGGCAAAAAATTACAAAGTAAAGTTGAATCAAATATAATACGTTTTGTAAACTTCAACAAACATATTGACTTAGAAAACCATTGTAGAGAACAATTACTACTATATGTGCCATTTACACAAAGTGAAAAATCACTTAAAAATGGATTCCAAACATGGCATAGTGCTTATTTGTATCATGAAAATATTATTACATCAAATCACATAAAATACAACTACAAAGTCAACCCTATGTGGGGCGACATTGAAAAAGCTATAGATGAAATCAACACAAACAATGATCTTGATGAAAATGAAAGCCTTACTAAAAATCATATCCAGATGAAAGAACAATATAATATACAATTAGATATTGAGATAGAAAAAATCAACAAAACAAATACAATATTTCAAAACAAATTTGAAATTGCAAAACATCCTCAAATAATAGACAATTTTGAGTACTACAAATTAAGACGAATGTTAAACAAAGAACAACAAGCAATTTAAAAGACATCGCATTGAAAAAAATAAACAACATCAAAGCACCATTACACTTGTTCTTAACAGGAGGTGTTGGAACGGGAAAAACATTTACCGCAAAATCCATATATCAAACACTTATTCGCATATACAACTCATCTATTGACAACGATCCAAATAAACCAAAAGGACTGATACTTCCTTATACAGGAAAAGTAGCATATAACATAGGTGGATTGACAATTCATTCAGCATTACACATGCCATTTAACAAGTTAGAATTCATCCCATTGAGTTCTCAAACATTGGATGCTATGTCAAAGCATTATCAACAACTTCGTGTGGTATTGATAGATGAAATTTCTCTAGTGGGTTCAAGATTTATACGTTACATTGACAAACGTTTACAGGACATAATGCAAACCCCCACTAGCTATTTCAGAAATCTAGATACAATTTTTTGTGGTGATCTTTACCAAGTACAACCTGTACAAGATGCACTAGTATTTGAGAATCCTCCAACATTAAACGAACTAATGCCTTATAGCTTTTGGAAACAAAATATAAATGCTATGCACTACAATCGACAATGCGACAAAAAGATGAGAAATTTGTTTCAATACTCAATAGAATTCGAGTTGGATCCCAGACAATTCAAGACTTGGAGTATTTAAATAAAAAATGTTTGCGCTCACCGCCAATGGACCCAACATTCCCCTTCCTCTTCTACAAAAGGAAAGATGTGGAAAAACACAATGAAAACATGTTATCCATCACACAAGGAGAGGTAATTATATTGAATGCAATTGATGAACATGATGACAACTCTAATACAATTATGTTGTATGACCGTTCAATTAATCTACCATCTCAGATACTCTTAAAACCTAATATGCTAGTTGAAATATATGCTGGCAATTACGACACGGAAGATGGGCTTGTCAATGGATTAGATGGAACATTCCAAGCATACACAAAATACACTAATTTCGATATAGTTTGGATCAAGTTCACTGACTCAAAAGTTGGACATCGACAAGCGAAAAGACTAGCGCAATGTTATAGTGAGTGCATAGACAAAAGTTGGACACCCATACTTCGCATTGCAAAGCCTACTAAAAACCTATACAACCAAAAAAAATTGACAATCAGAAAACAATTTCCAATACAACTAGCATGTGCTCGTACTATTCACAGATCACAAGGCCTTACAATGCAAGCATTAGCATTTGATCCATCAGGCATAAACAAACATGGTTTGGCATATACAACACTATCACGTACACGAACAATTGACACATTGTTCTTGATAAGACCTCTAACACAAAACCATTTCAAAGTGAAAAAAAAAGTAATTAATGAAATGTCACGCCTACAATCAACATCAATTTGGGAGTTTGAAAATCACCATCTCCAAAGCATTAGCGACAAACAATTACTACTAACCACATTCAATACTCGTAACCTGCTTGTACATATCGAAGACATGCTTAGTGACCATGAAATGATGTCAAGTGATATTATTTGTCTACAAGAAACACATATGCAACTATCAAAACATAATAATGAATTCCAAAATTTTAATCATTTCTCAACAAATCACATACATGGTGTAACAACATTTACTAGAAAATTTCTATCAATTTCAAAAACAATGCAACATAAAACAACAAATGTAGAAGCTATAACAATAACAATAAATTTTCCAAGTGATGAGATGAACATATGTAATCTATATGCAAGACCCACCACACCAATAATAGAAATTATAACAATCACAAATCAAGTATTCTCCTCTGTCAATTTAACATCAACTTTATATATTCTAGGCGACTTCAACATTGATATGTCAGTGGATAATGGACGAAAGAATTTGCTATCAAATCACATGCACAATTCTAAAATGATTTTTATGTTATATAAATTAAACCATGTCAACAAGCCACTAATTGATCATATTTGGTGTAACATAAATGCAAAACCATGTTCTATTTACAAATCAGAAGCATATTGGAGTGATCATGATCCAAATTATATAAATATTGAAACAAATGACAAATTCAAATCCACTTAGTATCTTTTAAAAAATATTAACATTATTAGTATTTCTTGTCGCTAACAATGGAGTCGAGCAAGAGAGCCGAAACAAGCTAGAAAACCATACAACAAATATCAAAAAGGTGAAAAGCATTGTCTATGTTCAATTATACTATCCAAATTACTCTTGAAAACAATAAATTCAACTGACGTAAACATTGCAGATCCAAAAGCAAGAAGAAAAATACAGTATCAATTGAAGAACTTCACTCCCACAAGGGAGGAAATATATTTGAAGGAGATGTAATTGTGGTCTACAAAACAAGTCTCGACAAACAAAATAATACAAAAGAAGTTCTTCGTGCAGATTTAACTAATGAAAAAGGTGAAATGACAATTACTATCAATGTAATTGGTGTCCTTGTAAAATAGCATAAATCAAAAATAGTTCCTGGAACAGCTATATGCATTACAAATTTCCAAATTGCACCAAAGACAGACTATGACAGAGGTGATTGTGACTGCATCTTGATTTTCACAAACACAACAACAGTTGAAGTCATACCGTGCATGCCTGATGAATACAAATTCATACCAACTAGCACAATTAGACAACTTCTTACAAGTGAAGAAAACTATGCAATTGGATCTGTAGCAGCACTTGTGGTGGGAACAAAAAGAACTTTCCAATTTTTTGTTGAAATAAAAGATGGCCATTCAGAAATGGACAAAGCACAGGTATTTAAATATTCCTCTAATTCTTTATTTAATTGCAATTTACATCAATTACTGCTTACCATATTTTTAACTAAAGATAAATGTTCAAATAAAAACATGCATCCACAATACAGGTACAAATACACGAGAGTTTGGAACATCATTTCTCTTCAATGGAAGAACAAATATGCCTCGAACAATACCCAATCATGTTGTTGAGAAACATTGTAAAGAGGCGAGAATCAAGATACAACACTCTACAAACAACTCAATCAACATACATTAGCAAATTGAATAACAAGAGGGCCTTTGAGTATCTCAACAATTTGTTGCATTCAAGAATTGAGGTAACTAAGGCATTTGATTATGTTAGCAATTTGTTGTATTCAACATTTAACACAATCACATTTGCACTTATGCAATTATACACTATTAGAAAATGATTAAAAAATACATAATATACATCTTCGTTATATTTTGTAGATTTATGGAACAATAAGAATAGCCAATGCATTTTCAAATCCATTTCAAGCTTTCTGTCCAAATTGCAACTACAAATTTGATACATATGGAGAACTACAAGAACAAACTGCCTTTTGTATTAAATGCAAACAAGTTGCATATATCTACTCTCACTACTTGAAAGTGATTTTGACAAGCGATACAAAGAAAACAATGGAATGTACAATGGATAGATCTATTATGCAACTCTTGCTTCCCGAATTACTAAACATTTCCTATGAAGAATACATTGATGACAAATCATCAATTGTCTTCATCCTAAGAGACTTCTGCAAAAAAGGACATTTCATATTGAATCCAAACAACCTCATAACCAATGCACAATCTATTGAAGAATGATATATACATCTTATATCCAGGTACGCTTGTATTTCACAAACATTTAGCTTCAAAATTCAATTTTTAGACTACATTGTCTATTGAAAGATCATCACATAAAATAAAAAACAATGTCCTCATAACCACCTTCAAACATTTTTCTGCAGAAGGGAATGTCCAAAAACACGTGGATTGTCATCTTTAGCAAGGAGAATAACTACCACATTTTCAACAAGGACAATAAATATGCAATAGTTCTAAATGTTATAGGATTTTCATTTCACAATTAATGACTACAACAAACAATAATATAATTATCTACTACCATTTGTAATGTATTGACCATAGTGGTCTAGAGACAGAAAAATGCATTTTCTTGACTTTTCTATGCATTTACACTCATACTTATTTCTAGTTTTCTATGAACATTGCTATGCAATTACACTGATATATATTTCTACTTTTATATTGAAATTCTTCACTTTGCTATGCATTTACATTGATAGATATTTCTTAGTATATGCAATTATTACCACTATGTTAAGCAATTCTCAAACAAACAACAACTCACAAATCCTACCGGCAGGAATC
Source organism: Sequoia sempervirens (assembly GCA_007258455.2). NCBI lineage: Eukaryota > Viridiplantae > Streptophyta > Pinopsida > Cupressales > Cupressaceae > Sequoia > Sequoia sempervirens. The sequence goes on along the minus strand of VDFB02049217.1, from coordinate 101,851,052 downwards.
AGACGCAATGCGTCTCTTGTTATAAATGTCAAATGTATTTTACAATGACAAAAAGAAAATTCTTAGTTTTAGTTTTCAATTTGACAACCATTTATACACTAGCACTTGCACGGAAAGGAGGTGCAAGGGTTACATGGACAAAAAATTATATATAATTAATATTTTAGAGATTATAATTTGATATGTGCATGAAAGATATGTTAATTTAATTTATAATATTTTATGTATAGAATAGTATTTTTGTGTATGCAATTTTGAAATACATACAATATTGTTTTTATGTAAATCTATTGACCATGAAATACAAGGGTTGTAAGAGTCAAGTAACTATTATCCAAGCATTGATGGGAGACCTAAGCTTCCTCTAATAGTGTACAATAGTTTATTTTTACTTATCACTCCCCCTATTCAAAATTTTCATAAACAAAAAAAATGTTGAACAAGGATTTAGAATATATTCACAAAAAAGTCTAATTAATTTATACTAAAAGAGAATCTCTCTAAGGTTTGGTATTTCCACATACAAATCCATTAAATTGTAGTAGGAAATAAATCCCCATTCACCAAACTAAGTCTATAAACCATGACCTAGACTCATTTAACGTTAATAAATCTCTTAGTTATAAAATTACAGATAAATTCATGAATGTCCATGGCAAAAGTATCTAGAGTTCTTCAAAGTAAACCATGAAAACAAAAACAAAGGAATATTTTTTAAATATTGCTAATCATTTGATTGAAGAGGTTCGCGAAAGAACTCTATCATTAGCTTTCTATTTATGCAATTGTTGATAAGAATCAAAATAGGAATAAGTATGAGATGTTTTTGAATGGAAGAATTTATATAAATTTGAACTACTAATATATTTGTTGTAGGTTGTTTATAAATGGTTGGTTTGCATAGATAACCTACCTAATATTATGTCACAACTTTATGCTTTTCACTAGATTAATTTATTAATAATATATTTCTAGACATAGTAGACGAGGAGATTATGACTATATATATATATATATATATATAGTCATTCCAAGGAGTAGTTTAGATTTAAAAATTCATATTTTAATAAAAATGAGAGATGTAGCAATATAAAGAAAAGAGAGATGCACACAAATACTTCACATTTTCTTTATTTATAAATAGATTTTTGTATACTTGAAGTAAACAATAGATTTTTATTGAAAACTTCATCTTTTACATTAACAAAACACCTTATTTTAATTCTTTAAACTATAACTAAAATACTTTGAATTGTTTACAACCTAAAACAAAATCCTTAAATAATAGCTATGGCATTTAAATTGGAGTATTATACTTCAAAAAAATGTCCCATGGAAACAATAAGTTTCAAAAACAAACTTCTAGTTATAAGGTGCCGTGTCTAATTCAATTTTACACTCTTAACTCTAACAGAGAAGAAATTTAAGGAATCTATGTCAAGGAATTGAAAACCTATCCAAGTGACAGGACTGCAATGATAGTTGTCTAATAAATTTCAAAAATCTACGTGGAGAAATTTCAGAAAATTATGTTCATTTTTCTCTCGACTTCACTCCCTCCACTATGTGGCATAGCCTTCGATGCTCACCCATCAATCATTGACCATCCACCGTTGTATTCACTAGAGAGAAAAACTGATTGTTAATTTTAAATGTGACAGTCCATCCAGAATAGATGTAAGTGTTCAGAAAAGAAAGCTGCCAAAATTATCAATCCCGAGGTCAAAGTTGTGCAAATAAAAGACAACTGTGTGGATAACACATCAAAATATAAAAGGATATACATTGAATATAAGAGTATATTTAAATAAATTTTATATTGTTCAGATTATAATTTAACATGGAAATATCTTGTATCAACCTCTTAAACAAATAAGATAATATACAACTCCATCCTAATGAAGTACCCTTATATATGTGACTCTTGTACCTCAAATTCCACATAATATAGGGGTAGATTTAATTAGATTTTGATTGTATATTGTACCTTGTATTCCACATACATTTTAATCTATATAAGCATAAATCACAAGAAGCCTTGTTTGTAGGACATGTTTTGTGTATGATTTAAATTGGCCCTCCTAATCAAGCACAACAAACCTACATGTACCCTTAAGTAATATTTTTTTACAAAATTCAAATGCATGCATGTCTTCCACATTTCCTCCACCGTGAGTAGATTGAAGTAGCAGAACTGCAGAAGAGGGCCTGATTGATAATGGCAAGTTAAGGACTCATGCAATACCTCGTTTCCTTCTCGTCAAGTTGAAAAGCACAATCCCATCAATGGAGATACGTGGATGGCTAGAATTGCTTCTCCTATTGTTGGAAAATTCTAAGGTGGCAAAGGATGTGGCACATTAGTCTATGGTTGGTGGCTCTACTAGGGTTGTGGGATTGAACAATTCTCATATGTCTACAGAGAAGGAAGGAATGAGAAATATTACTCAAGACCTAGATACACTAGCTATTTTTTGGTTTGGATCTATTGAATTTTTTTGGAAACTCAATAAAATGTGTCCCATATCCAACCCTCACAACTAACCCTCACTCTTTCATCATTTGCAATTTTAGATTCATCTTCTCAACATTTGGCTATAGCATAAATTTTTGAGAGAATTAATTAATTTGTGGCATTAATAGGATCCATCCTAAAAAGGAATTTTGCTACATATTCTCCTAGTTATGTATTATTGTATTTACTACATGGAAGCAAGCTAATAAACCACAAAGCGATGTCACTTGATCTAGATCCATATCATAATTTTACATCTCTTCATATAGTTTAAAATCCCCCTTGCCATATACATGCATGGCATAGCCTTAAATCAATGTGTTCCAAGAGACAAGATTGTGTTTATGTAGATTATCCAATAAATAGCATTCCTTTTCTATGCTCCCACATTTTGCATGCATTTCTATCAGAGCATTTACAATTATAACATCCAACATACTTCCTCATTTTTTTAATTCTTTAATGGATGTTGATACTTGTTTTTAAGCTCCCACATGGAATTGGTATCATGGTGCCATGAAACCACATTACAAACAATTTGCACCTCTTGTTTATGCTTCCACAATTTGCATGGATGTCTTCTAGGGCACTTGTGGCTAGAGCAGTTGTAGTCTACCAAAATCACTTTCTTAAAAGTTTCCAAATTTTACACAGGTACTTGCAACTACAACATCTGCCAAAAATTCTATAACCATTATGTTTGGATGAAGGTTAACACCTTGTTCCAAAATTTCCATGGTGGCAAAGTTTAGAGAGTTGGCTTTATAGCCGTAAATTACATTTATTTGAGTGTCTAATGTTGTCACCCTTCTATATTTATCACCTGAAAAGCTAACCAGGGCTGTAAAGAGGACAAGAATTGTCCATGGAATGCATTTTGAAAGGCTTGATGATCCTTCATGTTATGGGCATGCGAAGCTGAAAATGGTTTATAATTCCTTTTCCTAATATGTCTTGTGCATAGTTTGTTTGATTTGCTTCCAATTGTCTCTCTGATTCTAGTAATCTTTATTGAAAGTTGTGTTTTTTGTTCACTCAATTCATTCTTTTTGTAGAGATAGTGGGCGGTGGTATATAATGTTTTGTATCAATGCATTTACCAACAATAGTAAATCTAGTAGGAGAAAATTAATGGCTTATGAGATAGGTTGTATGATTTACCTAATTCGAAGGACATCCAAGTGCAGTTGGAGATTAGATATTTTACCTTGTTAACTCCCTTTGAACAATTGAACAATTGATATTTTACCTACTAAATCTATGTGACATGTTGATCGAAGAAGTTTACATTATGACATTGATAAGATGTGACATTATGAAATCATTGTTTCTGGCCACCTATCACGATTCTGAGATCCATCATTTTCTTATGAGTAAAAAATATCGACGGACGAAACTTGTTTATAGGAAAAAATGAGCTATATTCAGGCGAAAGAAGACTGTATACTGACATGAGACAGGTTTTGGTTGAAAGTTCACTCTATACATAGCCTATCGGCTAATTAAACTAGCAATCACACCTTGGTGTGCAATGGGTATGCCAAATTGTTATGCAATGGAATCACTCTCATAATGATGTATTAGTGTAGACATTTAAAAATGTCCTAAATAGTATACACACTTGAATCTAATACATTAACATCATTTCATCCCGAATTTCATCCTCTTTTCACTTGTTTGATTAAATAACCTAGTTATTTAATCAAATGTCTCATCTTCACCTATTAATCTAATTGACCTAATTGGGTTAATTCACCCCCCCTCTCACTAACATTTTCACCCTATTTAATTGAATAAATAAAATTATTTAATTTAAAAGTTGTTTCCCCTCATTTGATTAAATAATCTTTATTATTTAATTAAATGTCATTTTGAACTCCCTTTTTATTAAATAAATCAATAATTTAATGAATATCCTCACATTCTCCATTTTGCAAATTAAAATTTGGTTTTAATTACTAATTGATAATTTCCCCTCCAATCCACTTGCATAGGGAATATTCCAAAAGAATATTCTCCTATTTGTCTCCAAAATTGGAATGATTTTTTTCAAACAAACTTTGTAGCAAACTTTCAAAGTTGTTACAAAGTGTGTTTGTTTGAATCATTCTTATCCCTTGATATTTCCATGATCCATGTGATCTTTGATTCTCATCCATTTATGAGAATCCTTGATCCATGTTTCACCCTCCTTTTCGTCTTGACCATTGATAGATCAAATCGATCTGAGCCCTTGATTTTTTCATTTGCTTTCCTATAAATGCATCACTATTTGGAGAGAAATGGATCCATCTTTTGATAGCAAAGTTATGTCGTTGAAATTCATACTAACTTGCATCCATATTGAGCACTTTTAGAATTTTAATTTAATATTCATCCATATTAGCTTAAGCATCCATTAATGGCTTCCATGTTAACTTAGTTTTCATCCATTTTAGCATAGTTTTCTTTAAATGGATTATATCTTTGAATTTTGTTTATATTTAGCATAGATTGCATCCCTTTTATCAATCATCTTAGCATTTGGCACTCTTCTTTATCATATTAAACTAGTTTTGCATCCATGTTTCACATACATCTCATTAGTTTCATCAATTTTTTTCAATAAAACTTATTGAAACAAGCTCATATTATCCAAGTGATTGAGAAAGGGTCTTCATTCCACATCAATGCAACACCACTCCCCAATGGGATAAGATTCAAGGTCTTATAATAGATTTTTGTCAAGCTTTTGTGGTGATTTCATGTTAGTTTAATGGTTATTTAGTTTCTTGTTGATTTGAAATATCGCATTGGGATCATGGCTTAGTGGATTAAATATGCCTAAAATCCATATGGATCTGGTGTATTCAGCTTATACTATGATCATGTTTACATTCTGGCGCTAGAAGGAGGGCTTTACTAACTTTTTTGGATGAATTTCTCTTAAGTTTTTGTGAGTTTTAGGTTCCTAGGATAGAGCAATGCTTTTGAAAGTTACAACGATGCTATTTTTCACCAAAGCGACACATTTGCAAAGGCATCGCAATATAGCGACACCATTGTTTTTTAGCTATAGTGACACTATTGTTTTTTTTCTTTTATAGTCTATCTTAAAATGGCCATATCTTGGTCATATGAAGGTCTTTTTTGAAGCTTTTTTTTAAAATGGGGTAGAATTTCATGCTCTATGCAATAGTGTAGGTGGTTTTCAATCTTGGTAGACACCATTGTTTTTTAGCTATAGTGACACTATTGTTTTTTTTCTTTTATAGTCTATCTTAAAATGGCCATATCTTGGTCATATGAAGGTCTTTTTTGAAGCTTTTTTTTTTAAATGGGGTAGAATTTCATGCTCTATGCAATAGTGTAGGTGGTTTTCAATCTTGGTAGAGTTAAATTTTCCATTTTTGTACCTAAATTCAAATCACATTGCAACTTGGTCTAGGTTGTAGGGTTTTAATGCTTAATCATTTATCTAACCCTAATATCTTCTTGTTTTCTTGATTTCATCTAACATTTGGAACATGGATTGCAAGTTTGAAGAGGAGCGTGAAGCATTTAATTGAAGAAAAAGGCATTTAAAGCTCATTGTAAAAAGTGTTTTCACACTTTTGGGACAATTATAACCTATCATTTCTACTTTACTTTATGTTTTAGTACCAACTGAACTTCCATTAGGTTTAAAATTAACTTTCAAAGTTGGTTAAAATTGGACCCACACATCCTCATTTTGCTAAATCATTTAAAATTGAACAAGACAATCAAACATTTCCATTTAGTGCTTAAAATAAACTCATTGTGCTTTACAAGGTTAAAATGAATGAGTGCTTGCTTTGTTGTGACACACTTGTAGTGTGCATCCACTCCCCTTTGGCTTTGTGCGATCTTGGGTGAAGAGAAACACTCAAGTGTACGTCATTGCTTGCGTGCACTTATAGTATGTATCCTCTCCCCTTGTGCTTTGTACGATCTTAGGTGAAGAGAAATACTCAAGTATACTTTCATGCGTTGTGTCATCCTTCTTACTATGAGACACACCTCGCAATGGGAAACTCATAGTCAAGTTCTTGCAAGCACATTTATCAATAGGCTTTCAATAAAGGATGTGAAATCGTGAGAAATTAGCATCAATCCATGCCAACAACAAACTACACCTAATCCCAAGCCTTAAGTGGAATGGGAACGGTTAAAGAGCCTTAAGTGGCCAGCGAGTGAGTGTTGGTTTCAGTGTTCTTGTTTTCTCGTCATCAAGAACCTTGTTTAAGTAGTGGCCAACTTTGTCCATCAAACGAGTTCTCTAAAATGTTGCATTGGAACTTAGATTCCAAGAAGGTACTTTCCATGTCTAATTTCAGTTAAAATGTAGAGGTTAAGACTTCATTCTTAACATACCTCTATACTCTTTCCCATATTGCACGTAAAATTATCTCTTTTACTACAAAGGCCATGAGGTAAGCCTGCTAAGGAGAATGTACCCACTTGAGCTAGGGATGTTATATTGTGTGTGAGTTAGTTTAATACCTTGCTTGGTTCCAAAAACATCTCAAACACACATCAACATGATTCATCAAACTTCAAACCCTTTGGTTTAAGCATGGATACCTTTTGAAGAGTCCTAATATTAATGATTTTCCTAAGGATTCTATCCTTGGAGGCTTCTAAGTATTTCGGCTTATTTCTAAATCCATACTTTCCAAAGGCTAACATAGGGAACTATGTTCTTAGCTTCATCATTTTCACATAATGGACTTTGTGAAATGAAGGTTGCTTTTGACATAGACATTTTAGTTTGAACTTTAATTAAGACTTTCTTGATGTGGTAATGAAACAATCTCACTTAAGCAAAGATTAAATCAAATGAACACCCCATATTGATGTATGTTCAAAACATTGACTTCCAAAAACAAGTAAATTGAGACAAGAAAATAATTGCAAACATTGAGTCCAAATTCTATTGTCAAAATCATTAGGTTCTATTTCCAACATTATCGAGTTCTATTTTACCAAAATATTTGAGTTCTTGGAGTATTATCACTTTAGAGGTATAACATGTTTCTCACCACTTTGGTCTTGCAAAACAAAGGTTCATTCTAGGTAAAAAATTTGGGTCAAACATTTCATCCACCCTTCATCATATTTTACATTTCACTTCACCAAACTTTAGAAAATTTTGGACACACCAACACTTTTTTAGACTTAGACATTTATTAAACCAATCCCTTAACTTAGTTATGTTGTGTGAAATGGATCCTTTTCCATGCACTTAGTTGAGTTAGTTATCACATTTTGTGGACAAGTTTATCTTGAAGGTCACAAGTCTACCTTAAATATTTCCAAGTTCATTAATACCTTTTATCCATAGCATCAAAACATCAAACCTCTTTGTCTAAAAGTGTTATCAAAAAATTTAGGAAGTTCATCCCCCATATCATTCACCCTTTTCACCATCCACTCACACCATTGGTCCAAAACAACTTAGAGGGTCCCTTTTACCTAGATTTGAGTCAACTAGGGAGTTTTAACGCTATAAATCTCAACCCACCTCTCCCATTGTTGACCCACAATTTATGGTTACAACAAGGTCACAACACAAGAGAATCATGGAACAAGCCAAAGTCACATCTACCACAAGTGATCCAAACACACAAGAATTTGATCCAAGGAGACATTCTACCCCCTCACAACAACCACAAAATCCATTGGGACCATATGAGGTAGAAGATGTCACCAACAATCCACTTGAACTTACTAAAGAAGAACTCCTTAAGTATAAACAAGATCATTAAACCTTAGAAAATGTGGCACCAACTTTTCTTGCACAAAACTTGACATAAGGGTTAATCCAATCTATGAATCAACCAACTCCATCCCTTGTGCCAAGTCAAACATTAACTCATAGTCTTGCAACTAGGCTTGCCACCGATTTTGGTCACACTCTTCCTTTGGGAGGTAACACACTTTTGGGCACCTAAAACACCATTCTTCCTCAAGACATAACTTGGACACCAAAATTTGGTGCCCCACCTCATTCTTCCACCACCATTCCTAAACACCCTCTGCATCCATACAAACCACTTACATTTCATAACACCATGACGCCCTCAACATTTCGAGCACAACCATCTTCATCCATCATTACCAATACCCAAAGTGTGCCCAATCCTACACAAGGTAATGTGAACCAAGTGCATATACTAGGACAACAAGAGCATACTAACACCCTCACACAAGGCCAACCCTTAGCAAGTGGTTCCAACAAACCCATTGATTCATCAAAACAAGTGGTTACCCAAACTACTCAAGTCAATCCACCATCCAATAAAACCCATCTAACATCAATCCAAATCAAAAAAACACATTGATCACAAACCCCATCAACCAAGGTAATTCCTTGATCCCACATCAAACACCACAAGGGAACCCTCAACACATCGGTTAAGGGAACCCTTCAAATCAATTGATCCAAGAACATAATGTGTCATGGACATTGCAATACCAAATGGCCATCATCATCTTTACCATTGATCCCCCAAAACATGCAAAATCAAATGGGGTATCCAACCTGCATCCCCCCAACCAACAATATTACAAGGAATATTAGCACAAAACAACCCATCACTCACTCACACCATGATCAACCAAAATTCATCTCATATATCCCAACAACAAAACACTTCAACATTGCAACAACAACAATCTCAAGTGCAAGCTTTCCAACAAGCACAACAAGCCTATCAATAGGCACTACAATAGCAACAAGCTCAAGCTCAAGCCCTACAAGCATAATAAGCTAATGCTCTAGCTTTGCGACAAGCATAAGACACCTACCGAAAAGCATTAGAACATCAACAAGGCTTATTCACACAACAACAAGAAGCTCAACAAATCACACAACAAGAACAAGAAGCTCAACAAATCACACAACAACAACAAGAAGCTCAACAAAAAGCTTTAGTCATACAAGAACAAGCATTGTTAGCACAACAATATGCCCAACAACAACAATAACAACAAGGTTTATACTATAATACTCAACAAAATATCATCAATCCAAATACGTTAGGAGCATATGTACCTCTACCACCATCACCTTCGCAATATCAAACACCACCCTACATGCCATACAACACCCCATCATATCAAAATCCCACTTACAATTCATCCACCATCCCCCAATACTCAACATATGCTCCTCCATCAAACCTGTAAGATGATATGGCATTACAACTCAAGGCGCTAACACAACAAATGTAGGACATCCAAATGGGAAAAATGAAGAAAACACATACACAACAAAATTTATGCCCATACCCATTCAATAAGAACATCACAATGGTACCTTTCCCTCCCAGTTTTGAGGTACCTAAATTTGATAAATACAAAGGGAGGGGGAATCTTATGGATCACATAAAATAATTCCACGTCATGTGTATGGAAGTGGCCTTCAATGATTCCTACTTAATGTGCCTCTTCCCACACAGTTTGATGGGCCCAACAATTGATTGGTTCTCATAATTGCCTCTAGGCATAAAAACATTATAAGAAATCATTGATAAGTTCATAGACCATTTATCCTTTAATCTAAACATGGATGTTAGCTTAGAATATTTATACACACTCAAGCTAAATAAAGGAGAATCCCTCACTAATTTCTTGCAAATATGGAGTCAAAGAGCTAGTAAGAGCAAGTGGTCCATTCCTAAAAAACAAGTGAGGATTATCATCTGCAAATGTTGATCCAGATCTATCCTTCCACTTAAATATGCATTGTATCACCACTTATGATAAGCTTATCCCAAGGGCCCTCAACACTGAGAGATTCATAATCACATAGGGAAACACACAAGTGTATAAAGACAACCACCCATCCACTAGTTCTAATGACAAACTTTGCTTTTGTGCCAAGAATAAGAATGTTACTAGTGATGGTGTTGTAGATGAAAAGGTGGTCTTAATTGCTCCTAGGACAAAAAACACCCAAACCATGAACACACAACAACCATACATGCCATCGCCAAACAATCAACCAACAATCAATGCTACAAACTCTGAACGCAAACCACAAAGAATAAACAGTGCTCCTAAGAGACAATTCACTCCCTTAGGGGAACCTATGGAGGATGTTTTGAAGAGGTTGATACAATCTAACCTTATCATACTCCCATATTTCTTCAACTATCAAGCACCACAAGTCAAACCTCTTATCTATAGAGAAGATCATTTTTGTGGATTCCACAAATACAAAGGACATAACACACAAAACTATTTTAGACTCAAACATCTAATAGAAGATCTTATTGAACAAGTAGACATTAATGTCAATCAAAAATATGAGAATGAAAATTTGAAAATTTACATAAACCCTATGCCTGATCATACAAAAGCAAAAGATTCGGGAAAGGCATCAACCTCAAAAAATGTAAACCATACTCATGATACCACAATGGGACACATTTATAGTATTCATTCATCATAACATGAGGAATTAGACACATATCAAGATACTATTTTAAAACAAAGTCCAAACCCATCAACAATGTCTAGCAATATTTCATACCGTAATGGCATCAAGTATGTATCAGATTATGATATCTCTCCCACATATGACTTCATGATTGGGCATGTTGAAGAAGTTCCAAATGAGCAATAAATATCCCTTATTTCACCCATACCCACAAACTATTGTGAAGAGTCCTTTACCAATGATATATCATCCACCCAAGGATCATGTCAAGAGGAGGCTCTTAAGGATAATGAAAGTTATTCCAAATCGAGTCAAGATCAAGAACCCCTATCCCCAAAGTTTCACCAAGAGCTAAGGGACATCTTCCAAACCATTTTAAACTCCAAATATGTCCCCGATATCACCCCCAAGATGTTTCTTTTTGATGGAAACATAGACATTCTTCATCCAAAACAAAAATCTCCAATTCTTGATATTCCCATGCAAGAGCAAGCAATGATCAAGATTCTTGATTATTATAGTGATTGTGCATCATCGACATATTTTGAATCAACACCAACATCTTTTGAAGTAGTATCAACAAATAAAGATGTCATAGAATTAGAGCAAACAGTTCATATTCTTGAATAGAAGGAACCCATAACTATATCATGTGTTCATGACAAGTCATATTCAATGGCCATGGATCAAAGGATACATTATTAGGGAAAAGGATTAGGTATTGTTAATAGCTTTACGTCGAGGGCAATCTTGACTACAACAAACATCAACATATGGGGTACAAAAGGACCCTTATGATGAAAATACTATCAACACTACAACTAGTCATATCATGAATTGTCATCCACCCATCATCTCATACACAGATTGGGACCAACGTTAAAAGAAATATTCTTATCAAACCAAGGAGAAGGCCATCAAAGAAAATGAAGTAGTAAAGCAAAAAGGACATGTCAAGTACAAATGGATGCCAAAGCACAATAAAGAAAATCATCCCTCCAAAACTCCATTAGTCAAAGAAACTATGGGGTAAAATCAAAAGGGAAAGGTATCCATCAAAAACATCCTCAAAAACAAAAGTTGGCTTCTCAAGAAAGGAACAAAGTATATCTAATGGTTGGTCCTAATTCCATGAAAACCTCCATTCCCACCCATCATCGCTCATCTTCCCAAGTTTGGAGAGTCAAAGGTTCCAAACCATGGACCAATCCATCTCATATTCCTTCATACATGTCACCGTCTACTCCATTCATGATATCCAATTCTCACATCGACCGTGTGTTGGAAGCTACCTTTCATCATAAGGATTCTAAAGGTACCATATCACAATGTGTGCACATATAAGACAAGGCTAATTTTGGTATCCACAAGGTAGATCAAAGTTTTACTAGGTTGCACCCAAGTGCTTGTATCTTAGAAAAGCAGCTTCTTTAAGCAGGATATCATTGGCATGTTATGATAGTGGCTTCTACATCAATACCACCAGGTGGTTCAAGATGAGGGTAAAACTTCCAAAAATAAAAAATAAAAAAAATCAAGAAAATAGTAAAAATAAAAATTATCCTCTAGTGAAAACCACTACTGTGGTGCTTTGGGCATGTACTATGATGAAAACTTGGAAAATGGGTGTCATGAGTAGAATCATGTGTCTATATGATCCTTCTCAGACAAAAGCATCTCATCCTTGTCATGATAAGTCCAATGTTCCCTCCATCCATCCAATCTATATTTATCTAGATATTCTTGTTTATCTTGACCTTGAAAAAGATTTAGTGTATACTTCAACTCTACTCATGGAAAACTTTCGACAAACTCTTTACCTTTTTATCTCATGAAGTCCCATAGCCCATATCTAGCATGATAAAACTCTGTTGAAACTCTTCGTATATACATTACCTATCTTGGTTTTTCCATTGAACTATGAAGCATTGCTAGACACCAGGGGTAGGATATTACACTATTGTTTTCAAATAACTCTTGATCCATGTCTTATATATCACAATGTGACATTGACATCGTGATCTAAGTATAGTTTACCTCAAAATTGCATAAAAAATACCAAACATTCGTAAAACCTCATCAAAAATCCAAAAACACTTGCAAAGTCAAAAATCCAAAAACATCAAAATCTTGTACAACTAAAATCCAAAAACATTCAGAAAATTATAAAGTCAAAAATCCAAAACATCCAAAACACATCAAAATCCCTAAACAGGTCAAAAAGTCAAAATATCAAAAAATAAAAAATAAAATCATGTTGAACTACGATATCTCTATGTTTGAATGTAGGCAAGGCCATCATTGATGAGCCCTCGAGACACTTTAGATCAGGAGTCCATCATAATAAACTGACAATCAATCAAACTATTCATATCTCATCAATAATAAGTCAAAGTCAGTCGAATTGCATAGTCTATGCGTGTATAATGTAGGCAAGGCTCATCTTTGATAAGCCCCCAAGGCCCCTAGGATAGTCTTTTAGGTTAGGTTCTTGGTCCAAACTCAGAAAACCCCAAAACATTTGAAAACTAAGAAAAAATCCAAAAAAAATGGAAAACCTTGGAAAACCCTAAATGGATAATAAATTCTTCATAGGAAAAAGCACTCTTCACAAGAAAATAAATTCTTGCACAAACATTTCAACTCAGGTTTGCAACTTGCAACCAACAATCTTGAATTCAAATAAACTTTACAAATAAAATTACATCAATCCTAAATGGACAATGGGGTTGCAACAAGGCCTCACAAAACTTTTGGAAATCACCACAAGAAATATTTGCAACAACAATTTAAACTATGTAATAAAAGATTTCTCTAGCACCTACACAATAAACCTCACAACACAATAGGTCCAAAAGGACAATGGGCTGCAATAAGCCCTTACAAGACTCCAGGGAAATACAAGAAAATAAAAGTATTTGCAGCAATAAATCAAATCCTTGCAACACAACTTCTTTCAACACTTGCAACAACAAACTTCTCACATTGATCTCAATAAAAAAATCTGCAACAATCGATGATGTGCATAGCTCCATAATCAGCCTCAAATCTGCAACAACACCTCTCAATTCCCCTCCTGGAGATATCCCATGCATTCCTCTATCTTCTTCTTCAACTTCGAAGAGAGAGCCTAAAAAATGAATTGATTTTCCCTTTTCACCTAATCCATCTTTTTCATGAAATGAAATTTGAGTGCATTTGGATGAATTTCTTCACATTCCAAAACCCACTCCCAAAAATCAACGCCTGCCTCATGAAATTCTCCAATTAGATTAAATTGCATTAATAAAATTGAATAAAATATTCTTTTCAAACTCCAAGACTGTTGTGAATGGAAACAATGCTTTTATTACATTCTTGCTTTCTTGAATAAAGCAAAAATAAAAATTTTCCAATCTTGGCATCCATTTCCAAGATCCCTATTTTTTAGGAGCTAGAGAATTTCAAATTTGGAGTTACAAATTTAATTAATGGTCTCCAAGAAACCCATGCCTACTTTGTGTTTTCAAGCTTTTTCTGCTTTCAAGGCAGGTTCTCCACTATCTCCACTCATCTTACCTTCTCCAAAACTAATCCAAATTTGAAATACAACATGGCATAACATCAAAATGCTCAACAAAATATGAATTTCATGAGACAAAATATGAATTTCAAAGCACACCAAAAAATTGAAATTAAAATCTAACCCCTTTTGTTTACATAGGATAGCCACCATGCCATGGGTGCTCCTGCATCACACATTATAGCATATTTCCTCATGGTTAGTGTGGCACATTACTGCCCTTGTACTTCTTAGATCAAGTATTACAAGGCAACGATTTGGCGTGACATAAGATTGACTAATATTTTAAAAGATAAGGTTGAGTAAGTGACAAATAGATTAGGTTTCTAGTTGGAAACATTCCTTCTCCATGCCTGAAAATAAATGTAAACTCTCAACCAATATTTGTGTTTGAAAGGCTACAAAAAAAAATCTTGTCTTGAGCTCAACCGTCTAATAGCTCTAAAACCTTGATATGTTTAGATCTGCTTTTCATCTACCATGAATAGATTGTAGTTGTAGGGAGATTGGTTTTGGCTTGTCTCATTTCAAATAATTGGCCTTGGTAGGGTTTCATAATATTTTCCTGCGAACTCTCCTATTTGTTTTTCCGTCATCAAGATCACTAACAAAATGACACAATTTGTGCAAAATCTTGAGGTAGGTTATGTGCCTTGATTTCAGTTTTACAATAGAATAGAAATTGGTGTGTGGTTGAATCACTTCATGATGTATTTTATTTCATTCTAAATCTATTATGTTATTACTTTTTAAATGAAAACATTTCCTCTGCATTCTATATATGTGAGAGGGTAGCCATTGTTTTAAGTTGGTAGTGGAGTTCATTTTTTGGATCATAGAAAGTCATCAAGGCATTAATTAGTTTCTATATAACCAACCTATAGGTATATGGTACTACCTGGCTAACACAAAACCTGAAATAAATACCAACCACAATATCTACAAATTTCATCAAATATCAAAAGATCAGATTGTCATTAGGAGAAATTTACATAAAAAATGGGCCTTTTAAGGATGACATCATCAGCTTTTTGAGTTATCAAAAATCAATTAAAAGATGACATCAACCGTTACGGTGACATCATCCAAAATAAAAATAAAATTATTTATTTTATAAAATAAAACTTTCTAAAATCCTATGAATTAACTCATGATGGTTAATTTAACTCTACATATCCTATTCTATCTCATTCATCTTTCTAAATATAAAATATTCTTTTTGTTTTTTAGATTTATATTCTTAAGTTCTATTATAGAAATTATTATTATTTTTAAATTTATAAGAAAAAAATTAAAATACCAAAAAGGAAATAAAAAATCAACTTAAGAAATTAAAAAAAATCAAAAGAAAATTGAAAACAAAAATAAAAACCAAAAAGAAATGTTTATTTTTATATTTTATAATATATATATATATATATATGATCACCCAGAGGTATCCCCCACCCTCGTGACATGCGCTCAGATGTGCGACTCTGCCCAGCGGCTCCACCACCCTTGCCCTAGGCTTACTTTTTTGCCAGGTTTTGGGGGACGGAGGAGGCAAGCGGAGGCAAGACTAGTCCTCTAGAGGCACAGACCGCACTCGACATGACCCATACCATTATAATCCAGGAGCGTGAGTTGACCTCGGGACCCATACCATTTTAATTTTAAGTGTCAATAATTTTAAAAGGAATATATTGGGATAATATAATGGTAAAATAATATGGGGATATGGTTATGTGTTTACATGGGCATTACAGGATGATCATGTAACATTTTGATAAGATGTTTGTATTCCAACATTTGACTTGAATTTCATTCATAGGAGCATCATTCCCTCTTTCATCAAAAATCTCAATGTAATCTAAAACTATCTCTCCATTGTATTGTTGATGTTCTAATATTATAGTTATGTTGCACGTACCTAAGAGTGCATCGAGCTCACCTTTTACCATTAATTGGCAGGCCTTATGTCTTATTAGATAAAACTTGTGAATGGGATAAGTTCTAAAGTAGGATCATAGGTGAATGTTGATATTGTTTGATTAACGTTTTATTTGTAAAGTGTTCATTAATAAGTTTCAATGCTCACAATAGAATGATAATTGAGGGCCTCTTACTTTTATTTTTCATTTATTTTTTTAGTAATTTAGTAAAGTATATTTGTGTATATTTTGAAACATTTTAGTTGTTAAGTGTTCATTAAAAAGTTTTAATGCTCACAATAGGATGATACTTGACATTATATTTTCGACAATTTTTAAGGGATGTTATATGTATGGTTAAGGTTACATTTATTAATTTGTTGTTTTTTTTTTTGGCAACTTATTATAGTAGTTTTAAAATCTCATCCAAGTCTTTGAAGAGCTCTTTTCATGAGAGCATATGAGATTTCTTTGATTAGTTATAAAAATGTTAAAAGTAGATTTGGTAGTATGATTTATTTACTCAATTCATATGATGCACAATGATTATATGATTAATGCTGCTTAAAATTTAGTAAGTCTTTTCAAGAACTAGAATCCCTAGGTAATGTTGGAGCAAAAAGGTTGATAGTAATTTATCTTTCTCCTAATATCATTCAATTTAGAAGATTTAAGCGAATTTTCAATAATTATTGCATGAAGGATTTAAAGAAATATGATAATTGTCTAATTTACTTGATGATATTTAAAGGCTACATGATTGTCAAGTATTTTGCATTAAAGGATTAATAGGTGAATTCCTTATTCGATGTTAGATTAGATAATTCATCTAGCATTTGATTTGGACAAGTTGTGAATTATGTTATTGT
This sequence comes from Sequoia sempervirens, assembly GCA_007258455.2. Lineage (NCBI taxonomy): Eukaryota > Viridiplantae > Streptophyta > Pinopsida > Cupressales > Cupressaceae > Sequoia > Sequoia sempervirens. Next base: position 101,833,750 of record VDFB02049217.1, on the reverse strand, counting down.
AATCTTTTATCATATCATTAGTTTTACTACTCGTCTTATATTTTAAGAACCCTATAGGGGGATTTTCTCTTATAGTGTTATAACTCATAGAATAGGGGGAATGATGTATTTTGAGTTGGGAATTGAGTTTAGTGTATGTAAAAATTATTGGGATTATGTTGTGTTGAAGTAAAGTTATATGTTGACCTCGAGGGGAGATACCCTCATTGTAAGTAACCCAATATGAAATGTGAAAAGTCAAACTATGATTCCTCTACAAATTATATATGTAGGCAAGGCCATCAAAGACAAGCCCTCAAGGAATTAGGTTTGGCCCTTAGGACTGTTCTTCTGAGTCTTATTTTGGATTTGTCTTTTTCTCCCAATGTTGTAACTACCATTTGATTTGTATAGTTTATCTTGGTGATCATGTACTAATTACCCATTGATCTTACGTGTGCACCAAGTCTTGTAGATCTTATAGATATAGGAATTGGGAGTGAGGAGATTATGATGCGATGGAACGCAAGAGATGTCGAGTTGATAAGAGGTATATTTTGATGATCCAAAATAAGTAGATATTATTGTTTAAAAGAAAAAATAAACTCATAACCATACTTACTCTTAGCTAATGAGATCATTGTCTATTGACTTGAGTAATGCAGTGTGTTAGTTTCATTATTTTTTTAAAAATATATTTGCAAATTAGTAGTAATTGCTGAAGTTTAGTTAGGTTGTTGGTGTCTAATTGGTGCATAAAATACGATACATTACTGATTTCTTGTAAGGAAAAGAGTGATAGTTATTTTAAAGACATTAGTCATTTTGAAATGAACATACTTATTTAGAAAATAACTAGTTTAACTGGGAAATGAAGGAAACATTATTTTATTGGTTTGATAATTTTAATTAATAATGAAAAGGAAATATATTTTAGAGATTACTTTGTGCTTTCCTCAATTCTTTCTAGTATTACTTTGAAACCTTTACATTGAATTTAGAGATGAAACTAAGGAATTTGAAGGAGATAATTGTTTGTGCTTGGAAAATGGATATTGTTAATTACGTTTATGAAAGAACCTTCATTTTTTTTTTCTTTTGAGGAATATATGCATGTGCTTGAATGCAATCGTTGTTGTTCATGCTTAATCTTTTATGGATTTTAATATTTCTTTATTAAGTAGTTTCATTTTGAATAGTAGAATCAAATTCAATTTTGATGTGTAAATTTGATCACAGGTTATTATTTTTTTGAAACCTTTGAATTTGTCCTAGAACTATAGAATTCTTTTCCCGAAACACTATGTGACTAAGAAAGTGTGATTTCTCACCCTTGTGCTCTGAAGGGTATAGCTATATTTTTTTTTAAAATATCTTTTACAATTTGAAGAAAACCCTAAGGTGTGTTTATGGTGGAATTGGATTAAATGGTTTTATCATTTTTGATATTTACAATGCTTTGATGCCTTTTTAATAATTGCTAGTATTAACTAGGTTATTAAATTGATTAAATTTCATTAATCCCTTGTGAATATTTTATACATATATTGCATTGATGAGTATATGTTAACTACATATAGTCCATATATGAAGGACCTATGGTCTTATCAATTTTGTAGTTATGATACTTTGATTTTTTTTTTTAAAATTAATTACTATAGTATATAACTAATGTGAGTTTTTCAAAATATATTTAAATTGAACTAAAACTGGTAGTTAAATTTTATGGGAGCATATCTCCTTTGTTGACTAATAAATTGATGTCTATTATAAGCCAACTGGTGCTTGTTCTCGCAAGGATAATTGTCATATATAAATCCTGAGAATCATTTGGGTTTTGAAGGTGGGGGAAAGCTTACTCTTTGATCTAAATTATTCTCTTAGAAATTTAAGGGTGTTTTAGTAAGTGAAATCCATTTTATCTATCTTTTCACTATATATCGAGAGAAGCCCTCATAGATTAACCTTTATTGTCTATCCAAGGTATGTATTAACTATTGTGAAATTAGTTGAGTTAAAACTAGATGGTAAATATGGTTATTGGCCAACCCAGTTTGTGTTCAATTTTAAGTTTTCGAACTACTATTCCTCTATGAATTATATACATAGACAAGATTGTCAGAGATGAGCCCCCGAGGAATTAGGTCTGGCCCTAGAGTTTTCTATTTTTTTTTTTACTTTGAGTTAATGTTGATACGTTGTATTGACATAGCTAGTGACTTGATTGTGTCTTCTAATCATGCATGGGTTTGTTGGACTAATTAAGTCTATTGAACGATAATTTGAATTCTATGCCTCCACTTGAAATTGCCCAAGCATTTTAGTTACTTAACTAAATATTATAATCTATATTTGGTTAGATGTTGTTATGTTTTTTTTTTGTTAATGAATTGTGTGAGTTAGTCATGTGTTGTAATCGAAATTTGAAATTTGTGTTTTGTCCTTAATTGTATTTTTGTTAAAATTTTGGGCATTACATATTATTTATCAAAACTAAATTTTAATTTGTGAGCCTCAATTAGAAGTGGTGATTAGAAGTGGTGAAAAAATTGTTAAAAAACATTAATCACTAATTACAAACATGGCTTATATATAATGAAATGTGAATGGAATGATTTCATTTATAGTTGGAGGGCCTTGCTTGAAATTGTGTCATTTGTTTAATCCTTCCTTTCAAAAATGAATAATGATTGTGTTATAATTATATTAGATAGTAATAAAATGTTTTTGATAAGGAAAAATAGGTTTTGAAGGGACCTCGAAACCCTTTACAATGGCAAAAATCTGCAAGAAAGACTAAACCTAAAGAGCCCATAGCCCAAAAAACCAAAATGCTGACAACAAAAATTAACAATGAAACTCGTCAGCAACCCTAAAGCAAAACATCAGCAAAAAATTTGATCAAGCAAAAGAAAAAAGACAACTACATCTTTTATAGAACATTAATCGAGGCCAAATTTTCCTCAATGACCCCCTCATGCATCTTCATAACATCCTTGAGCTCCTTAAATGAAATAGTAGCCCGCTTCTTGGTCTTGCTCCTCGTTCTCAAACACGGGCCAATATCAACATCCTTTTCCATAACTGGAACAGGATCCTCATTCTTCTCCACCAGATTCGAGCAATTCACATCCTCCATAGCCTTCTCAATATCACCCAACTCTAGGGGTTTACCAATCCATTTCAAGGATTTCTCATTTAAAATAACAAGGCCCTTAGCAGTCGATTTCAGGGAATTATTGTTAATGTTCACTATAGTCTTCAAATCATCAAACAACTTGCTAATTTTTCCCTTAATGTTAACTAATCTCTCCTCAAAAGTCTTATGGACCGCCAATTCCAAAGAATAAATCCTCTCCTCATGAGTATTACCAAGGTGATCAACATCCACAACAAGTTTATCAAGCATAACATTCATGGTTTTGACCTTAACTTTAATCACCCATTCCTTCTAGTTAGTATGCACCAGCACCACACAAATATCTTGCCAATTCTTCACCTGGACATTGAGCTCCTTAACTTCTGAGAAAATCCATTTAACCAGATAAAGCAAGTTGTGAGTACCATCCTTAGCCATCCTACAAAACATTCCCATGTTAACCTCATCCCAATTAACAGGAGGTGCAACTTTAGAATCAATATTTTGAACAGGGTCCTCCCAAGGCTCCTCATTATCCTTATTTTCTTCCTCATCAAGGGAGTCCTAAACTTCAACCACCTCAACTTTAACCTGATGCTTATCCGACATATTTGCCAAGACCGCCAAGACTTCCAACCGCTCCTCCTTCACAACACTCCCTTTAACTTGCATAGTGCCAATAGGAGAGTCAAGAGGAGTCTGGCTAGGGTCAACCCCCTTTGAGTACTCAAAAACCTCAATCCCCTTAACATTAATCTCCATCGGCTACACAAACCCAGGGATATCTTTACCAATGCCATGACTATCCTCCACAATAGGGGAACTCTTGACAATACCCATCTTACTAGGGCCTGAAGAAGGATTTTCACCAGAAGCCCTCACCTTAGGTTAGGGCCCAGAGAAGGTTTTTCACCAGAAACAAGGGACTCCTCCACAACATTAGACATCTCCACCTTCCTCTTGACAAAATACTTTTCTTTCCTGGGGCACTTTTTCTTCCCCTTCGCGCTCTTCTTCCTAGATGGCACCACAACTTCCTTCAACTCAAAATTTGTTTCATATCCTTTGGACCAGGATTCAGAAGCTTCAAAATCCTCCTCAAACTCACCATCCTCAACTGACATCTCCTCAAAATTTGAATCCTCATCATCAAAATTCCCTTCCCATTTCACCGCAGAATCACCAGTCTCATAGCCAAAATTTTTAACACCCTTTTTACTAGTCGAGGTCTTAGGAGAAACAGGGATCAACTTCAACTTTATGTGAACAAACATGAGATTCATAAGGCCTTCATGGAGAATGGCTTTCTTGGGGTTCTTTCGATGATCCTCAATACTATTCTCCATAGAGAGCAAAAGATAAAAAAGAAATGAAACCAACACCTTGTGGCGGAAATGATTCAGAAGCATGAAATGGTAGCTATAAACAATAAAAAACCTACCCCCCAAGGTGAAGTAATGCATCATTTCTTGAGCTAGATCCCTCCATAGTGGCTTGAGAGACTCGTAGGCATACCCACCACTCCCAACCTCCTTGAGCTTCTTCTTCTCATCATATTTAAAGAAATTTGCAAAGGCTTTCTTAGCCACACCTCTGTCTCTATAGAATTTCCTTATAATGGAAGGAAGCCCAGTCACCTTTGCCACAAAATCCTCATCAATATTAAACTCCACCTCTTTGTAACATAGAATCCTACCGCTACACCCTTTAACAAAAACCTTCGTCGCTTCAAGGTCCAAACCTTGTAGCTTTAGCAAATATGGGCTAACCCAACCCTTTTCTAATTGCTCCCACACAGTTTCATTACTCTGGAAGTCCTCACAAGAGCTTGGCTCCACTCTGCAATGAGCTCCTCCCATGGTGACATGCAACAAACAAGAAACAACCAACACCTTAATTTTATGCAAAGACAAAATTAGGTAGACTAACCACAAAACAAAGCAAATAAGACCCACAAAGCATGTGAACCTGCCAAACCATGTACTGTCAACCCTACGCAACCAGGCCATAATATCACAGAAATCTAAAAGGAAATTATGAGAAGAGCAGGGCCAAGACTCGACATGCAAAAACCAACTCAAAAAAAAAACAAAGAGCCTTTCCCTCATCTCAACCACCTTAAAAACATGACACCTGGTCATTATTGGAAATGATCTTAAGGTTAAGTGGCAAGGATTCAAAATCATCCTAATTATTTTGAGCCACCACTCCCAAATTAGCTAACCCATCAACCAACAAGTTAGCTTCCCTAAACACATGCAAAATTCTAATCTCATCAAAAGAATTAATGATGGAAAGTGAATCATTAATGAGATGGGAAATAGACCAAGAAGGAAAACAATTTAGCATAAGACACTTTATAATATTAAGAGAACCCCCCTTAGCCAAAGTTTGGAGACCTTAATTTTTTTTGCCAAAACAAGGCCATGATAGGCTGTTGCTGCCTCTGCAAAGTGGTTAGATAGTAATAAAATGTATATATATATATATAATGTTTTTTAAATATATATAATTTTTTTAAAGATATATAAGAATTATATATTATGAAATAATTAATATTTAAATTTATTAAATTTAATTGGATGAGTTTAAGTGATAAATTAAGATTTTTAAATAAAAATAAAGGTAAATTTTTATTTGAATGAATATTGTATTAGCTAAATATCATTACTAGTTTTAATTATTTTTTAATTTTTTGTTAAAAAGACAAATTTTAAATAAATAGTAATGAAAAAAGGTAAATCACTACATAACAAGATTAATTTAATATATTAGATGTTAATTTAATATAATATATAATCTACTATAATATACATTAAAAATAATTTAATAATATAAGATATTAAAAATATATTAAATTATATATATTATTATAATATGTTTTGATTAGAGGTAAAAAACAGGTTTTGAAGGGGCCCGAAACCCTTTACAAAAAGGAACAATTGAATCAGAAAGGGAACAACATTAAACAACCATCAACCCAAAGTCAACAAACCACCAGCGAAAAAGCAACCATAAACTGGCAAACACCACTACATATTGTTCAAAATTTCAACAGCTTCCATCTCACTAGCAGCAAGCTTTTGTCCCTTAACCCCAGTATCAGAAACCTCAATACCCGAGGCCCTAGCCTGATTTTTTAGTCTATTTCTAGTCCTAACCCTAGGCCCACCAATTTTTACCTCACAACTCAAAATAGAACCTTTAGCATCACCCTTAACAACAACATAATCCTCCCCCGTCAGCTTACCCTCAGTAGCCATAACATCAGCAGACAAAATTTCCTTTCTCTTATTAGGGGAGAAATCCATCGCAGAGTCTGACCTAGTCAATACTTTAGGAGCTTCTCCACTCTTCATAACCACATTCCAAATTTTGTCAATTTTCTCCTCAAGGGATAACATTCTTCCCTCCATACTCTATTTTAGATTGACGGTTTCCTTTGCCACAATATTAGCAACAGTATTAAGACCAGCCATTAAATTATCAATTTGGCTTTGGATCAAGGGTCCTCAGCCTTGCAAGCAATAATTCTAATACGAACATTAGTTCTATTTATCTCATGAAATAACCATTTAAACAGTTTAAAAAGCACATTGGCACTGTCACAGGCTGAACCCAACACATCAGAAAGATCCTCCCTATCAAAATTTTCAATGCGATTTCCCATAGCAACATCCTCTTCAAAAGAACTCTCATGGACCTTATCATCAAAAGCATCCTTACTTTACCAACAGTGACAGGAGACTTCATCCTACGGATGGAATTGGCAATTTGCTCTGCAGTAGCCATCCTCTTTTGAATCCTCTCTGCATCCACTTTCTTAGCTCCTGCAGCTTGTTCACCACCCACAGCTCTAACCTTCTCCTGCTTCGGCAACCCAATGACAGTGCTTGAAACATCCTCACCATGGAAGCCACCAGCCACAGAGAGAGGGACATTCTTCTCCAGGTGTTGTCAAGGTTTCAAAACCCTTCTCTTTTGACTTCCTTCCTCAGGGTCCTGCACAAGTCTAGATGCAGGGGGAGGAGAAGAAGCTTCCCCATAAAGATCATTTTTGTCTTTTCCCCCCTTAGAAGGAAAAATCACCTCCACATCATCACTGTAAGTCGTATAACCCGCTTCCTCATCCAATTTCCTTTTCCTAGATTTACCCTGAATAGGGGATAGGGGGCCCTCCTCTAAAGAGGCATACGAGTCTAGGACATAGTCAACATCATCATCCCTATCTGACTCAAAATATTTATTTAACATAAGCCTCCTCTTCCTCAGTTTCCTAGAAGCCCTTTCCTCACTCGACTTAGTTTCATAACCCTCCCTAGCTTTAGCAGAAATATCCTTCGGAGTAACCAGATTTTTCTGAACATCATGAGCTTTAACATGTTCATAAATCAAAAGAATCAACCCCAAATGTAGGACAAAGTTTTTGGAATTCTTCCTATGCTCTTTAATCCCACAATCCATTTACACCAGCAAATAATAGGGAAATGACACCCATTTCTTGTGCCTAAAATGGTTAAGCAATAGAAAATGGTAATTGTTAATGGCCGTGTACCTTCCTTCTAGGGTTACATACCTCATGATTTCTTCGACAACATCCCACTAGAGAGCCTTCAAGGAATTCCTCAGATACCCACCACTCCTCATAGGCTTCAAGTCATCACTCTCATTCTTCTTAAAGAAAAGGGACATCGTGACCAGTGATTCTTTCTTATCCCTGTACACCTTCATACCCTTAATCGCAAGGCTAATAATCTGGGCTATGAATTCCTCATCCACTACAATTTCCCTACCACCCAAGTCCAGGGTTCTCCCTTTCCACCCTTTCTCAACCAATTCAGTAACCTAAGTATTATTGCCATACAATTTCTCCATGAAGGGAGTTAGACCACCCTTTTCTAAAATCGCCCACACTTCCTTTCTTTGCTTAACAGTATCACAAGATTTGGGCTCGACATGATTTCTATCCCCACCCATGATGATGGAAAACAAAGACCAAGCACTCAACAGGAAACTTAGGAGGCAATAGACACCACTCAGAACCAAATTATCCAACAAAAGACTTTGGAAGCTTATGCGGCTAACACCCACAATTATGCGAAGGCAACCATAGGACATACATACCATAATGAATTCGAACTTCGTGCCATATGACAACCTTTCCTCAAAATCATAACCATACCATCCTTACTAATGATATTCCACCATGTGAGCAAGGACGTGCACACCTTAAAGAATAAATTAAATTTCATTTATAACAATAGTCGTGGCCTCATAAGGGATGGGGTCATTTAAATCCCAGACCTTACTATCTCTAACACCAAAGTTAGCGAAGAAATTAGCTAACTTATTTCCCTCTCTCAAAATATGGGAAATATAAACATTATCAAAGGATTTAATAATTTCAATGGAATCCTTGATCAAGGCCTCAATTGTCTAAGACGAAGGAGATAAATTCTTCAAATTATTAATAATGTTCAGAGAATCACCCTCCAACCAAATCTTCCTATACCCTCTTCTCTAAGCTAGAACAAGACTATGATAGGCAACCGCCGCCTCTGCAAAGTGGTTTGTCTGTGTTCCCAAAGGGAGTGCCATAGCAGAGACGAGCCTACCATTAGAATTTCTAGTCACTCCCCCACATCTAGCAGGTCCTGGATTACCTTTAGCAGCACCATCAAAGTTGATCTTAACCCAACCATCCGATGGCACCTTCCAAGCAACACCATCTCTTGAAGATTTCCCTTTAGAGACCGGGAGAGATATATCACAGGGCAACTTCCACTTTTGAGAAATTGAAATATCATAGGAGCAGAGATTAATCTTTTGACCAACATGGAAGGAGATCCCAGAAAGATAATTCTCCTTAATACCAGTACAAATCTTATGGGCCACGGATAAAGTAGGAAGAGCAAAGTTTCTGAAAATTCTGTTGTTACGCTCCAACCACACCCCCCAAGTCAAATGAGACAGAGAGAGGGACTACAAAATATGCAAGGCCAGATTAGTTGAGGGGCACACCCATTGGAACCATAAGTCTTTAACAGAGCCAAGAAACACCCATATAAGATTCCAAAGTGAAAGAACATGATTCCAGATCACACCAACATATTTGCACCCAAACAACAAATGACAAGTATTTTCTACTTCCTCTTCACAAAGAAAGCATCTATTGGGCATAACAAAACCTCTTTTTATCAGATTATCAATAGTAAGAATTTTATTCTGACAAAATAGCCAGAAGAAAATATTGATCTTAGGAATCAGTCTAGAGGACCAAATAAAGCCCCAAAAAGGAGGTGGACCTGTAAAGGAATCATTTAAAGAAAAAGCCGAAGCAACAAAAAAGTTACCCTCATAAGACAACTTCCAAACAAACCTATCAGGAAAAGGACTAACTAGAATGTGAACACTTGATATAGCCTTATAAATAATTTCAAGACCATGATCCAACTCATACAATTTCCTCCAACAACGTCCATTAATATAATCAACAAAAAATCTACCAACTAGACACAAACCAAGGTCCATAAAGGGATGAGCCCATGGCTAATCCTTTAGAGGTCTATTACCAATCCAATTATCATCCCAGAATAAAATACTCCTCCCATTCCCCAACTGCCAGGAGAGACCCTTAGCAACAAGCCTACAAGCCTTCAACATAGAGTTCCACAACACAAAACCATTCGGGGGATTAAACTCATTAGAAATCACATCTCTAATCCCATCAGTACCATGTAAGTATTTACTCCAAGCGATTTTCACCCACTCACATTTGGCTAACAAAAGATTCCACAACTGTTTCCCTAAGAGGGCAATGTTAAACGGTTTGATTTTACGAATACCTAGCCCCCCAACCTTTTTCAGCCGACAGACATCATCCCAAGCAACCAAATGATTTCTTTTTTCGTCTTCAACCTCCGTCCATAAGAAGTTTTTCTGAATGCCTTCCAAGATATCCACAAATTTCCTCGACATATGAAATAGACTAAGAGCATATACTGAAATATTTTGTAAGGTAGATTTAATCAGTTGAACTTTACCTGCTTGGCTCAATAAGGCCCCCTTCCACCAAGCCAACTTGGAATTAAATTTGTCAATTAGTCCCCTCCACAAAGAATTAGGAGCCTTAGAACATAAGGGGAGTCCAGGTAAGAAGCAAACAATTCACCAATTTGACACTACAAGATTCTAGCAATCCTGATATGTCTTTGAATCAGAGTGTTGAAGAAGAAAATAACACTCTTTTGTAAGATAACTTTCTTCCCAGACACAACCTCATATATATATAAAATCCATTTAATAGCCTTAGCTTCCTTAATAGACACATGCCCAAGCAAAAGAGAATCATCCACAAATTGTTGATGAGAGCAAACAAGATTAGCAGAAAAGGGGGCTAACCTAGACATAAGACCAAAATTAACAAATCTTTGGATAAGACGACCCAAAGACTCCACCATAAGGATAAACAAGAAAGGAGAAATAGGATCCCTTTGCCGCAAACCCCTGGAGCAATCAAAAAGAGGAGAAGTAGACCCATTGATGAGTACAGAGAACTGAGGGGTCGAAATAAGTTGAAACATCAAAGCCACCAACTTCTCCCCAAAATCAAAGGAGAGAAGGATTTTAGACAAAAAAACCCCAATCCACCCTATCAGAAGCTTTGAGTAAGTCAAGTTTAAGGATAAAACTAGCCTTCTTATTAATAGAAAGAGAATGAATATTCTCATGCACAGAGAGAATGGAATCCAAAATTTGCCTACTAGCCACAAAACTATTTTGTTGAGGGGATATGATAAGAGAAAAAATATTTTGCAACCTCAACGCCAGAACCTTAGAGAGAATCTTATAGATAGAGTTGCACAAATTGATAGGCCAAAATTCCTCAAAAGAAGCAGCACTAGGCTTTTTGGGAATCAAAACAATGAAAGAGGAGTTCATTTCCTTTAAAAGGGAACTCGATCTAAAAAACTCCTTGTAGCCGCCACCACATCTTTTGCAATAATTTCCCAGAAGGACTGAAAAAAGACATAGGGAAGCCATTAGGGCCCAACACCTTATTACCTTCAAAGGAGAACACAACACCCCAAACTTCCCCAGCCAAAGGAATACAAACTAATTGCCTATTGGTTTCACCATCCACCAGCTGGGGGATATCTCTTAGAATATCCTCTTGACAAGCCACATCGAGCACACCCTCCACAAAAAGCAACTGAGAGAAGTAAGAAGCCACAACAATCTGGAGATCAACATCCTTTTCTAAAGCTTGATTATTATAGTTAATCAAATTAATTCAATTTGAATCTCAGTGTTTCACTGTAGAGATATGAAAAAACTTAGAGTTTCTATCACCACTCTTCAGCCACATAATCCTCGAATGCTGCTTCCAAAATTCCTCCTCCTTCGCTATAATATTATGCAATTTGGAAAGAAAAACATTTTCCTTCATAATCAAATCTTGATTATACACAGACAATTGAATAACTTGTTGAACCGTGTGAAGCTCCTTAGACACCCCATCTTTCTCCTGAAAAATATGGTCAAAAGAAGTACGATTCCATTTTTTAACATTAAGCTTAACATTAGGCAAATTTTTCACAAATCTATACATAGCCGACCCATCCACATTGATACTCCACCAGTCCTTCATCAAACTACCCAAATCAAGATGGCACGTCCACATTTTCTCAAACCGAAAAGGAAAATTCTTCTTACCACCCAGTAAATCCATAGACATAGCCAAAGGGAAGTGATCCGAACCCAATCTAGTAAAAAATGAAAGAGAGCAAGAATAGTGGAATAACCACTCAGGGTTTAAAAGGGCACGATCCAGCTTGACCTGTATAAGGGCATCACCCACATGCCTATTCGACTAGGTAAAGGAAGCCCCTTTCAGATCAAGATCAAGAAGAGTCAAATCATTTATGAACTGCATTAGGTCAAATCTACTATCATCCACATTTTGTGATCAACCCATCTTATCAACATCATGCAAAGGAGTATTAAAGTCACCAATAACCAGCCAGTTATCAATATTATGACAAACTTTAAAAGAGGCAAGATTCACCTAAAGCGTTTTTCTAGCACTTTTACAATTAGGAGCATAAATATTAGACAGATTCTAGGAGAACTTGTCATGAAGGTGGAAGAAAGAAGTAGCCACATGATTACTGTCATTGAAAACCTCCACACCTCTAATCACCCGAAGATTCCAAAAAGTGACAATCCCACTAGAGGCACTCGTCACCTCAACGCAATGCATACCACAACCTTTAAACAACTTCAATTTCAATCTAGAAAGTTTATCTATGCCCATTTTCGTTTCTTGAATTAAAACAATATTAGGACGATGATCTCTTACCAGATTAACCAGGAGATCATGTTTATGAGGGTGATTCAGACCCCTCATATTCCAGGAAATAATCTTCATGTAAGTTTATGGGAAGTGCTCTTAGAGCACATATCCAACAGAGTTCTTTGCGTACCATCAACAATATCCATCTGACTCTCTTTATCCCTAGTGACATTAGCTGGGGGCCTACCTCTACCACGTGGCTCAGATCCATAATCTGATCTCTGCCTGTTCCTTGTCATGACGCCTGGCAAAGGAGAATGCTTCTTCCTATTGCGTCCATGTACCATAACAAAAGGCGGGTTATCCACATCCTCTGACTCCTCAGACTCCTTCACATCAAGTTTGATCTCTAACCCCTCATCTTTCAACACCACATTTTGAGGAATCCTTCCACTAAGAGGAGAACTAGATTTAACCATCACAGAAGAAAGAATATGAGGAATCCCTTCCCCATGGGGGGAACCAAATTCAAGAACTATAAAAGAATTATTTTCCTCCACTAGTATAGAACTATCCATATTGGGTGCCTTTTCAACCTGAAGCTCTTGAGTCACCTCCCCCTGAGCTGGTTGACAATCAACCACCTTCTCTAACTCATTCATGGATTTATCTTGACTGACCTCCAAGGGAGGCTCACCTCCCGACTCCATCTTCAGAGCTTGAGGTATTATAGAGTCCACCTCCTGAGCTAGAGGTTTCTCTTTTTTTCTCCACTGTTTAGTCATTTGCTTAGGAACTTTGAGAGGACATTTCTTTGCCCAATGGCAAACTTTTTTACAATAGAAATAGACAAAGGGGTTCGATTCAAATTCAACCATTTGCTCCCACACTCCAAGTTTAGGGTTAATCTTCACCATGGAAGGAAAATCAATAGATTGCTCTAGATTCACACAAAATCTGGCATAAACCAACCGCTTCCTTGACGCTGTCATTTGGTCGATTGACAACAGACAACCAAATGTGCTAGTAATCCCCTTAAACACCTCCTCATCCCAGAATTCTAGTGGGAGGCCAGACAGTCTAACCCAAACTGGAGCAGTAGAGAATGAACATGAGTTTGGATTAAAACCTGTTTCCCATTTTTTTAGCATCAAGGATGACTTTCCAAGGAACCACGGGCCCCCTGTCAACGCCATCGCCATATCATCTTCACAAGTAAAGGAAAAAGAGAAGAACCCTTTAGCCATAACAGCCACATCTATTTGTCCTTTAGGTTTGCAACAAGTCAAAGTAAACTTACGTGCCAACTCAATATGAGGCTGAGGACCAACAAATTTACCCAGTAGAACCATGTCCATATTAGTCACTCTTTTGTCAACAATGCAATCCGGGATAGTAATAGAGTACTCCCCAGTATTTTTATTAGCAACACAAGGCATTGGAGGTGAAATACTTTTTCCTCTAGGCTTAGCCCCAAACAAATTTGACCAATCAATAGAAGATCTTGACAAGAGAGCATTCCTAGCTTTATCAAGCCCAAGACCCTTCGCAAAAGGAGTCCCATCACACCTGTTCGAGGATAGGGCATTCCCTGACTTTTCTGAGCCATGTACCACATTTTCAGAGCCAAGCACCGGGGAATGCGTTGGACACACATTCTTTGGAGCCCCTTTTCCATTAGACAAAACATTAGCCACAAAAGGGGACCCACTCAACTTACCTGTAGCAAGGGCCCCACTTGACATCACCTTGTCATCAACACACTGTCTGCCATTAATTTAATATATTTTTTAAATTAATATATGTTGTTAATATATTACATATTAATTTAATATTATTTTTTATAAATTAATTTAATATATTAATATAATATAGTATATTAAAAATAATTTAAGAATATAATATATTAAAAAAAATTATATATTTGAATTTGTTACTAGATTATTTTTCATGATAACAAATTTTTAATTATATTTGAAGATATGATAGGTAAATAAATGCATAAAATGAAAAATATAACAAGTAAATAACTTTTGAAGAGTTCAAAAAAATTCCTAAAAATTAGCTAAATATTTTATTAGTTCCTACCAAGGAACTATAGGCACGACTTTTCCTTAACTAGTTATTAATGTTTTGAATTTCAACCAATCAAAATTGATTATTTTCCTTTATACATTATATTTAAAGTTTTTTCTATAGTTAAATGCATGTTTTTTAACTTTTTTAATTTTCAAAATTATTTTTCTTGAATATCATTGGCTAAAAAATTTAGGCGATAAGGGCAGATTTTATGGAATTGAACATAACATTTTTATTTTGCAACTTTTTTGGCTTTTTTTGAGGCATTTTTTTCGCCACTTCTTATTAAATGTTTGCACATCCAAAAATGCAAAAAATATGACAAAGTTAAAACTGCAAATTGTTAGTTTTTAATTACACATAAAAAATCTTAACGGTGAATTGTTCTCAATCATCCTCAATCATTCACAAAAATTTGCACATCCAAAAATGCAAAAAATATAACAAAGTTAAAATTGGAGATTGTTATGCCGAGAGGCGTTATACAGTGAAAGCAACGAACGAATATTCTCTGTAAAGTTTTTGAAGCTTCATTGAAAATGACAGGCAGATGGAAGTCATTCGTCTTTATTTTGAAAATGAAAATGAATTTGCTTTTTTTAATTTTTCCTAACCAATTTTGAAAATATGTTTAAATTGAAAATATATATTAGAAAATGAAATTTCTTTTTTCTATTTTTCGAATCCATTTTAAATGAATTTTGGAATGAATTTGTAACTGATTTGAAAACTGTTTTTGAAGCATCAGCTTTCTTCTAGGTGTTTTGGGTGTTCCTCTTACTCCTGTGCCTGTTAGTAGTGATCCGTGAGAAATCCTCTGATGATGCTGACATGAAGTTAGTTTTTCATTTCCAAAGATTCACAGGTAGTTTATTTCCTCACATATATTAACTCTGGATGGTGAACACAGCTGAGGAGAACTGTTCCATCATGGATTAGAGAGAATTCTTTAGCAAAATATTTGTTGAAGGTAATTGTGGATGTAGTTTTTGGTAGTTTAAAAATCATAGCGGTTTAACCTTTATTGGTTCTTGCCCAAAACTGTGAGGGTTTATCAATTTTCTAAATGCTAAAGAAAGATGTTGAGTTGCTGTTAGGCTAATAGATTCAAACAGAGATCATCTATTATCAGGAAACCCATGAGCTTTCTTAGCCATTCTCAATGAATCTTCCAGTTAAATCTGTGTGTTTACTTTTTAGCTTGCCGAATGTATATGTGTAAATGTGTGGTATATTATAGGTTGGTAAAGCAATGCATGAAGTCTTTTAACTGTAGATTTTAAGTCTTTGTAGATGCTCTGTCACTTTTCTGCTTCTGGGCGTTCGAATAGACATCAATTCCATCCACTGCAGATGCAAATCTAGTGAAGGAGGCGTTTATTCTTCTTTGAGCTTTTTGCAGTTTTGTGAGAGTTGGATGAAATCTGTATCATTTAAATAATGCATAATTTTTTATTTATTTTTTACCTGGATTTTTTGCTATAACAAAATTTATCTTGTGATGCTTTGCTGCTTAGGTAGGAGGAAATAAGGACCGGACAAGCATGAGTGAAACATTCAATTAGGCATTATGAGAAAAATAATTTATACAGTCGGTTTCTCAAGCAACTTAGTATTAAGCACTTATGAACCCAGGCTGTGATTAATCTGCAAACATATAATTTTCCACAAGCAAGCAATACCCTTTTGCCGATTTTGTGGAGGTGTAGGCCGTACTGCACAAGCAACGTCTCGACATTCAAATGGCCAAGGATGTTGGCCTATAAAGTTTGTTGAGTTTTTGTTGGGATTGCTGAAGAATGTAGAAAGAAATGCAGAGGTTTTTCATTACTCTCAAAATTAGTATTAGGATGTACTTTGAAATTCTGTTGGCATGCATATGCTATAAATTCATTTTTTAATTCCTTGACAGGTTAAAGGGCTTGATGTTGATGCATTATATATATCTCGCATCTAAGTGAACCAAGCATAAAAGCAATGGAGAAGAACTTATCATGCTCATGTAAGAATCAATTGTATGCTTTCAGTTCCTTCTAATATGTTGTATTTTATCATTTGTTTAACAATTCTGGTGTACTAACTTTTGCACATTTCTTCATTGATTCTTTAGCCATTTATTGGCTTTAAATTACTGATGGGTTATTTTGGCTTTGCAGCTTACATGTCAAATCCATGCCACATTGAGTTAATATGCGCTGAAAAAGAGGCACCTGTTGAAAAAGAGGTATCCACATTGTTTAGTGTTGCTGTACTTGTAGGTGACTGGATTCTCTTTTCATATCAAATGTGTGTTGCTATCAATACTGAACATGATTTTTGATATGAAATTTGTTTGTGTGAAGGTTTGTCATGTGTAAAATTCACTCAAATCTGCATATTGTTGGATTATTATTGCATTTTAGAATTGTTAAACATTTTTGAGGTAACTTGACAAATAACTTGTATTGTGTTGGATTATTATTACATTTTCAATGTCCTGCTCTCCCTTCGTTGCTGAAACTGAGTTTTTCTACATTTCTCTAAGCGTCGTCTTCACCATTACCTCAAAAGCATTTTGTCTGCCTGAGACAACAAGTGTCCCAGCCTCCTCAATCACGGAGGGATAAGGCGTTGTTGAGTCCACATTTCTTTGATGCACTTTGTTCTACAATTCATATGAAACATTACACGAGGTCACATTTCAAGGTATTATGTCAAACAGTTCAAATGCATGTGTTAGTTTCTAGATTTTAGAATTGAACATTTTTATCAAACAGTTCAAATGCATTTTAAAACTACATTATGTGAATTCATTCATAGCTCACATTCGATAGGAGAGTTGTTTAGTTTAGGGTCAGATAATTATTTTTTTGTTTTGTAGGAAAGCCGATGTCAATAGTTTGAGTTGATCAATAATTAATGAATGAAAGACCAACGATAGTATGGTATGCAGTACATATGGCGGAGGAAAAAAAGTAGAGTGATCCGTCCAGAATGCACACCAACGGTCAATCCCAACACCTGCTGCGGATGCATATATATGCATATATATGCATACGGACAATGGATTATTTGAATGTGCTTAAAAGTAATATTGTTCGTATTTGCAATTTTATATCCAATTTTTGGTGAAGTCACTAATATTTGCATTTGGCAAAAATATATTACTTTAAAGTGGAATTTTATATCAATCTTTTTAGTTAAAGATTAAACTATTTTCTTACATGCTTCTTGAATTGTTAATTTTTTCCTTTCACTCAATTGAAACCCTCATCTGCATCACATTATTATTTTTATTTTTTTGGGAAGTATGAGCTGATTAATAGCACTGAGAGAATTTTGTTTTTATCGTAGTTCTTTTGGACTGGAATGTTAGCCTGCGTTGTTGACCATGTGACATGTTCACTTTTTTTTTTTATTGCTTTAGGAATCTCATTTTTTGCCAGATGAAACTCATTTATATGCAATAGAGTTTTTACATAGTTACATAGAATCACAATAATAAATATATTTTTAAAGGTTGATTTCTAGAATATGTTTTTTTACTTACCAAATACTTATAATTTGATGCAAAGATAATTTAATAGATGAATAGATGAAAAAACGATTTTATATATCAATTGTTAGAGTTGAAGATAACTAGCTCTTGTAGAATTAATGGGAGGACAAACTTTTTTTAAATGCAAACATTAATTTTCGGGTTTCTAAATTCTCTTCATATCCGACAATGATCTTAATTCTCTTCATTAACTTTTGGAACAAATTTTTAAGGGAGAAATTCCTTAGGACTTCTAAATACAGAAGATTCTGTAGGATTGCCAATAATTTAGTGATGTTTTCATTTAACACAACATGTGTATATTTTTGCCTGTGATTCTAGCATGCAATTTGTTTGATGCAATAACGGTTTTTAATAGAATTGATATCTTTGTTTTATATTATATATTTGTTTTACGAATAAGGTTGGCACAACTTATGAAGTAGCTTGGAACAGTTTTGAATAGATTTGATATCTTTGTTTTGTATTATATATTTGTTTTACGAATAAGGTTGCTTGGATGGATATCACAGAGTTATAAGTTTCTTATTGTGTGTGGTTGTGAAGGGGTTCAAGAAGAACATGTCTGATTTAGAGGGAGGAAGGGTGAATCTGGTGGCACATGGCTACAAAAAAGAAGTTCCAAAAATGCTTCTTGTGTTAATGTTTCAAATTCGTTGAATGCAAAATCCACCATACTTACATCCCATTACTCCAATGCATTTACTATTTCCTTAAATTTATTTGCCTCATATCCCTGATTTGAAACATTTGTGAAGATCTAAATTATGATTTGAAATGGAAGAATTGATGGACTGCTTGATCTAAATTGTGATTGTTCCCTCACACAAAATAAGGTTGTATTGTATAGATAGCTCAATCACATATCTATTTTAATTTGATGATTTAATTGGTTTTGTATTTGTTAATGTACTAATATTTTAATTTAATGATTTAATTCTTTTTTATTTTGAAAATATTATGAAGATTTGATTAAAAATCATTAAAATTTAAAGCTCAATACAATTCAATTGAACTAAAAAATCTAGAAGTAGAGATTTATTTTATGATTTTTTTGAAATTAGAATGTCATTTAATTTTTGAATATTGCATGCAAAAAATAAAATAGAAAGGTTGCTTTGATATTTAAATATTACTTATTTAATTTATTCTAAAACTACAATTAGTAATTATTAAATTGTTTTATTAAATATTACTTTTTAATTTTAAAATGATAAACTAGATAAACATTACTTTCAAAAAGCTTTTATATGAAATGATTTGCATGTAAAAAACAAAAAACAAAATAAAAAAGTTGCTTTTATATTTAAATATAACTTTTTAAATTTATTATAAAACTACAATTAGTAATTGTTAAATTACTTTAAAATGAATATATATTTTTATTTAATTCATTTGTATAATGAAATTGAAGTTTTGAAAATATTGTGGTGATTTCATTATTTATTTACTATATGATTAATTTTTAAGATTTTAAAAACAATACAATTTAATTGAACCCAAATAGTTAATTTTAGAATGAGATTTGATATTTAAAAATATTGTGGTGATTTGTTTATTTATGTGATATGATTATTTATTTAGATTTTAAAAATAATGCAATCTAATTGAACCCAAAAATGCAAAAGTAGGGATGTATTGCTCTTGCAAACCAATCAAAAAAGATTTAAATAAGAAACTTCCCAATATATGTAATATTTTTAGAAGTGAGAATTTTGTGTAGTTTTAAAAAATGAAATGATTTTGGTGCAAATAAAATGATTTGCCGCCGTCAAAATATTTGTAGCAACTTTTTAACAAAAAATAATGTAAAGAACTAAATGGCAGATAAACATAAACTTTAATAAAGCGAATTTGCTTTTTTTTTGGTATCAAGGCAACTTTGTTCTAAACGTGGTAATGTGAATAAAATAGTTTTCTAACCACTTTTTGCATGGATAGTAATGCCTTTTTTATCCAATAAAGCGCCTATAATGGGAATTGCTTCTATTATTTGTTATTTCCTTTTGGTTTTCTAATATACTTTCCAAAAGAAATGAAGTTTTTTGCATAGCCATGGTTGGTGAAAATACAATGATTTGCAAAGATGTTGAAATGGAAATGGTAGAGGAGTATGTAGAAGTTGTTTCAGAAATCATACCCATAAGCATTAGACAAGCTCTCTAGGAATGTGATAAATAATTGAAGTAGTGATTATAATATTTTTTTCCTAAAACAAGTCAATGATCTGTTTTATTTGGTTAACTTACAGGTGTTATTAGGGTTAATTTTTTTAGGGTTGATATTATTAGGGAGACACCTAATTTTAGTGGCTGTTTGTTTATGGAACAGTTCAAAGAATTCAAAGCCTCTTAGCATTTTTTTTCTTCTCAAGGTTTCAATTTATCCTCTAACTTATTGTGTTTTGTTTGGTACAGAGGTTGTGTGCACTTGTGCAGGAATAAAATGACATCATGTCATTTACAAGATTTTGTCATCAATTTGTTTGTGCTTATTGAATGTCACTTTGAAGTTCACTGTACTTGTAATATTTGTGTTTTTCTGAATGCCAAATTCATAGTTCAAAACATGAAACTCTACCCCAGTATATTAACTTCTAAAGTTGATCTTCAACTTGTAGAAGCCCACAAGGATAGGTCTCACCATTTGATATGGGAAAAATACTAGACAAGAGTAGTATGTGCTAGACTAGGCTTGACATGGTATATATTTCTCAAGATTCAACAAATTTGTTAAGAACATGCTCCTGTTGCTCTCTCCCATACATGGATATTTGGATCACCATGACATTTTGTTTTGTGTTGCTTCAAAAGTACTTGATGAACTAATATGATATTGTACATAGTATTGCATAAGAAAATATGTTTGAAATCCTCAAGTTTTCTAGAATTAGTCTTCTAAGGAATTTGTCCTTATCTATGAGCCGGTAATCTGAAGGAGCTTCAAATAGGGTTATGATTAGGGTTCAAATAACTTTATGGTTAGGGTTAAGCTTCAATTTGGGTTAAGGTTGAATTGATTAAAAATAGGTGCCTTGAGAAGGATATCTCTCAGCGTACTTTACATATATTTTTAAAATATAGGTATGCTAGTTAATTTTTAGTTACAATAAAGTAGAGTGATTTAAAGCAAATAAACAAATTACAGTGAAGGCTGAATACACATTAATAAAAAGAAATTTAAGTTTTGAGATAGGTTTAATTTTAAAATGAAATTTAAGTTTTGCAAATGTTGTGTTGATTTGATTATTTATTTGCTTTATGATTGGTTATTCAAATTTAAAAACAATGCAATTCAACCCAAAAATATAAAAATAAGCATGTAAAATATTTTATGATTTTTTGAAGTTAGAATTTAATATGATTTTAGAAAATGAAATCATTTGGATGCAAAGAAATATATATTTTTCTTTTATATCTATATTTTCATTTCTTAATTTATTCTCAAATTATAATTAGTTATTCTACTATATTTAATATAATTAAATAAAACTAAATATTACTTCCAAAAGCTCATTGTAGCAGCATGAACCAGTTGTTAACAGGTATACCACTTCACCTTTTACATTGTACATTGTATGCATTGCAAATAATCCCCGCATACACACACATTGTGGTGACTTGATTATTAATTTACTCTATAATTGGTTATTCAAATAGAATTCTAGATTTAAATACTTATTTTTGTAATTCTAGATTTAAATACTTATTTTTGTAATATATATACACACACATTGTGATGACTTGATTATTAATTTACTCTTTGATTGGTTATTCAAATTTAAAGAACAAGATACCTAATTGAACTCAAAAATACAAAAGTAGGCATGCAAAATAATTTCTGATTTTTTAAAGTTAGAATTTAATGTAATTTTAGAAAATAAAATAATTTGGATGCAAAGAAAAAATAATAGAAAATTTAGTCATATATATATATATTATTAATTTATTCTAAAATTATAATTAATAATTGGTGAATTATTTTAACAATAAAATTTAGATTTAATTTAATTTATTTGTAGTAGATAATTACAAATGATTATTTTCAAAACTAAGTAATAAATACTTTATAAATTTTAGAAATTAAAATTTAATTTAATTTTATAATTAATTCTAAGCTTTACAAATATTGTTGTGATTTGATTAATTATTTCTTATGATTAATAATTCTAACTCTAATAATACTTCATTAAATACTTATTTTGGTTTGTAATATTTTTCATTAATGCCAAATTTATAAACTAAGATTTATATATATATATATATATATATATATATATTCTTAATTTATTGTAAAATTATAATTAATAATTGTTGAATTATTTTAAAAATAAAATTTAGATTTAATTTAATTTCTTTGTAGTAGATAATTACTATAATTTAAATGATTATTTTCAAAACTAAGTAATAAATACTTTATAAATTTTAGAAATTAAAATTTAGTTTAATTTTATAATTAATTCTAAGCTTTACAAATATTGTTGTGATTTGATTAATTATTTCTTATTATTAATAATTCTAACTCTAATAATACTTCATTTCACATATAAATATAATTCTAAGTTAAAATACTTATTTTGGTTTGTAATATTTTTCATTAATGCCAAATTTATAAACTTGGAGCTAAGGTTAGGGCTATGGTAAGTGGTAGGGTTAGGCTTAAATTAGGGTTCAATAAAGGGTAGGGTACAATAAGGGTATAATAATATTGGTTATTTTTTTAGTCATGACCATGCTAGATGCCAATTTGGTTTAAAAGACCCTTTGTCGAAGCCCAAAAGGCATTTATTTTTATATACCTTATATATTGTTCAAATTTTTTATCATTGTGTTTAACCTCTTGAGAATGCTTTAGAGTAAAGTATACCTTGCAAATCCACCTACACCTAGAGAACCATTCAATCTCTCAAATTTTGACTTTTATTCTAGAATGATTATCAAATTGGATGTCCTAAGCCTTTGATAAGTTGACTTAGCAACTTCTATACAGCATATACCTCTTGTCAACTTCAACCAGGGGAGTACTAATTGCATAATGAATTGTCTTCTTTTTAAATTCAATTAGTCATCCCCCATAGGGCCTTCTTCACCAAGAAGGGGATTAAGTTAAAGAGACTCATTATCATGTATTAGTACAAAACTTATAATAGCTAGCATGTTACAAAAATTTACATGACTACCAATTCTAGCATCACAAGCCAATACATACAATTTGCAAATGTTACCTGACTTACAAGATAGATGGAGTTTCTAGAGGAAATGTAAATAAAGATAACTTTTCAATTTGTTTCAGTGCCTAGTGTGGAGTATCTAGAATTTATTGTTAATTCTGAATCTGATATTGACAGATATCATTGAACTGAGATTTGATACTACTGTTCTGATTCATTGGTGATAATTATTGGATATGTGTGTAAAATCTGGAGATTTGTGTTTGATTGCAAAGAGTTATCTCTTGTGATTTATCAACAAAGTCTATTCCAATTAGCATAACAAAAAGCTTCCAATTTTGAAAAGAATATAACATAGAACCAAATAGAAATGAAAATCCAAAACAAATATTGTCAAAAGTGTATCTCATTTAGCTTTTATTTAATCTTTCTATTTATATCTATGATTTCCTAAAGTTTTTCTGATCATCCAAATAAAACGTTGATGGATATATAGCACATTTAGTGCACTCATGCCCTAGTTCATCATATCTGGAAGAGAGCATTCCCATCTAGAGATGACCTTAGAATTTGGTTGACTTATCTAGAGATAGTGATGTCGAAAAAAATTCAAATGAGATAAGAAGATCTAGAAGCTAGGGGTATACACATCAATATCTAAATAAAAACAATTAATACCCTAAATAAATATCAGTTCACATAGTGATGATTCTATAGTACAAAGTTGTGATTCTAGATGGTAGGCTTATAACTATACTATCCTAGAAATGCATGAGCATTGTGTGGTCACCTTGAAAGGAATAGAATAATTTGAATCATCAATTTCTTGAATCATTAGAGTTGAAGTATCTGATGTTTCCACCACAATATTGAGTAAAAATTGTCACATGAAGAGCAAGTTCTTTAAGGGTAAAATATTTTCAATCCAAAGAGTAGCATCAAAATTTGAGCTATGAAGGATAATTTTAAATTTTATAATAAGGTTATTTAAAATTCTAAAAATTTTTGCTTGAGAATTAGTTGTTAGACTTTCAGCTTATACTTTATTTTGAAGGTAAGGGACAACAACAATAATAGTTAAATGTCTTAAAAAAAATTTGTCAGACAAAATGGGTAGATCTAAATTTTCATAGATCACTTTTTACATACTCTACAAGAAATATTGTAATCTTTATTTTCAACTGAAAAGGATCTAGAAAAGGGATAGCAACAATAATAGTTAAATGTCTTAAAACAAATTTGTCAGACAAAATGGGTAGATCTAAATTTTCATAGATCACTTTTTACATACTCTACAAGAAATATTGTAATCTTTATTTTCAACTGAAAAGGATCTAGAAAAATACATATTTATAAATTTATAAGTACAAATTTTTTGATTAATGGTGGACTACATTTTCTCTTCTTAAAAAAGTGTTTGACATGTCAGAATATGGGCCATATTCTATTGAATAGCTCTAAAATTTGAAACATAGTAGACAATATTTACTTAAGTATTAATTTAAAGTTTTAAACCATGTTTCCAAAAAATAATTATGTAGACCATAGCTACTCAAAATAGAAAGAATTTCCTACATATTTTACTCATGAAGCAGATATTCTTGTTGTTGTAGCAGGTGTGCCAAATTTGGTTCATGGTGATTGGCTAAAACCTGGTGCAATACTAATTGATCTAGGCTTAAATGTCATAGAGGTATGGCACCTTCTAATTGCCTTTTTCAAAAACTGTTTGTAAGTAAAAGATGGTTAATATATAGCAAATTAAAACTATTGCTCCACTTTTGTAGGATCCTAGTGCTAAAATAGAATACCAATTAGTTAGTCATGTTTCCTATGAAGAGGCTTCAATAATAACTTCAACAATTAATCCTCTACCTTGTGTTCTTAGTCCAATGACTATTGTTATGATTTTTTCCACTACTCTACAATCAACAAAATAGGCATATGGGTTCAATTGAGATTTTTGATGTTTGATCTAGGCCTTTTGCAATACACTTCACATATAAGTTTTATGAGGCTTATAAATGAGTTATCTATTATTGAATGGAATAAAAAGATCATTTTCTATTGTAAGGCATTTTTTGGAGGCATTAGGCACCTATAAGAGGACTTAAGACTATACGCTTTCATTTTCATTTGTGCATAAAACTATAACATTTAAGCAGGTTGGTTATACATGACTCTACATACAATGAAAGTTCTAAAGATCTTTGCTTTTTTAAAGAGGATTGTTATCATATATGTTGAATGGTTAAGGAAATATTTGAACTCATTAATATTTGCTTAATGTTGGCAACATGTAAATTGCGCTTTCTTCGTGGCTAAAAGCACAACCAAAGCATCTCAGAATTTTGAAATGAGCAAAATTCTTTTGTTATAAGGGTCATTTTCTAATGGAAGACAAAGTTGACTCTATCAACATGATCAAATTCCTAAATTTAGGTGACAACTACTTTATCCTGGCCAATTGTCCCTAAAACATAACAAACACAACAAATACAAAAAAAAACTATTCTAAAACTTTATGGCAGGAACTTCGCTGCTTTGTAGCTCTTGTTGATTATGGTCTTTGTGGCCAAAAAATTCCTTGAAAAACTGCCATAAAAAAAGATTATGTTCAAAATAGATTTCTTGAAAATCCGCCCTTATAGCTCAAAGTTTTGTAGCCAATAAGATTGAGGAAAAATATTTTTTGAAATTTAAAAAGTTAAAAATCTTGCATTTTATCTTAAAAAAATTAAAATGTAATGTATCAAAAGAAAATAATGAATTTTGATTGGTTGCAAATAAAACATTTAATCACTAGTTAAAAACTACCCCTTGCCATGGTAGGAACAAATAAAAATTTCAATTTCCATATGTTATATGTGATAATAATTTTAATATGAATGTAATTTCTATTGTTATCTACTAAATTTCAATTTCCATGTGTTATATGTGATAATAATTTTAATATGAATGTAATTTTTGTTGTTATCTACTACAAAATAAAATCGATGGTATTTATTAAATCCTATCTTCTTACACATTTTTTGCCCCACTATTTCCCTACCATGGCAATAGTTCCCTATTGGGTAAAGTTTAAGGGCCAATTAGATTGAAGATAATTTATTTTCTAAATATTTTATATATTAAAATTTGCTTCTTATTATTTAAACAATATAAAAATAAAATTGTATTTCATAATTTTTTTCATCAAATGTGATTGGTGGCTACTAAAAAAATTAATCAAAAGTTAAAAACACCTCCTCTTTTATAGTTTCATAGAATTCCTCCACTGTAGTTTCATAATTTAGAATGATAACTTAGTATACAAAACTAAGTTTATAATTTTGAATAATATTTAAAAAAAAAGAATACATTTAATTCATTGAAATGTAAATTTATTGTCAAAACAAATATATGTAAAAGTTATATTATAATATATAATATAAATAAAAACAATAATGATATAATAATATATTTTTTCTATTAATAATATTAGTATATTAATTCAAGTCATTATGACCTAAATAAATAAATAATTTGAATGGGCTTCAGTATTAGAAGTCTCAATAGCTAATTAGGAATTTAAAAATGACATCAACAATCAAAACTAAAATACATAATTTTAGGAAAGAGAAGAAGTGAATAAGAGGTGGAACCAGGAAGACCAAAGTAGGTAGAACTTAGACAAAAGAGTATACATAGGACATGGTTAGCTGAAAATTTCAATTTTATGATATAGAGGAATACCATGAAAGTAAGATCCCATGGTATATAGAGAATTGTTGATAAATGTTTTGTTAACTCGGTGTCTAAAAAATGTCTAGAAATATTGATATGTTTGGGTGGTAAAAAAGTATTTGCACTTCAAAATTAAGAAAAAATCATACTGATTGAAATAAGTTCATATTATCCAAGGGATTTAGAAAGGGTCGCCATTCCACATCAATGTGACACCAGTCCCCTAATGGGATAAGATTTTTGTCAAGCTTTCATGTTGATTTCATGTTAGTTTAATGGTTATTTAGTTTCTTGTTGATTTTGAATATCACATTGGGATCATGGCTTAGTTGATTAAATATGTCTCAAATCCATATGGATCTGTGTATTTATCCTATACTATGATCATGGTCACAATTAGTAAGAATTTGTGAGTTCTAGGTGTTTTTATTTTTTCTTTTCTAGTTTGTGTGACCTACCATTGTAAAAATATGAACTTGAGAGGAATTTTAAAATATTGTGTATTGTTAGCAGTGTTTGTTACAACCTGGGAATCAACTTATCATCCCCTTTCATAGGCAATAAATCTTTTCCTTCTAGAGGCATAGATAATACAACATAGACTAATATATAACCCAATAATTGTTTCACTTTATCTCTCCCATCCCCTCTCTCATGTTCTTTATTTTTTATTTTTCCTTTCTCCTCTTCTCTCTCTATATTTATATTTGTCTTCCCTTTTATTTATTACATCTATTATATATTATTAAATATAAATATAATATAGATTTTATTTATAACCTAAATAACAAATACATAAATATTAAATATATAACATAGTTAATATAAATCTATAATTTTATTTTGTGATATATATTTTTAAATATATGTAATAATTTATATTATGTTAAATTAAAATATATTATATAATAATAAATAAATATATTTACTTTAAATAATAAATTTAGCTTCAAAATAATATATGCATCTAACATCTGACAACTTATTTTATTTTAGTTATTTAATTATATAATATATATCTTATATATCTTATATTAATTATTATATATTATATAAGAAAATTAAAATGTAATGTATCAAAAGAAAATACACAGATATACAAATAACATAAATAATAATATTGTTATATAACAAAATTATATGAATGCAACTTATTTTTATTTATGATATATAAAATACGATACCATTATTATATTTACTTCTGGAAATTTATTATTGAACTTATATATATAAATTATGCTACAAAAATATATTTATGCGTTAATTTCAACTTCTAGAAGAGTTATTTGCTTGACTTCATAGATAGTTTTAATACCCATGAAGAAAGTAGTGACAGGTACCTCAAAAAAATGATAATGAGGGTGTGCAAAAAAGTAAGATTTCATGAGTTACTTTATGTGCTTCATTACCTTATGATGTTTTTTGTCATGCTAAGAAAAAATTATTGTTTACTAGCACAATTCTTCTTCTCCAAGATTATAGGTTCAACATATAATAGCCACAAAAATGTCCTTCAAGGGAAGGGGTCTAACTTTGAAAAATATTTTAAATCATTGGTAGTCATGTGCAAGGTGAAAACTTGTTGGAATATGGATGACCAATAGAAAATCAATAGAGGAAATAAAGGAACAAATGTAGAATTAATATATATTATGTTAAATTAAAATTTATCATAAATATATTTATTTATATATTTATGATAAAAGGGGACACCACTAACTTCTACAATAGTTTTATAAATTTTTATTTATTGTAAAGTATTGTCACACGTTAATTAATGTGGATGTCCTAATATGATCAGTTTTTGTATTCAGATATGTTTTATCAATTCATACGCATAACTCATATTGTACTATCAATTTTATCTATTTATTGAAAATTTACTATCAAACAATACTTTCGGTTAAAAAGCAAAATTTTGAGTATATGAATGGAGTTAGAAATTGTGAGCCATTTTCAATTGTTTTCTTTTTAAAATCTACTCACAATTAAGGAATTGATTGAAACTTGTGAGATATGATTCACATTAGGTTTCCTCTTTTTGTTTGTATAGACAACATGTGGATGTCCTAATGAGATCAATTTTTGTATTTAGACATGTTTTATCAATTCACATGCGTTACTCATATTGTACTATCAATTTTATCTGTTTATATTGAAAATTTACTATTAGACAATACTTTTAGTTTATTGGTATTAAAACTATCTATGAAGTCGAGCAAATAACTCTTTCACACCTCTTTAGCATACCCATTACACACCAAAGTGTGAATGGTAGTTACACCGAAGGCGTTCCCTATCTAAAGTGAGTTAGTTGACTTTGGTCATCCATTGTGTAGGTTGTTCGCGAGGATAAAAGATGATGAAAACCATCTAGACTATTCAATGTTTTTTAGTTTTTCACATTCAATTTCCTCCTACAAGTGATTGATTCATCTTACTCACCATTCCCTCAAATCACACACATTAATGACAAACCCTTGCAAAAATCTTTGTCATTTATGTGATATTGACAAGAGCAAACTTTTAATATCTTTCCTTATCAAAAAAGTTGGATGTGGCACTTCCTCCTCATACATTCAATCTTTTGATTTTATGGATGTGTTATAGCTATGGTTTTTTGATGATAGGATAGATGATGTAGTGACCTCATGATAGGCGAGATACACTAATGATGATTTCATCTTGATCTCATGATAGGAAAGAATCAAAACAAAATGTTGGCGAGATTTGATGAAAATCTCAGTAGGACTGATAGGTTGATCGATTTTGATGTTTGATTGATTTGATGATTTTGATTTGATTGATATGCTGATTTGCAATGTTTTCAAAATAATAGGGGATGGATTTAGATAATCTTCAGTCTTGGGAGTGATTTTCCCTGACCTAGGAGATGATACCACAACTATCCCATGCTGAGAGAGATGTTGTTGAGAGATGTGGTTTGTCTGCTTTGATTGATATGCCTTGGGTTAGGATTAACTGGGGATTGTTGACAACACTAGCAGAGAGGTGGCATAATGACCACAATACATTCCATCTACCCACTGAAGAGATGACTATCACACCAGAGGATGTGTACAGGATTTTACGGATTCCCATGGTTGGTGATATTGTCACTTATGATTCTATTGAGTGGGGAGGGACAGATGCACTATGTCGACTATTTCACGATGATCAGATTGCAGGATGCTCGATGGCGTGGTTGGAGATTTTCGCTAGTGATGTACTTTGCCTTTCATTCTTGCCAGATTTGTTGGTGGCTTCTTATGTCCTAACAAGAGGGAAAAATGATTTTCTGTTGGCTGG
Organism: Sequoia sempervirens; assembly: GCA_007258455.2. Classification (NCBI taxonomy): domain Eukaryota; kingdom Viridiplantae; phylum Streptophyta; class Pinopsida; order Cupressales; family Cupressaceae; genus Sequoia; species Sequoia sempervirens. Next base: position 101,803,515 of record VDFB02049217.1, on the reverse strand, counting down.
GGGTGCACACTGGAGAAGATGGTTCAGTATGGGATTCGATTTGCTTGGGGATCATGTATGCTTGCTCATCTATATCATGATTTGCACCAGGTGGTATACTTGGGAGGAGCTAGCTTGTCTGCAGGAGTCACATTGCTCCAGGTTTGGGCCTAGGAGCATATTGCGGTTACACGACCTGAGATTGATAGATTTTGATCATTTGGGAGGCCATATATTTACTGCTATGCCAACAAAGTTGTCCAACTTAAACTGGGAAAACTAGAGTATTGGCGTCGAGTTCTCGATAATTTGGATGCAGTTATTTGGCGACCATATGTGGATTGTGAGCAATGGTTAGAGGACCACTTGGAGGTTCCATATTTCATGACTGCCAGGTACCTGATTGGATAGACTCGGTATATTATTGAGAGATTTTTGCTATTGAGAATACTGAGGTAGTATGGTTGAGTGCAAGGGATGTCGCAGGGATCAACCCTGTATGCACGTAGGTAACATGATGTCACAGAGTGGGGCCCGACATTGTCTTATGATGCTGCATGTGAGGAGTATATGCATTTACAACTAGTACTTTGGGACTATCATTCAGAGATAATTGAGGGAAATATGAGTGAGGATTACATGATATACTGTAGCCAACATCCATTTTTGAGGATGACAAGGACAGACCAGTCAGACAGAGATGAGGTACAAATGGTGGGGATAAGGAGGGAGAGGGTGATGATGGGGGTGATTATGATGATGGAGGGGATGATGAAGGTGAGGGTGGTGGAGAGGGAGGAGATGGAGGAGGTAGAGCACATCCTGGTTTAGAATTCAGAGTGCCTTGCAGGAGGCGATCTTTAGTGGTAGCATCACATCAACGTGTGCATATACACTTGCCCTCATAGCAACAACAGTCACAGATTACTGCCTTGCATACACAGGTCCAAACTATTCAGGGAAAACTTACATAGTTACAGGGGCAGTTGTAGACATAGACCCAACTATTGACCTAGGTGTAGGCACAACTCTTATAGGCATAGGGTCAGATTCAAACTTTGACTGCCAAGAGAGATGTTGCCCAATGATAGTTGGAAGATCTACAGGGTCAAGGACAGGCATAGGGATAGGTTACAACACTGACTGTAGAGAGAGATGCCTTGAGATGACGGGTTGAGCAGGCAAAGGCCATCACAGAGAGATTACAGCAGGTTGCCACGGCCATAGGAGTTGTAGATTATTTCAAAGAGATCTTCCATACCTCTTAGGAGTTGTAGTTTTGTAGGGATCGATATCATGAGTTGGTCCCACTTGAGCAATGATGGTGCTTCACCCGATCTCATACTAGCAGATCTCAGTCTCAGACTGTGAGCATGGGCGTGACACAACCATTACTAGGGGATCAGAATGATCTAGGTTCGCGTCCCTCAGATACAATAGGGGGTATAGGTCCAGTGATGCTGACAGCTTCGAGAGGCGTCGCCACATAGTTTCATTCATTTTATGTTATGCCATGATGTATACAATTTTTTATAATATCACCCCTTTGATGTTGTATTTCTTGTCATTCCAATATCCTTGTACATTTGACATATTTTTGAGATATATATGCAGTGATGACGATGATCCTATGTGTTCATGTTGATTTATGATGGATGCACTTAATTTCTATGTCATGCATGTTATGCAATGTTTTATGATGATGATATTATATGTTATGGATGTAATATGTGTTATGATCCTATGGTTTTTATGTAAATGTCCAAATGTTATTATTTTTGTATTTTTCTGGTGCAATGATGTATGATGTATGATATGCAAGATGATGTTAATGCAAAGAGGAATGATTCTGATAATGAATTCATTTATATGGTCCTATGATATGCATGGTAACTTATGTTTTTGTATTTTTGATGCAAATATTATGATCTAGTGCATGTGCATAATGAATGAATGATTATTCATGTCTAAGATGTATGACTAGATACATATGGATGAAAATGATATGATTAATGCATTTATTTTTGGATTTTTCATGATGCAAATATATGGTTAATGACCTAAATGAATTCCTAGATTATATGATAAAGCCATGATTTGTGTCCTAATGCATATGCCTCTAAATGATATTTTTGGCAATGTCAAATGTACTCAATCTGTTAGTGATAAAAACAACATCAGCCTTAGAAAAATCTATAAATTCCATTACAATGACCAAACATGAATGCAACCTAGCTATGCAATCCTAATAATGACATCTCAGTGATCTATTGTGCTTATTATCATCATTGAGCCCTTAAAAATGTTGAAAGTTAGTACAAAAATCGATGGTAAAATTGAACCATGATGACCTGAGAATTCCTTGCGTAAACAGACAAGAGTTAACTATTTTCCTATGTGAATTCGGAATATCATCAGTGATACTTTGTAGAGCACGTCTTGCGATGATTCTCCTAGTAATAATGACTAACTCACAGGCAGCAAACAAAGAAAATATCATTCTCAATCATATCTTTTATAGTCCTTTGACATCCTTGAATTGCTCTTGAGAAATGATAACATCAATCATAATGCAAACAATTTGAACATTCGTGTGATTAGTGGTAAATTATGATTCAGAATAACATCATCCTTGTAACCGTGATTTTCTGTTATTTTTGGGATTTTTTGATTTTTTGATTTTTAGGTGTTTTCTAAGATTTTGACCAAGGAACTAGCCTAAAGACCTATCCTAGGGGTCTCGAGGGCTGATTAGAGATAATCCTTGCCTATGTTATATACGCAGAGACCATGTAGTTCGATCGACGCGACCGATTTACAAGACCAGGATATGAATAAACACTTAATTATAGAGAATCGCAACGATGCAATTCAACAAGGTGACTCTGTTTTTGGATTTTTTGGATTTTTCAAATTTTGACCTGTTTTTGGATTTTCTGACATGACAAGGATGTTCGATGTGTTTTTGATAGTGATTGATGTTCCATGTTTGATTCCCTTATGATCAATGTTTTTGTCATGTTTTTTCTCCTGCTATTTGTCTGTTGGTTTAAGCTCAAGATTTGTTGCCCCCAACGAGGTTAGGATTTTGCCCCGAGTGGACACAAACCAATTTATTATGAACATGTACAATGATCAAGAAGCCAAGGTGAGACATGACCGACATGGCAATGTATGCATATGTAGCTTAGATGAAGGATACATATGGTAATAATACCAAGCCAGTGATCATCATATGTTCCCATAGAGGAAGAAGCCAACCTATCACAAATAGCACCTGTTGCCAGGTTTTCACCACTTGCTTTTATTGCACTTTATTGCACTTTTTTTAGATTTTTATATTTTTTTGATCTTTTTGCATTTTTTGATTTTTTTGTATTTTTGAATTTTTTTTTGCCATTACCAAGATGCCTGTTTGTCAGGTTTTCACTAGGGTAACCATTTTTCATGAATTTTTCCGATGTTTTTGGATTTCTTTAGGACTTTTTCCAATGTTTTTGGATTTCTTCAGGACTTTTTTTGATGTTTTTAGATTTCTTCAAGACTTTTTCTGATGTTTTGGATTTTTTCAGGACTTTTTCTAATGTTTTTAGATTTTTTCAGGACTTTTTATCGATGCAACAACTAAATTATGCATAGAATTTCTTGAGATGAAGAGTATTCATAGGTTCCTCAAACTAATCTCCTTCTGGTGTGGATAGTTGATATGCTCCTGAACCATAGACTGACACAATGAAAAAAGGCCCCAACCAATTAGATTCAAATTTTCCTTTCTTTTCTCTGTCTTGCTGATTGCGAGGGTTCTCCTTCAACACTAAGTCACAAACTTGGAAAGTTTTAGGTTTGTCCTTGTGATTGTAACTTCTGGACATACGTTTTTGGTAGACCTTCAGGTGGTTCATTGCATGTTGTCGTCACTCATCTAACAGTTCTAGTTCTTGCAATCTTGAAACCTGATAGTCTTCATTAGAGATTATCCCTTTTAAGGAAACCTAGAATGATGGTATTTCAACTTCAATAGGGACAATGGCCTCAGATCCATATACCAAAGCATATGGTGTAGCTCATGTTGGTGTGCGAATACTGGTGCGATACGCCCACAAGGCATGGTTTAACTGGATATGCCAATCACATCCCACATCATTGACAGTCTTTTTCAAAATCTTCAAAATAGTCTTGTTGGAAGCCTATGCCTGACCATTCCCCTAGGGATAATGTGGTGTAGAGAAGCGGTGTTGTATATTGAACTTCTCGCACAATTCTTACATGTCTTGATTTTTGAACGGTCTTCCATTGTTAGTGACTATGGATTGAGGAATGCCATATCTACAAATGATGTAGTTGAGGATGAAGGATGAAATCTGCTTTCCTGTGATGTTGGTTAAAGGAACAACCTCAATCCACTTCGTGAAGTATTTTGTAGCTGTGATGATAAATTTGTGTCTATTTGATGAAGATGGATGAATTTTACCAACAAGATCTAGTCTCCACTGAAAAAATGGCCATGTGGATGCAAAAGGTTGAAGTTCTTATGCTGGTGCATGGATAAGGTTGCCATGAATCTAAAATTTCTGACATTTCTTCACAAACTGGAAAGACTCTTTTTCCATAGTTGGCCAATAATATCCCAAACGAAGAAGTTTCTTAGCTAAGGTTAGGCCACTTGAATGTGTTCCACAGACACCCACATGGACTTCTTGTAAAGCCAATTTAGACTCGTTAGGTTCTAGACATCGTAAGAGAGTTTCGTCAAGACCTTGTCGGTATAGTACATCTGCTATAAGTGTATGTTGGGTAGCTTGACGAATGAGATTGTATTTTTGGTTTCATGAAAAGTCAAGTGGAAGAGTGTTATCTTTTAGGTAGGCATAAATCTCACTATAGATTGAGGTGTTGGTATCGGCTAGGTGATAGATGACATGGGATTCAATATCGTCATATGTAGGGGAAAATAGTTGTTCCACCAGGAACTTGTAACGACTTCTTTTCTCTGGAATTTGCAACAAGGAAGAAATAGTAGCCATGGCATCAACAACTTTATTGTCCACTCTCGAGATCTATTCAAATTTTATATCCACAAAGTATTTCTTGAAATCATCTAACATTCTCTTGTAAGGAATTAGTTTGTCATCTTTTTTTTGATAATCATCATTGACTTGATTAATGACTAACTAAGAATCCCCATACACTTGCAATTCCAGGATCTTCCACTCCATTGTTGTTTTGATACCAATGATTAATGCCTCATATTCTGCCATGTTGTTGGTACAAGGAAACATCAGTTTGTATGATTTTGGTATAGTATGTCCTTGTGGGGTGAAAAATAGTATTCTGGCTCCTGATCTGTGTTGTGTATGTGATCCATCAAAGTACAGTGTCCATTGTTTTGCGGCCACAACAAGAACATCAACATTTGGAGATTCAATATGTAAAGGATGATTATCTGGTAATGGTGCCTCTACTAACTGATCAACAATCACTTGTCCTTTTATGGCCTTCCTATCTACATATTGGATATCAAATTCACTGAGTATCATGACCCATTTAGCCAATCTCCCTATTAAGTTAGCTTTGTTGAGGAGATATTTGAGAGGATCAATTTTAGCTATCAACTTGATGGTGTGGGTTAGCATGTAGTGTTGTAGCTGTAAAGTAGCAAATAATACTGCTAGATAGGCCTTTTCAATGGAGGTATAGTTGATTTCATAACCATTTATCATCCTTATGATGTAATAGACTGCTCATTCTTTTCTTGTTGAATCTTCTTGTGCTAATAAGGCTCCCAATGATTTCTCTATTGTGGCAATATATAGCAGTAGTGGCCTCCCTTCTGATGGTGGTACTAGGATAGGCAGATTCATTAAATATTGTTTCAAATGGTTGAACGCTTCTTCTCATTTCTCATCCCATTGGAAGGAAACATTTTTATGTAGCAGGTGAGTGAAGGGATGGGTCTTGTCTGCTAGCTGTGAAATGAATCTATGAATTGATTGAAACCTCCCTTGTAGAGAACGAAGTTGACTAACGTTCTTTGGCGGTGGCATTTCCATAATAGCTTTGACTTTGGCTGGATCTACCTCAATCCCTTTTTTTGATCCATGTAACCCAGGTGTTTCACTGATGTCACCCCAAACACACATTTCTTGGGATTTAGCCTTAAGTTGAATTTCTCCAGTCTGGTGAAGATTTTATCTAGGATCTCCAGATGTCCTTCCATGGTATATGATTTGGCTAATAAATCATCCACATAGTCTTCCATGAAAGTGTGCATCATATCATGAAAGATTGTTGTCATTGCAAGTTGGTATGTAGTGCTTGCATTCTTCAAGCTGAACGACATGACGTTCCAACAAAAGGTTCCCCAGGGACAAGTAAAAGTTATTTTATCCTGATCTTCTAGAGCTATTTTTATTTGATTGTATCTAGAAAAAACCATCCATTAGTGATAACATGCCATGTCCTGCCATCAAGTCTACTATGATATCTATATTAGGAAGGGGAAAATCATCCTTAGGACAAGCTCTGTTAAGGTCTCAGAAATTAGTGCAGATGCGAATGCTTTTGTCAGGATTTGAAACTGGTACTATATTACAGATCCACTCGACATAGTCAATGGGTCTAATGAATCTGGCATCTAACAATTTCTTCAATTCTGCCTTTACTAGTAGTGCGATATGGGGGTGCATTTTTCTCAACTTCTATTTGACTGGTTTCACTCTTGGAGGTAATGATAGATGATGCATGACGAGTTCTGGATCAATTCCCAGCATGTCTGCATATGACCAAGCAAAGTTGATTTGTTTCTCTATGAAAAATTTGAGAAAGCTTGGCATTTCCTATTTTGTCAGAGATGCTGCTAGATGGATATTCTTCACCGTTTCTTGATTGCTGATGTTGACAGATTATGTACGCTCAATCAAGATTTTTGATCTTTCCTAAAAATGTTCAGGGAGGGTATCAAATCTTACATCCTTTGATGCCTCAAAGAGGTTTTCACCATCAGATGCGCTCTTTATTTTTACTTTTTCTAGATCTGGTAATGCCATTGAATGGTTTTCACTATCAGACCTATTTCTTGTATTATTCATTTTGCAGCTGGAAGATTTGATACTCCTCAGTGTGGAAGCCTTGTTATGATGTTCATTGGCAGAGTCTATTTCAGGATGATTAGTACAGAGGAAATTGACAATGGCTTCATCATTTGAAAATGTAGGGATGTCAAATGGTTCAGCTAGGTTCGAGTCTATAAGTTCAGAATGTACTAAGGGTAAACAGTCACCTGACGGGTTAAGGTCAGAAATGGTAAGGGTTCATATAGTGGTGTCTTCTATTAATCCAATAGAAAAATTGAGGTCTAGCAGGTAACTCTCTTCCGAATTATTTGTTTCACTCCGAGTTGAATCATCTTCACTAGAATCATCAAGATGTTGCGAACCAAATTCAAATGATCTAGCACCTGAACCTTGTCCTTCTTCGAGTAGAGGTGCATATTTATGTACCACATCAATGTCCTTGTCATGATAGGACTCTTCTGATAGTGAATCCCACTCATATTCATTGAAATTAGTTTCATGCTCTTCACTGGCTTGTAATTATAGGATTCTTTCTACCATCTTTTCTTTTGTGTCCTCTTTATAGCCCAGTCTAGTCTTATCTTTTGAATTGATTAAAAGTGGTTGAATTGGCTCTATAATTCCCTCTTTTCTTTTACCCACATGAACTTTCCCTTCGTATCCAATATTTTCCAAGATAGTGAAACCTTTTCCATATTTAGTTGTTTGTATAGTGGCATTTGCTACTTGGGATTCTTCCTCATCTTTATAAAGCCAGTTTAGATCATTATCTTGTACTTCCTCAAATCTGGTGCTTTCTTTTATGAAACATCCATCAAATTTGGTGACTGGTTGTGGGATCAGTTGTGCTGATGTGGAAGGTTGTACATAGATCTTCAGAGAAGAAAAGTGTGAAAGACACAGGGACTGTTCAAAGAAGTATTCACCAACACCCTTGTCTTTGACTTGGACCTTTTCATCAAATTGTTTTGACAAGGAATTTAATTGGGCTTCAGGATTTGAAGATGTAAATGGAGCAACTTCTTCTTTCTTCTCGAATTGTTTAGATGTGGAACTGGATTGGCTTTCATGATTTATGGAAATGACCAAGGGTTTGGATGAGAAACTTGACTGGCTCTGCTCACTGGGTGTAGTGGAAATGGAAGCTTCTCTATTATGAGTTACAAAGATATCTTGGATGGATTTCAGGGTATTGCAATATTGATGACTGTTTGAATCAGCCAAAATAGTGATTTCCTAGCCACCACAAGGAAATTTTAGACATTGGTGATATATTGAAGGGACCGCTTGCATTTCATGGATCCATGGCCAACCCAATAGTATGTTGTAGGTCAGATCCTTCTCTAAAACTTGACAAATTACATCTTTCTGGATTGGTCCCACTTGTATGGGAAAGATGATTAACCCCTGTGAAGCTCTTTCCTCATCATCATATGCTTTTATCGTAATCTTTTTCTTTGAATCAATTGCATTCTCAAAAAATCCCAAGGCATGAACAAGCTTTAAAGTACATATATTTAGGCCATATCCTCCATCTATTAGGGTGCGTTTGACATGATGTTTATGGATTAGTACTTCAATATGAAGGGAAGCATTGTGAGGATGAGAGATGGATACGTCATCATTTTCAGAAAAAAGGATAGGCAATGAGGGGCGGTTAAATGTCCCACCATGGATTCAAATTTAAAAACTTCCAGATTCTTTGGCACTGTTGTGTCCATTAGGGATTTTTCCAAGATCTCTTTGTGAGCATGAGAAATCTTGAGCAATTCCAATATTGATATCTATGCAGGGATCTTTTGTAATTGGTCCACTATGTTGTATTGATTGGACGATGTTACAGATGTTTTAAAGATGAACCTCCTTTTAAGACATATTTGGCCTGTGCTCGGGTGGTCGCATTCACTGGTACGCTGTTTTGTTTCCCATTGATTTTGATGACATTGATTTGAGTATCATTCGCATTCATGTTTGGTTGGATGTCCTTGATTTGATTATCAAGGATAACGATGTCTTGTTTTGGTTCAATTGAAATGTCATAAATCAGATCATCATTCACGGTAATGTCCTAGTGATCATTGATTTCAATGGTATTCATTTGGTTTTCTGCGGCTGAAATATGGTTTATGAAAGTATCATGGACATAGTTTATGTTCTTTTCCTTGTTATTTGTCATAGAGGATTCCCCTTTTTTCGTAATTTGGTAAGGGATTTTTGAATGCTCCGTGATCCGCATTTGTTTGAAGTCCCTCTATTCGTATGATTTTGGCATCTATCACGTCTTGTATTTTATGTTTCAATTGCATGCAACTATTCGTTAGGTGGCTCTTGCATTGATGAAATTCACAGTAATGGGCATCATTCCACCATGATGATTTTACTTTGGGTTCAAAGCCTCAAGTGTCAGGTAGTGTTATGAGGTTATTCTCAAGAAGTTCCTTCAATGCAGATTCATGTGATTGACCCAAAGGAGTGAATTTTTGGCAGTTTGATTGTGTTTGATATGGTGGAAATATTGATGGAGTGTTTCCTTGATTGTGACCACATTTATTGTTGGACGAGGGGATATTGTGATTTGTTCTTTGATTAGCGTTTTGATCTACCTTATTTGTAGTTCCTGACAAGTTAAAGATGGGTTTGGCATTATGTGTTTCGGCATTACCATTGTTGGCATTTTTGTTCCTTGTCTAGAATTTAGGTTTTTCATTGTTATGATGGTTAGATGAACTAGCATTGTTTGATCCTTCATTGTGAATTTTCAACACCTGTATTTTGACTAAGGCTTCCTCAATTTTAACACCATTTTCTACCATCTTCTCAAAGCTAGGATGACATTGTAATTGCAATCTATAGCTCATCTCATTATTAAGGTTATCGATAAAGATTTCCATCTTTTCTTGTTTGGGTATGGGGCGAGCATAACGAGCGAACAACCTTCTCCATCTTTGAAGGAATACGAGAAAATGATTCTCCTTTCTTTTTTTTGGTATTTCAAAGGTCCTTCATGGTTATCTCATGTGCAATGTTATAAGAATATTGTGTGATGAATCTGTTGACCAGTTCTTGGAAGGATTTTATGCCTAGTTGTAACTTCAAGAACCATCCCATGCAATGACCCCCTAAACTACGAGGAAAGAGTCTCATTAAATATGTGTCCTCATGGGCGAATTCAAGAATCATTGTTCAAAATTCTCGCACATGGTCTATAGGGGCCGATTTCCTGTTATATTTGTCGTATTTTGGCAATTCACAATTTTGAGGGAATGATATTATGTTTAACCTTCTATCAAAGGGATAGCGACAAATATCTTGTAACTAGAATCTTTTTGGAGTCCCACCTTGCATATCTTGGAGTTTTTGTTGAAGGTTTTGCATCTGATTCGTCAAGGTAGTGATTTGATCAATAGTGGGCATTTCAGTTTCAACTTTCTTTGGGACATTCTTCAATTTGTTAACATCAAAGTCATTTGGTAACTTAGCTCCTTGGTTGGATAACATCAAAAGGTATTTCTCCCCATCCTTTTCAAAGAATTTTTCTAGGAATTTATGAAATTTTGGGTCTTGGTTTGCTTGTTCAATTTCTTCTTTTGTTATCTCTTTCATGTCATTTTGGGAAAATTGGTGAAAGGGGTTCACTTCTGGTTCTCCCATGATATTTGGAGGGTTAGTTTCTTTACCCTTGAGTTTTTGTTTTTGGGACCTTGTTAAAATGGGCATACAAATGATGAATGTTTGCTAAAATTTGATCGTTATTTGAGAGTGCCAAGGAAATACCTAGGTTGAATAGAATGATGGATTCTATTGATATAACCAAGGTGATGAAATTTGATACAAAGTGTATTGTTTCGATGATGAAGGATAATAAACCCTTGATGGGGAAACTCAACTTTGATGATCAAATTTGTGTGTTGATGGTGGTTGGCACTTTTAGATAGTTGATCAAAGTTTAGGTAAAAATGTTTCACTTGGATAGGTCAATTTTAACAAATTTGTGGACTCTAAAGGATAATTTCAAAATTTTGGCTCCAATCATGAAAGGGGGATGAATTTTTCTTTCCTAAACAAGATGTTCAAATCTTTGGAAGAGTCTTGGGTTTTGGAAATAATAAAACAAATACAAATCGGGGTTGCTCTCAAAAAAATTTCTGTAAAAATTGAAGAGCAATCTATCCCTAAAATCATAAAGCATGGAAAGATGTTTTTGACAGTCTTCTAAACTAAGAGCTATGTGTTTTGGTTTTTGAATCTTGATTTTTTGTGAAGCCATTGGATAAAAACCATTTTTAGACTATTGTCAAGGTTGGAAATGACTCTGGACTAGAAAAATGCTTGAATTCTAGTTTCAAAGTGGCGGATGGGAATTGCATTTAGCTATCTATTTTTAGGTTTTTGGTGGAAGCACTGTTATAGTGGGTGAAAGTGCCAAAAAGGTAGAAGCGCTACAAAAAAAGTCAGAGGCGCCATTGAATAGCTTGGAAGCGACACATAAACATGCAAATGCGCCACAAAAAAAGGTCAAAGCGCCATAGAATTACTGGCAGGCACCAAAGTTTCAGGCAAATGCACTAGTAAATATGGTGGAAGCGCTGAAACAAAGGGTGAATGCGCTAGAAAATTTGGTGAAAGCACTACAGAAAGCAACAGAAGCACTGAATAGAGTATGCAACAGGGTGTTTCCAGTTTGTTTGATTTTGTTGGTTTTTGGTCAAAAGATGTTTTGTTCTAGATGATGTATTCTGAATCATGGTGTCTGTAGTTTTTCCAGTGTGCAAAGTTTCTTTTGAGGTTTATTTTGAGAACAATTTGATAAGCACAATCAAGCACAATGAACATTCCCTAGGGCTATGATGGACTATATTTTCTTGGATTCCATGTGAGTTTTACCCCAACCGCACTTATCTTTAGTGGATGAATTTAGAAGCTTGGCCACACAGGTTCCCCCTTACATTACACTCTCTTCTCAGGTCAACCAAGCTTCCAGCCTCCATGAAACTCCCATGGCAAACTAATCATCTCTACTAAAGACTGCGAGAATGTGGATGCCTTCACACCGACCGATGCTGTACTAAGAAAATAGATAAAAGATTTGGCCAATTCTAAAACAAGGGTTCTAGTAAGGACTTTTCGTTCGTAGGAGTTGACCCAACGTGGTGAGAGACCATTGTTGCCCTTCTTGTCGGAGCCAATTGCATGATATTGGCATTTACTCCAATATCCACATTTATATCCTGGCTGGAAATACTCTTGGCTTTAAAGTGTTACCGGTTGAGTCGTTCCCTTGGTTGAGTACTTTTTCCCCAAGGTAGGTCCTCTAGGATAAAAAAAGGGAGAGAGTATACTTGCAGTTCGATCCTCTTTATTCTGCATGAATAAAGAGAGAAACCTCGCTGTATACCCTACTCACACTCGCAGAATAACAAAGAACAAGTCTGGCTTTTTGGTCACCCAATTAAGGGGAGAGCATATGCCTACCACTCAAAACACACCATAAATGAATGAAAAAGGAAGGGGTCTAGCTTTTTGGTCACCTAATTAAGGGGAGAGCATATGCCTACCCTTCCAAACAAGTAGTAAACATGGTGTTCTTTCCCAGATTAATTAATCTATGTTCCTAATTTAAGCAAGAAGGAAAGATATAAAATCCCGCCCTTGCATCAATTCATTAGTAGTTTCTCATAGATTATCTTTGACAACGCTTTATGCAACCTACAAAACATAAAAGCCAACATTAGATTTCATTCTTGGGAAAAATTATAGACATAGATGAAAGCGCCAAAATAGTAAGCGAAAGCGCCAAAACAACAGAAGCACAACAAAATTAATTAAAAGTGCCACAAAATTTAGTCAAAGCACCACTAAAAATGGTGAAAGCACCACAAAAACCCCCTGAAGCACCACAGGATGGCTTGGAAGCGCCAGAAAATTGCTCAAAGGTGCTAGAACAGAAGGTGCAGGCGTTAAAGAATCTTTCGTAAGCACCAGAAAAATATGCAGTTGTGCCAAAAAACTATATGTCTGAGCCTGCAAAATAGAACTTTCAGAAAATGTTAAAACAATAGGGGCTAGGCCCCATGGTGGGTTCCAATTAATGCGTGGTGTAAAAATATGCGTGAATCATTATCAAAACAAACACACATAGATGGGAAGTATTATATTAAAGAATCTATCTATTTATCAAACACAGTTTAATAATCGAATTCTTTAAGAACTTCACATCCTCCTCTATTCTTAAATGTCTTGGCAATTTGTGCTCTCATAACTTATTTGTGCACAAATCCCTAAGATGTCATCTAAGAAACGAGTAGCCTATCCATTTGCAATGCAAATTATGAACCTACATCTATATGATTAAAAGACTTAGCTGTATAAAATGATAAATGGACATGGTGAAATGAACTGATGTGTACCCAATGATATAAGATGAAAGACAATGCAAACTATGCTAATGCTAAATGGAATTATAATGGATTCTACATGTTGAATTAAGCTATGAAATGCATGAAGGAGCCATGATCTAAACAAAATTGACAAACTAATCTAATTGCTAAGCTACAAATGCAAATGAAGCTCTAAAGACTCAAGTCAAATTCTGCAAAGTAAGATTATGCAATTGCTCCCCCTTCAAAGTTGTAAATTGAGATCAATTTATAGATTTTTCCAAGGCTTGGGGTGAGTTGGCAGCCATGAGTGATCAAGATTTAATTTGGAGAATCCAACGGAGAAGAATAGAGAAGATGGAGAAAACAAGGTAAATGTTCCCTTTAATAAAACCAATTTTCCAAGTGTAAGAGGGAATAATTTGGATGAAGGAGCCATGTGTCCTCAAGGTTGTTAAATTGTTAAGAATAATTATCCAAATTAGAAAATAATAATAATCATTTTCATGTGACACATGGTGAGTTGGAGGATGAGGTGGAAGGTGGTTAGAGAAAAGTATGTAGAAATGTGGGGTAATTCAAATTTAAAAATTTGAATTAAATGAGAGGGAATCTAATTAAAATAAACAAATTATTTTAATTAAATCGTGAAAGCGGTGAATTGGAATAGAAAAATTTAAAGGAAAAGAACTATGTAAATAAATTTGATTTATTTATATAGTAGAGGAATAAAAATTTATTAATTAAATAATCGATATTTAATTAATATTCTCCAGACCAATTTTAAGTGTATACATCAACAACATGTGGATGTCCTAATGAGATCAATTTTTGTATGCAGATATGTTTTATCAATTCATACACATAACTTATATTGCACTATCAATTTTATCTATTTATTGAAAATTTACTATTAGACAATACTTTTGATTAAAAAAAAGAATTTTGAGTATATGAATGAAGTTAGAAATTGTGAGCCATTTTCAATTGTCTTCTTTTTAAAATCTACTCACGATCAAGGAATTGGTTGAAACTTGTGAGACATGATTCACATTGAGTTTCCTCTTTTTTTTTGTATTGACAACATTTGGATGTCCTAATGAGATCAAATTTTGTATCTGGATATGTTTTATTAATTTACACGCATAACTCATACTTTACTATCAATTTTATCTATTTATTTAAAATTTACTGTTAGACAATACTTTAGGTTAAAAATCAAAATTTAAATATATAAGTTTATAAATATATTATAAAACTATTTAGCTTCAAAATTATTAATTCTGCTTCAATAATATATTTATATGTTAATTTCAACTTCTAGAAGAGTTATTTGCTCTACTTCATAAATAGTTTTAATACCCATGAAAAAAGTAGTGACATGTAGCTCAAAAAATTGATAATGAGGGTGTGATGAAAAGTAAGATTTCATAAATTACTTTATTGCTTCATTACCTTATGATGTTTTCTATCATGCTAAGAAAAACTTGTTGGTTACTAGCACAATTGTTCTTCTCCAAGATTATAAGTTCCAACATATAATAGCCACAAAAATGTCTTTCAAGAGAAGGGGTCTGACTTTCAAAAATATTTTAACTTATTGGTAGTCATGCAAGGTGAAAATCCTGCTGGAATATGGATGACCAATAGAAAATCAATAGAGGAAATAAAGGAATAAATAAATTATAAAACTATCTAGCTTCAAAATTGTTAATTTTGCTTCAATAATACATTTATGCATTAATTTCACCTTCTGGAAGAGTTATTTGCTTGACTTCATAGATTGTTTTAATACCCATGAAGAAAGTAGTGACACGTACCTCAAAAAATTGATAATGAGGGTGTGCAAAAAATTAAGATTTCATAAATTACTTTATGTGCTTCATTACCTTCTGATGTTTTCTATCACGCTGAAAAAATTTGTTGGTTAATAACACAATTGTTCTTCTCCAAGATTATAGGTTCAACATATAATAGCCACAAAAATGTCCTTCAAGGGAAGGGGTCTGACTTTGAAAAATATTTTAAATCATTGGTAGTCATGCAAAGTGAAAATATTGATGGAATATGGATGACCATTAGAAAATCAATAGAGGAAATAAAAGAATAAATAAATTATAAAACCATCTAGCTTCAAAATTATTAATTATACTTCAATAATATATTTATGCATTAATTTCAACTTTTGGAAGAGTTATTTACTCGACTTCATAGATAGTTTTAATACCCATGAAAAAATTAGTGACAGGTACCTCAAAAAATTGATAATGAGGGTGTGCATAAAAAGTAAGATTTCATAAATTACTTAATGTGCTTCATTAAGTCTTATGATGTTTTCTGTCATGCTAAGAAAAAAATGTTGGTTACTAGCACAATTGTTCTTCTCGAAGATTATAGGTTCAACATATAATAGTCACAAAAATGTCCTTCAAGTGAAGGGGTCTAATTTTGCAAAATATTTTAAATCATTGGTAGTCATGCAGGTGAAAATCTTGCTGGAATATGGATGACCAATAAAAAATCAATAGAGAAAATAAAGGAATAAATAAACTATAAAACTATCTATCTTCAAAATTATTAATTCTGCTTCAATAATATATTTATGCGTTAATTTCAACTCCTGGAAGAGTTATTTGCTCAACTTCATAGATAGTTTTAATACACACTAAGAAAAAGTAGTGAGAGGTACCTCAAAAAATTGATAAAGAGGGTGTGTAGAAAAGTAAGATTTCATAAATTACTTTATGTGCTTCATTATCTTTTGATGTTTTCTATCATGCTAAGAAAAAATTGTTGGTTACTAGCACACTTGTTCTTCTCAAAGATTATAGGTTCAACATATAATAGCCACAAAAATGTCCTTCAAGGGAAAGGAGTTTGACTTTGAAAAATATTTTAAATTGTAATGTCCCTCCATTTTGGCCTTACTTGTTCTCCGAGTAAGCAATTATCCATTATGTCATGTATTTCTTTGGTTATTATATCTTAAAAATTGTGAACTCAATAGTTTGATGGCCTTGTTAGATTAGTTAATTAGACTAAAATTTTAAATTACAAGGCAATTTAAATAAACTGGGAATTTAAACTATAAAGGATGTGGTTGTTAATATATAATTAAATTAAATTGCTATATTGATATTATTATTAACTTGATTAAATAATGTTTTCATCACCATTAATAATCTTTAAATTATTTCTTGGATAAAAATAATAATAAATATATTCTTGTATTAAAATTAGCAATTGGTTTAAAAAGAAGCTCAAGTTTAGTAATAATTCTATCTCTTGAGGGGTAAATGCATAATGACGTAAATAAATTAAATAATAGATATTTTTACATACAAATATTAATATGAATATGAATATTATCATTGGTAATGTATATTTAATTTATTAATTTTAATGTATTACAATGATGAATGAAATAAAAGTAAAATGATAATAATAATAATGAAGAGTACTATTAAAAGTTACTTGATTTACCTCTATGGAAATGGTTATAGATATACTAGAGTAATAATTTATTTTTAGACTTAAGAAGTCATGTTGAAAGATATTAGTAAAAGTCAAAATATAGGTATTGCTAGGGGATTAATAATAGTAATATTAATATAAATTAAACCTCTTTGCAATATGACTAATGCTATATGGTGAATTGTTATTAATACACGCCAAAGAAGATGATAATAATATTAAATAATAAAAATTTAAGGAAGTTGTGTATCTACAAAATAACTATTGTTGTAGTGAGGCAATAAAATAATGATGTTAAAATAAAACACCAATATTTTCATGAAGACCCAATGACTAATTGAATGATAAAATTATTTTTTTGATTTTATCCAGATTTAGTACTAAAAATATTATAAGACTTAATAATATCAAAACTAATATCAAAACTTTCCTAAAAAGAAATAAATAAATTAATATGAAATTTGCAAGCATGGCATAGGAAAATAAAATAAAGTAAACCATTGTAGCTAAGGCATTAAAGGAGGGGTGGTGGACAATGAAGAGGAGGCTAGATAGATTTGCACTGGGGAGAGAAGCAGGGGGACACCTCAGAAAAGTGGAGAGAGTGAAATTGGAAGAGGTAGCGGCAAATAATGGAGAATTTAATGTAACAGACAACCTTCAGACATCGCATGAGTGAAGAGTGAGGATAGAAGGGTGCATGCAGATTTAGCCAATGGGAGATATCCTGCAGATATTGCCCCCAGGAGACCACGTCTTGGAGGAGACCATGTTTCCTTGAGGCATTCTATCAAATAGTAAACGTGCCTTTCCTTGCTTCTACCTTTTGAAAATGTGTCTACCAGGCCTCCCTACTTCTTTTTCAGGCGCTCTTCCAAATACAGGGGGAGTCTGGTCGATGAGGGGGACATTCTGCTGAGATCTATAAAAAGGAAGGCATTGATCTTATGGGGAGATGGATGGTTGTTTCAATATAATATTGTGAATAGGGGCAACTGTAACAAGAGAGATGGTATTCGCTCCTCCAAACTCTTCCTCCATGGTATTGACCCTTCACTTCTCCAATTTGGTAAGCTACAACCTGCAAATGATGTTTCAACGCTAGTATTTGGAGTAGGTTAATAAAATGAAAATTACTGCCAAGCTCCTACTATTGCGCACTTTTAGGTTTTAACTATACGACATCCTTTAACCTATGTAGTTAAGTATATATCTGCATTATGTATATGTCTTGAATCTATAAATTACCCTGCCGCTTTCATCTTCCCAACCAATTTCTCCAACCTTGCATAGATCTGTTGTGTCTGTGCCTGTGGTTTGTCTCATATGCAGAAGGTATGCACCAATTTATGGCCTTCAATCCAACTAGTCAAGGTATCATTTTAATTCCTCAATCTTTCATCAATCTCCTTACTTCGTGAATCATTCGCACCTGTCTGCTTCTGCACAGATGTCTAGAAAAGAACATAAGTCGCAGCATTTCAGGATCCAACTAAAAGCAATGTCGCTGGAAATACCCAGCCCTTATCCATATTTGAACCTCAGGCATCATCAGATTAGGGTGTCTCCAAGATAGTCAACACGCACACCTTTGATCGACTGTATGTGTATTGCAATAAGGGTTACTGCTGTGTAAGCAGTGCACAACCTTCATCCACTAAACCTGTGTGACTGTATCCACGAGAACATAAGCAAGCTTTCAATGTTAGGATGTGTTACAAAAGTGTCTCATTAATTCAAAGATTTCTACCTTGGCCGCTTGTTTGTACCTTGGAGGATTTCGTTGTCTGTGCTTGGTGCACTGTTTTTACCTTGAGTTGTGACTTTATAAGCTACCTTCGATAATAGTCTTTGCCTTGTATTGTTTAGTAAACAACAATGTTTCTTTTATATATATGTGTGTGCGCGTGCGTGTAAGTATAAGTGTATATAAGTATATGCTCATGTATTAAAATGTTGTGTTTACCCTTCCATAAACTAATCTGTTTTATTAACAACAGTTAGAAATTAAGTAATTTCATATATATATATATATATTTATTAGAATTGTAACAAAAGAATAAGTAATGATATTTTAATTAGGATTTGGTATTATAAAAGATTTCTGTGAGAGTTGCATTTGAATATATGTATACACATATATATATATATATTGCCATTTTATGCTCTAGAATCATATATTTATATAAGGTATTATGGGGTTGGTTATAAAATATTATAGATTCCATTCAAATAAAAATAGAATAAAATATAAATTATTAAATCCAATCTTGGACAATTCCATTAGAAAAGAAAAGAATGTGACATGTTAACATAAATATATATATATATATACTTTTATAATCGAAAATTAGATTGAAACCTATGATAACATATATGAATATATTTGTATGTATAAAATAGTGGGTTGTGGAGAGAAAATGTTATTGGATTATAGAATTTAAAATGAAGCTCTTTAATTATTCTGTTAGTTTCTTAATGGGTGTGTGAAGGAATCGTTAGTGATGATTTAATTGTTTGTTATAACTTATCACTTGAATGTTTTGATTATTAAAATGTTTCCTAATAGTTTATCCTTAGAAAAATATAATGATGATTCAAACTTTCTTTGGAACTTATTGCTCTTGGTGCCTTAGTGAAATTTAAAAGATGATTTAAATGTTCTAATATATTTATTGGAATATTTAGGGAAATATGCTTAAATAACTTCTTTAGTTATTTTAAATTACTTCTTAGTGAACTTTACCTTTGTATAACCCCTATAGCATTATTGTAAAGTGAAAACTTTAATACTAGGGATTTGGAATGATTGCTTCATGGACGATAGAGTTTTCTCAAAATATCGATATATAATCTTTTAATTTGATCAAGTAAATAGCTTATTTTAACGTCAGACTCATTTGTAATCGTTAGTTTGAGATCATGGATGAATTGCTATTGCTTGTTTGATTTTACGTCATGTCTCTCTCTTGGAAGAACTATCGATTGACCTAGCTATTGGTTATTGTGTTTGATCTTGTATTATAAGTATTGACTTCTATTTTCGTTGTGATATTGTCTCCTTTACTTTGCACTTGTCATTTTGTGATTATGAAACTTATATAGTCATTTTGTGGTCCCATGATGTAAGTCTTCCTTTTGTGTTAATCTTGATTGAGGAGACTTTATGCAATGAATTTCTGGTGATCGTATTTTGAAATGGCTGAGAACTCGCATTGTGTAAGTTGCTTTCCACTAGGAGCTTTAGGTAATTGTTCTATAGACTTCCAGAGGTAATAGGAAACCTGTTTTATGTGGAATTCCATGATTGACCTTTATGAGTTGTTGATTGCATTATTGGTTTCAACTCTTGTGGGTGTTACCTTGATTCGTTGTTTTGCCTCTTGTTATGGTTGTTTGGCGAGATGGTCCACGACTCGCATCTGTACTCAAACTCGTGATTTTTGGTGAATTGTGTTTGGTACACCCCTTGATGTTATTAGTTTTGTTTCTGAGCTACTAGGGAGAGTGGCTCTTCATGGGGACTGGTGTACAAAGGGGCAGTCTGGATAACCCATGGAAGAGTTGGTTAAATAAGTGAAAACCTAATAAAATTAACTAGCGGGTTTGGGTAGGAGCACATTAATTAAATATAATATGATACCTCATCCACACCGTTAGTGCTTTCGCAGACTAAGGGTGGGCTGAGAAGGTCATGGTTGGCAAGATCACTACCTCATCCTCATGAGAGGCTAGTGGTCTCGCACGTGTCACCCTATGGGGCTGGTGCCTTGTGAGAGGCAGTCAAGATAACCATAGATGGGGGCTAGCACCTATTGAGAGGTAGTCAGGATAACCCCTGATAGGATCGTGCAATGACACTCTCCCACAGTATCCCTTACCTTTGCCTTTGTGTACCTCTGGAAGTTGTCATCTTGCAAGTGGTTGTTTTGATAATGTTGTTGTTGTTTATGTTTATTGTTATTCTTGTTGGTTGAGTCATGTTTCTCTTCCGCTCAAGTGACTATTATTTTGTCATCTTGCAAGTAGCCTTTTGATATTCTCGTTAATCATGTTTCTTGTTACTTTTGTGTTGTTGAGTCTTGTTGCCTTTCGCTTGACTGTTCTTGGTCGTGGGTCTTTCTTGTCATCTCCTAGCATGGGGGGTGGGCCTTTGGGTCCACATGGTCAGGTGGAACGTGTTATGCACCCCATTGGGTCCTCTGTCAGAGTTCATGCTAATGCAGTTGATCCATAACTTCACCTCAGTTTAGTTGTACCATTTTCATTTATGTATCATTCTTGTATTTGATGTATCTTTCCTCTATGTGATGTAATGTACTCTTGAAGTGATGTGATGTATTCCTAAAACAATGTAATGTACTCCTAAAATGATGTAATGTACTCCTGAAATGGATGTTATGTATTATTTTACCTTTGTATACCTTATGAGGTTAATGGTTTGTGGTAGCCATTAATTGATGTGTTGTATCTGTGGAAATATGCTCCATTGAATTTCAAATGATGATAGTATGTTTATGGTTAATGGGAATAAGTTAATCTTGTCTATGTTGAGTTATCATCTGTGGATGCTTCTTATTGTTGGATTATAAAGGATGTGTGATCATTGTAAACGTACGCTATATCATGGTTTATAATATATTGGGATTTGTTAAGTATCATTGTGGAATGGGTTTAGGTTTTGTAATGCCGTCACATGTACCCCAGAGGACGTAGTTAATGTGTTTATATAATTGCATTCATGTGTTGTCTTTCAATGATCTTCTTGTATAATTTCCTCATATCAAAAAAAAATTGTGCGGTAATTTGTTAGTTCTGTTGTCCTTTGGGGTTCGCACGGTGGGGTGTTACAGCTTGGTATTAGAGCCAAGGTTATCAAACATTGGGTACTCTAGGTTAATTGAGCCCATTATGTTAACCTTGCGTATATAATCTTGAGTTTAGGTTTTCACCCTCCTGTCGTTCTCACTTAGCAATTCGAAGTTGGTCCCTAGGTGGCGTCGGTTCAATGGTGTAGAAAACCAATGGAAAGGATTGGACCCTCGTTGTAGTGCTCAATGCACTGATATTCTTCCTACCAAGAATGCATTATGGACCCTTGTGTTGTCTTGTGATGTGACTTCTGGTGATGTAAGTTTGTGGGTGTATGTGGAAAAAGTGTGTTTTAACCTAGAAAAATATGTTCATGATGTGTTAAATTGTGTTTTATGTTATGAATTTATTGTGTATTTTGACTCTTGAACTTGCGTTGTTTTCTTTTGTCACCCTCGCTTGATCGTTGTGACTCTTTTTCCCTTGGTAGGTAGTGTGGGATTCTTAGAGGTCGAGGTTGAGGTCGAGATAGAGGCTATGGTGGTGGCCACATAGCTGATCGCCAGAGTACTTGGTCTCCAAGTTCCCACGAGCTTGAACGTGAGGAACAACAGGGTGCCTAGAACAACCTGGGAGGCGGAGGCCCGAAACTAAATTAGTTGAGATTGGAGGGAGCACAATTGCATAAAATTCTAGAGGAGCTTCCTTCCCGCTCAGAACTAGGTTAGGTAGATAACCCATGGGTGGCTAGGGAAAGAAAAATTTGGATTACCTTTCAGAGGAGGAACAAAATCAGCCCAGGAAAACCCGTGAGTAGTAAGAGTGAACCGATAGTTCCTAAGAAAATTTGTGTCCCAACTCCCGGTTATAGGCTCATTCCCTCTAACTTTAGTGATGAGGAGGAACCTATCACTAGTAGTGATAGTGATTCTGAATCACTTTTGTGTTGAACTTGTCATCGACAGTTATGGTTGCCTTGTAAACAATGTTGTTTATTACTGTATGGCTTTCTCTAGACCGATGCTCTCTATGATATGTTTAGTGTTTTGAGACCCTGTTGGTGATTGTTTCAGCATTTTGTTTGAGTTGGATGACATATTATCTAACTTGAGGACTTTGACACTCGTTAATTATGCTTATGTTATATTGATGCATGGAGATTGAATTTGTGATGGGATTAAATTGGATATGTTTATCATATGGACTTGTACTATGCTTGTTATATATTTGATTTGTGATGACTTTGTGATGTCGCTTATAATGTGATTACTGTGTGAAGTATTGACTTTTGAGTAAAACTCCAGGATGCAATTTAGATAAGTTTTAGTTAGTCTTTTCAAGAACTAGAATTCCTAGATTATTGGTGTAAACTTATAAATTGTTTTCTTTGATATAGGTTATCATATTAGGGTTGCCTTGTTCATTATTGTGGAAAAATTATACGCATTATGGAAGAATTGGTCCTTACTCATATTAATATCATATTAAGCAATATTGGTTAATATTTTTGTTAACTAGTTCATCTTTGAATTACTTGTTAGCCTTATTGATGGACTTATAATCTTAATAACTTTTAGAATATTGCTTTGTTCATATTGTTTTACCTTAGTTGTCAAATATTTAAGAGGTATATTCAAAATAAGTACGCTTGTAGAATCCTTCATATGATATCTAGCTAGTAATTCTTAACTATAATGTTAATTGTAGATCACTATTTTTTTTTAAGATCATGATTAAAAAGATAGTGTAGATGATAATTAGAACCCGTGAATGAATGCAATACGTCTCATGTGTTGTCATTCTTCTGATACTTTTCATGTTATATTGTGTACTTTGAGAACATGATGGTGATTGTTTCACCAGTTTGACTGGTTTGGTTGACAGTGTAGTTTGCTTGGATGACTATAATACTATGTTCAGATGATTTTGATGTAAGGATACATGGTGTTTGAGTTTTACTGGTTATGTTTATCATCTGAATGTAGTACTATGTTGTTAAGCAATTGATTAGTAATTGCTTTATGATGTGACTAGTGTTACTTGATGATGTTATTATTGTACTCAATGTTGTAGTTACTATTTGAGGTCTTGGTGAGGGGAACGGTGTAGCATCACTCCTTCACGAGCGCTCGACTACGCTACGATTTCCTCTCATGGTGTGTTTGTTATTGGATATATATATATATATATATATATGTTGCTTGACATTTGGTTTAATGCAGGATTGCAGGTATCGGGCATCGACTCCACCTGCACTGTTAGGTTTGAGCGTGCCCTATAATCCCAATGGGTATGATGTGGAAACCAGAGTTGACAAGAAAGTTCCCCGTCCTAGTCTGTCACCCCATCTTTATGTTTGACGATGTCGTCTATTTGTGATTCCATTCCATTTTTGGTATCGTTTTGTTTGAGTCATTTAATTTTAATTGTTTAATTGTTGTTGTTTTAATTTTTTTTTGGTACAATTATTAGCTCGTTGTATCATTGTGCTTATGGTTGTGTTCGACTTTCAGGAGTAAGTTGATGCTTAGGGGGAGGATGTAATGTCCCTTCGTTTTGGCCTTGTTCTCCGAGTAAGTAGTTATCCATTATGTCATGTATTTCGTTGATTATTATATCTTAAAAATTGTGGAGAACTCAATAGTTTGATGGCCTTGTTAGATTAGTTAATTAGATTAAAATTTTAAATTACAAGGCAATTTAAATAAAGTGAGAATTTAAAATATAAAGGATGTGGTTGTTAATATATAATTAAATTAAATTGCTATATTGATATTATTATTAACTTGACTAAATAATGTTTTCATCACCATTAATAATCTTTAAATGATTTCTTGGATATAAATAATAATAAATATATTCTTGTATTAAAATTAGCAATTGGTTTAAAAAGAAGCTCAAGTTTAGTAATAATTCTATCTCTTGAGGGGTAAATGCATAATGAAGTGAATAAATTAAATAATAGATATTATTACATAAAAATATTAAAATGAATATATATATATTTGTCGTAATGTATATTTAATTTATTAATTTTAATGTATTACAATGATGAATGAAATAAAAGTAAAATGATAATAATAATAATAATAATGAAGAGTAATATTAAAAGTTACTTGATTTACCTCTATGGAAATGGTTATAGATATACTAGAGTAATAATTTATTTTTAGACTTAAGAAGTCATGTTGAAAGATATTAGTAAAAGTCAAAATATAGGTATTGCTAGGGGATTAATAATAGTAGTATTAATATAAATTAAACCTCTTTGCAATACGACTGATGCTATATGGCGAATTGTTATTGATAGACGCAAAAGAAGATGATAATAATATTAAATATTATAAACTTAAGGAAGTTGTGTATCTACAAAATAACTATTGTTGTAGTGAGGCAATAAAATAATATGTTCAAATAAAACACCAATATTTTCATGAAGACCCAATGACTAATTGAATAATAAAATTTTATTTTAGTTATTTTACTAATGATAATATTATTTTTTTGATTTTATGGATTTCGTAAGTTAAAAATATTATAAGACATAATAATATCAAAACTTTCCTAAAAAGAAAAAAATA
The DNA here is from genome assembly GCA_007258455.2 of Sequoia sempervirens. Classification (NCBI taxonomy): domain Eukaryota; kingdom Viridiplantae; phylum Streptophyta; class Pinopsida; order Cupressales; family Cupressaceae; genus Sequoia; species Sequoia sempervirens. Next base: position 101,778,219 of record VDFB02049217.1, on the reverse strand, counting down.
AATTAATATGAAATTTGCAAGCATGGCATAGGAAAATAAAATAAAGTAAACCATTGTAGCTAAGGCATTAAAGGAGGGATGGTGGACAATGAAGAGGAGGGTAGATAGATTTGCATCGGGGAGAGAACTAGGGGGACATCTCAGAAAAATGGAGAGAGTGAAATTGGAAGAGGCAGCGACAAATAATGGAGAATTTAATGTAACAGACTACCTTCAGACATCACATTAGTGAAGAGTAAGGATAGAATGGTGCACACATATTTAGCCAATGGGAGATATCCTTTAGATATTGCCCCCACGAGACCACGTCTTGGAGGAGACCACATTTCCTTGAGGCATTCTATCAAACAATCCATGTGCCTTTCCTTGCTTCCACATTTTGAAAACGTGTCTACTAGGCCTCCCTACTTTTTCAGGTGCTCTTCCAAATACAGGGGGAGTTTGGTCGATAAGTAGGATATTCTGCTGAGATCTGTAAAAAGGAAGGTATTGATCTTGTGGGGAGATGGATGGCTCTTTCAATATAAAATTGTGAATAGGGGCAACTATAACAAGAGAGATGGTATTCGCTCCTCCAAACTCTTCCTCCCTGGTATTGACCCTTCACTTCTCCAATTTGGTAAGCTACAACCTACAAATGATGTTTTAAAGCTAGTATTTAGAGTATATTAATAAAATTAAAATTACTACCAATCTCCTCATATTGCACACTTTTAGGTTTTAACTATACGACATCCTTTAACCTATGTAGTTAAGTATATATTTGCATTATGTATATGTCTTGAATCTATAAACTATGTAATACGCCTCCTCTTACTGTTTGGATTATTATTTTTCTATGTGTTCGTTTGCTACTGGTGACTATGATAGTACTGTTATTGTGTGAGTTGGATAGTTAGACATTTGATGATGTTGTTATTCCATTAGTAGACTGTTGGTGATTATGTTTATACACTTGAGGATATGATTATTTCGTATGACAGTATGGTTGGTTATATTAGTTGATTTTCAGAATTATATTATGATGCAATGATTTAATGAATTATTTCATGAGATGAAATTGTTAGTTTAGAAATGTTATTTTATCAGTTAAATTATAATTACTAGGATAGGTGTGATGAAGGACAATATAGCATCATTCGTTCGCGAGTGCCCTGCTATGTTGCGATTCCTTCTCACAATGCAGTACTTCAATTTAATGCTTTGATTATATATATATATGTATGCACATGTACACAACTTCGTTTGTATGCAGGATTTGCAGGTACAAGTCTCGATTCCACCTGCTTCGGCAGGACAGAGCGAGCACCAAATAACCCAACGGTTAAATGTTGAAACAGAGGTGACGATGAAGTCCTCTCGTCCCATGATGTCAGATCGTCTCATTTGTTGGTATTGTTCATTTTTATATTTTGTCGTCATTTGTGGCTTGTGTTTTGTGTGTTGTCGTATTTTGATTAATGTGGTATTTTATAAGTTATGGTTATTTAATTGATGTTGATATTTTACAAGTTGTGAATTTGTTAATTAAAGGTGGATAATAAGTGTGTATTTTAATGTTGGTTTATTTGTATGAAAATATTTAAATGTTTTATTAATTTTTATAAAGTCATGGGTTTCAATTAAATGATAATTAAATATTAAATGTGTGTTATTTATTTTAATTAATTATCTGATTGAAGATAATTATTAGAATAAATTATTTAAATTAAATAGATAATGTGATGTGCAAGTAAAGTGGTAAAAATAGAAATTAAAACAATAAAGCAAATAAAAGAATGAAAAGATGGTGTGAGCCAATAGGAATATAGATCTAATTAAAAAGCTTGCTTTTAAAAGAAGGATTTTCTTTTAATTTTGATTTTTAGAGTTTTTGAAGAAAGGGACATTACCTTTTTTATTTTAATTAAGAATTTCTGTGAGTTTTTACACAGAGAGAGGAGGATTGTTACAGAAGTGGAATAAGATTTTGGATTTGTATTATGAAAAGTTAGAAAGGATATTGGATTCTTTTGTTTTGTTTGGAGAGAGTTCTTGACAGGAATTAGAAATCTGTTACTGGTGTTGTTTTGGAGAAGTCTTCTAAACAAAGGATTGGATTCGAGTTCGAGCACAAGAGTTTGTGGAAGAGATTTCGAAGCTGGAACGAGAAGCTTTGTGTAGAGGCCATCGGATTCAGGCAATCAACATCAGGTTTTCGAGAGCGCAGGTCTCCAGGTTCCACCTTCTTCTTCCTTGTCTATTTTAAATCTGTAAAGAAGAGAATACAATTGTGTGTTAGAATCAATCTTGCTTATAAAAGAATTGTGTTTCTAAAATTAAATAAATAGAATATCTGTGACAAACTCTTTGAAGAAACGTTTGATAACAAAGTTCATCTGTTAGAAATCCCCAATTTATCTATGATTGATCATTTGAAAACGAATAAAGCTTGACTTTATACTCCTTTTTATTTGAATATATGAATATATATTATACTGTGCTTAAAATTCGAATGAGAATTTGTTTTAGTGAAATATATATATACATATATAATTTTATTATGAAATACTAAATTTGTCTATATTGATTGTTTAAAGTTATTTGTTTTATTTCACTGTATTCTTGAAAGAAAATTCTTTTCGAAATTTGAAATCATCTCTAGTGCAAACAAACAGAAAGAAACTATGTCAAAATTCCGTTTGAATATGCCTTTCTCTCTTTAATATTTTGTAAAGGGTCAATCCTTTTCATTGTATTGGATTTGAAATTTTCGATAGTCAAATTTATTTATTTTATCATAAATGTGTAAATTTTCTGTGTTTACAAAACAGTAGTTCTTTATTTAATATATATATATATTATATATATTTATCTATATATATTATTAATCTTTAAAAATAAAAAAAATAAAAAAATCTGTGTTGAAAAAGAATTCATGGCCGATTTGCATCGGCGTTCGTGCCTGCAAAGGACGGATCAAATTTTATTTATTCTATAAAAAAAAAATTGTTTGTTCTTCGAAATTTAATATATTAAAAAAATAAATAAAAAAAAATTTAATTAAATGTTATGGGATGGGGGGGGTCGGCTGGGCCGTACCCACCCCATGTCCCTTGCTGTGGTGGACACAGCAGTCCGGCTGGACTGCTGTGTAGTACCGTCGGACTGCTGTGCAGTCCGCCGGTACTGGCCGCGGCCTATGATTTGATGTTTTGTTTTTTTTTAAAGTTTTTTTTATATTATATTATATATATATATTTTTAAATATATTTATTTTTATTAAATATTATAATTATAATTTATCATATGTAAAAAATTAAATTATAATTATTTTATTTAATATTGGGATATTTTAAAATGTAATTATAATGATTTATTTTAATATTAATTTTATTAATTTTAAAAGATGTAATTTCTTTTGTATTTGATTCAAAATGATTATATAATGTTTATATTAGGTAATTATATATTTAACGGGCATTATGTTATTATTTGTTTCTGACGAGCTAATATTTAAAAAAAATGAAAGTTATTTTAATTATTTATTTTATTATTAAAGAAATGTAATTTTCTTTTATTTGAGAATTAATTAGCAAAGTTTTTATTTAGTAAAATAAAATTAATGTATTATGTTATTCGACTTTAGAAAATTAATTTTATTTTGGTGTGGAAATCATGGTTTATTGGGGACAAGTAACTTACATGGATTTTGTTGAGCATGTGTTTTGTATATCGTTTTATAATTGAAATGTTTTGTGCTTTTGAATTAATTGTTCTCTTGGTTATGAAGTCGTGTGATCTGGTTATTATGTTTTTTTTAATGGTGGTAAACTTCACTCGTGATGTGGGAACCCTATTGTCAAATTGTGAAAACTTTGTTCCAAAGGCTTGTTATTTTAAAGTGTTATTCTCATCTTGGTTTATGCTTTAAATGTTATTCTCATTTCGGTTATACTTTTGGAGTTGAGGCTTATTGGCATTCTGTTAGGAAGGGTTGAACAGTTTGGTTGAGACATTTGATTGAGAATAATTGCGAGAGGGTTAATGCCTCGTGTATTTGGTTTTGGTTATGTGCTTTATATGTGCTAGTTCAACCCTTGCCTAGTTTTGAGATATGTTAGGGGTCATAGGGAGAGTGGCTCTTCGTGGGCGCCGGCGCCTCAGTTGGAGGAAGTGCCAGGGGAACCCACGTAAGAGTAGTTAAACAAGTGATAACCTAAAAATAGAATTTAGGGGGATGGGTAGTAAAACACACAAGATAATTAAAACTGGATTCCTCGTCTATGCATTAGGGCTACCGTAGACTAGTGATAGACTGAGTAGGTCGTGGTCGGAAAAGTCATAGTCTCGTCTTCATGAGAGATTATCGGCTCCGCATTAGCTACCCTATGGTGCCGGCGCCTCAGTAGGAGGAAGGGCCAGGTGATCCATAGATGGGTGTCGGCGCCTCGGTTAGGAGGAAGGGCCAGGGGATCCCATGAGAGCTATGCGATGACACTCTCCACTAGACATCCTTGTTCTTGTTTCTTGTCGCCTCTGGATATGGTTATATTTATGTTATTCGAGGGTTAGGGAATCCATAGATGGGTGCCGGCGCCTCAGTAGGAGGAAGTGCCAGGGGATCCCATGAAAGCTATGTGATGACCCTCTCCAATTGTCACCCTTGTGCTTTGCTTGTAGTTGCTTCTGGATATTGTAATCCTTATGTTGTTTCTGATTTTAAGGCTAGGGGATCCATAGGTGGGTGCCAGCGCCTCAGTTGGAGGAAGTGCCAGGGGATCCCATGAGAACTATGCGATGGCCCTTCCCACTTGACACCTGTTTGCCTATTTTCTTGTTGCCTCTGGGATTGTGTATTGAAAGGTTGTTTTAGATTTATATGGAATCATGTTCTTTTAATTGTTTCAGATTTATTTGGAAATGTATTTTAGATGTTGTTGCGATTCTTCTGGATATTGTATTCATCGTGTTGTTTCAGATTCTTGTGAATTTGGTTTATGTTTACTATTTAGTCACTTGTACATTTGGTGATACTTTGTTTGATTGTGATGAGTTTCATGGTGTTATCTTGTTATGTGATTTGTGAACGTTGATGGTTGTTCATTGGATGCTTTGAGTTGTACTTGTTTAGTATCATGTTGTTGTTGAGTCGGTTTGACATTCATGGTCGGGTTCACTTCCTTGCCACCTCTGAGCACGGGGGGTGAGTTACTTGTAATTCACATGGTTGGGTGGAACGTGCTCCGCACCCGTTGGGTTCCCCATCAGCATCTTGTCCTCTCAGCATTTCCAGTTGGAGTTGTACCAGCATTCATCTTGTATTTCATATTTAATTATTCTTGTATTAATCCCCATGTTGGGAAATTCAATGTAATTCATTTGTCCAAGAAAATTGTAATGTAATATTATATCAATGATGTAATAGTTAGGCTCATTTGTAACTCTTTTAAGAGATTTATCATGGATGTATTATGTGATGGTTATTGTTATCGCATCATGGTTATTGGATGTATCGTTGTTTATGGTTATCATAAATCTAATGGTTATGTTATATTCTTTATCTTTTCTTATGTTTAGTTGTTGTGATGTAACCTCGCGTGCCCCAGAGAACCAAGTGTGTTAATGCTATGTAATATGTCATGGGGTTATAGTTAATGTTATTGCATGTTCACTTTTGTTATTTAAAAAAAATAAAAAAATTATGTGCATTGTGTGTGTTCTCTGGGGTTTGCACGGCGGGCGTTACAACTTGGTATCAGAGCATAGGTTCATACACTGGGCACTATGTGTGCTCACTATGTAACCTTGTGTTTAGTCCCTTAAGTCTAGAGTTTCATATTTTTGTTGTGTTTATTGTGAACCTAAGTTTCTTCCATTAGCCGGTCTTAGGGCAATGGTGTAGGAAACTGATGGAAATGATAGGACCCCCGGTGTAGTGCGCAATGCATCGATATCCTTCCTATCAAGGATGCACTGTGAACCCTTGTGTCGTTGTGTGATGTGGTTTCCAGTGATGCGAGTTATGAGGGTGGTTTGTGGCATGTTCTTTGTGTGGTTGTTGTGTGCTTATTCTTATCTATTTTATGGCTTCCTGGAGTAAGCCATATCCTTGGGGGGGAGGATGTAATACCCCCATATTATTAATACTTTTTAATATTATTTGTTACTCTTATGTGTGAGCTTGATTCTATTTTCTATTGGTGATTAGTTCACCGTCTTGGTGTGGGTGGATGCCTCCCGTATTAGGGAATCTTATTTCCTTTTGTTTACCGGCTTACAGGAGTAAGCCGATTTTATGAGGGGGAGGATGTAATACCCCTCCTCTTACTGTTTGGATTATTATTTTTCTATGCGTTCGTTTGCTACTGGTGACTATGATGGTACTGTTATTGTGTGAGTTGGATAGTTAGACATTTGATGATGTTGTTATTCCATTAGTAGACTGTTGGTGATTATGTTTATACACTTGAGGATATGATTATTTCGTATGATAGTATGGTTGGTTATATTAGTTGATTTTCAGAATTATATTATGATGCAATGATTTAATGAATTATGTCATGAGATGAAATTGTTAGTTTAGAAATGTTATTTTATCAGTTAAATTATAATTACTAGGATAGGTGTGATGAAGGATAATATAGCATCATTCGTTCGCGAGTGCCCTGCTATGTTGCGATTCCTTCTCACAATGCAGTACTTCGATTTAATGCTTTGATTTTATATATATATGTATGCACATGTACACAACTTCGTTTGTATGCAGGATTTGTAGGTACAAGTCTCGATTCCACCTGCTTCGGCAGGACAGGGCGAGCACCAAATAACCCAACGGTTAAATGTTGAAACAGAGGTGACGATGAAGTCCTCCCGTCCCATGATGTCAGATCGTCTCATTTGTTGGTATTGTTCATTTTTATATTTTGTCGTCATTTGTGGCTTGTGTTTTGTGTGTTGTCCTATTTTGATTAATGTGGTATTTTATAAGTTATGGTTATTTAATTGATGTTGATATTTTACAAGTTGTGAATTTGTTAATTAAAGGTGGATAATAAGTGTGTATTTTAATGTTGGTTTATTTGTATGAAAATATTTAAATGTTTTATTAATTTTTATAAAGTCATGGGTTTCAATTAAATGATAATTAAATATTAAATGTGTGTTATTTATTTTAATTAATTATCTGATTGAAGATAATTATTAGAATAAATTATTTAAATTAAATAGCTAATGTGATGTGCAAGTAAAGTGGTAAAAATAGAAATTAAAACAATAAAGCAAATAAAAGAATGAAAAGATGGTGTGAGCCAATAGGAATATAGATCTAATTAAAAAGCTTGCTTTTAAAAGAAGGATTTTCTTTTAATTTTGATTTTTAGAGTTTTTGAAGAAAGGGACATTACCTTTTTTATTTTAATTAAGAATTTCTATGAGTTTTTACACAGAGAGAGGAGGATTGTTACAGAAGTGGAATAAGGATATTGGATTCTTTTGTTTTGTTTGGAGAGAGTTCTTGACAGGAATTAGAAATCTGTTACTGGTGTTGTTTTGGAGAAGTCTTCTAAACAAAGGATTGGATTCGAGTTCGAGCACAAGAGTTTGTGGAAGAGATTTCAAAGCTGGAACGAGAAGCTTTGTGTAGAGGCCATCGGATTCAGGCAATCAACATCAGGTTTTCGAGAGCGCAGGTCTCCAGGTTCCACCTTCTTCTTCCTTGTCTATTTTAAATCTGTAAAGAAGAGAATACAATTGTGTGTTAGAATCAATCTTGCTTATAAAAGAATTGTGTTTCTAAAATTAAATAAATAGAATATCTGTGACAAACTCTTTGAAGAAACGTTTGATAACAAAGTTCATCTGTTAGAAATCCCCAATTTATCTATGATTGATCATTTGAAAACGAATAAAGCTTGACTTTATACTCCTTTTTATTTGAATATATGAATATATATTATACTGTGCTTAAAATTCGAATGAGAATTTGTTTTAGTGAAATATATATATACATATATAATTTTATTATGAAATACTAAATTTGTCTATATTGATTGTTTAAAGTTATTTGTTTTATTTCACTGTATTCTTGAAAGAAAATTCTTTTCGAAATTTGAAATCATCTCTAGTGCAAACAAACAGAAAGAAACTATGTCAAAATTCTGTTTGAATATGCCTTTCTCGAGCTTTAATATTTTGTAAAGGGTCAATCCTTTTCATTGTATTGGATTTGAAATTTTCGATAGTCAAATTTATTTATTTTATCATAAATGTGTAAATTTTCTGTGTTTACACAGAAAACAGTAGTTCTGTATTTAATATATATATATATTATATATATATTTATCTATATATATTATTAATCTTTAAAAATAAAAAAAATAAAAAAATCTGTGTTGAAAAAGAATTCATGGCCGATTTGCATCGGCGTTCGTGCCTGCAAAGGACGGATCAAATTTTATTTATTCTATAAAAAAAAAATTGTTTGTTCTTCGAAATTTAATATATTAAAAAAATAAAAAAATTAATTAATTAAATGTTATGGGATGGGGGGGGTCGGCTGGGCCATACCCACCCCATGTCCCTTGCTGTGGTGGACACAGCAGTCCGGCTCTGCTGACGGACTGCTGTGCAGTCCGCCGTACTGGGCGGCCTATGATTTGATGTTTTGTTTTTTTTTAAAGTTTTTTTTATATTATATTATATATATATATTTTTAAATATATTTATTTTTATTAAATATTATAATTATAATTTATCATATGTAAAAAATTAAATTATAATTATTTTATTTAATATTGGGATATTTTAAAATGTAATTATAATGATTTATTTTAATATTAATTTTATTAATTTTAAAAGATGTAATTTCTTTTGTATTTGATTCAAAATGATTATATAATGTTTATATTAGGTAATTATATATTTAATGGGCATTATGTTATTATTTGTTTCTGACGAGCTAATATTTAAAAAAAATGAAAGTTATTTTAATTATTTATTTTATTATTAAAGAAATGTAATTTTCTTTTATTTGAGAATTAATTAGCAAAGTTTTTATTTAGTAAAATAAAATTAATGTATTATGTTATTCGACTTTAGAAAATTAATTTTATTTTGGTGTGGAAATCATGGTTTATTGGGGACAAGTAACTTACATGGATTTTGTTGAGCATGTGTTTTGTATATCGTTTTATAATTGAAATGTTTTGTGCTTTTGAATTAATTGTTCTCTTGGTTATGAAGTCGTGTGATCTGGTTATTATGTTTTTTTTAATGGTGGTAAACTTCACTCGTGATGTGGGAACCCTATTGTCAAATTGTGAAAACTTTGTTCCAAAGGCTTGTTATTTTAAAGTGTTATTCTCATCTTGGTTTATGCTTTAAATGTTATTCTCATTTCGGTTATACTTTTGGAGTTGAGGCTTATTGGCATTCTGTTAGGAAGGGTTGAACAGTTTGGTTGAGACATTTGATTGAGAATAATTGCGAGAGGGTTAATGCCTCGTGTATTTGGTTTTGGTTATGTGCTTTATATGTGCTAGTTCAACCCTTGCCTAGTTTTGAGATATGTTAGGGGTCATAGGGAGAGTGGCTCTTCGTGGGCGCCGGCGCCTCAGTTGGAGGAAGTGCCAGGGGAACCCACGTAAGAGTAGTTAAACAAGTGATAACCTAAAAATAGAATTTAGGGGGATGGGTAGTAAAACACACAAGATAATTAAAACTGGATTCCTCGTCTATGCATTAGGGCTACCGTAGACTAGTGATAGACTGAGTAGGTCGTGGTCGGAAAAGTCATAGTCTCGTCTTCATGAGAGATTATCGGCTCCGCATTAGCTACCCTATGGTGCCGGCGCCTCAGTAGGAGGAAGGGCCAGGTGATCCATAGATGGGTGTCGGCGCCTCGGTTAGGAGGAAGGGCCAGGGGATCCCATGAGAGCTATGCGATGACACTCTCCACTAGACATCCTTGTTCTTGTTTCTTGTCGCCTCTGGATATGGTTATATTTATGTTATTCGAGGGTTAGGGAATCCATAGATGGGTGCCGGCGCCTCAGTAGGAGGAAGTGCTAGGGGATCCCATGAAAGCTATGTGATGACCCTCTCCAATTGTCACCCTTGTGCTTTGCTTGTAGTTGCTTCTGGATATTGTAATCCTTATGTTGTTTCTGATTTTAAGGCTAGGGGATCCATAGGTGGGTGCCAGCGCCTCAGTTGGAGGAAGTGCCAGGGGATCCCATGAGAACTATGCGATGGCCCTTCCCACTTGACACCTGTTTGCCTATTTTCTTGTTGCCTCTGGGATTGTGTATTGAAAGGTTGTTTTAGATTTATATGGAATCATGTTCTTTTAATTGTTTCAGATTTATTTGGAAATGTATTTTAGATGTTGTTGCGGTTCTTCTAGATATTGTATTCATCGTGTTGTTTCAGATTCTTGTGAATTTGGTTTATGTTTACTATTTAGTCACTTGTACATTTGGTGATACTTTGTTTGATTGTGATGAGTTTCATGGTGTTATCTTGTTATGTGATTTGTGAACGTTGATGGTTGTTCATTGGATGCTTTGAGTTGTACTTGTTTAGTATCATGTTGTTGTTGAGTCGGTTTGACATTCATGGTCGGGTTCACTTCCTCGCCACCTCTGAGCACGGGGGGTGAGTTACTTGTAATTCACATGGTTGGGTGGAACGTGCTCCGCACCCATTGGGTTCCCCATCAGCATCTTGTCCTCTCAGCATTTCCAGTTGGAGTTGTACCAGCATTCATCTTGTATTTCATATTTAATTATTCTTGTATTAATCCCCATGTTGGGAAATTCAATGTAATTCATTTGTCCAAGAAAATTGTAATGTAATATTATATCAATGATGTAATAGTTAGGCTCATTTGTAACTCTTTTAAGAGATTTATCATGGATGTATTATGTGATGGTTATTGTTATCGCATCACAGTTATTGGATGTATCGTTGTTTATGGTTATCATAAATCGAATGGTTATGTTATATTCTTTATCTTTTCTTATGTTTAGTTGTTGCGATGTAACCTCGCGTGCCCCAGAGAACCAAGTGTGTTAATGCTATGTAATATGTCATGGGGTTATAGTTAATGTTATTGCATGTTCACTTTTGTTATTTAAAAAAATAATAAAAAATTATGTGCATTGTGTGTGTTCTCTGGGGTTTGCACGGCGGGCGTTACAAACTACCTTGCCGCTTTCATCTTCCCAACCAATTTCTCCAACCTTGCATAGATTTGTCGTGTTCGTTCCTGTGGTTTGTCTCATATGCAGAAGGTATGCACCAATTTATGGCCTTCAATCCAACTAGTCAAGGTATCATTTTAATTCCTCTATCTTTCATCAATCTCCTTACTTCGTGAATCACTCACACCTGTTTGCTTCTGCATAGATGTCTAGAAAAGAACATAAGTCACAACATGTTAGGATCCAACTAAAATCAGTGTCGCTAGAAATACTCAACCCTTATCCACATTTGAACCTCATACACCACCGGATTAGGGTGTCTCCAAGATAGTCAACACGGGCATGAAGGTCATCAATGCACACCTTTGATCGACTGTATGTTTATTGCAATAAGGGCTACTGCTGTGTAAGCAATGCACAACCTTCATCCACTAAACTTGTGTGACTGTATGCACAAGAACATAAGAAAGCTTTCAATGTTAAGATGTGTTACAAAAGTGTTTCATTAATTCAAAGATTTTGAGAACCTCCTTTCCATTTGAGCCACACACCACTCTCTCTACCCTGGCCGCTTATTTGTACCTTGGAGGATTTCGTTGTCTATGCTTGGTGCACTATTTTTACCTTGAGTTGCGACTTTATAAGGTACCTTCGATAATAGTCTTTGCCTTGTATTGTTTAGTAAACAACAATGTGTCTTTTATATATATGTGTGTGTGTAAGTATAAGTGTATATAAGTATATTCTCATGTATTAAAATTTTGTGTTTACCCTTCCATAAACTGATATGTTTTATTAACAACAGTTATAAATTATGTAATTCTATATATATATATATATTTATTAGAATTGTAACAAAAGAATAAGTAATGATATCATAATTAGGATTTGGTATTATAAAAGATTTATGTGAGAGTTGCATTTGAATACACACACACACACACATATTGCCATTTTATGGTCTAGCATTCATATATTTATATAAGGTATTATTGGGTTGATTATTAAATATTATAGATTTACATAGATTCCATTCAAATAAAAATAGAATAAAATAGAAATTATTAAATCCAATCTTGGGCAATTCCATTAGAAAAGAAAAGAATGTGACATGTTAATGTAAATATATATATATATACTTTTATAATCGACAATTAGATTGAAACCTATGATAACATATATGAATATATTTGTATGTATAAAATAGTGGGTTGTGGAGTGAAAATGTTATTGGATTATAGAATTTCAAATGAAGCTATTTAATTATTTTGTTACTTTCTTGATGGGTGTGTGAAGGAATCGTTAGTGATGACTTAATTGTTTGTTATAACTTATCACTTGAATGTTTTGATTATTAAAATGTTTCCTAATAGTTTATCCTTAGAAAAATATAATGATGATTCCAAATTTCATTGGAACTTATTGCTCTTGGTGTCTTAGTGAAACTTAAGAGTTGATTTAAATTTTCTAATATTTTTATTGGAATATTTAGGGAAATATGCTTAACTAACTTCTTAGTGAACTTTACTTTCGTATAACCCCTATAGCATTATCGTAAAGTGAAAACTTTAATACTAGGGATTTGGAATGATTGCTTCATGGATGATAGAGTTTTCTCAAAATATCAATATCTAATCTTTTAATTTGATCAAGTAAATAGCTTATTTTAACATCAGACTCATTTGTAATCATTAGTTTGAGATCATGGATGAATTGCTATTGCTTGTTTGATTTTCCGTCACATCTCTCTCTTGGAAGAACTATCGATTGACCTAGCTATTGGTTATTGTGTTCGATCTTGTATGAGATGATAATCTTTTAAAAGTGTTGACTTCTATTTTCATTGTGATATTGTCTTCTTTACTCTGCACTTGTCGTTTTGTGATTATGAAACTTATATAGTCATTTTATGGTCCCATGATGTGAGTCTTCCTTTTGTGTTAATCTTGATTGAGGAGACTTTATGCAATGACTTTCTAGTGATCATATTTTGAAATGGTTGAGAACCTGTATTGTATAAGTTGCTTTCCACTAGGAGCTTTGGGTAATTGTTCTTTAGACTTCTAGAGGCAATGGGAAACCTATTTTATGTGGAATTCCATGATTGACCTTTATGAGTCGTTGATTGCATTATTGGTTTCAACTCTTGTGGGTGTTACCTTGATTCGTTGTTTTGCCTCATGTTATGGTTGTTTGGTGAGATGGTCCATGCCTCACATCTCTACTCAAACTCGTGATTTTTGGTGTTTTGTGTTTGGTACACCCCTTGATGTTATTAGTTTTGTTTCTGAGCTACTAGGGAGAGTGGATCTTCATGGGAGCCAATGCACAAAGGGGTTGTTTGGATAACCCATGGAAGAGTTGGTTAAATAAGTGAAAACCTAATAAAATTAACTAGTGGGTTTGGATAGGAACACATTAATTAAAGATAATATGATACCTCGTCCATGTTGTTAATGCTTTCGCAGACTAAGGGTGGGCTGAGAAGGACATGGTCGGCAAGATCACTACCTCGCCTTCATGAGAGGCTAGTGGTCCCACACGTGTCACCCTATGGGGTAGTTGTTTAGTGAGAGGCAATCAAGATAACCATAGATGGGGGCCAACGCTTGTTGAGAGGCAGTCAGGATAATCCATGATAGGACCCTTGGATGACACTCTCCCATAGTATCCCTTGCCTTTTCCTTTGTGTACCTCTAGAAGTTGTCATCTTGCAAGTGGCTATTTTGATGATGTTACTATTTATGTTTATTGTTATCCTTGTTGGTTGAGTCATGCTGCTCTTCCACTTGATTGTTTTTTTGTCATCTTGCAATTAGCCTTTTGATATTCTCGTTAATCATGTTTCTTGTTACTTTTGTGTTGTTGAGTCTTGTTGCCTTCCACTTGATTGTTCTTGGTTGTGGGTCTCTCTTGTCATCTCCTTGCATAAGGGGTGGGCCTTCAGGTACATGTGGTCGAGTGGAACATGCTATGGACCACATTGGGTCCCTTGTCGAAGTTCGTGCTAATGAAATTGATCCAAAACTTCACCTCAGTTTAGTTGTACCATGTTCATTTATGTATCATTCTTGTATTTGATGTATCTTTCCTCTATGTGATGTAATGTACTCCTGAAGTGATGTGATATACTCCTAAAATGATGTAATGTACTCCTGAAATGATGTAATGTACTCCTGAAATGGATGTTATGTATTATTTTACCTTTGTATACCTTATGAGGTTAATGGTTTGTGGTAGCCATTAATTGATTGTTGTATCTGTGGAAATATGCTCCATTGAATTTCAAATGATAGTATTTTTATGGTTAATGGGAATAAGTTAATCTTGTCTATGTTGAGTTATCATTTGTGGATGATTCTTATTGCTTGATTATAATGGATGTGTGATCATTGTAAACGTACGCTATATCATGGTTTATAATGTAATCTTGGGATTCATTAAGTATCGTTATGGAATGGGTTTAGGTTTCATAATGTTGTCACGTGTACCCTAGAGGACGTAGTTGTTAATGTGTTTATATAATTGCATTTATGTGTTGTTTGTCAATGCTCTTCTTATGTAATGTACTTCTATCAAAAACAAATTGTGCGGTAATTTGTTAGTTTTGTTGTCCTTTGGGGTTCGCATGGCGAGGCGTTACATAAATCATTAGTAGTCATGCAAGGTGAAAATATTGCTAGAATATGGATGGCCATTAGAAAATCAATAGAGGAAATAAAGGAATAAATAAATTATAAAACTGTCTAGCTTCAAAATTATTAATTCTACTTCAGTAATATATTTATGCTTTAATTTCAACTTTTGGAAGAGTTATTTGCTCGACTTCATAGGTAGTTTTAATACCCATGAAAAATGTAGTGACAGGTACCTCAAAAAATTGATAATGAGGGTGTGCAGAAAAGTAAGATTTCATAAATTATTTTATGTGCTTCATTATCTTCTGATGTTTTTTGTCATGCCAAGAATTTTTTTTTGGTTACTAGCACAATTGTTCTTCTCCAAGATTATAGGTTGAATATATAATAGCCACAAAAATATCCTTCAAGGTAAAGGGTCTGATTTTGAAAAATATTTTAAATTATTGGTAGTCATGCAAGGTGAAAATCCTGCTGGTATATATGGATGAACAATAGAAAATCAATAGAGAAAATAAAGGAATAAATAAATTATAAAACTATCTAGCTTCAAAATTATTAATTCTTCTTCAAAAATATATTTATGCGTTAATTTCAACTTCTAGAAGAGTTATTTGCTCAACTTTATAGATAGTTTTAATACCCATGAATAAAAGTAGTGACATGTACTTCAAAAAATTGATAATGAGGGTGTACAAAAAAATAAGATTTCATAAATTACTTTATGTGCTTCATTACCTTCTGATGTTTTTTGTCATGTTAAAAAAATTTTGTTGGTTATTGTTACCTGATTTTTAGCTTTCAACTGAAATCAGGTTTAGTGTTTATTCTTTTTGTGTTGTTTGTTTAAACATTTAAAAGATAAACCATAGTCTGCTAGGTTCAATATGCATGAAAAAGGGATTGTCAAAAGAAACAGATTACATTTTCATTCCAATGTTGCAATTACAACAAATGAGAAAAGAGAATCATGCGTGTACAAATATAATCTTTTATTGATAATCATGAAGTGTACATGTCCCTCACAAGCCAAGGGACTAACTTTACTTATTCAATGAAAATAAAGAAACAATTTATACATGAATAAGTAAACAAATAAAATGTGCATATAAGGGTGGAGACCAGTCATTTCCTGAGAATGACAGGTTTTGAAGTTGTCCTCTTGCCTTGCTGTTGCCCCCGAACTACTTGTGTCCTTCCCAGCTCCATAGTGTTGCTAGTTCCTACATCAGGAAAAAATAATGATATTAGAGCAATGCTCTTAGCAATGAAAGATCTCAAACCTGACATGAACACCTACCTATGCATGTATAAACTAATCCTTAAGTGCATTAAATAAGTATGCAAACCTTGGATGTCCTGGAAAATAATGAATTCATCAAACACATCCAAAATATGCATCTATTTTTTTAACTTGTTTGCTTCATGTGCAAATTTAGGACAAGTCTTGTTACTATTCTGATTCAGTTAAATACAACATGTGGGGTAAATGTGGCTCCCACGAGGGTAGAGCTCATCATGCTTTGAGAGAAATGGTAAATTGAGCAACTTGATCAAAGATATACCTGTTATTAATGCATTAAATCAATATGGAATCACACCAGTTGATCAACTTTCATTATTAGATTCAAAAGATGCATCAAGTTCAATTATGCATCTCTTAAATAATGAGGGAGCAATCCAGAGTATTGCCAGGCCCCTCTCACCTTAACCCTATTGGATAGCCACACATCACATAGGATGATGAGCTTTTAGGTCACCAATGTAGGTGACATGTGTCTACGCACTAGGATCAAAGCGAGGAGACAGTTATGTGTTACACATGATCAAAAGGTAAACAAATGTTATGGAGATCAGGTAGCAAATTCATGTGAGGCAGCAAGCATTGTTATGGAATACACAAGAAGATAGTGAGACATGCAAATATTTGAAGTGGAGGAGGAACATGGAGGTTCATTAAGTAAGTGTAGACATCAGAATCATGGTGGTGGTTTTCTCACCAATTGCATGCATGTCACTTGTAAAGTTTGCTTGAGAGCTCATGTGGCATCTCTAGTAGAGAGGTCAATGACAACACTGGAACCCTCATATGATGTGATCAAGATACAATTTCTATGCTCAGATCAGAGGTGTGGAATGGAGCTCAGTAAAGTAGACATGATTGATTTACTTGATATTGATACTGTGAAGAACTATGATAACTAGATAAGAGCTGCTTGTAGAGATCTCTACTATGAGCTGTCTAGTGCCAATAAGATTTGTTGTATTAAGTGTAAGGAGAGGATGAAAAAGAAAATTCCCAAGCATGCCCTCCATTAAAGGAATAGGAATGAATAACAACAACGAGGAGGCAAATCAATCACACAGTACCACATATAAAGGAAGCATTTAATGCCAGGATTCATGGGTATGCACAAATTGTGACATTTCTAGGTGTGTTGCATGTGGGTTTGCCTTTGAAACTCAAACTAAGCAAAGTGGATGCATAGGTGGTCATATTTGTAGAGAAGCAACAAATTACAATTCACTATGAGCATATCAAGTCCTCAACAATTGGAATGTCTGTTTATTAGAAGGATGTCTCTAATCTCTCCAAGGACTTGGAATGACTTTCTAGTGTTGTTCAAAATGATTCAAAACACCCTTCAGACATAAATATGTGTTAGATGGAAAGGAAGAAAGCCTCTCCCTAAACAAAGCCATAAATCCAAGGTGCATTATTTTCATAGATAGTAGTACTATGAATTGAAGGTAACCCATTTGGGGTTTTAAGAGGAAACTGCAAGGCTTCTGCAAAATGGAGAAAAAGAAACCCATTTGGGGTCAATTGCAAATATAGAGATACCCATAAGACCATGAGGCTGAGCTCATAAATGGAATCATCTTGACATACCAACAAAGGAGGTTTCTTCACAATGAAAAACCCACTTTGGGGTTTAGTTTTCAAAACATTCTACAGAAAATACAAAAGGTATATTAAGAAAAACCATGTATACTTTCATGGCCACGACCAAAAGAAACAATTTTCTTCACAAGGTCATCTACCCACTTGGGTTTTTTGCATCGACATTCAAATACAAAGGAAAGCCAGTTTTGCTTTAGTTTGACAATGAAGAGCTCAAATTTGAGCTTTTATTTCACTAAGAAAAAAGAGAAAGTCACGACTTAAGTCTGGTAAAGGAGCTTACCTGAGTTCTTACTCACTTCCCTTTGTTTATGCAAGATTTTGTCACTGAAGAGCCATCATTTTAGCTTCAAACAAATTCAACCATGGTGGCTTAAAGACAAAGTAATCATAGAGGAAAATTCAAGCAACAAAAAATGATCAAAATTTGCTACAAGTTGTGACATTCAAGGCCAAAGTGGCTTTCAAAAGAGGTGGAGATACATATTTTTGTGCACAAAATCATTTACCTATCTTTTTATGTAGATTTCATCCAAGTTTGGCCCAAAAAAACTAGTCGAGGGCCTCCATTTTCTGTGTTGACTCAAACCCCTGGCGGCAACATCATTTTTCTAGAATGATCGATGACAAAATGATGGTGTTTTTCCATTGTTTTTGTCTTTTGATGATTAGGGTTTGACCCTATTTAGATTTTGATGGGATTTTTTATCCCATGTTTTAAAAAATGGACTCATATTAATGCATAATGGGGGCCGAATGGTGTGGTTATTGACTTAGGCATTTTATGCCTTAAGTCTATTTCCTTGCTTCAAATAATTGCTAAGTGTTTCAAGCAAACATATGGAGTATGCCAAGTTAGGTCATGCCTTTGACCTTTTGGTCATGAACATCATGAGTGCCTTAATTCCTTAAACACTTAGAATATTCCCTTCCAAGAAGTGTGGAGGTTGACCATATAGGCCAAATTTGAACCCTTGTTGTGCCTTTGAAAATCAGAATGTTGACCACATGTGGCCTTACAGTGTAGAATGAGAAAAGGTGAGATGATCAAGTGCTTTGGAGGAATTGTGATCTTATTAATGCTTTTGAAAGCATTATGACATTTCATTATTGTTTTTGCATTTGTTTCAAACATAAAAATATCATTTAAGTGATTTGCTAATCACTTTGGTATTTTTTCACTTGCAAATGTAATGTAATTCATATTGATGGTGGGCCCTCTTATTTTTGTTTTGAAATGTAAAATAACTTGATTAAGTGATGTATTATGAATCATTTAATCAAGTTATTATCTTTAATGCCTTTTTTGGAGTCTTATGTTTTCAAAACACACATATTGCATGAGTCAAAGTTGGGAGACTGAATGGTTGAATTGCAGACATGAGGAGAGTGTGGGGGTGAAGTATTTGACTGTTTTGGAGAAACATGTGCTACTTTTGAGGGGGTTTTGTCACACTTCTAGCATGACTTGAGTCTGAGCTTGAATTTTCACCATTTTGGAGGCTTTTTGGAGTGACTTTAGAAGGTTCTTTTTTGGCCTCATTGTTGCATCTGACCAAAACCTTCTAGATAGACATGTGTGAGGGGTTTTGGTGGGTTTTTTGCTTAAGTAGCTTGTTTTTGCATTTTGGAGGGAGTTCTTTCTTTCCAGTAGCAGGATAGCTTTGTTTTGGACCTATTTTTTATGGAGCAGTATTGTAACTCAGATGGACTTATAATACAATAAGCACTTTGAATCAATAAAATAGAGCATTTTTACCTTCTCTTCTCATGTTTCATGGTATGCTATCAATGATTGATCAGTTTGTCTTGTGAAAATTCATCTTTCCTTGCAAACTTGTCTCATGTTTATGCATCTATTTAGCAGAAAATGTATGTTAACAGGCTATAAAATGTGTTATTGAATAATGTTGTTAGTTGTGAAACCTTTGTTTTCCTTCTAAAATCCCTGTTTATAGACCTCCTTATAAATTACTTATGTAAACTGCATTGGAAAGTGAGTTGTGTAAGCCAAGTTTTATGATATTGTTTTGAATGTGATAGGCTATTATCAGGTCCTAGTTATTTTTTGGTGTATCACCTTAGGTATTTTTAGGTTATGTTCATGTTTTATGCATTTCTTTCCCTTTACCTTAGAAATCAGTAGTTAGGTGGCATCAAAAGAGGAGCTAGCCCATAATCTGGAGGTCTGCTTTTGAATAGGACACCCACAACCTAAAAGTAGACCCATGTTACATCCAAACCTGCTAAGTTCGTTCACAGCTTGGCATTAGGGTGTAGATTTGGATCCCTCACAATTACTAGCAAAATTGTTCTTCTCAAAGATTATAGATTCAACATATAATAGCCACAAAATGTCTTTCAAGGGAAGGGGTCTGACTTTGAAAAATATTTTAAATCATTGGTAGTCATGCAAAGTGAAAGTCCTGTTGGAATATGGATGACCAATATAAAATCAATAGAGGAAATAAAAGAATAAATAAATTATAAAACTATCTAGCTTCAAAATTATTAATTATGCTTCAATAATATATTTATGCATTAATTTCAACTTCTGGAAGAGTTATTTGCTCAACTTTATAGATAGTTTTAATACCCATGGAGAAAGTAGTGATAGGTACCTCAAAAATTTGATAATGAGAGTGTGCAGAAAAGTAAGATTTCATAAATTACTTTATGTGCTTCAATATCTTCTCATGTTTTCTATCATATTAAGAAAAAATTGTTGATTACTAGCACAATTGTTTTTCTCCAAGATTATAGATTCAACATATATAATAGCCACAAAAATGTCCTTCAAAGGAAGGGGTCTGACTTTGAAAAATATTTTAAATCATTGGTAGTCATGCAAGGTGAAAATCCTGTTGGAATATGGATGACCATTAGAAAATCAATAGAGGAAATAAAGGAATAAATAAATTATAAAACTATCTAGCTTCAAAATTATTAATTCTACTTTAATAATATATTTATGCATTAATTTGAAATTCTCGAAGAGTTATTTGCTTGACTTCATAGATAGTTTTAACACCCATGAAGAAAGTAGTGACAAGTACTTAAAAAAATTGATAATGAGGGTGTGCAGGAAAATAAGATTTCATAAATTATTTTATGTGCTTCATTACTTTCTGATGTTTTATGTCATGTTAAGAAAAATTTGTTGGTTACTAACACAATTTTTCTTTTCCAAGATTATAGGTTCAACATATAATAGCCACAAAAATGTCCTTCAAAGGAAGGGGTCTAACTTTAAAAAATATTTTAAATCATTGGTAGTCATGCAAAGTGAAAGTCCTGCTGGAATATGAATAGAAAATCAATAGAGGAAATAAAAGAATAAATAAATTATAAAACTATTTAGCTTCAAAATTATTAATTTTGTCTCAATAATATATTTGTGCGTTAATTTCAACTTCTGGAAGAATTATTTGCTCAACTTTATAGATAGTTTTAATACCCATGGACAAAGTAGTGAGAGGTACCTCAAAAAATTTATTATGAGGGTGTGCAGAAAAGTAAGATTTCATAAATTACTTTATGTGCTTCATTATATTTTGATGTTGTTTGTCATGTTAATAAAAATTTGTTGGTTACTAGCACAATTGTTCTTCTCCAAGATTGTAGGTTCAACATATAATAGCCACAAAAATTTCCTTCAGGGAAAGGGTCCGACTTTGAAAAATATTTTAAATCATTGGTATTCAATGCAAGGTGAAAATCTTGCTAGAATATGGATGACCATTAGAAAAACAATAAGGGAAATAAATGAATAAATAAATTATAAAACTATCTAGCTTCAAAATTATTAATTCTGCTTCAATAATATATTTATGCATTATTTTCAACTTCTGGAAGAGTTATTTGCTCGACTTCATAGATAGTTTTAATACCCATGAAAAAAAGTAGTGACATGTACCTTAAAAAATTGATAATGAGGGTGTGTAGAAAAGTAAGATTTCATAAATTACTTTATGTGCTTCATTACCTTCTAATGTTTTCTATCATGCTAAAAAAAAATTGTTAGTTACTAGTACAATTTTTATTCTCCAAGATTATAGGTTCAACATATAATAGCCACAAAAATGTCTTTCAAGGGAAGGGGCTTGACTTTGACAAATATTTAAAATAATTGGTAGTCATACAAAGTGAAAATCTTGCTGAATTGTACATCCTTGCCACATTAAATTCAAAACCCAAAAAATCATAAATTTAAATAATCTTTTAATTTAACATGGAATAAATTAAACTTAACTATTTATCTAATTTATATTTTATAGAAAGCTTAGAAATATAATTTTCTCTATTTCATGTGGAAATTAAATCAAAATATAAATTGGATTTTCATGGACTGCGTGAGAGACCAAGAATTAATGATCACATGTATGTTGTAGTAGAAATTAAAATGGTCATGCATACTCAATGTCCAAGATTTAATGCAAGGATTCTATGTCTTTATTTGTGTTTACTGGTTCTTATAGCACAATTTTTTTATTTCTAAAGGCAGCGCACAACAAATCATAAAGGAGAAAATTAGTTTTTTATAATGACAAAGGAGTATGGGATAGATTTGACTACAAAAAGAGTCTTCTCCTATATTCATGGAGGATTGGAGGCACATTGATGGAGATAGGCTCTTAAATGGAGACAATTTATTTGATTTAAAAAAGGTGCATTAATAGATCAGATCAAGTGTATGGAGGATGATGTCTACAGTATGTTTGAAATGGGCAGATATAGTCAGCTCAGGATGGCAAGGAGAAAATTTTATTTGAAAGAGAGACATGATCTCTAGGAGATTAATTCTTACAAAGAAAAAGTGTATTGATATGGAATGTAGGTATCTACGAAGATTTTTTTTAATATTGAAAAAAATGCAGATTACAAAGAAGAAAATATAGTTAAAAACTATAAGATGAAATAGTACATAACAACTCAACAAAGAACTGATTACCAATCAATATTAACAAATTTACAGTCACACATTCTAAGAAAACAATGATCACAATACAAGAACATTAACAATAAGGATTAATGACAACAATACTACAAACTGGAACAACAGTATTCAATTTAGCAATGAAGATCTTAATCCCAAAAGCTTGTCTTGATGCCCAAGAACATGACAAATGTATCAACCATAACAACAACATATCCAATATAATTACAATAGCAAAAAAGGCCTTAACCCTTGAGTAATCTTCTGATTTTTTAGCAAGTGATCTGCTTGATGTTTGATGCATTGAATTTGAAAATTCATCTTTACATTCTTCTTGAAATCCACCTGTAGAAGAGAGAAGCTATGTCAGAGTAAAGTTTTAGAATTGCAAATTCCTGATGATCATTATTGTTATTGAACATTGCTTTACATATATTTCTCTATAGATGCAACAAAATAACATGACAAACTCCATCAACAATAATATCATTAATGAAGATGCATAAGGGAGATTTTATTTTTTAATGGATAAAAGGATTTTTAATTTAAAAAAACAAAGATAGAAATAATGAAGGATGATAGATAATGAAGAAAATAGTTGTTAAAATGAGAATTTTTTAATGGGGATATGTATGAGATATAAGGATGGATAAATTATGATGCTAACATCTCAAATCATTTAACAATTCAATTAATTCATAAAAATATTTTCATTCAAATTTAGAAAGTGTATTATGAACAAAACAAAGAGAAATCACAATGATAATCGAATAATGCATTGTTGAATGCGTTTATTTGTCTATTTGACATAGTTTTTCTTAACCATTGCAATTAGTTTTTTGCATCAATTGATTTTCAATTGCATATTCCTGATTTTCAAAATATCTCTTTTTATTAAATATATATCTAAATGAAATTTAAAAATATTAAATGAACTTAAAATTCCTACTTGTTAAAAGAGAATTGGTTAGCTTGCTAAATGCTTAAAAGAGTTCATGGTGTTAGGGAAACAAAACTTTTCATAGCCTTGTAACCCCAAAGTCTAATGAAATTCTCTTAAGCCGTTGAAAACCCTAGAGACATTACCCATCATCAATCTGAATCAGTAAACACTTGTACTTGCCCACTTGCTATGGATGGATACCCTATTTCATAACACAAAGCAAAATGCTCACAATTGTTTATTAGCAAATGGTATTTTCTATATCCATATTGAAGCCTTTAAATCATATTATGACATTTAAAATACTTAAATTTGTAAGTATATATAAAATAATAAATTTATATAATTATACATCTAAATATATAAATAATTTATTAAATTTTATAAGCATATATAATTTATAAATTTATAAAATCATAAATTTAAGTATATATAAAATTATAAAGATATCAAATCATAAATTTATATATACAAAACAATAATATGAGATTTAGTATATAATTTATTTGTTCTTTCTTATTACTTGTGAATTTTAGAGATTAAAGTATATGTCTAAATAAATATATTTAAAGAAAAATAATGGATGAGTATTTTCAATTTTATATAATTAAAAAAATACTCACTATTAGAAAAAAGCCTCCAAAATTATTAGAGAGAAAAATAAAAAATTAACATTATAAATAAATAAGAACACAAAAATAAGAAACTAACAAATATTTATTTATATTTTAAAGAAAAGAAAATTAAAAATTTATTGTAAAATTTGTATTTTTATTTTTCATTTATGTTTAAAAAAATTAAACTAATTGTTATCCATGTAACTTGCATCCTTGTTGAACATTGTTCAAGAGTTTAGAGATAGCATTGAAATGGCTTCAAGGTTTGGGGCCTAATTATTTGAAGCCAAACCTCTAAATCACTTCTCCTCTTCCTAATGATGGATCAATGAGTGTGATTTGAAATGTCAATGTAAAAATACACACAATTGAATAAAAAATCACACTATATAACTAAAGGAAACCCATATTTTCCTAGAGAAATCACCTACAAAAGAACAATAATGTAGGGATTTTTCTAGTCATGCCTCATTAATAAGACAAAATATATCATTATGAATTAGGTACAAAATTCCTTTAGATATTATAGAGCTCAAATAAAAATTTACATGACTTTTCTTTTCATAAATACAATGTTCACAAAATTCAAAATTAAAAGAGAAATCAATTAACCCCTCAACCAAGTGCTTGGAATTCAAGATCCTATGATGTTTTTCACCTATGTGGCCCATGTAATCATTCCAAAACATGATCTCAATAGTAAGCTTCAAGTTATTATAAACAAACTCAAAATTATTATATTGAATAGTATTTGCCTCAAGGTGAAATATAATGAAATGAGAGATTGCTCTCAAATTAAAAAACTATCATTCATATTACACCAAAAATTTATTACATTGTATCAAGCCTTTATAAGGCCATTATCCCATATGAAACTAATTATGAGAATATAACTACCAAAACCTAATTTATTTATTAAATTAACAATAGTATGTTAATTTATTTATTTAACTAAATATGTCAAGTACTAAATTCTAACACCCCTCCTTAGTACTACATAGAGGAAATCTAGAAATTAGTACACATATTCTTCGTCACTTTGATATAGAATTTCTTCATCACTTGAAGTGTGGTCCTTTCCTTCAATTATCAAAGCGTTATCTTGCAACTTTCCATCAAGAAGATCTTGTGCTCTCTGTTTGCAATTCAATTCATGTCCTATCTTTTTACGATAGGAACATGTGCCACTTGTGTGTTTGAACTTCGTCATATGTTTTGATTTTTTTTGTAAGAAGTACTAGTATTTTTTTGTGTAGTCAATGCAACTTCTTTTGAAACATGTTTGTTTCTTTCATCAAGCAATGTGGATATAATACTTTTTAGACTTGGATTGATTTTTCTTAAGGTGAATACCTTGTGAGTCATACTATTTAAAAGTTTGGCTTTAGCATCATTTTCCTTTATTTCTTCATTTATACTAGCCAACTAATTTATCAAGGAACTGAATTTACTGATGTGAGACACTATATCTTCACCTTCTTCCATTTTTAAACCATACAACTTTTGTTTTATAGTTATTTCTGCACTATCGACTTTTGATCCAAATAAAGTATTTAATGTTTCCCGGCTGTCCTTAGAAGATTTTTTAAAATCTACATGATGCAAATAAGGTCTAGATAAACCTAGACCAATTATAGCTAATGCTTTCTTATCTTTTACCTTCCATTTTTGAAGTTCATTTGTATTTGTTGGCTTTGGAACTGTACCATCAACAATTTCCTAGAGATCTCTTTCAATTAACAACAATTGTATCTATATTTTCCAATTGTGAAAATCATTTCCATCAAACTTTTCATAAAGGCTTAATTTATCCATTTTGTGTTGAATAATACTTAAATATTATTCAAAAAATAATACTTAAATATTATTCAAAAAATAATACTTAAATATTCCCCACACCTATATTTCTTAGAAAGAAAAACTCAAAAAGAAACCCTAGCAGCACGCCTCTTTTCAGAAAGCATTGACAAAAATTTCAAACAATACCATCGACATTACTGGGACTCTTCATATGTTGAGGATGGTATAATTTGGGGAAAATCCGATATTAGATTAATATTATCATAACGCCGATTGTCTTGATTGCTAGTGCATCTTCTCTATACGTGTTGGTGTTTGTTGTTACTAGCGTTTCCATCCATTACTATCAATAACGACATCATCATTTTACCCACACACAATACAACAACAAAATAGTGTATAATCCTAACAATATAAAGAGAACGAGATGAGAAGATATACTTCATGATATAAGCAATTAGTCCGATGTTAAGTCATTTGGTTCCTTCAACACCTTTGACATAGAACGACATCGTCTCTATTTATCCAACACACCAATAAGGAAGTCTCCAGTGAAATGTGCCTTTGAAATATAACAACATAACATATGTAATCCATGATGCTACCACAAAGGAAATATGGACCTTGCACAGTTAGACATCCATACACACTTTTGCAATAGACTGGGGGATAAAAACTTTAAATTTTAAATTTTTGGAATGACAACAGTGAACAGAGTGATGTGTAAAACAATAAAAAGAATGAACACGATGGAGAGAAAGAGAAGAAATGCAAATAAATGATGGATTCAAAATGGTTTTGCACATGGTCTACATTGCTCACCTTTGAAAAATGCAAGAATGGTAGAAAACAATAGCAATTGCACATGGTCTTCACTACAGTACCATTGTATTCACCATTGTGAGAAAAAAAATGATTAGAGAGAGATCAGAGAGAGGTCCAAGAAGAAACCTACTCTGATACCATAATGAAATGAGAGAAAAAAAATTCAAGATTTCTCTCAAATTAAAAAGTTGTCATTCGCATTACACCAAAAATATATTACATTGTATTGCCTTTATAAGGTCATTATCCTGTATGAAACTAATTACGGGAATATAACTACCAAAACCTAATTAATTTATTAAATTAAAAATAGTATGTTAATTTATTTATTTAACTAAATATGTCAAGTACTAAATTCTAACAAAATAAAATTCCTAAACATACTCCCTTAGCCAAAATTGTGGCCTTGTTCTCATATTGCCTACATCCTTATGAAAGACTTCTTGCACAGCAACATCATTCAATTTACTTACAAAAAGCAGGTTTGTGCTAAACCTAAAATGTGCATAACATCAAAAAAGGATTTGTTCCTTCCATCCCCAAGCATAAACACGACTCTTCCATGAAAAGTATCTAGAGAGATGAGTTATCTCCCTAATATGCATTCCCACCATCAAAATACACATAAACTAAAATTTACTCCTTGTTGGGATTTATGTGGTAGGAGGCTTCAAGATGATCAACCATGCATCTCCATGTGCATATGTGGAAAGGGCTACAAAAAATCACATCAATAGTATTTTAATTAGAGGATCTTGAGTCATAATCATAAACAAACTCCTTGGCCTTCTTCTCCCTGTAGACCTTCTTAATGTGTCATATTTGGTATATTTCCAACACTTGACCCTAGATCTACTAATAAAATTATATCTCCCCTTACATTTAGATTGTGTTCTTATCTTTTCCATTTTCATTTGATCAATGCACCCTTAGGACTCAATTTTTTTCTACCTCATCTCCTTCAAGATTAATTTACCCATCACCTCATCAAGTTTCAACTTTAAGATAATGTTACTAACTATAATCACAAGGTTGTCCCATGAATTTAGCAATGAACATAACAAGGTAATACAGTAATCTTCATCTTTCATCTTCTTGTTCACAAATTCCAACTAGCTCACTAAAATATTGAATAAATTTAAGTGCTCAATAACAAAATCTCCACCATCATTCATTCTCAACAAATAGAGATTATTTCATAGAAAAAACTTATTTACAAGGAGCTTTGCTTGGTCTAAGGTCCCTAACTTCATCCAACATTCCTTGGTATTCTTTTTAACTAATACATTCTAGAGTATCAAATCCAAAACATGAAGCTTAAGAAGGCTTCTTACTTTCCAATCCATTAATGTTCAATCTTCTACAAATAGAAAATATGATACTTTACAAGATAGCATTGCATGAAGGTCTTGATCAATAAGGAGATCCTTCACCTTAAGCTTCCATAGCTCAAAGTTACTGCCATTGAATTTCTCAATCTCCATATTAGTGCATGTAATATTTGTTTCCTAAAAGCTAGATCAACATTGCATAGTTCCCACTTAGGAGAGGATTAATACAAAATAGCAATACTCCTATAGATCTAACAAACTGGTTAGGCTCAAATGCCAAATTAAAGGAAATAATACACCAAAATACCACAATTTAATAATTTAAGGAAATTAATACAAGTTAACCAAAATATACAACTATTTTAGTAGAATAACAACACATAAAGAGAAATTTTGAAAAGAAGATAACACAAGATATACCTTGAAAAACCCATGGAAGGGGCAAAAACTATAAATAAGAGTCTCAATATATTACCAAAAACATAATAATTACAATATAATTAAGAGATTAACTCCTCTTGAGAGATATTTCGGCTTCAACACATAAGAGACAAACCAACAACATAACCCTTCAAAAGCATTCTTCTATAGACTTAAAAAATATAGCACTTTATCTCCAACCTTCAAATATGCAATGCTCCAAAATCAAGGTGATATAATTGTTGGCATGTGGCGACTGATCATGCAAGTACTGTACACTCATAAACAAGAAATGGGGTTCAGGGCATTGCCCCGAAAAAAATTTGTTAACACGTCAAGATTTATTCCCATTGACATGTCAAGGTTTTCCCACTAACATGTCAAGGTTTTCCCATCAACACGTCAAATGAAAAAAAAAGACCTTGTAAAACCCTAATTCTAGAAGGTTCCAAAAGACTTGTTATAAGCAGCTGGGATGTATGTTGTGGTGTGGTGTTCACGAGATTGTAATATGTTTTACACTTTATAATAAAATCATTGGATGGTTGAGTTTTTGTGGATGTAGCCCATATTGGGTGAAC
Source organism: Sequoia sempervirens (assembly GCA_007258455.2). NCBI lineage: Eukaryota > Viridiplantae > Streptophyta > Pinopsida > Cupressales > Cupressaceae > Sequoia > Sequoia sempervirens. The sequence continues at coordinate 101,749,040 of VDFB02049217.1, read as the reverse complement.
CATGTTCAATTATGTGTTGATCTCTTTTGTGTTATTCTTCATTGTTATTTCTAGGTTATTTAATCTACATATAATTGTTAATTTTTATTGCTCCAATCTGCCTAAACCCTAACAATAATTTCCCAAACCACTCACCCGAGGCTTATTTATGTTGAAAAAAGGATCACATAGAAACCACCAAATTTATGTGATAATAACCTAATGAGGTGGCACAAATTTGAATGCCCCCCTTTCCATTTTAAGGTGTGATGAGGATTATTTTTTTTATCCTCTCAAAAATAGTTACAAAATAAGTATTAACACTTATCAACACCTAAAATAAATTGAATTTTCCAAGTTGGGCACCCCATGTCATTATTGCACCTTTTATCCAGTCTATCAACATTCCTCACAACATGTCTTGTATACCAAAATAGTCATATCCAAGTGGGGTGCTCAAATCCACAGTTGAGGTAATCCTTGACAATTTATAAAGTTACTTAGTAAAATAAATAATATGTCCCCCCATGCCTAGGTAATTCATAGACCAACATTGTTTATGAAATATGTATGACACCTTCCCAACAACCCCTTAGTTGATTAGTTTCAAAGGAAATTAGTCGGTTGGAAAAGGATGACTCCTCGATCAAGCTAGTAAAATCCCATGTGTTAAAATCTTGCTCCAATCTATATATATGTCAACAATTCACTTTTAAGATCTCTATTAAGGCTAGTGATGCTATTGAATCCATTCAAAACATATTTCTTTCATTGGGGACTAAATATGAAAGAAGGCTTCATTTGATGAATTGGAATAAGGTATGTCTGTGGACAAAAAAATGGAGTTGAAGTAGTGAGAAAGACCAAGGCTATCAACATTTCCCTTAGAACTAAGCTTATTTGAGAACTTTCAATGGAAGTAACAAGCTATGGGCTAAAATTTTGAGATGCAAATACCTTGATAATTTGGATTGGAAAATATTAGTTGTAGATTTATTTTAAAGAATCATATTACTCATAAAATACATGCTTTTTGGAATGGTCCACCTTGGAGAATAGGTGATTCTAAGATAATTTTCTTCTAGGAGGATAACTAGATTAGTAATTAGCCACTTATTGATGACTTCTATTGGAACCCAATCAAAGATGATTTCAAATATAGATGGGAAAGAAGGTGTATAACTACATAGATATTGAATATGGGGGAAGGAGCAAGTGTAAAATCTTTAATTAGAATTGTTAAAAATATCTTAATTTTAATTTTAATATTTCCTTAACTCTCTCCACATCCCCATTCTTAAAAAAATGATTAGTACATTTGGAGTATATCAAAAATGGAAATTACTCAGTTAAATCTTATTGTGGCTTCCTATGTGAGACTATGATGCCTTCATTCCCTTGGCATAAGATTTTAAAAAAGCATGGTATCTAGAAGATCAACACCTTTTTTCAATTAGTTGTTTAGAATAAAATATTGATCTCAAAATCTTCAAAAGAAGGGATTTTGAGTCCCAATAGATACATTCTTTATTTGAACAACAAATATAAATCTTTATCATCTTTCCATGGTATTGGGACTCAATTTGACACTACCAAATTTTTCTTTCAATTCCTAGCTCCTTTGTGCATTTAGACCTCATTTTTTCCATCACATACAATTGATCTAAGAATTCTTTGTATGGGTATTCATTCGTCAAATTTTTAAAAGTGTTGTTCTCCATCTTCCCCTGTGTGTCTATCATGTGTTAAAAGTTGCTAAGGTCCAAAAAAGGTCCTAGGTGTGGAGGTTTATTGTTCAATTTTCTAAGGACTATGCTTATGTCAAAGTTTCCATGTTCTCTTCCTAGTGTTTCTTTCCTCCCAATTTTTTCTTCTCTTTTGTCTCCATCAAGATATCAAACTTTCCCATCCAGGTATATACCTTTTATACGTTCCCACCCTTGTCCCTTTTTATTGTTAGAATTTTAATGTTCTTGTCATCATCCCCTTCTTCCAACTTCTGCTTTCCTTTATGTGTGTTGGTGTTTCAAGCTTTTCTTTATCATCGTGTTTTTCATCCAAACCCCAACTCCCCAATCCTTTACACTAAGTTACCTTTGTAGCCAAAGTACTTATGTACCTTGTTGCATCGATTCCTTGGTACCCCCCCACAAAAATTTGATGTTTCCTTCCATAAATTTTATCAGATTCAAAGATGTGGGGATATATCTAATGTGGTACTTCTAGCATGAGTTATACTTGATATCTAACATTTCTTATTATATTACCTTATTGGGATAGAAAATTTGTACTTATCCTTATTTGTATACCTTAAGGGATGAATTCCTTGGTACCCCCAATCCCTAACTCAACGATAATTTCCTTTACGTATCCTCTCAGAGTTAGATATGTATGGATTGTTTTCTTTGAGCATGGAGTATGTCATATCCTTGATCCCAAATCACTAAAAATTGGTATGGATTATGATGTACCCCCAACCACTAATCCTTAAAACTCTAAAAATGTCACATTTCACACTATTCACATCCACCTACCTCCCTACACAACCCAACATACCATTAATGACCAAATTTGACACTACAACTACTTCAAAAGGTGCTTTCCCACATAAAAATATTTATTTATCTTAAGGGTGAAAATATACACATTTCAAACAATGAACTATTGGAGCACCATGTCAACATTAATACAATGGTTGTATTGTTGGACTAATCACGAGCGTCTCCCTTTGGATTCGAGACATGGACTAACTGCCTCCCTTGGATCCATTTATCTCCAACATTTGTATTAGGTGTTAACAAGTGGATCTTTTGGTGCAATGACAAACGTGTTCCAACAAATGGTATCAAAGTCATGGTCGTGGGTTTGAATCCCATCGGGTGACATTAAGGGGGGGATTGTTGGACTAATCGCCAACGTCTCCCTTTGGATTCAGACATGGACTAACCACCTCCCATGGATTCGTTTATCTCTAGCATTTGTATCAGTTGTTAACAAGTCGAACTTTTGGTGCAATGGCAAACATGTTCCAATTTGTATTTCTAACGTGAATGATTTTCATGTGAGTTATAGGCTACCATTGTAGTGGATTTCATGGTATTGAACAATTTTTCTACATGTAGCATTAATAATATATGATCCTTTAACTCAATTACCTACATGGATTTAAGAAACCAAATTAAGTGCGATAGGTATGAGTTCATATGACATATCAAAGGTTAGCTATTTTTCTATTTTAATGTGAATTTAAAGTTGAAAAATATATAGGGTTTCAATCCCTGCATGTCTAGTTGCCATTAGAACACCCCAATTTTTGGATCACAAAGAGAAATAATTTGTAATCAAATGTCTCCTTGGCTAGTTATGGATCTTCACGAAGTTTATGAGCCAAGAACTGTGACATATTCTTCTTAGCTTAGGGTTTTCTCTTACGGCATTTGTTGGTGTGAATGTAATAAAAAATTGATAAGTGTGGAAACACTTTAATATATTGTAGATTATCATTTGTAATGGTATTTTTATTATTACATGTGAATCTATGGAAGTTTAGAAAGGGATTATTAATCGTGTCTAGTTATTGATATTATATATTTTTATTATTTCTATGTATTATTTCTTCTAGTTTACTATAAATATGTAGCCCAATATAAGGCACTGATCCTAGAGGTGTTTGACCCTTCATGTACTTTTTTAAAAATCATTAGCCAATAATTAGATCAAGAAGTAGTTTGTATGCATTTCATGCTTTAGCATTTCAACCAAGGAAACATCTCTAGTCGACCTTGAAGGATTTATATCTTATGAGAATCATATCTAGCATACCCACATCCTGCAATATTGCAATGATATCTTATCAACTTAAGAGAGGTTATAATAGTAGATTACTCTTTGATCTAGTGATAAAATTTGGATACTAGTATAGTTTGTTTACATTATATATATTTAGTTGTGACTAAATCTTGTTAAAGAAATTTCCTCAAGGAATACCCTTCTGATTTGACTTAAGCCCAAAGTGGTGGAGAGATCAACAACTCTTATCAATAGAATGACATTGTTGCTAGGGAAGTGTTGATCAAGCTCATATTTTAAAGACCCCAATATTTCAAAAGTTATGTAATTATTTGTCTTGTTTACTTAGTTTTGGCACATTGTCAACCTACACCATTTGAATGGCTTCATTGTCAAGGATAGTTTAACTTTGGTTCTTTTATTTCATACCTCTACAATTTGAAAGTCATTTCCAGCCAATGAATTGATCAATGGGTAAGTTGGAATCTTGTCAAATTACACTAACATAATGGTATCACTGGCAAAGATGTAATGTCTTGATCATATTATCAAGACCCTAGTGATTCAACATTATCAATTGTCAATGTGTAAGTTGGTAGCTCGTCTACTTACACAAACAAAATGGCACAAAAATACAAGGAAGTAAGCTCTTGTCTGGTACCTTGAAGTTTCATTTGTTGGGAAAAGTTTTTGTATCTTCAAAGTGAAAAGTAGTGACTCTATTTCAATGAACCTAGAATTAGTTTGCACATCAAAATACTTGAAGGTGGAGAGAAGGTAGCCTAAATAACAACAAGAACATGAAGAAGCTACAAGTCATTCAACAAGACAAAAACCATCATGTAAAGCTTCAAATATTGGTAATTTTCCTAGACCTACTTATCAAAATTTAGAAGAACTCCAGGTAGAGATAGTTCAAACATGGATTCTAGAAATCAGCACATGTACACTTATGAGCATTCAACAAATAGCATAATATAAAAACACAAAAAAAAAAAATACAATGGCTTGATTATGAGACAAAAAATGGACATGTGCATGTTGGGTGGAGAAGGTGTGTAACATGGTTGATGAGTATATGCAAATTCATGGCATGTAATATCATGACCTGAAGACAGTTTTTGATGGCCACCACCCCACCTCTCCTAGCATGGCATATAAATATGATGTTGAATAGAGGAACCTATTATGTCTCCTTAAAGAGGACATAAAGGAGGTTGTGATAGTGGTCAATGCACACAAGGCTCATATACAAAGTTATGATATGGCTATTAGCAAGAGAAACATGAAAAGAATCCTTGATGCAAGTTTGCAATATTTTAAAATGAGATTGATGACATTGTTGGTTGATATCCCTCTCCCAACATAACATGCAAAGATGAAATTGAAAAATGCAAGCAAAAACTTGAGTTGTTGGAAACTCAAAGTGCCAAATTCATACATGTGATTACCCTCTTGATGAGTCAAAAAGATGAGTCCCTTTATGATGATTATGAAGAAGACTATAATGATAAGAAAACTCAAACACAAAAGAATGGTATGATTGTTGGTAGAAGATATAGGGATAGAAACTATGGTGTGCATCCTTCTTGCCAATATCTCACTTCTCCCAACATATCATACATATATGAAGATGAACCAAATGAATTGTCAAATCATCTCAGAAATGAGACACAAAAATAAATGGCAATAGTCGAACTATAAGAGACTCAATTAGAAAGAAATTGTATGCTTCTTGGTAGGATGAATAGGTGTAGATCTTATAATATACAAAATTTTGGCATCAGATATTAGGACGTGGAAATACATGTTGCTAACCAATATCCTCTTTCATCCAAGATGTCATATAGAGAATCATTTGAACAAGAAGAAGAGGCATTGTATCACATTGAACAAGAATAGAAACAACTTCTTGCAAAGCTTGAATTGCAAGAAGCTCAACTTATCACCCCCAAGAATCCAAATGCCTTCTCAATGAGCAAATAGAAAGATCTTCCTTATGAGAATTATTATACTGAGCACTATTAAGATGAGAATGATCATTACGATGCATTAGGATATAAATCCATAAAGGAGAGGATGAGTATAGTAATTATGATGCAGTTGACCTAAGGTTTCTATGTGAACATAGTGATTATACATATCAGTATTCAAGTTACCCACTCACATTATTGAAAAGCCAAGGGAACTCATGCAACTATCCCAACAATCCAATCCATACTATGAAGATAGAACAAACCAAGCATATGCTATAATAGTGTAGGTTAGAAATAGATATTAGTTGAGAAATGAGAAAGTGCCCACACGAAGTGATGATACTACTACTAGATTAGAGGAAAATTTCATGTATGGAAGTTATAAGAAACAAAGGACATGTGATAAAACTAATAGAAATGGTATTAGAAAGAAAGTGACAAAGAGAAAGAAATATCTAGTGCAACAATGGGTAGTGAAGAAGAAAGGTGCACCAAAGGTGCTTGATGAGGCACGGTCAGTTCAAATTTAGCCACTAGAAGAGAAATGTGTAGGCAATGAGAGGAAGGAGCAACTAGATGTTATTTCATACAATCAAGTCATTTGCATTCCTAATGAAAATGAATTGACCTTCCCACATGATCAAATAGACTTGTCATATGATGAAGAGGTTAGCATGCAAAAGGGAAGAGAGACACCTACACATTAAAGATGACAATTACAACACCACAAATGAAGTTCCATATGTTGATATCGGTACTAGTTTTCTCTTGGGAAGTCACGATGAAGAAGATTAGACCATTGTTGATTTCCTCCTTTGTCTTGCTCTTGTTGAAGATGTAAATAAAGAATCAATTGAATGGAGTAAGGAATTATCCATTGCATATGCATGAATCAAATTATTCTAAACCTTGCATTTTTTGTCCCCTACCACATCCTATGCTATTGTCATTGTCGTGTTACAAAAGAATGAAGATGGATGTGACCAACCTATTACATTTATCAAAAATTATTCACATAATGACAAACGAAGGTGTGCACCATGGAACAACAAGATAAAATCCATGGATGGCATTGGTGCAAGTTTAGATGCAATAGAGGTTAATGAAGAAAATTTCAATTATGCAACCATCTTTTTTCATCTCAAAGATGATCCAAGGTACAAAGATGACATATTTTCCCTAGAGAACATGAATTGTACCCCTAGAAGGAATGATTATCACCAAGGGACACTTGATTTGTAGTCCCTAAATGTGTTGCTACATACTTGTTTGTTATGAAAATATCAAGATAGGCTACTCCTCAAATTCCCAAAATTGAGAAGAGTATGGCTTGTGGCATGGTTGTATGGAGTTGTAAGAATAATGATAGTGCATGATGCCGCAGGACTTTCACCTAGTATCAAGTGAAGCTACTATTTCATGACTATGGATTAAGATTATGGAATGTAAGTAATTATTTCCTACCCTATACATAGTGTGTCTTATTTTTGTTTGTTGTGTCTTTGTGCAATATTGTTACTTGTTTTTCAAGATGATGTTTTCCCTAGTCCCCTCTTTGTGTGTCCCTTTTTGTGGTCTAATCTTGGAGAAATGAATTCTCATTATCCCTCCAAGAGACACACATCCTCAAATAGATCCAATGTTAGGACTCAATCTAACAACGTCAAAGTTTGGTTGAATCCCAACTCCTTTGTGCATTTAGGCTTCATTTTTCCCATCAAATGTAATCTAATATAAGAAATATTTGTACGAATATCCATTCATCAAATTTACCTAATTTTTGTTCTTCATTCTCCCCCATATGCCTATGATGTGTTAAAATTTGCTAGGTCCAAAAAAGGTTCTAGGTGTGGAGCTTTTATGTTTAACTTTCTATGGACTTTGTTTATGTCAAATTTTTAGAGTTTCCCTTCCTATTGTGCCTTTCCTCCCAACTCTTCCTTTTCCTTTGTTCCCATTGGGATATCAAACTTTTCCATCTGAGAATAGTTTTCATCCATTCCCTTCATCCTCTTTTCTTATTTTGTGCCTTCCCATCATCCATTTCTTCCAACCTGCAGTTTCCTTTGCCTTCATCGGTGTTTCACACCTTTTCCTTACCAACATGCTTTTCATTTGAACCCAAACTCCATAATCCTTTGCACATAGCTACCTTTGGAGTTGGAGTTTCAATCATCCCTTGACCCATGTACCTTGTGACATCAATTCCTTGTTACCCCCAATCCCCAAACTATGACATGTACTTCCATATATTTTATCAGAATCAAAGGTGGAGATATCTCTAATGCGGTACTTCTTGCACAAGTTATAGTGTATCCCCAACCCCTAATTCTCAACAATTTTTTATTTTATTACCTTCTCAAGATTGTAATTTCAAACTTATCCTTATTTGCATACCTTAAGGGATGAATTCCTTGGTACCTTTGATCCTTGATTCCTTGACAATTTCCTTTATGCATCTCTTAGAATCAAAGATGTATAGATACCCTTATCTATTTGCTTTGAGCATGGAGTATGTCATACCCCTATCCCCAACAATATGAATTATGAGGTATCCCAAAACTTTGAAACTTTTGTGTTTTGCACTATTCACTCCCACCTTCCTCCATATGTGATCTAGAAAACCATTAATGACCAAATTTGTGTTGCAAGGTGTGTGCCCTTGGTTTCCTTGTGTTGTGTAGCGTAGTGCTTGGGTTCGTGACATGGCTTAACCGCCTCCTGTGGATTCATTAACTTTGGCGATTGTATCGAGCATTAATAGGCTGATCTTTTGGTGCTACAACCGTCTATGCAATAATTGGTATCAGAGCCTGGGTCACGGGTTTGAACCCCTCGCGTACGTTGGGGGGATTATTGCAAGGTGTATGCCCTTGGTCTCCTTGTGATGTGCAATGCAGCGCTTGGGTTCGTGACATGGCTTAACCGCCTCTCGTGGATTCATTAACTCTAGCGATTGTATTGAGCGTTAACAAGTCAATCTTTTGGTGTAACGAAAACCATCTCTACAACAATTTGATGTTGCAACTTATCTTTTGAGAGAGATTATTAAGCATGTATATTTATTGATATCATATCTCTTTTATTATTTGTGTATTGTTTATTTTGGTTTACTGTGACTTTATACTCCAATATAAGGCGTTAGTCCTAGAAGTGTTTGACCCTCCATGCACTTTAAAAAAAATATTAACCAATAATATAGGAGCAAGAAGTGGTTTTTATGCATTTCATGGTTCAACATTTTAACAAAGGAAACATCTCTAGTGAGCCTTGAAGGGTTAATATCTTTTGAGAATCATGTCTTGCATACCCACATTTTGCAATGTTATAGTTATTTCTTTATCAGCTTAAGAGAGGTTATAGTGTTAGGCCAGCCTTGGATCTAATGATTGAATTTGTGGTCAAAGCATACACATGGATACCACTACAATTTGTTTACATTATATATATTTAGTTATATGACTAAATCTTGTTAAAGATTGCCTCTTGGAATACCCTCCTAGGTTTAGTTGAGCCCAAAGTGAAGGAGAGATTATCCACTCTGAACAATTGGCCTATCATCACTCACTCTTTGTTGATGAGTTGGTTCATCCACCTTTAGGAACAACATATCCCTAGCCTTGAAATGGATTTATCCCTCTTGAAGTTTGAGAAACTATTTTGAGACCCAACTCATGGAATGCAACTACTCAAAGGAAAAATGGTCTCGACTTCTTCAAGACCTCACATGGACTATGTAATGACAACCATCATGAAGGATTCACTTTGCCAATGGAACTCACCCTTCCATTATGAGTGTGTGAGAATCATGTGGAATTTAATCTTGTCTTATTTCTTCTAGTGTATTTGGCTCCAAGGAAATGAAAGAATTTTTCAAAGAAGAAATTAGAAGCTCAAAAAAAATACACGTCCAAATCAAGGCTTCAATTCTCTAATCCATTGAGTGTTCACCTCAAACACAATTAAGAGAAATGAGATTAAATCGATCATCTCGAATAAAGGTTGGATTGAACTAAATTGTGATGGCACCTCTAAGGGGAATCTAGGCTAAACTAATGATTGTGGTATCCTTAGAGAGTGGAAAGGAAATTGATTTGCCTCTTTTATTGAATCTTACGGGAGGTTTACGAATAGCCTTGCCAAGAACCTTGTTATCAAGCATTAAGATGGCTAGAGACCTTGGCATAAGGAATCTTATCAATGAAGGCAATTTACTAATTATCATTAAGTCTACTTAATAAATCCAACTTGAGGTGGCATCTTAAAAACATTATCAATGATACCAATCTGTTATGCCCTGAATTCTACCAATTTCATTTTAAAAATACTTAAATAGAGAATAATGTTGTTGCAGAATAATTAGTCAATCATAGCACGTGGAAAGAGAAGTTTCATCGATGGGATAACAAATAGGATCTTCCTTTAGCTTTAAAGGAACTCTTGTGTAATGAAGTAAAACAATAAAGATTGCTTAACTTAAGTTCTTTGTGTTGTCTCGTCTCTTTCATTCTCATGCAATCTTGGTCTCTTATCAACCTATTGCTCGTATGCTTCTCTCTCAATACCCTCTCTTTCTTGGTTTTGATATGGATGAGCATTGCAACTTACACTATTGTTTAACCCAATTTATGTGTTAATTTCGTTCAGCCAATCTTTTTTTGGGTTACAGTTAGAATTTGAAATTGTAATTGTGAAAAGGAAAATTAGAATTTTATGGCAAACTTTTAAAGCCTCAATTGTCTTTGTTTTTAGGATCGGGGCTCAATCCTCCTCTGTTTTACATGTAACTAAAATAAAATTGCCTTAATTTGTATTGTAATTGGTTGCATTTATTTAATTAGCCTAGATAATTTATAGAAAGCATTTATTTTCTTTGCACATAGATAAGTCATTATTATCTATATAAGGGTCAAATTAACCATTGGAGGAGGGGTCTCAATAGGAGATCTACAAGGTCATTCCATCTTTTTCTAACAGCACAAGTAAGATTGTACCCTACAATGCAATGCAACGCCTAACCATCCCAGTTATATTATTCAATTGATTAAAATTGCCCTTACGCTATAATACAATGTCTAATCTTCTTGTGTCTCAGATTTATGGGAATAATTACATAGATGAACAAGTGGACCTGTTGCAAATATTGGAGATAGAATCATTAGAAGGGCACTATTTGTAGATCTACAATAAAAGTAATCACCATAGATTGGGCAAAAATTTGGATGGAAGCCTGTTACATCTAAAAGTTAGATGTTGGAGATGTATAGATGAAGACATTTAGTAGGACAAACTAGGCAACAGATTACTCCAGCAATACAAACCTTAGTAACATGCCAAGGGCTTAGAATCTCACCCCAAGAGCTGCCTTGAAAAAATACAACATTAATAAAACATAAAAATAAAAAAATCAAGTAATGTAGAAATTTATTTTAATAATTTGAAATTGGTATGCATGTTTTATCGTAGGAGGATAAAGTTTTGAATCTTATGTTTAGATTAACTATATGATCTGAATTTGATGGAGGCAACTTGCACATCATTTCTGCTAGACCAAATAAATGAAGAGTCTTCTTTTTGCCAATAGAAGTCTTCAATATTATGTTTAGCATATGTATATGATTGGAATTTGAAGGACGTTGCTTGCATGTCATTTCCATTTTGACCTACTGAATGACGAACCTCTTCTTTTTGCCAGCCAAAGTCTTGCATCTTATGTTTACCTAATGTATGTGATCTGAATTTGAAAGAGTCAACTTCAACGTCCTTACTTGTTTTAGCAAATGAATGAAGAGTCTCTTCTTTCTGATTGCTTCATTTTCTTTTGAATTTTGATGATACCTGGTTTGCCTAAACTTACACCTTCAAATATTGTGTTATCAAAAGACTACTCCTTCCCGATAAATATTGCCAACAAAGTCCATAAAACAAGCCGGGAGATTCCATTCTTATGTACTCTGGAACCACATTAATGACTATTTGACCAGATTCAGAAGCCTTTCCCAGCAAAAGACCTCCTGCTTCTGTTCCCTTATACCAAAGTTGAGAACAATATCAATGTTTTCTAGTCTTTACCTTCGTCATCAAGAATGGATCTTCCACTAGAATATGATGAAATATGTGCACTTACCATGCCACTTAATACTTAAATTTCAGAGTCATAGAATCCATATCCAGAACTATTCAGCATCATGAGGCTAGTTTGAAGATGTTATTGGCAAAGGCTTTACAACATATGGGCCTATCGGATATTAAGTTTGCATATTCTACCTGGTTTGAGTAAGCTATATATCTGATGGGGATATCAACAATTCGTTTATAAGGAGTACATAAATCATTTATGTTGAGGATTCATAATTTCTATAATAAATTTTCACAACATTAGAAGATATAAAGAGAGGTGACATAAATGATGAAGAACCACAATTGAATATAAACACCATACAAATTATCCTTGGAATGTAATATATCACATAAAAAAGTCTGAACTCTCTAGCCTCTTGAGGTTAAGAGATATGTCACTTGTCATATTTCTTCAGCATCTGCCTCCTACAAAGGTTTCAAGGAAATTTCAGTTCCCCTAATCATTTTAAGAGGTTATAGACTTCGTGTCTGCTTTGGAGATTGGAAAGACAGGAATCAATTTCATCAACGACAACCAGTACCCATTTTCCGTGGTGGCGTTGAACTCACACAAACATCAGTTTCATCTGCATCTTCATCCTCGGAGTCTGCACTAATCCAATTGCTTGGATTAGGTTGCGAAATTCTCTGATAATTCACTGGATTAATATTCATCATTCCACCTGCCAAACAGAAATACAGATATAAACCATAAGAAACTCCAACATAGTGCTCAAAGAACCATATATCCATGGAATTAGATAATTTGAGGCAACATTTCAGCCTTTAATGTGAAGGATGGTACATATAGATGATAACTACAAACAAAAGTACTCATTATACACATAATAGTTTATACCTTATCCATCTCAAAGTAGAAAATTAAAGATTACCCATAAATAGAACTGTAGATTTAAAGACCAGAAACATATGCGTAAAGCCATAATACCTGCTTGCAGGTGTGTATCATGTCTCCCAGTTATACTTCCCCTTCCAGCAGAGGACAAAACTGGACCAGAGGGTTTATGCCTTAAAATTGATTAAGGAAATACCAAACTGAATAGAGACACAGGTAAATTCACAATGCTGCAAACAGAAATTACTATAAACCCACAACATGGCAGCTATGAAAATGGCATGATCATGAAATACATGCATGCATTATGAAGGGAATGGAACTGAACTCCCTTCCCTCTGGTCCTGTCTGTGCAACGAGAACCAGGGTAGGGACCAATTTAGAAACAGCTACAGCACCCTACCCTCCTAAAAACTGAAAATCTTGAATACCAAATAAAAAACAAGATGCAGCACATCCCGCTGCCCTTGCGGCTGATTCCTCATTTATACTGCTTTCTTTACCATAAAAGTACATTGATTAGAATGGAAAAACTAGAATAATGGTGAGTGAAATATCTCAAGAAATGTTAGTTTTGACTGAGATTTCTGGCAATTAAGAAGAAAATATTCTGGCTGGGAATAACCCAGTCCCTATTCTACAGGGAAGGAGCACAACTTACAAACAAAAAGCGTTCTTCACAAACCCTTTCAGAACAGGATGGCCAAGGAAAATTCCACTACATCACCCAAGGAAATGGGAAAATGTGTCCCACACTTCTTGCATACACATAAAACAAGCGAATTTTACAAGATACTGTTACTCTGCAGTGCAATCCTACTCGAACACTGGGTGACAGTAATGGTTAGTTATATCTATTAGATTCAAAAGTGGCCATTATTGAACCAATAATGGAATTTTCATAGATGATGGCCCCAGAATGCTTAGCCAGGGACACATCCCTGTGGACCCTTGCTTACTTTAAAGTGCCTACATTCTGTTGAGATACAGACAAGCGTCAAAGAATGACTACATTGCATGGACGATGCCATTTGATTTTTACTGCCTTCATTCTGTTCAAAAGAAAGATTAACAGGAAGTCAAGTCACAAAATATAAAACACGACCACATCACAAGCTTTCTCTCTGATAATACAAAATATTCAAAAATATCATCAGTTACTACTCTGAGTTAAGAGTATAAAACTTCATGATAAAAATGGATTTAAACATGCCATGCAATTTGCTTCACTTCACATTTAGTCTGCCAACTCATAACGTTAAAACTAGATCCTGGTTAGACCTATGTAAACAGGCCCAAAACCATAAATGAACAATCAGAAATTAAGAGGGATGCCTTTCCACAATGTTTTCTACTCTTCATATAAACCATGTTCAGTCAATTGCATGCAGTCTTAGCTGATGGCAGAGAGGAAGGCAGGATTGGCAAGAGCAGCATGCTAAATGAGATGATCTTTTGTATCATTGGTGTTTGCTCTCTCTAGAGGCTCTCTTCTTTCATTTGACTAGAGACAGCTTGGCTTAGAGGTACTTTTGTATGCTGTCCATCCCCTTGGAGGGACTTCCTTTCCAATATGCAGCTTCTTATTAGATACATTTCTACAGTACATTTTTTGGAAAAGCAATTGGGGAATATGCCAACTCAATACATATTGTTAATCCTGAAATTTAATTTTGTAGAAAATGTCCCTTGAGCAATGCAATACTAGTTCCATTTAAACTTTGATCTTGTTTCCTATTGTTTATCGTTCCAATCCTACTGTCTTTTTTTAACTTTGATTTATGTTTAGACATGCACCTTCCAATATATTTTTAAATCTAGCAATGCATTGTCTACACATTTTTTTCAAATCGGGTGGCTAGGGTATTCCATCCTTATGTTCTCACTATCTCCCATGCAAGCCTCCTTTGCAGGTAAAACATATACAAAACTTTGAGGGATCGGAAAATAGAATTAAAAGAGATGTTTGAAATTAAAGTCCAATGAATCTGGCTATTACGATGAATATTATTGTTGCTTGTTCTAAACAGATGCAAGTGGATGATTTGGAGAACTTAACAAAATCTGTCACTACAGCTGGCAGATGAGATTGCCTGTCAGTTATATTATTTCAACAGATTTAATGAAATCAAGTGGCTAAGGTATTCCGTCCTTTTGTTCTCACTATTTCCCATGTAAGCCTCTTTTGCTGGTAAAACATATATTAAACTTTGAGGGATCTGAAAATAGACTTAAAAGAGATGTTTGAAATTAAAGTCCAATGAATCTGGCTGTTACAATGAATATCATTGTTGCTTGTTCTATGAAAACGCAAGTGGATGATTTTGAAGACTTAATAAAATCTGTCACTACAGCTGGCAGATGAGATTGCATGTCAGTATGTTATTTCAACATGTAATTGTGCACATAAATATTCGCTATACTGTCATATATTTCTTGCTAGTCAGATCTGGCAAAATTTAAAATTAGTCATTATAGATTTTGGGAATTATTCTGTATATATGTTTTTTCTAATTTTCTCTAAGCACAGGGCAAGTTAGATGGCACAGAGACTATAGTGCAATATAAATTGTATAAATCATTTGAATGTCATTAAAGGATACAGTTGAGGTGGTATCTCCCTCATATCTTGTCTCACAGAAAATTGATTAAGTGTTTGTTTCCTTTGGATGCCTGTAGGTATTTCTTCACTTGCATCAGCACTGTTCTGCATGAGAGGATGACTTGCTGCTTCCCTACTGACACTCTTTGTGCCACTACCTGTTCAAGAAGTGAGCTCAACATTAGGTGTTCATCATAATCCATATCTTGAATGCAAGTTGCAACCAGATGTTACACAGATGCATACTTTTACAGCTATAGATAAAATAAACATATAAAAGCTTCTTCGTTATCAGCAGGTAATCACCAGATATATTTGACCAGATTCTAGTATGATCGGAAGGTGGTTCAGAGCCATCTGGGGGAGCAACTTGTCCACTTCTACGTTCAATATGGTTATGAGGTGTTCGAAACCCATGATGCCCTTCTCCCTGATCATGCTGCTGTGAGACCCTTTTTTCAACAGGGATTGCCCTGACTCATCCATTTCTCTAATTTGTGAAATTAACATGGTTGCTAAGACAAGTGTGGCATCAAAATCTGCATTTGCCCCATCATCCAAGCCAAACTTAGGTGCCAATAGGATAGGCCTGAGACATTCATACAACCAAAATGTAAGGATTAAAATTCATTAGAATGTTTTTTAAAGAGCAGTCGAACTTCCAGATCTTAAACATAAATTTCCAATATAATTGCATTACATATTAAAATAAACACCCAGATTGCTTACTCGCCAGCCTTCTCAAAAAACATATGCATGCCAGCTTCACATGCTTCACAAAAGGACAGAAATGCCTGCCATTTTCAGCCAAAGGATGGGGTTAGCAAATCAACAATATGTTAAACACCATGAAGTTTAAAGAACAAAAGTTACCAGTATGTATAGCAATTAACAGCTTCATTAGTTGTTTAGTATCACATGACTAAATAAAGTTGTATTGAGGTTACGATGACTGTTAAATTACTAAAATAGATTTGTAACAGATTCTCAAAGGTTTGTATTTATAATTTAACAGCAAAAAAGTTAAAACATATAATTGGGAATTCTATATGAGGCATCTTATTGTGTTTTTTTGTCTGAAATTGCTGCTAGACCAATTTATCAACCAAAACTCAATTGCATTTCAGATAGTTTCTGCAGATGTATATTCCATGATACCTTCAGTTCTTTCATGCTAAAAGTTACATCAACTGCAGCTCCCCTGTGGCAATACTCCTGCAACTCCTCAGTGGGATCGATCCAAAGCTGTGTATGCAGTGCACCATCACTGTTTTCTGGGTTGCAAATAATTTACAAATCATACTACTGTCCATAAATGATTAAACGTAATCAACAGAACTCATGAAAATTAGCAAATGAAGAATGAAGCATCTCCTATTTAATCAATGTTCTATAAACTTTACATGGAAAGAACCCTAAGATACATCATACAAAACAGTCCTGGCACCAACGTTTTACCTTTAACTGGGTCTATGTAGCTTCTGAGCTCAATAGCTTTCCCTTCTGTAGAGTTTTCAGTTTCTGAAGGTGTGGATGTTGGCTCAGTTGCAATAAGGGTTATTTCTTGAAGTGAAGACTGGAAATTACACAGTAATCTGTTTAAATCACGTGGTTTTACAACCAAATGACTGGGAAATTGAGTCCGATCAAGTGCCAGATGTTGAACATCAGGTTGATAATTACAAACAATTGAGTAAGTCTTTCGGGTGCCTGCAGCAGAATACCCACCATCAGAGAAAGCTAGTAAAACTGAATCAAGTAAGTTTTCATAAAAAGTCCCCAAAACAAATGCAGTCTGCTGTAATTACTTTAAAAAACACACCATTTAAACAATCCAATGTCCACTTCAATTTTGTTGCTTCTGTGTCTGGCAAGCACACTGACAATCGATCCATACTAGTTGATGGCGTCCTGAAAATAGTACAAACAGCCTAAAATTCCATGTTAAAGATGGACAGCTAACTCCTATATGATATAGTTGCTGAAACTGAAAATGCAGACATGTAAATAAGAAGAAAAATCCTTCATACCTTGAGAAGAACACTACATTGAGCTTGGGCTGTAGAAAGCCTGTATGTATCAAAAAACTGTGGTTTGAATGTCATAGCTAGAAATGCTGACCGAGAAGAATTGAGGGTCCGAAAAATCATCTGACAAGAAGGATCAGTTGTTATAGAGAGGACAGAAACAAATTCCAAAGACGAGAAAATAAATAGAATGTGTGTCTATGGTATTTAAGTAAACATACTAACACTTAAGTTAGATGTATTGATATATGTGACTGTAGTAATATAGAATCAGGCATACGATACAAGTAATTATAATATGTAATGGGATTTGGGGTATCCTAAGTTGCCTGTTCAGGTAACAGTTCAGGATTTGAGTATGCTAGTACAGAGATTTTTTCCCCCAGGTTCAGTAGGCTGGGTAGAGCTGTAATATACATAGATAGATAGATTAAAATACCTATAATGTGCAAAAAATATATATACAGAATTGAAAACACATTTGATACTTGTTAATATGATATTGATAAAGATAATTGATAATTCAATGTTATATCATATATGTCAACCTATCACAAAATAGTAAATACAATCAAAAGTATGCATCTTGCTCCTAATTGACAGCATCAAAGTTGTCAATTGGTTCAACTTCATTTGAACCATAGTTGAAAAATTTGGACTCTGCAATAGCTTGGCTGACCCAGAAAATTTAAATATTTAGGACTTGGCAAAAACTTGAAGAAAAACTCAGCAATAACTCAGCAAATTTTCCAGATATTAAAAACCACATAAATTTGTAAAAATATTCTTGAAAAAAATAAATATTACTGAATTTAGGGAACATGTTACTGATTTCCTTCATATATAAATCAAAATTAGAGTTTACTACAAATCATAGACTGAAAAATGAGTTCAGACTTCAAGACATATCAACTTCAATGTTCTATATAAATAAAAGTTACAAATTAGACAATTATTCTAAAATTAAAGTTCATAGAAGTTTGCTGCCGCCGTGTGGGTGCCCTTTCATTTGTCATAACCTTGAATATTGATTTATGACTTCAAAGAAGGTGGGAAGAGAGCACAAAAAAGACATTGGAGACACAGTTGAATGCGAAGAAATTCATTGTTCATTGCAGACCTGAAATTCATGTGAAGGAGAAATCTTAAGTCTAGAAATCAAAGGAATTTGTGTGAAGGAGAAATCTGATGTCCAGAAATCGAAGGAAATTGTCTGTGAAGGGAAACAAGTGAAAGACTCATGAAAGAGAAACATGTGAAAGGATATGGTTGTGCAACAAAGGAATGGCACACAAATTTATAGTTGCATTTTCTGTTTGAGCAAGAGCACACAAAATACTAATCATGAGTCTAAAAGGGCATCCAAAAAAAGGACTCCAAATCAAGGCAATTCTTGACAGAAATAATGAATTTTCTTGCAAATTTTTGAGTGATTTACTTGTGAGCCAGATTGACTGACAAGTTTTGCAAGTACCACTCCCACAAGCTACATCATGTGTAGGAGCCACCTTATCATCTAAACTGACAATAGCAAGCTCTAAAACAAATGAATCCAAGTTGGTACACTCCAGGGTTATATCCCAATTCTTCAACACCCCTTGCTTGTAGTCAACTTCCTTATGTGACAGGAGGTGCAAGTTGAAATGCACATAGACCAAATCTTTTGTTTTTATGCAGCCAAACAATTGCACTTAATTGAGTGGATCAAGGAGTATGTACTCCGATTCCACTCAACCAAAGAACTTGCAACATATTAAAATTGGTGACAAATTCAATACAACATTTGCAATTATAAAACATTAACAATACTATATAGCTGCAAAATATAGTAAAGATATAAGATGATTATGAAGAGAGGAATGAAAGGGGAGAAGAAGAGATATAATCAGGAAGGAAATAGAAAATATGGATCAGTCAGAAATCTGGAAAAGCAGGAGATAGGAAAGAAGAATAAATTATAAGAATTATTGCCAAGAATATATTTGAGCAGTAAGTTTAATGTGCGTGCGTGTGTGTGTGTGTGTGTAAAATACATATCTATACATATATATATATTCATACAAAGGTAATTATTGTAAATTGAAGCCAATTAGAAACATATATATGTACACACACACACACAATTATGCAATAATGATACTTGCAGCAATTATTGAGCCTTAGAATTAATTATGATTCTTTAATATGAATATGGATAATAGATTCTAATTCGTTTGATCTACACTAAGCAATATCTTTTGAATATTAAGAACAGGTCAAACAACAAGGCAATTTGAGGAGATCAACATAATTATCTGCACTCAACGGACAAGGGCAGAAGTCAACAATCGTTAATATATTTGCATCTTAGAATATAGCAGTGTTATATTTTAGCAAGTATTGTGGTATGCTCTATCATGATTATTGTGATATATTTATTGTTGTCTTTTACCAATCAAACATAAGGTTGAAGGAAGGAAGTTAGGGGAATGCAGTCTGTGGGCTCTCCCAAGCTAAGTAGGCCACCTCAAGGGTGGAATTGTCTTAGTCTAGACGTTCTTTGCCACTTGGGGCCAAGGGGTGGGTTGTCTTAGTTTGGACACTCATGCTCTTGGGCTTAGATGGGTTGAGTAGTGATGCAGAGCAGGGAGGAGTTTGACAAACAATCACAATTCAAACAATCTTTCATTCACAAAAACTCCAACTTGGTATTCAACTCACCAATTCACTCCTATTCCCTTGTAGCATATCAAATAGAGAAAATTGTGCATATCTTTTAGGAGACTCTTCAAACCCACAAAAGGTTTTGCATTCTAGATACCCTTTAAGCTCTCTAGAAACATACCTCAAAAGATCACAAGGTTTCTTTGGAACATATCCCACAAATTACTACTGCTACACTGGCACAAAACCCCAATTAGGTCACTTTTACAAAGCAACTACCTTGAAATCTTTTCCCTGACCACAAAACTCAATTCCAATGTTCAACATAGGTCACAAATGGACTGATTCAGCAAATTTTGGCCAATAAAACAACCACAAATTCATTTAAACCCATAATCCTTACTTAGGCTTGTTTAGGCTTGTACACGGAGGGTTTATTGGTTCTATCAACTCCACGCCTTAGTTCACCTTTCCAACACCTCAGACACATCATTTAAGGTCTTCCCATGCTTTCCAAACCATCTTCCACTCCTTTCCAATGTCTTCTCACCAAACTTCAACTCTTAGCCATCATTTTTGAGCCAAAACTCATGAAATTACAACTAGGGCAGCATCAAAAAGCCTTCAAACCCTAGATTTACAAACTGTTTACAGAAAAAAAAAAACACTCAAACTTCCTTCAAATTCAATGAAACCGACTCAAACCAACTTTGAATGATAGAGGACTCAATACTCCATCCAACCAAAGGTGTTTCAGATCATTAGTAGACTGTATGTGACTGTACAGTTAACTGTAGCAGCATAAAACACAGAAATTTGACAGAAAAACAGAGCTTCTTTATTTCTTAATCATTCAAATCTCTTCCAAAGAGTTTCCTCGAAGTTTACAAAGCCTATTTGAATGTTTTCTCACACCAACCAACGGTTGCAACTACCTTTTGAATGCTCTGACTGTTCAACTTCCATTTCCTTGCATTTTTGCATTTTTGCAACTTTTCATTTTGACAACATTTTACAAGAATTAACACAAAACTTGACACCCATACCTAGAACCGACTCAAAGTGACTTAAAACATTTGAAATGGTCTATTATGACCTTATTACATCACATTAAGACTCTAAACACCCAAAACTATCAAATGACCATATTTACATAAGTTATTTTGGTGCCCCTGCACCAAGTAGTTTACAAGCACCCCTTTCAAGGCTTTCCTATCAAGCCAAACTATGACTGGTTGTTAGGATGGATTCAAGGAGTTTCAATCATAAGAGGGGCGGATAAGGCAGCATGGATAGGGAAAGCAGGTACAAGTTTATCCACCAAGCACGCCACCCAAGGATGGAATTGTCTTAGTTTGGTTGTTCCTGCCGCTTGGGCCAAGGGGTGGGTTGTTTGGGACACTCGTGCTCTTGGGCTTGGTATGGATAGCTTCAGGTGGACTTATCATGTTCCTCATCCACATCCTATTATGATTAAGACTTCCACTATGCATTATGGATAACGTGTAGATAGTTTTAAAATAGTTATGTATCTACATGATTTAAATAGATAAGTCATTAATGTTGATCATATGAAATATATTCCAATGGCATCTAACCTAATTGCAAGATCTAAACCAAGGTTTATCTAGCTTAAGGCATTTAATTGGTGAGTTAAAAACCCTAACTGCATTATATTTGTGATTCTAGGGCAAGATTTAGGGCAATCCTGGAAGGGGACATTACAATTGGTATCAGAGCCTTAATCCTGTCAACTTGCAGACAAACCGACTTACGTGTATTCATGTGAATACTTTGTGACTTACGTGTACTCGTGTGTATACTTCGTGACTTACATGTATTCATGCGACTTACGTGCATTCAGGTGTATACTTTGTGACTCATGTGTATTCATGAGTATACTTTGTGACTTATGTGTATTCAAGTGTATACTTTGTGATTTCGTGTATTCATGTGTATACCTCGTGACATACGTATAGTTTGTATTCGTGCATATACTTCATGACTTATGTGTATTCACGTGCATGCTTCATGCTTCTTGTGTATACTTCATGTATTGTGTGTATTCACGTGTATGCTTCATGCTTCCTATGTATACTTCATGTATTACATGTATTCACGTGTATGCTTCATGCTTCTTGGGTATGCTTCATGTATTACGTGTATTCACGTGTATGCTTTATGCTTGTGTATATTTTATGTATTATGTGTATTCACGTGTATGATTCATGCTTCTTGTGTATACTTCATTTATTATGTGTATTCACGTGTATGCTTCATGCTTCGTGTCTTACGTGTATACTTTGTGTACTGAGTATATCTATGTGTTTGCTTCATGCTGATATGTCTTCAATAGGATTACTCCATATGATTACTTTATGAAAACGTTAAAAACTTTTGCACTAACAAATTAACTTATCTAATATTGAATTAATGAAGAGTTGTGACTATTGAAGTGAAAGATGTGACTCCCTCAAAACTTGTGATATAAAAGGGAGAGCATTTCAAAAAGACATCCATAACATCATTGAAGAATTCAATTAAGAATAGAACCTTAAGCAATGTTGCAAATAAATTAATTTAGGTCCTCACGAGTACTGATGATATGAGGAAGGTTGTGACTCCTAATATGAAAGGTTGTGACTCTTCAAAGGTAAAAGTTGTGACCCTTCGAATAGGAAAGACTATGACTCTTTTATAACAAAGGGCGGTCACTCATTTGCGAAGGGTGGTGACTATTAAGGAATAAATCTATCCAAGGGTCTTCTTCTCCCAAGTCCTATCCTTGATCAAAGTAACTCCACATTCAGGATTAAAAGGACTTCAATATTAGGTACCTTAGATAAATTTGATACAAATCAAGTTACAACAAAATTGTTACATAAGCTTATGCTAAGTTACATTATGGGCCCATAACCCACAAATCCCAGGATCATTCTCACCGTTCAACCTTGGGATAAATTGATATGATTTAATAAATCAGATACTTTCCCAAGATATCAAAATAAATTTAGTACCAAACATGGAGATATGGCAAAGAAGGGTGACAACCTCCAATTGAATTAGAAGATGGAACACGAATTGGAAAATAGGGTAAAAAATATAAATTTAAGTCCTATTGCTTACTAGGAATGCTAAACTATTGTAAATCTTTTTGATTGACTTGATCAATCCCATAAATTTGTAGTTAAGTGTTAATTACTTATGGGAATGGCAGATGTTTGACTAAAACAATATAGGCTCCCCATTAGAAACAAACTTGCCTCAAACTTTGTTTCAATGTTTACACAAAATGAAACATACTTTATCTAAGGGAAAATTATCATTCAAACATCTAGGTCCTTTACACAAATGCAAAAGTGATTTGGCACAAAGGAGTGGATCTTGATATTCACAACATTCCCACAATCCATCATGATTTTAGATTTCAACAAAGGGTAATGAAGGATTTGTATCATTGCCTAGGATCCTTGCAGTGATGAAATGAGAGAAAATTTGTCTTAAGTAACAAATCTTGCCAATTTCCAAAACCTTGGTTTTGTTGTTGAGAGATATTGGGAAATAGCAGTACATAAGACAATAAAATGTCCTCATACTTTAGAGGATGGTATTAACCTTATTAGTAGTTAAGTTGAGATAAGTATCCTAACAACTACTCTCCAAGCCTCCAAGGACATCATTGTAGTATAAAGTGAGACATAATCAAATTATTTCATGGCATTGTAACAGAAACCGATTACATCACAAGAAGGAACAATGTCTAAGAAGTATAAATCTATGAAGTTAATTTGGGATCCAAGTATTGGCAAAAATGATTCAGCGACAAACAAAAATTGCTTGAGGACAAGCAATCTTGGATGGGGCGGACTGTCATGCCCCCGTAATTGCAACACTAAAGCATTAAACGTTGAAATGCAAATAAACAAATAAAATAAATAACAAAATACATTATTAAAATATAAATACAAATATTAACAATTTAATATAATTATAATTATCATATTGCAATCCCATAAGAATTGTATTAAGTCAGCAAGCAGCGATAAAGTTTATTACAAAGCCAGCACTCATAACTAATATGCAGCGATTACATGTTATTAAAGGCTGCAGCGATCCTTAGATGAGTTGAAGGCAGCAGTTTGGAAATATGGGGATTATTATTAATGGACAGCAAATAATATATTCAAGAGCAGCGATTATATCTGTGTGAAGGAAGAGATTAAAGTGCATGAGAAAGCAGTGATCATGTATGAAGAAACAACAATTAAAAGTATATGGATTAGTTTAAAACAGCAATTGATATAAAGGAGGTTTGCCAAACAAATAGTCATGTCTTTATAAAAGTCATGTCTATTAATTGCCATCAATTAGAGATTTATCTGGCTTAAGGCGTTTAATTGGTGAGTTAAAAACCCTAACTACATTATATTTGTGATTCTAGGGCAAGATTTAGGGCAATCCCTAAAGAGGACATTACAAGATTCCAAAAGACGGCCCACATGCTTATGTACGAATCACCAATTGTTGATCCTTTTGATCCACTAGACAAAATGACCCAACATGTCACTTTGGACACTACTAAGAGACAAAAGGACGTTTGATTGAGTGTTCAAACTACACTGAAATCTTAGAAAATCAAGTCCTTGAAAAAGCGGACGAATGAACATAAAGCCTCATCAATCAGCTATTCGCAAATTGTGAAAAGCAATCTACAAGCTAAGCAGGAAAGTGCAATTGTAATTGATCAATCTCATATCTGATGGACTTGATTGCTCCAAGTATGTAGGTGGGCCCCAAAGCAAGCATACAAAGCATTTGATTGAGTGTTCAAACTTAGACTAAAATAAAGGTTGGTGGATGTTCAAATGAGCCATCAATATGATGAAACAAGGCCTTTGATCAACTATTTGTGGATTCAATAATTGGCCTATTCTCCAATCCCTTATTTGCAAATGGCCATAGAATTGAGGACAAATGCCTAACAACTATTGAACTAACCAATGAGATAACAGAGTTAATAAAGATAAAATGCACAATCAAAGATGACTTCGGAAAATAATGGATTGCATACTGCTCCAATTAACGACTCCACCACTAATATTGACTTTTCCAGAAGCAATCATTATAAAGTTTATCAGATTCAACTCACTTTGCAACATTTGCAAATTAATCCAACACGAATCAAGTGAGATCAAGGAGCTGAGCAAATTTACAAGAAGAGCACAAAGAATTGCACATAAATTGGATCAAAAGTGTTTAATAGTGAGTTTATGGTCTGCAGCCTCATTTGTTAATTTTTTGAAGGATTAGGGTTGAACTGAAATTAAATTGTAGGGTTTTCAATTGAATTGTGTAAGGCTTGAGTTTTCCTAGTGCACAAGAGTGATTTAGGAGATTGGAATTGTTGTAGGAATGACTTGTTCAGGGATTGAATCTAAAATTTGGGGATCCTTAATTTGAATTAAAAATTGTGATTTCTAGGACCAAGATACTTAACCCTAATTTGAATTTATCAAGCCTATGTTGAATGAATCTTAAGCTTGGCATCCAACTACGTTTAGGGAAAATTGCAAACTGAATTCAAATTAGCTTTGGCAAAAGTGAACAGAATTGTTGAGTTCCAACCAAATTTCATCTGAAACTCCATAAATCTGAAGCTTAAACCCTAGTTGCTGTAAATTCGTGAAACCTTAATCTAAAGATGAGCCTGAAATTTCCATCATTTCCTCCAAAAAGGCCTAGGGTAAGGAGAAAGATTTGAACCTCTGAAATTATTCCAAGATGTCAAGGCCAATGAGAAAGATGCAACACTTTGTTCAATTGGTCGAGAACTTTTCTTCCATGCATGAGACAAGAGCAAAGTCCATGCCCACTTAGCAACATTTGAGGGTATGATCTGGGCAAGGTGGTGGTTCCAAATTGCTTCAAAAAATCAAAATATTATCACATGGACCAGCAACCACTATGATGAAAAGCTTAGAGTAGTTAGGTAACAATGCAAGTAATCATTTTGGATTTAACTAAGGCTGCAACTAGAGAAAGATTTGACCTGAAGGACAATTTGAAAGCTTTGCATCAAAGGGGCCTAAAACAAGATACGACCACAACAAGCACTTGCACTAAAGTGTGGAGCTATAGAGGCATGCATATTATGTAGGCAATAAGCCTTATCATGTGAGAAGCACAATCAATAATGCAATGGAGCCATTCGACGCAAGGATGTTTGAAATTTATTTCAAATCACCCTCTCATGTTTCTATCAAATGATTGGAAGTGATAATGATCAAATGGTAGACGACCCCACACTAGTGTTTCTTTGTGCTATTTTATATGCATACAATCCAATTTTGTATAATTATGGGAGGTTTTGGTCCAAAATAATTGACCAAGAGCTTATAAATTATAAAAGGACTACTACAAATGCATATTAAAATGTAGTTGAAGAAATTGAGGATGCAAAGATTTGCTAAATATGTTGTTTTTCGGCAGGTTCTTGAAAGGCTTATATAATTGTGGAGAATACATATGGAAAGACATCACAGAGAAGAATAAGCCAAATTTGAAGACCATTTTGTCATCCCACTATACAAACTCATCTTTGGGCATGATAAGACCAAGGTTGGGATTAGCTTCAATGAAGATGTCGAGGCCTCACCAATATAGTATCCCAATTGATCCTAGCCATAATTGGACCAGCTGGTGGATCCACCCAAACTGTACATACAACAAAGCATATGGGTGAAAAGTGCTTACTTACAAGTTACCACTACATGCCCCAATCAAGTTAGTAAGTTTAGAATTGATCAAACAAATTTGGTTTTTTGATGAAGATTTTGGCACAATTGGAAAGAAGACCCTCCTAAATTTTTCTTTTAGCATAAGTGATTTGAATTTTGGGCACAAGTGTGTTGTCCAATGTGCCACCCAATTTTGCAGCAAATTTGTACATCGTCCAAATATCATAAAAGACATGATCTTGAAAAGTTCATCAATGCCCAAATGATTGCTACTAGAAGGAAGAGTGAGTATCACCGTGACCCCTTAGAGCTAGAAGACATGACCAAAAATTGTATAGACTATCCTAAATCTGTCTAAAGAAGATCAATCTGGAGCAAAGCCCAAGCTATAGAGGCCAAAAAGAAAAGGGAAAACCCAAATCACCCTTGAGAATGAGCCGAAATAAAAGGCCCTATTGAGAGAGTGGATATAGTAATGAGTGATACGTACAAATTTATAGATCTTCAAAAAATAAAAGACAATAACCGGCTGAATAGGAGGAAGAGGAAAGTTAGGAAGACCTAATGGTAATAGCCAAGAAAATTGTTGCTTCCATGGAGTTGGAGCAAAAACATGAGGAAGAAGTCAAGGAACATTTTTCTGCAAAAGCAAAAGATGTAGTTGAGGGGGTTTGCCAACAAGCCAAAGAGCAAATTGTACCACAAGAGCCCCAAGCTGAATTGGAAATAATTCAAGCTCCTGACATTCAAACACTCCAAGACCAAAGGCTAGTAGAACATCATTTGTTGTTAAGCGATGGTGAATTCATCAAAACAAAGGAGTCAAAAATTTTGTGCTTGCATACAGATAGCAAAAGGGCCAAGGTGGGGTGAGAGTTGCTAATGAAGCTACAAATGAAGAGCAAGATACAACAGGAACAAGCTTTAGACCACCTTCCTTTGCTACAAAGATTGATATAGACAATATCACACCTGAGCAAGGAAGGGAAATGATCAAGTATTGTGGCTGCTTCTTATTTCATAGATGAGACATTGCACAGGCCATGGTGTTACATAACATGATGAGGAACTATGACACCAACCACATACTCAAGCAAAGCCTCAATTCTACAAATATTGTTAAATATTTCTATAGAACTAAACTTAATGTGGACAAACAAATGCTACCAACATGGGTTGTAGCTCCCCCTCATAAAAATCCAATGAACCAACTAGCTCCGGAAGAATCCAAGAGACAACCAACTTTGTAGTGAGTTCGGGAGGTACACATACATGTTTCTTCCAAGGCAATCATGGATTATGCCCAATTTAAGTTCTACAATATCAAGAAGAAAGTTGTTGATTGTTAGGAAAAGGTGTGTTGTCCACCTTGCAAAATGTTATAATGTAATATTTTATTATTATGTGGTGCACCTAGGAAATCTAGGGATACGTGCATCACATGGGTTAGCATTCTTGAGGCCACTTTATGTGTTGTATGTAACATTGTGTTAAATATTTAATGTGGGGTTGCATATTGGGATAAATATTTAATATTGGGAAAACTTAGTATCAAAATGAAATGTGGGGGTTAATGGTTTTGTAAGCTCATGGTATTAGTCACATGGTTTTATGTAACACCACTTGGTGGTTTTGTGTGAGCTTGTTTCTATAAAAACAAACACATGGGTAGTTGTCTAAAGTTGGATAGTTGGCTTTTTGGCTAAAGGGTTGAGAGCATCTCTTGTTAGCATTTGTGAGATTTGAAGCATGGCATGGGATGTGTGGTCACATTCTCGTTCACATGGAGTGTTTGTAGAGGGCTTGATGTTTCAAAGGTATTTATGGAGAACTCTGAAGATGTATTGTAATCTTTATTGTTGAATAATGCATGACTGATGGATGCTTT
Source organism: Sequoia sempervirens (assembly GCA_007258455.2). Classification (NCBI taxonomy): domain Eukaryota; kingdom Viridiplantae; phylum Streptophyta; class Pinopsida; order Cupressales; family Cupressaceae; genus Sequoia; species Sequoia sempervirens. Next base: position 101,720,423 of record VDFB02049217.1, on the reverse strand, counting down.
TGGAGGCTAGGTTTTTCTCTCTTGAGGATTTTCCTAGAGTATATCTTGTGTAATCTCTGATGGTATGTTGTCTATTCTTTTGCATATGGATTCTAAATACTTGTTTGCGTAAAGCTCTCTATTTGGGTTATATGGAAATTATCTTGGGTGGATGCATATTTACTTCATTGATATAAAGGCATTGGAAGAAGAGAGTTTGTGGCTCACTAGAGATGCATGACATAAGTTCAACTTGTCCGACTCTCAAATACTATAAACTAAAATAACCAAACATGTAAATAAATGACAAATGCAATTAGCTTATCAAGGTTTTTGCAAAGTGGATTGAAATCTCTAAGTTCCATGCAAAGTTATAAATTTTGTAAAATATGACATCCAACTCAAGGTGTGGCGCACCCCAATAGATGAGATTAAATAGAGAAAGTGCGAGACAATTTTAACAGACAAAACATCCTTCGTTTATGGCATTCGAATCAATAATTACCCAGCAGAGGCAATTTAACAATAAAAAAATAAGCAATTAATGATGCCTACCATGGTCATGACCCAAAACACAACCTTTACCTGCGTAACCAAAACTTGCAAAATTCCCCTAGATGCTCCTTTTTATTTTGTCCAAAAATAAATTTGAAAGTTTCTTCCATCATTAAAGAGAATAATTTAGAAATGTAAACTGAATAAACGATAGAAAGACATATTTAGATCATCTGTACGAAGCGTGTGGAAGAGAGACCAGAAACGTTGGCCAAATAAAGAAATGAAAAAGCTTAAACTAAAGACATACCTTGTCAGGAAGGCATTCGATGCTGAGCTCGTTGCCAATCTTAGCTAAGCAGGTGATGGCTCTGTTTAGGGTTTTAATGGCATTCCCGCTCATTGCACACTCCATCTCCGATATTCAAATTTAAGAAGAATTTCCTTCACACAACAGAATGACAACACTTACTCTTTACATATTCTTCTTTTGGGGGAATCCCTTGGAGCTGTACGTTTTACTACTTTTCGCGCCACGCAGGAAAGTCAAAAACAAAGTCGACCTTTCCAATAGCAAGTGGAGGCAAGTTGAAAGAATTCAAAAACATTTGATCACTACTAACATCAAAGTCAAATCTTCGGTTCCGTATGAGATTCTCTTGGCTGAAACTGGTATGTTCCCGTTGGAGGCATCTGCTGTCATCCGGTTAATAAGTTATTTAAAAAAAGTTGAGAACATGGATTTGCACCGCTGGCCCAAAATGGTTGTTGGGGAGGAGCTAAACCGTAGAAAGAAGACTTGGATGAAGCAAAATAGCAAGTGGTTGAACAAATGGAACATTAAACTACATGAGTGCCCCAACACTAATGCTGAGATAAAAAAGTTTGTGCTAGAAAAGTTTAGGTCTACTATGTGGACTAAGCAGGTTGGCCGTAAAAAGTCTCATTATATCCAGGAATTCAACCCCACGTGGGAGCATGATGAGAAAGACTATCTAAAGGTTACAATTAAAGGCAAGGCTAGGCTTTTGATCGCTCAATTAAGAACCGGGTCACACCATCTTAGATGCGAGACAGGTAGGTGGGCTGTCCCCAAGGAGGCTTGGGAACAACGAACTTGTATTTTTTGCAACAAAGGGACTGTCGAGACTGAATGGCACTTCATGATTGAGTGTGCTGCTTATGATGATATCCGTATCCAATATGAAGACATTTTGAAGGTGGATAATCTAAATGAACTTTTTAGGGAAGCTAGGCTCCTCAAGATTGCTAGCTTTCTGATCAAGATCTACAATAGAAGGGCTGACATGGAAAAGAACTTGAAAATGGTTAAAGTTTCAGGTGCTTGGTCCCATAGACTGATGGTCTCGTGGACGTCATTAAAAACCATTCATTCATTCATTCAATATTTCAGATGCATGATCAATCAAACTACCTAGGTAGATTTTAAGGTTTGATTTTTTTTTAATAACAATCAATTGAGGTTTTTTATTTTTTATTTTAAATAATTTTCAATAATAGGTATTACTTTATAGAAAATAAGTATATTATACTAATTCAGAAAAGATAGAGGGAACAGAATTACACAAGCTTTAGGCAAGGTAAAGTTCTAAAAAAGAAAATGAAATAAAATAGTTATGGTTACATTATTATGTAGTGAGAGTTATTGAATTAGTGAGGAAAGGAGAAGGCGGCTCAAAATCAAATAATTTTCTTAGTCATGTAAGAGGTCTTGGTTATTAAGAAATTAGTTCCATCTTATAATGGTTTCTTCTTTATTTCATTCCTCATAAGTTGTTTGTCATTTCTCATAAAAGAGATAGTCAAACTCAACTAGAGACTTTACCACCATTTGACCAACCTAAGGCACTTCTATCATGTGGCTAAGAAATAACAAAAGGCACACATGTCTACCAAGACCATCCACATCCTATGTGTTGAGTAGAGCCATGTGAACCATAAAAATTATGCCTAGTATGATCATTGTGACTATAGCTACATCTACATCCACAAGGAAGAGATGGGCCCCTATGAGAAGGGAAAGGTGGCACACATGCAAAAATACAAGGAGCATTGGTGCAACGTTCAATAAGAGACTACAAATAGTTAAATTTTAAGGTAACTGTGTTAGCTTGCAATTGAATCTGTAGAAGAATATTAGAACAAATCATAGACTTGGTGTATAAGGAAAAATGAAAGTTAACTAAATCTCCCAAAAAAGAAGTAAGTTTTATCTTTCTATATATTAAATGGAATCTCAAGTTTAAATTCATCCTAAATTTGAGTAAACTTTGCTTACATTCATGGCTAGTTATCTAGAAGAATCATGTGCCAAGAAAAGAGCTCATGACTAAAAGGACAACAAGGATTCTCGAGTGTTCTTGATCACCACAAAAAGGACAACAAGGATTACTAACACCCATATGGATCAAATGAGAATCAATTGGGAGGTTTTGTTAAAGAATACATTGAACAAAACGAGATTGGGTTCCAAAATAGATAACCAAATTACCTAAAATCTTTGTTTTTGTATAGTAGTCATGGATTGTAGACTCTAACTATTATTAAAGTTTTAAACCATAGGCAAATGTAGAGACGATCGTGAGTAACCTTAACAAGGTTTATAAGTATGGAAAGGGGTATCATGATACCATTTCCAATCTTTCCACTAGGGCTAGTGCATCTAACCACAATCTTGTGAAGCATTTCAGGAGGAACTAGATCAACAATGATGTAAAAAGACTCAAAATCCCAATAGGAAAGTTTGTACTTTACCTTGGCTTTAGGCCAAGAGAGGTGATTTCTTATGGATTTGGCAAAGAGATCTGAATTAGATTAAATCCCTTTATGAAAAATTAAGAGCATGAATCCATGGGACTTTGGCTAAAGTTTGATCCTAGAAAGTGATCATAGGAGATTACCAAAGATAGTGTTAGTTAATAAAAACCCCATTTTTAAATTCATTCCCATTCCATATTAACCAAGGTTTAATATCTTCTAAGATTTCCATGTGCTTTTACCAACAAAAGTGTCATGAATTTGCACAAACTTCTCCATAATGAAAATGGATTCAAAACCTAGCCCTCTCCAAGCCTATCTACCACAAGGAACCCAAAAATAAATATAGTGCTACAACAAGATTTTATATGCCTCATTCCCTTGAGTGCTTTGATAATCCATTTAGCACACAAAGCCAACACTTGATGATGGGTATCAATAACACCAATCCCTCGAGAGTCACGAGGAAGACAATAGAATTCCTAAGTGATTATGTGGAAGCCCTTTCCCTACTCAAAATGAGACTGTAGGGAATCCCTTAATAACTTTTCAAATTTATAGTAGGAAACCCTAAAAGGAGCCTAGCAAGAAGAGTAGTAGACATGAGTGGTTGCAAGCATCTTTAAACAAGCGTATAATTTCCTTTCAATTTGAAGTTTGGATTTCTAATAATGCAATTTACAATCCAAGGGTTTGATCTTAATTGGTTTAAGCATTGAATTCTCATTTTGGAGACCCAAGTTCAAATCCCAAAGGGACATCTAATATGGAATTATAAGTTGTGACTCTTGGTCTCCCATAGTTGGCTTCTAGTACATGGAGGTAGTTTCTAAATAAGTGGATTTCTAAGTTGTGACTCTTAGTCTTATGTAGGTGGTTTTTACTGTGGTTTCTCGAAAGGAGATAGTGTTAGTCTCATTGTTGTGCTCACAAGAGCTTGCATTGGTCTCATGTCGATGCTTGTATGAGCAAAAATATTTATAAATGATTAGCAATATAAAAAATGCAATTTCCTCTCAAAATGCTTAATGATATATTTCCAAAGAGAAGAAGAAGAAGACTAGAAAGCAAAAGGGATTCCAAGAAACCTAAATATTTCACCATGATCGATCCATTTCTACCCAAAGGAATTGAGCCAATGAGGCTTGAACAAGAAACATTTATGGTTGCATTAGGTTTTTTCCACTAATGCAAGACCGTGAAACTAAATTGAAAGTCAAGACATTGCAAAGAATGCTTTACATTATCCTCTTCTTCTAAAATAAAAATAAATAATCAATAGAAAAATAGCCATTAGTGTGCTATTGATCAACATTGGGAAGGGAAATACCTTTAACATGCTTATGAGAAATAACATTAGCAAACAAGTAGTCAAATCCTTCTACAACCAATGCATAAAGAGTAAGGGCAAGCATACAACATTGTTGAATAGACTTGAAATTTTGAAAAGAGGAGGATAACCTACCATTGATGGGGAGGAAAGTAGAGGCATCTTCAAATTATTGATGCATAGAGTTGTTGGTTCCCAAATCCCTAAATCCAAGTCATTCTCTAAGCATTAGAGGTGTCGAACCCAAAGCAACAAACCTATAACTTATGATCAAGCAAGACAATTGTGGACCAATTTACTAAGGTGGCTAAGACCTTCTTCAACTTTGGGCTCAACTAGACGAAAGGGGCTTCCTAGAGGTATCCTTAGTAGGATTACTCACAACTTAAGATGAACAAACTAAAAATGTTGCAATAGTATCTAGTGTATTATTGGTCCCAAAGGTTGTCACTAGACCAAAGACCAACTTACTATATAAAAGACCTTTTATTAACATAATAAGCACATCATTGCACAACTACAAGATGTGGATATGCATATCATGACTCCTAAAGGTATGAACATTTATGGATAACTAAAGATTTTTCCCTGGTTATATTACTGAATTATAAGATGCATACAAACTAATTTCCTATTCCTAATCTACTAGTGTAGGATGTTTTTAGTTTGAGCATATGGTGGACCATTGCTTCCAGGATCAATGCTTATTCCATTGGGTTACAGATTCATAGTGTACCATGAGAAACAACATATTAAAATCACAAAAATAATATAAATTATGTAGATACATACACCATAAATAATGATATTAAATAACTAGGCATTTTTTAGTTATCCATCCCAAACTACAAAAATCCATATGCAATAAAGAAGAGACCATTACAAAGCTTGTAACAAATTTAAATGTTCTCATATTCATCAAGTCTTCACTACATTCATACTAGCAAGTGTGGCAATAAGAAACCCTGAGCTAGAATTTTCCCAAAGATCCACAAATGAAATCATGGAGACATTCAATTACATAAACCGGTTACAATGTTAATACCTCTTTGTGATATGCAAAATATGTTGCTCTAATGGTGACTATATTTTTAGGTTTGAAACCCTAGAAGCTCCTCAACACTTATAGTCACATGAAGAGCGTAAATGACTTACCCCTTGAATTTTTAAAACTTGCAAATATATATCACTCGACATAGTTGAGCATCCTTGGGAAAGGAACAAGTTCGTTTGCAACTAAAGAGGTTTCCCATGCCTGCATGTATCACCAATTTCATACCTTCGTATGGAAAATCCTGCCCTTGAGGCATCCATCAATACCTTAAGGCATGTGGGGTTCCTCTTCTCTTTAATCATATTAATTATGATTATTAATGGTGTCCTTTATTTTTAGGTGTGCTTACCAAGGTTGAGCCTATAAAATCTACAAATAGGATGCCTTTTTGTGATCAAAGGACCATCGAGTGTTGTAAGAATTAAATATGTTGTCATGGCATCATGGATCTTATAGGGAGATAGGAGTAAATGGGTAGGAATATTAGCATTTTAGATTTGTGACAAACCATTTCAATCTTTCGAGTAGTTTGAAAAACTTTTGAAATGTTGATTTGGCAATGTTTTGAAAATTTGTGAACTCGCTAACACATCATTATTACAACTCCATCTTAAAACTCTACCAACATTTTGATGAGTTTGTGAACTTTCAAACTCACCAGCATATTTATCTTGTTAGTACTGCAATGAGTTTACAAATTGATTGACATTTTTAACCTATTTGGACTTCGATTGGGAGTAAACCTTGTCAACATTTTTGGCAATTAGAAAACCCTAAAAACCTCCAACACCTTGCTTATCAGCATTTTGATAAAATTTTAAACTTGTGAACTCACTAACACATTATTTCAATAGACTTTAGTTGGCCCTTTTTAGATTTTTTGGAAATTATGGCCAACCTAAAACTGATGTCAATATTTTGGAGAGTTTGTAAACTTTTGAACTCATTGACATATTTGCTCGTCAGTACCTTAGGCTTATAATGAACCTTATCAACATTTTCAAAGGTTTTTGGACCTTAAAAACCTTTGCCACTTTGCATGTCATGACTTTGACAAGTTTCAAAACCATTAAAAGTGTGATGGATGAGAGGAAAACTTGTCAATGTTTTAAAAAGTTATAAAACTTATAAAAAAGGTAGACATAGGTCCATAGTTGAGGTTTGTTTAAATTTTAGAAACTTCCAAAACCTAAAAGGAACATGGGGGAGAGTTGGAAGTGATCTAGAATAAATGCATGTATTTAGATGCGAGAATGAGAGATGTGGGATTGGGCATTAGAACATGGAAGTTTTGATGTCCAAGGGAAATCAACAAGGAAAGCTTGGGGAGATTTTTTTTTTTAAAAGGAGACGGAAACAAAAAACTATGGATGTTTAGAGGTAGGAAGGATTTCCAAGGGGGAAAAAAAAGGTGTGGGAAGATCTTGCAAAAGTGGACAAGGAAAATGAGGATATTATCTAAATCCACTTCAAAAGTCCATAAAGAAGGATAGAAGGGATGCAAATAAACTTTATGGAAGTGGATAGGAGAGTGTTCGATTAAATAGGTAATCACCTAATAATTAGTTAATTGTTGATTAATTATTAGGCCCATTTTACTTTAATTACTCAAGCTAAACTTATGAGTGTTTTTTATTATTAAATTGGGTTATTTATAGGTCAATTTGTCTCATTCCATAGGATTAGGACACTTGTCACAATCTAATCAAATCCTCACCTAGGGTTTGCATTTTTCTTTTATAAACATTCATTTATATGTTTTAATTAAAATTAATAATACAATACATGTTAATCTCAACATCAAATGTTTTTGTGGATAAATTGTCTTCTCAAGGTTGCATGAGCATAATCATTATTTTTTCTCTTCAAATGTGATAGGTGTTTTGGTTGCGGGTGATTCCTGGGAGCTATGGGGTTCATTATCATCTCCAACTTGGTATTAGAGCTTTAGATTTGCAACCTCCTATTCAAAATTTGAGAGATCTGGGCTTGAGCACAAAATGGACCTTGTCATCACATTCAGAGCAACCAAAAACCTAAAGATCGATTGTTCTTTTACAAAAATCTAAGCAAAAAAATAAGTGACTTTTTGGCTGCACATTTTTTGAGGTAACTACAGAGATCCATACAGTCATACCCTCTTTGTACAATTGTATATTGTTTTGTGCAAATTTTCAGGCCTCTTGCATCATTTTTTGACTTCTTGTGTCATTTTTTGGCCATTTTCTAGCTTTTTCGACAAACTAGGCAATTTTCAAGTGAGACTGGATTTTTTGATGACTTGCACATTTTTTTGGCAAGCTAACATCATTTCTCAACACCCCCCATTTTTTCGTTGTCACCACCTTTGCGAGCGACATCACTAAGTCGCCACCCATTGGCCACTAGCCAAGTTTTTTTTATCTTTTTTATTTGTTTTTGTAAATTGGCCATAACTTTTGCATACGGTGTCAAAATTGGGGAAATGAGATATCATAAGAAAACTAGTTCTATATACTCTCTAGTGGTATAGATATCATCATCAATTTTTTTCTACAAATATATTTTATTCTTAGTCAAATTCAAATCATCATTTTCTTTTTTTGAGCTCACAACTTTTCACTTGTATCTCCAATTTTTGTGATTCTTGTGGCATTGGGAAGGTATTTCAAAGCCTCTTCATATCCATACATGAAAATTTTCTAGAATTTACCCCAAGATTTTTTTTTGTGATTTCACATTCTACTCAATTACTTGGACGTCTTGACACCTAGAAAATATTTTTTTGTGTGAGATGACTTCATTTGATTTGTGTTACATGTATTAAGGTTATCAGTCTCTGATTTTTTCATTTGATAAAGTATCATGGGTTATTTTGTTCATCCTTTTATGGTCATCTCGGAAAAGGATAATTATGAGTCTTGGTGAAACAACATCCTGACACATCTTAAGTGGATTGATCTTTTGTCTTATCTTTATGGACTTATACCTATACTGGACACACCAAGGAGTACATCAACATGGGTATTATTAGTGATCTTGTTGTAGGAGTGATTCATTCTAGTGTTGATCTTGATACTTTGTGTGATGCATTGGACATTGATTGTTCCCACATACTTTGGACTCATCTTTGGGAGATCCATGGAGATCCTCATATCAAGCTCCATTCCTAGAGGATCCTATTGCAAATTATCTCATTCTTCTCGTAGGTGCAAATTGTATACCCTTTGATGATGATACTTTAGAGGAGCTTGATTATATCATAGGTCTTTCATGCTACAATGGTATAAAGACTTGTCATCGTGTTCCCAATATTCAGACTGAGACCCAATCTCCATCTTCTATTGTTCTTGATCATCTTGGCATTGCCACATTTTTGGTCAAGCTATTGGTTTAGTGCAACAAGACATTCATCTTCTTCCATACATAGATACTCTAGATTCAAATCTTGCAGACATATTGTATATCTCCATCTATACTCAATCAATTGATGTAGAAAATGCATACAACTTAACGAACCAATGAATCCCTTATTAAGTAATTCATTGTCTTGGAGGTGCGTTATTTAATTTGTCAACCAAGGAATTGTAATCTTTAGATGATTTTGGCATTGCATGTGTAGTTGAGAATCCTAAATCTTCCTATTCAATTATGTATAGAAGAGTGACAAAAGCAAATATAATTGAAAGAATCTCGACTAAAATAACTCTATCTGGAAGCAAATTCAAATGAATAGAAATTATTGTGCAGGTGACTATAATAATTACTATAGGTAACTAATCTTGTGAAGATAATAACTTAATGACTCAACTATGTTAGAGCTTATGGTAATAACAATTAATCAATATTCAACAACTCAATTTAACTATAAACCAAGAAATAAAAATTAGCAATTCATTCTACTATAATTAATAATCTAAACTGCAAGGAGTATTGCATTACCTCAAGTGGCCCTTGTTTGAGTTGTTGTAATCCCATAATATCCTTCTTAAAATATTAACTCAGAGATTCAATTAAAATATTGTATCTATCTTTATTGTAAATTGAAAAGATAACTGAGTACAGAGTATTGGATCAATAAAAAGAGCCCCTCAAAGTCAATTCTCACAAGTATAAATGGAAAATGAAACTCGAAGGGATGATCACTCATCTATGCTCTTGACACTGTGTCATTTTACTAGTTCTATCATTCTTTGATTCTTAATTCATGGGGGTTGTTGCTATCCCCTACATTGTGTTGAGTTAGTTTATTCAATCTACTTAACACAAAAAATATAGCTAGCTTGACCTCTCACAAGATTAGATATATATACAAGATCTTTGAGAGTTCAATTATTTTTGGAATGAAAACAAATTGTAAGCAATTGTCGACTCTCCCAAAAACATAGGGAGAGGAATAGGTCTTATTTTAAACAGTAATAAAAAGCTAGTGGAGATAAGAGTGTTAGAATCATATCAAGACTCTACATCTTTAAAGAAGATGGTTATAATTTAAGACATGCTTAAGAGGGCAAGAATTATTGCAATTTATAACCACTATTATTATAAATATCTTCTTTCCTCCATGACCTAATGATAGAACAACATAAAAAATATAGAGTGATCCATAAATGTATCTTGTTCACAATCTTTGACCATTGCCTTCATAGGCTACAAAAAACTACATGTGTTGTAGGTGATCATCCTCTTTGGCTACAATAGACAAGCATCCTTTTGCTACAGGTTGATAGTCCCTTTGTTGTGGGTTGAAAAATCCTTTCCTGTAGAGGTTAGTTTATCTCAAAGATATATGTTTATCATTAGTAACCATAATTAACATAAAACTCTTTTAAATTCTACAGACATTCATAGATTCACACAATCAACTATAATCAATATAATATATCATCCTAAATGCTTTAAATACTTAAAATAAGTGGAAAGGTCTGGGTAATGTCTTTAAAACTTATCAAAAATATTATGAAAGTATGAAACTCAAACAAGGAAAACATGACAATTCTAGGACTCGTCATTTCCCCCAACTTAGCTTTTAGCTTGTTCCCAAGCAGTTTAGGGCCTCTAATTATATTGTAATACAATTTCTCTATAGTCCATAGTGTTAGTGACTCCTTTCCTTTGCTTTAGGTAGAACCCTTTTTATGTAGATATTCTTTCCCATCTGGCTTGCTCTATTGCCCCCTATTTTTTCCTCCTTCCAATATAATGTGAAATTAGATACAAGAGAAGGGGAGGATGAAATTTCAGAGGGAGCCAAGTGATCCTAAAATAATATTGTGAATTCTCAAGTAATTTGATTATGCACTTGATGATGATTCAAGATTGTACTCAACAACAGTGGTTTCAATCACACACTTCTCAAGATCGAGTTCAACTAGCTCCTTCATTGATGGCCTATTCACTTTGTTTTGGGTTTTCTAGTTTGAGTTATGTCTTATAGTTTGTTTGAAAAATCTATCTTTTTCATCTCTAACACAACTCATGCACCTGTATGAATCAATACAATGCAAACCAAGGGTAATTACCTAGGCAAGGTCGACAATTACATGGAATTTCTCCTTGATGTACTAGTAATAATTTGACTTACTAAGCTTTCAGGCCTTTAACATGTCTTTCCTTGAAAATGACACCAAAATTTTGGGATAAAGCTGAGAAGATTAACTTCAAGATTATGGTTATAACTTTAGTTCACAAATTCAGTGTGTTCCTGAGTCAATATAGGGCATAATCTTATGAAAGGTGTAACAACTATATGCTTAAGGGATGAGGTTAGAAGGTTGAGCAAGAATAAAATTCACTTTTAAATTTAGTCAACCACCTAAGTAGAAACCTAACTTAATATCTATGTTTTAATTTTGCAATAGGAACAAGAATAATTTACTATAAGAACAACAATGCTCTACTCTTCCCGTGTTGGTTGTTTTTTGAATTTTTGGTACCATTTTTGGTTGTCTATTTTCATGGGTGTTTCGGGGGGGGGGGCAAGAAGTCTCCCCATTCCAAGGACGTTGTCCCCACTTATATTGTTGTACCTGTGGTGGCAGTAGCCAACTTGTCTGCTTCTGAAAAAGATGTTTTCACCTCATACTTCTATCCTTTTCCCTGGGGAAAAGACTATCAGAATCTCTGGGAAGTTGCCCTTCTCTCCGACGCTTGGTCTTAATTCATTTCTTTTGGAGGAAGCTCTTGCTTCCTACGTGGACAAGTTGGTGGGGTTTGACTCGCCAACCCAGAATAAAAACTTGCGGATTCTTCTTCTTGCTCGGTTACTGGATGGGAAGTTGATGTTCCTGAGGCCCTTATGTTGAAGGTGATGGATAGCCTCAAAATGGATTTGGTTGGAAATTTCTTAGCATTCAGGCCAAATATTGAACTAGTCCGTTAGTGGGCTACTTCCACCTGGAACCTCAAAGGTAGTGTCACCATTAATGCCATGCCTAGAGGTATTTTTTTGTTCTCTTTTGTGGTTTATGAGGATATGCTGAAAGTTTTATTTGGAGGTCCATGGGCCTTTGACCCAAGCTTTAAAAACTTTCTCTCTCTTTGTAAATGGAAACCTGGCTTTGACTCATTGGCTGACTTGGGGGTGTCTGCACCTACTTGGGTTCGACTTCTGGGGCTTCCCCTGGAGTTCTGGGAGAAAGGAATTTTTTAGGGTATTGCTAACTCTTTTAGGAGTCTTTTGGCCATTGATAAAATCACCCAGAAGAGATCGAGACTTGTATATGCTCATATCCGTGTCAATGTGGCAGTTAACACAATTCTTCCTTCTTGTGTTTTGCTTAAGTAAATGTTTGGCAACTAGACCCAACCCCTGGAGTATGAAAATGCTCACCTCTTCTGTCAGCATTGCAAGAGGTTTGGTCATCTTATTGAGTCTTATGTGGCTTTGGGTGAAATTTCAAAAGCTAAAGGTAAGAGGTCTAAAGAAGACTCTTCGACTAAAGCCATGGAATCTAGAGTGCAACCTTCTCTTGTGTCCCCCATAAGGTGTCCATTCCCCTTTTGAAGGATAATGATTTTGAGGCCATTCCCCTTTTGAAGAATAAGGATTCTGAGGTGTTGGATAGTCCTATTGTTGAAGATCAGGAGGTTAAGATCCAAGCTAAGGACCCCTTGAATGTCCAGGGTCTCAAGGCTAACAAGTTAATAAATGGTACTGTGGAAGTCCTAGAAGAGAGTGAGTATGTTATTTAAGAGATATCTCCATCCTTGGAGGAGCTGAATTCTATCTCTCAATTTGGTGCTCAAAATATGAATGAGTCACTGGCCCTTCTTGGCTTCCCTCAAGGTTCAAGTGATAAGGAGCATGATGAGGGATGGTCACAAACCACCTCAAAAAGAAAGAAGAAAAATAAATCAGATGTTGGAGGGGGCAATAAGGTGGGAAGAACCTCTCAAAAGGAAGAAATATTGAAAGATACAGTAAGGGATGTGGCTGCAGGTAAACAAAAAACCTTGGATTTGATCATGGGATCGAAGTCCAAGAAAAAGTAGTTTGGGTTGTAGGCTGTGTTGGGGGGGTGAGGATGCTTATGTTTTTAATGAAGTATGTTTCTTGGAATATTAGGGGCTTTAACAGTCCCTATAAATAGTTTTTGGTTAAGACCTGCATCATGGATAACAAAGTTGATGTCCTCCTTTTACAAGAAACGAAGATGAAGAAAGAAACTTTTGAATAAGCTATTGCTAGTATTTGGCTTGGAGCTGGTTTTTGTGTTTGTGAAGCTAAAGGAGTGTCTGGAGGTATTGCTACCCTCTGGAACCCCTCTAAATTGAAAGGTTCTTTTCATTTTGATAGTAAGTGTGATAAGGAGAAAACGTGGTCCCAGAAACGAGCAGCAACACAAAACATGCAAGAAACCACCTAAACACCTAACACCTCAAGATTGAGCAAATGATTAGCTTAAGAAAGCAAAATGGAACATTTCACCTTGTCGAGCTACTCTTTTGGTTGGCCCTTTGATTCATGACGTTGTATGCTCCTTGGATGGCAAGTAGGTGGGGATGCAAGATAGTTGGAGTTGTATGATAATGGATGCAAATACTAAGATGTGAGAATATGGCTAAGTGTGGCTTCAAATGATAAAAATGCAAGAGTTTGGCTATGGCATGCAAAGGTCCCCCTAAATGAGAGAAAAGAGGGGGTATTTATAGAGAATTTTGGATTCTTTAGAGAAATGGACGATTGAGATTAAACCAAAAAGGCTAAGATGTAAGGCTATGGTGAGTTGAGGATTCACAAGCCCTCACATCTTGACATGTGGAATGTGAAGTGGCTTGAAAATGGTGATGTGTAGGTGAGGTGGAAGGAGAGTACATGATGTGGAGGAAGGACATGTACCTTGAAAGTACATCGGGAGATGAGAAGATTCCTTGGAGGAATAAAAGGTGAATTTAAAATTCACATGATTGGGGAATCTTGTGGATAAGACAAGGTTCCAAACGGAGAGGTAGAAAGTACCTTGGATAAGACAAGGTGCCTAAAAAGGTAAGCACTTGTCACATGTGACTTGATGTGACAAGTCAAAGATTTTAGAAGATGCATGGGAAAAGGGGAAGAGTTCACATGTGGCTTGATGTGACAAGTCAAAGATCACATGGGGAAGAGAAAAAGGAATTTAATATTCCTTGGAAGGATAAAAGGAATTAAAAATTCCTTGAGAGGTTGATTAGGCTAGTTAATGAAAGATTAGAGGAGGGCTAGGTGGCTAAGAGATATTAGAGGCCAACTTGCAATAGTTGGAGGATGTGACACATCCTAATCAAGGATTAGGCATGTGCACATCTCTAATGATGAGATTAGAAGATGGATTAGGATTAGATAAAAATGATGGAGGATGTGACATACGAGGAATTAAATAAATGTCATATTTATTTAATTCATTTGATGAAAGGGGGAAGGTATTTAATTATTTAACTAGATACCTTAGGGATTAGAAGAACTTTAGAGGTATTAATTAAATAATAGTGATATTACTTTAATTAATATGGATAAGGGGATGTTTAGATGAAAAGGGATAAATTTGGATAAATTAAGTGTCCAAATTTAGGTGTCTACAGTAAGAATCACCTTGAGATTACTCTGGAAGATCCAGGCTCTCACGAGTCTTGGAATCTTATAAATATCTATGCTCCCAATTCTAGTAGAGACAAAATTTTACTATGGGAACAACTTAAACCATTTAATTCAAGTTAAATTGGATAGATTTTTTATATCTGCTAATTGGGATATTTCCCAATTCCTTTTCTCTCTGCTCTTCCTAGGTCTAGCTCGGATCATAATGCTTTGGTTCTGAAAAAACATGTGGATCATAATAAGGGCCCCTTCCCTTTTAGATTTGAAGCCATGTGGTGCACTCATCTGGATTTTGCTGCTTTAGTTCAATCATGGTGGGAGGAACCCATCCTTGGAACTCTTATGTTCTATTTGGTTGAAAAACTTCGCTGTGTTAAGCAAAGGGTGAAGGGGTGGAATAAGTTAACCTTTGGTAACATTTTTGAGTTAAAAAATGCTTTGAGAAAATTTTTAAAAGAAATATAGGATAGAATGGAGTCTAGTTTGGTGGATGAAGAGACTTGTGTGAAGGAAAGAGAGTTGAGATCCCAATGGTACAAATGCAATAAAATTGGAAATAAAAGTCAAGAGTTCAATGGTTGACGAAAGGGGACAGGAACACCAAATTTTTCCACCAATCTACTCTCAAACATAGAAGCATAAATAGAATTAGATCATTGGTTAAAGAGGATGGCTCTATTGTTACTAATGAAAGAGAGATTGCTAGGGAAGTTGTAAATTATTTCTCCTCCTACCTTTTAAACCCTGTCAATGATCCCAGGTTAATGTTAATTTTCGTATTGTTATTCCCAATGTTGTCTCTAAGTTAGATCTTAAGATGATGACTAATATTGTTTCTCTAGAAGAAGTCAAAAAGTCTATTTTTTCTTTTGGAGCCCTTAAAGCCCCTGGTCCTGATGGCTTCCCCCCATTTTTTTTCAAACTTACTGGGAAATTGTTAAAGATGATCTCTTTAATACTGCAAGAGACTTTTTTAGGTCAGGAAGGTTGTTAAGCAATCTAAATGCTACTTTTATAGCTCTTATGCCTAAATCTGAAATGAAATATTTTAGGCCTATTAGCCTTTGCAATACTGTTTATAAAATTTTCTCTAAAATTTTGGTGTTTAGACTTAAACTGGTGTTGGGAAAATGATAGCTCCTAATAAAAAAGGTTTTGTTGAAGGTAGAAACATTCTTGATGCTGTTATTTCAAATCATGAGATAATCCACTCCATGGAGCATTAAAAAAAGCCTGGAATTGCCTTTAAAATTGACATCTCAAAAGCCTATGATAGGGTCTCCTGGCCTTTCCTTTATGTTCTTAAGAAGTTTGGGATAGATGGAAGGTTCTTAAAGATGATTTCAGCTTGTGTTACTTCTCCTATGTACTATGTTTTGGTAAATGGTGTTCCCTAGGGCTTCTTCTCTTGTGGGCGTGGTCTTAGGTAGGGGGACCCCCTTTCTCCCTACTTATTTATTATTGTTGCTAAAGCCCTGGGAAGAAATATTCAAAGGTTGGTGGATGTGAAAGCTCTTAAAGGTGTTAAGGTTGCTTCTTCTCTCAGGCATGAGTCCCATCAACAATTTGTTGATGATACCTTGTTGTTTGGGGATGCTTCGGTGGGGGAAGCAGGTGTTTGGAAATAGATTCTTAATGATTATGCTACATTTTTTGGTCAATGCATTAATTATGAGAAAAGAAAAGTTTACTTTTTCAACATTGATCAATAGATAAGGGACAGAGTGAAAAGAATTATGGGGTGTCAAGAAGTTGAGTTTCTTGATACATACTTGGGGCTTCCATTGTTTTCCAAGAGATTAGAAAATAATTACTAGAACAAGTTATTAGAAAGGATTTAGCATAAATTGGCTGGATGGAAGGGGAAGTTGCTAAGTTTAGCAGGTAAGACCCAACTCCTAAAAGCCTCTCTTCAGAATATTCCTATGTATTACCTTTCCTTGTTTAAAATTCCTGCTCATATAAGGGAGAAAATAGAACAAATTCAGAGGAAATTCCTGTGGTTGGGAACATAGGGAAAAAATAGACTTTCTCTTGTCAGCTAGGATAAATTTTGCAGGCCTAAAAGGTGTGGGGGTTAGGGATGAGAAGAATTCATATGCTAAATAAAGCCTTAACTATAAAAATTGGCTGGAATCTTTTGGAAGGCTCAAAAGACTGGGTCAAGATCTTCCAATCCAAGTACTTGAGAAACAAGAACTCTAGCTGCTTTTTGTCTCAAATGGATCTCCCTTCTGGCTCTGCCCTATGGAACCACCTAATCAAATTAAGGAATGTGCTAAAGTTGGGGGAAAGGAAGATAATAGGGAATGGATTTAACAAAAACTTTTGGAAGGACCCTTAGATAGAGAATTCCACCCTATCTGCTAATGAGGATTTGAATCCCCTAAAGTGCAACCTCCATAGAATTTGTGGCACAAAGGTGAGTGATTACATAATTTGGGAAGGGGAGGAACCAAAATGGAAGGATTTTGGTGCCTTGTTAAGGAGAAATAATTCAAGGGGTCAACGACAGGTGAATTGGGCTCCTCTCCTCATCAAATTGCATAATTTGATCAGGGAGGCAAAATGGTTTGATAGGGGAAGGGAGGATGAATGGATTTGGAAAAGTAGCTCCTCTAGTTTTTTCTCAATTAGAAAGGCCTATGAAGATTTGGTGAGGGCCCAGTATGTTGTTCCTAGTTCCTTCTGGAAAGTGGTGTGGCTTAAGAATCTAATTCCTAAAATAAACTATTTCTGGCGGTCAGTGGCCCATGGCAATATCCTTACCATTGATAACCTAGTAAAGAGAGGTTTCCATCTGGTTAATTGGTGTTCTCTATGTAAGCAGGAGGAAGAATTGATAACCCATCTGTTCTTCCATTGCAACTATGCGAGGGAAGTGTGGTCCAAGGTGTTGTAGTTGTTGTCTTCGGATTGGGGTTTTCCTAACTCAATGAAGCTTTTTATTGAAGGTCGGTCTAACTGTCCTTTCTCTCACAATGTCATAATGGATATGTGGAATCAATTTCCCCCCTTTGTTATTTGGGGGATCTGGAAGGAGAGAAAGAACATATTTTTTAGAGAGGTGGAGAGAAGTAGTGAGGAGGTGTTTCAGATAGTTAGGAATTTAAATTAAGCAAAATATCGAGGCAAGCAAACTCAACTTCTCCAACTCTTGGCCGAACTATAAGGAGATGAGAATAAAAAAAAATTGGGGTATAAGTAGAGATCTAGTCAATTTGAATTGATCTAAGATGCTTAAAATGTTGGGTACTGTTTGGTGTCCTCCTCTAAAAGATTGGGTGAAATGCAATTTTGACGGCTGTTCTAAAGGAAATACGGGTTAGGTTGGAGCTAGTGGCCTGGTGAGAAACCAAAATGGTGACTAGATAATGGCGTTTGGTGTGAACCAAGGGATTTGTTCAAACAACAAAGCTAAAGCTATGGCTACTTTTGGAGCTTTCAAATTCTTAAAGGAGTTGGGGTTCGGAAATGTTATCATTGAAGGGGAATCAAAACTAATTGTGACATTTTAAATGATGTTGCTACTCCCCCATGGGAAATAAAAAATATTATTGACAAATGTAAAGTTATTAAAAATTATTTTACTATTTGTCAGGTTCTACATGTGTACAGGGAAGGGAATTGTGTGGTTGATTGCGCGGCCAATGTGGCATTGGAGTGTAGGGGTTGGACTAGGTGGACCAATGGGAACATGCCAAAGTCTCTAAGAGATATCATACTCAATGAAAATTTTGAAAATTCATACCAAACGAATATCTGAGAAGTTGGTTGTTGGCGGGATGGAAGAGTACATTGTGGCGTTGTCAAGCTTTCTAAGTAATGATGGATTAAGTGGTACGTGCGTACATAGGAGGATCCTTAAGGGATATTTTTTCATTAATTTCATGTTAAAGAATATGATTAGAAATCACATGCCTATTATAGTTTTCTTAAATGCTATCTTTTCAATGTGTGCCGATTTTCCCTCTGTTAGTTATTAATGTATTTCTATAGAGGGAAATGGCAAGATTTTAATTACAGTTGTTATTGCTTGCAAAAATCATAATGCCTTTTGGGCTCTAGGAAATGTGAGGATGTCATCCCTAAGAAGAAACACCCTAAATTGCAACTCTTTTGTGAGTCAGTTTTTGGCTTGGGTTTTGAATGCTGGTTTTGGTCTGGGAAGAAAGCAGGTTTTTGGGGAGAGTATGAAGTCTAGCCAGTCTCTGCAAAAGAATTTACAGATGAGCAAGATGGTAGGCTCGAGAAAAAGAATTGAACCGCCTAACTACCAGGCATTGAAGTTGAATGTCGACCTTTGGAGAATGTTCGAAAACACGGGAATGGCTTCCTTCTTCCAATCCCTCAAAGGCTATAATGAAAATTTAACGACGAAGTTTACAAACTCTTGGAGGAGAGGTTGTGTTTCTATTGGTGCTGTGAAATTTGAGGTGACTTCTCATTTCATAGTAGAGGCCACAGGGCTGCAAAATTTTGGTTTGAAGGTTGCCAAAAAGAGTGGAGTTGATTACCAACATTTTGTGGATAATTTTTTGCATCATGGAGAAAATCTCAAGCGGTTTCAAAATGGGTATGCCAGACTCGAACTTCCTCCTCATTTTTCCCTTGTGAGTCTATTTGTTATTTGATATTTCACTCTAGAAGGTCGCTATATATTTGTTCATGCTTATCATTTTCCTATTTTAAACCACATTAGACACGGGGAACACATAAACCTATTGTTTTACCTTATGTCCTCTATGTAGTTGAATATTGAGAAAGGTGCTAACTTTCTGCTTCACTAAGGATTAATGCTTACTCTGTACAAATTTTCCCTTTCCCAAAATCCCTATGGTAATCCTCTTAATGCTAGAGAGGAGAAAACTGACCTTTATGATGAGGAAAATGTTCAGTTTCAGAGGGTGGAAAACCTTGAAGTTGATGAACCTCTGGTTATTGATCATTCTCCCATCAACTCCTTGTTGTTGTTGCGAGACGTTTGCTTATTTTTGCTAAGAGTTCCTATCCATTGGCTAATGTGTCAAACCCTTCTACTCCTCGGTCCCAAAAATGTGAGGACTCAAAAAATGTGGACTTGCTGCTTACCAGAGCTACCCCTGAAAAGAGAAAACACTCTCCCTTGTTGCTTGAACTCCCTAAAGCCAAGAAGCCTAGAAAAGAGGTCAATCCTTGTGCAGTTATTCATATTTCTGAGGATGTGAATCAAAATGAGGTTGTCAAGGAGAAATTACATGGTCAGGGGAGTGGTGGGAGTGGTGAAAGGAGGTCTACTCGGTTGGCGAAGGCAGCCTCAAAAGAGAAAAAAGGGAAAGAAAAATGTTTGTTGATGTGGAGGATATCCCGGGTTGTGAGGAATTTGAGGCTCAGGAAGATGATGATTCTGAGGATTTTGACTTTGAGGAAACTACCTATGATATGGGGGAAGATGAATTGGAGGAGGAAGAAAAATATGAGGAAGAGGAGGAGCAAGTGGAGCCGTCTGGAGAAAAGAATGAAACTGGGAATGAACAGGATGTAGGGCTCTCTGGTCGAGAGAATAATTCTAAAGAATTGAGTATTGATTTTCTTAAAAGTAGACTAACCTTTTTGCAGGTCTAATTTGAGGATATGGAAAAGGCTCTAGTGACCTTGATGAGATTCTCCAATAGGCTGATGAGGCATGCGATGTTGGGAGTGGCCTCAAGAGAAGCAAAGATTAGCAGAAAAATGAAGAAGCAAGGAAAAGCTGACTCCCTCAAACTGCTGGATGAAACAAAGGAACCTGATTGCCATGCATGTGTGGCTCTCTCAGGGGAGTATGGGGACCTGTTAAGGAAGGCCAACTAATGGCTTGGGTTGTTGTTTTTCTTGCTTTTGATGGGTTTTTGTTTTATATCAATATCTAGGACTGTTCATATTTAATCTTTAAGATCTGGTGGAATACCACTTGGTATACTGTGGACTTAATTAATGGTCTTCGTAGCTTAAATTTTGCTAGTAGTAACTTTTTGTTTTTGATAATCATGGGCTAGACTATAGTGATGGTTTTAAATTTGGGCCTACGAGCCATTATCATGCTATTTTTTGGTTTGGATGGTGGTGTTGTTTCCCACCTTGGTATCTTGTTTTGATCTGCTATTGTTCCACGGGATCAAGGCCCTTCCCTGCTTATATTATCAAAAAAAAATTGTAACAACCAATAAATTTAGAACATAAAGTCATAATACAATTTCAAAGCAAGAATAAAAATTAATTGGTTCCATTTAACATCACAATCTCATGGTTTGTAATTAAATAATAAATAACATATGTAAACAATGCTCACAAACAATACTTAAACAACTTTTATAAATTTAATCAGAAACATAAACAAAACATAATGCTAAAGCTATAAAGATCACCAGGCATTCCAAGAAGTGGGCCTTGTCTCCTTATTCTTCCAAATGACAAAGAGAAAATGCTCTTTTATTCTTGTTTGATTAGAAGAAAAGTTTGTGCATTTACCATAGACTTAACTTACATCTTTCATAATACACATTGCTTATACTATAATATGTTTATGCTTGTAGTTTATAATGGTTTAGTCTATAAAATATTAGGCTGTTTGTTTTGGCCCGCAACCAACAACTAAAATATAACAACCAATACAAAATTTGGCCATTGACACATATTGGAAACAACATACTAAACGTCTTTCTTGTTTTATAACAAAAATATATTTTTTATTAAACAAAAAGATCTACAGTAGTATTCACCACAACTCCTATGTGCGAACAACTATAGTGACTCATGTTCACCCATTTCCAACCAATTGAATTAGTATTTTCATAAATCAGTAACTTAAACATATTTTATTCTTTTAACACATTAAATAATTTCAATATATATAAGCTAATTATGGAAAAAATAGGGAATCTAGGGTAGAAATTAAATAGATATGAAAGGGATTTTTAGATAAAAATCTACACAATTTTTGACTTATCAACAACATCAAAATAGGGGTCCTGAGGAGTTCTCACCATAAGGTTGTTGCCAACACTCCTTTCATCCATATTGTGAACCATTATTCCAAATTCCTTAAACCTACCAATTGGAACCAACAAAAACAAAAGTATTATAAAGAAAAAGATCATAATCAAACTTCAAAATCCATTGAATCCATAAACCTAAGTAGACACATGAAATCAAAACAAATCTTAAAGAAAAATAGATCAAGCAAAGATAATTATCTCAATTCAATTGTAAATCAAAGTGTGGAGCGACGAGAAAAAGTACCTCTTGCATATAATAAATGTCCACCTCATTCAAAATGGTCATCAATCACACCACACAAAAGCATATAATTTTTTTTGTTTCAAACACAATCACAATCCAAAATCCAGACTCATTCATCTACCAATCCAAGTTTTGCAAATAAAAAATTTATCTAAAATAAAAAATAATCCATCCACATCTACCATCACTCATCATAATCCAACATCTCACTCAAAGTCCAAAAATCCTAACTGACAAATTTGCCACATCCTAGTAAAAACATTTTATCATAAGGATTGTCATGACACTTTATCATGGTGTATGTATTCAAACAAGGCTAGCCCCAGTATCAACAAGGATCACAATGACATTCATGGGTTATATAAAAGCACCATGATCCTAACAAAGACAACTCCTTCATACAAGTCACTATTGCCATATCATGAAACCAACATCTACTTCGACACCATCAAAAGACCATAATTGTTAGTGATCATATGAAGACCAATGCCATCTAGAAAATACAAAAAAAAAATTAATAAAAAAAAAAATAGTAAAGAGAAAAATTTCCCTTTGGTGAAAACCATCTCTATGGTGCCTTCAGGTAGTCACCATGATGAAAACCTAGAAAATGAATGCCATGTTTGACAATCAACATTCTGAAAAAGAAAAAAGTAAAAAATAAATAATTCATCCAATAGTGAAAATCATTTTTATGACACTTTGGATAAACACCGTGATGAAAACCTAGAAAACAAGCATCACGTGTAAGATCAAATATCTTTGTGTATTATTACACTTGAGGGAAATTTGTCTTATCTACCATACCTTTGTCATGAAATTTCCATCTACCCATCCAATCCATGTAATTTTTTCCCATATTCCACACCTACCTTGATCCATTTTAGTTACATTATCATCATTAAGATATGTATTTTCCAATTCTTACATTGTTTTTAGGATGTTTCCTTCCCATATCAACAAAATTATCATCATTAAAACAATTGGTTTTTAGGTTGAATAGGGGAAAGAACATGTTTACCTTTGAATCGTTATGCATACTTGCTTGTGTGTATTTTTCATTTATCTACATTTGTTATGGTCCTTATAGAATGTAAACATCCCCAACATATCAAACCCATCAATAACACAAAGAAACATAGACATGTGCTTCAAACCATCAAAAATCAAACTTGAAAAATGCACTTTAATGTAAAACTTTAGAATCAACATCAACCTCAATAACATGTAGTTGTCGCATCCTTTTCTATTGTGCAAATATTCTTTTAGTTCATCACTTGTCTTATATGGGATGTTTTCTTCTCAGAACCAGACACTTGTCCTAAACAAGATGTTTTCTTCCCAAAACTAGACATCATACAAATCCATATTTTATTCATTTCCACACCTTGCCATGAGTTACTATTCTTGTGTGTCAATTGGAAATTGCTTGTATTTTTTCATTTTATCTTTTTTATCTTTTGAGATTTTCTTTGATTTATCTTATGACCCACATCATGCCTACTTAGGGTCACCATGATCATTTTATATCATGGTGTGCTTTGATAATCTCATAGTCCAAGGCGGGGTATATTATTTATGTGTGTCATGTTTGATAGTTTTCTCATCATAGATCCACCAAGAGCATCAAATTATTTGTAAATGTTGAGGCATCCTATTTTTTGTTGATTTGTGAGTTAGTCCACACATTGGATACATTATCACCATGGTCCTATACATTTTGGTGCATAACATCCATTGCTATATCAAATAAAAGTTGTTAATCTTAAATTCAACATAGAACGTCATCGTCATTTCATCCATAACCATTTTTCTTGCATCCATATTTCATTATGTGTCTTCCATCATTTTTTATTTTCATCTAATGTTCTTATTTTTCTTCCTTTATTTCAAAATATAACCCATGCAGTTTATACATAGATAATATCTCAAGGGGGCATCAATCATCTCATCTTTTCTAATTTTCATTTCCTAACTGACTGGGGAATTATGTCATCATAATCTTCATCTTCTCTATTTTTTCTTCTCAATTACTTTTATTTTCTTTGAAATAATTTCACTTTGAACATTGCTTCAAAGAGAGGAAAAATGTAGACACCTAAAATAATTCACTTAATCATCAAATCCTAGTTATTGTCATTAATTATCAACATGTTGATTATTTATTAGTCATCATTGATCAATTACCATTTATCACATAGTACCACTTATTAATTAATATTTATTTAATAATTCCCATCATCTATTTAACTAAATGAGACTTAATAAATAACAATTTCCAAATGTTAGTTGAGTTGGCTCTACAATCAGTTCAATTAACTGAAGCCCTCAATCCTATCCTCATCTTTGAATTGGATTTTCCTCAAAAAAATATAAATAAGTGTGACCAATGATATAGTATAGGCTAACTACACTTGATCCATACAGATTCAAAGCATACTTAAACCACTAAGCATCAATCCCAATAAGATATTCAATATAAACAAAGTTAAGAAGCCATTAAAACTCACATATTAAAAGATGAAATCTTAATAAACATCTATTCTAAGACATTGAAACTTATCCTATTGGGGGAGTGGTGTCGCATTGATGTGGAATGACGACCATTTCCCAATCCCTTGGATAATGAGCTTGTTTCAATTAGTTTTATTGAAGAAAACTTGATGAAATCGATGAGAGATATATGTGAAACATGATGAAAGCTATGTTAACATGATAAAAGCTAAGATGATTGATTTAAGTGTATGCAATCTATACTAAATATATGCAAGCTTCAAAAGATTAAAGCCCTAGTTTCAAAATATACTAAATGGATGCAACTAAGTTACCATGGAAGCCATTAATGGATGCTCTAAGCTAATAATGCATGCAAATTAATCTCAGATTCTTTTAAAACATAAAATATGGATGGAAATGGATGCGATTTTCAATAGCATAAGTTTTCTTTGAAAAGGTGGATCCCTATTCAATAGATGCAAAGTCTATTTTTAGAATAAGCAAAAAGAAACCGATGGTCAATATTGAAAGAATCAATCAATGGACAAGATGGAAAGAAGATGGAGGCATGGATCATGGATTCCCATCAAGGGTTGAGAATGCAAGTTGATTTTTTAATCAAGGGCTCACAATCATGCAAAGAAGCACACTTTAAAAACTTGCTCAAGAAGTTTGTTGAAAGTTTGTTACAAGGAAGAATATTCCTTTTTTTGAATGAGTGAAAAGGGAAAGAATACTCCATAAGAATATTCCCTTTTTGGAGGAAAATTAGCATTTAGTTAATTAAAACCAAATTTTAATGTGCAAAAGGGGAAGGAATATTCCATGAGAATATTCCCTTTTAGAGGAATGTGCAAAGGAGGAATATTCCCTTGCAAGTGGGAGAGTTAGAATTAATTAGTAATTTGATAATTAAAATTAGATATTTTGATTTGTCCAATTTAATAGTATGAAAGGTTAGCATGAAAGGGGTAGGAATTAACCTAATTAGATTAATTAGATTAATAGATGAAAATGATGTGATTAATTAAATAGCTAGGCTAATTTAATCAATTAATTGAAAAGAGGATAGGTTTTAGGACAAAATGATGTTAGTATATCCGATTCGAGAGTGTGATATCATTCAAGACATTTTTAAGTGTCTACAATAAGATCAATCCTTCATCAATTATATATCTCACATTTTATGAAATTCTACTATGTCAAAATCTACCATCATTCAAAATCAATCATCATCAATCAAATCGATGTTATGTTGTTGAGTCGCATCCACATCCAAGCAAGGTGAAATCAACATGTCATCTTTTTGAGGTTAGTAGTAGAGTTGTAAAATTAGGATTTAGATTTACTTTGATTTTTTATATTTTCAAGTCTTTGTATTTCTTATTTTTAGTTTCAATTTTTACACGATCAATCTCAATATTGAAGGAGGGAGTATTTAATCATGATTCAACATCTCACATATATTTTTTGACCATAAGCTCCCTAATTAACTATAATGGATTGGAAATATCATGTCTTCAAGTAAAAAATATTGCTAAGTGGGAGGAGCTTTCCCTCCTACACAAAACCCTTACCATCTTATGCTCACATTTGAAAGGACTCTAAGGCACATTAGCTATCTTGTATCCATTATATATAGTTAGAAGGTGCCAAATCCAATGTTAGGTTAAATGAAGACCATAATGTGCAACTAAACACCAAACCATCATAGTCCACTAATTGAATAAGACTACTTTTTTGCTTACCCTATAATACAAGTTCTTGTATTCTTGTATTTCAGGTTTGAGTAGTAGTACATTTAACAATCATGTAGATAACCATGAGGAGTGATTGCAAATATTGGAGATAGAATCATTTACAAAACGGATAAGGATTCTTCCAAATTAAGCATTTGATTATAATTCTACAAACAATTAATACCCACTTAATGAGACTTGAAAGGTGAATACTAGATATTAGCATGTCCCTTCTTCCCTAAGGCCAACCTCAACACTATTTGTTAAATTTTTTTTAACACTACTAATGTGTGTGTATAAATACAAAATAGATAATATTAAATCAAATTTCAAATTAAAACCTTGGAATTGGAATTTGGGCCCCATGCACCCTACCTTTAGGGCATACTTATATGAGTTTTTGAGGTTGGATGGTTCATTTGGAAAAATATGATGTGTCTTGGGAGTTGTCTCCAAAGATCAAGCTTGTTGAGGTGCAAACCCTAACATCTATTAAGGTTGGGATGAAAACCCTAACCTTATTTTATCATTTTTCCTTTAGGATTACATACTTTTGATCAAAACCATTCTTGTGTAGAATTGGTTACAAGTGTTGGCTGCCATCCTTTGAAAATTAAAAGGAAACCTACTTCACTACAAGTAGTGACCACCTATTCAACCATTCTAGAGGTAATTGAAACTTGTGACAACCAAGGGTGCTAGTTGACAAAGCCTTCTGAAAGTTCATATAGGCCAGATTAAGTTTTGAGTGGTATTCATTCTCTATGAAGGGTGAAAAGCAATGATACTCAAGTCATATTACTACACGTGACAACCATTGATAATCAAATTTGGATATGTTTGAGACATGTCTACCATAAAACTACCTTATATCCAACACAAACAAAGGAAGTGAAGGCACCAAGGTCAGATCTCATTAACATTACTAGAATAGTCCATCACAACAATCTGTAGAGGTTAAATTACATACAAAATATCCCTAGGAGTGAAGTCAACATAATTTACCTAGTACTTGGTCTTGTAAATGTTCAAGATTGAAAAATCTATTTTGAGATCTATATGTATGTTTTCTAGCAATGTGATGTGAATTATCCAATTGCTTGATTATTTGAGTGCTCCATCTTAAGATTAAATCAATATTTAAATAAGATTTGAGGATCCTTGCATGATTTTCAATTAAACCTACTATGCCCTTAATATTAGTGTACAAAGGGTTATGAATAGTCGACTTGTGGATATCTTAACTCTTAAAGTCATATTATCATTACTATATTTTTATTTAGTTAATAAGGTCAATATAAGGCTTATACAATGTTATCTATTTCAGCCTAGGTGATATCCTAGGCACAAATAAGGTACATATATGAGGTAGTGAGTCTTATTTCATCATCATATTATTGTGTTCTTATTGGAGATATTTGGAGGTTTTCCCCCTCAAAGTGGCTTGTTATTCTCAACTATTATCAAGTATTTTGATCATATTTCATATTATATCTTCCATTGTGCAAGTTATTTCATAACAAGTGGTATCAAAGCATGATCTTGGCACCATGACAACAAGACGTCTTTTTCAATTTTGGAGATCATTTTGTGAAACACATATCTCCCAAGTTTTGGTGATTTTTTTTTTAATTTTTAAATGGTTTTTGAAGAAAATACTCAAGAAGCTATTGTCCATATTTTAGAGGAATTGGAGTATAATTGAGTGATTTATTACAAAATTAAGGTTTCCAAAAAAATTGCTCTCAAGGCTATAAATTAGCTAATTTCTTAGAGATTTTTTTGGGTAAGTGGTATCTTTTCCCTAGTAAGTCAAATTATTGGTTTCCTTCATGACAGAGCCTCAAACAAGAGGCAAAAAGAATGTTGTCACACCAATAAAATCTTCTGATAAGGATGAGGTAATAATAAAGGATAGTACTCCCAATGAGGAAATCGACAAGGTTAAGGAATACATTTTATTAGTGAAGATGGAGATGAGTAGCCTAAGAGGAGATATATCAGACATACGAAGCATGCTAAGTGCTTATATAAATGTACCAAGAAAGGATGTCTCAAGCAACCAAGGTGAATCATCCAGGTCAGTTAATTTTGATCCAAATGTTATTACTCATATGAGATCTAGGAACTTGATACCAAAGGTGGATATGAGAAAGTCTAATGGCAAGGATCCACTAACATGGATAAACTAAATGGAGATTTTTTTGACGTACATCAAGTACCAAGTGGAAAAAGGTCACAATGGCTTCCTATATGTAGAACTAGATCAATTCATTTTTTATCAATGGATTTATACTCATCATAGAAAAATAGGTCTCATGGTTAGTTTTTATAGAGGAGCTCCAATCATAGTATAGCAATAGTGTGATAGAAAACTTCTTTATCCAAGTAGTTAAACTTCAACAAACAGGATCAATCAATGATTACATTCAACAATTCCAAAATATATCCTTAAGAGTGGATACAATTATAGATAACTTGAATGATTTATTTTTGGGTGGTCTCAAGGATCACATTCAACATGAGGTGTGCATGTTTGGTCCTAGCTTTATATCCAAGTCTTTTATCTTAGCACACAAGGTAGAGGAGAAGCATTTGATTCCTAGAAAGAAAGAGGATAATGGGATAAGAGAAAGGATACTCAACACCTTCTCTTCCTCAACCTACTAGGTTGAATCCACAACAAATTAAGGAGAAGAGAGAAAAAGGGTTGTGTTTTAATCGTGACAACAAATATAGTTAGGAAGATAAGTGTAGTGAAAATAATTTTTTCTATATTGAAGGTCTGAGTGAGGAAGAAGAGGAGGAACCAATATTAGAGGGTGTTAGGGAGTCAGATGAGGAATCACATGATTCCAACCCAATCATTTTTTGTCATGCACTCTTAGGTTTTAGTGCCCCATAAATTCTCAAGGTAGTGGGTTTCTTATAGAAGCATAAAGTAACAATGTTGATTGACTCATGTAGTTCTCATAATTTCATCAACAAAAAGTTCACAACTCATATAAATTGTTTTATATATCCAAACCAAACTTTCAAGTCTTGATTGCAAATGGTGGTACTATTAGTTGTTCTCGAAAATGTCATAGCTTTAAATTATCTATGGGAGATTATCACCTTGATAGTCCAATGTATGTTATCTCCATGGGTGCAACATATATTGTTCTCGGAGTACAATGGATTACTACTTTGGGGACAATTGAAATGAAATTCTAAGAACTATTCATGAAATTTCAATCAAAAGGAAAGATATTAGAAATAAGAAGGTTGAAGGAAAAATCCCCACAAATAGCAAACTCTCATCAAATTCAAAAGTTTCTTAAGAAAGGAGTTGATGGATTTGTGGCCCAATTAAGTTCATTAGAAGTCTATCAATCTAATGCTCCCAACCATCCATATTTACAAGCAATCATTGATCCTCACTTAGTTGTTTTCAAAGATATTCCTAAAGGACTTCCTCCTAAAGGTAACCATATATGCCATACAACTAGTTCACTACTGTATTTGACTCCAATTTCTGACAAAATTTTGTTGAAATATTGACAACCTATTGTTGGAATACCGACGAAACACTAAAATAATTTTTGTCGCTAAATTTTTGTCGCTTTCTCGACTAGCTTTAAAACGTCAAAATCATGACTCAACTTCATCGGTTGCCGCCAAGAAAAAGGGATCTGGTGTTCGTTAGAATATCAACAAAAATTTCTTTGATCTAATGCAGAACAATAGACAAAACACAAGTGGCATGCCTTTGCCAAAGCGTCGGAACAACAACAGAAGTTCATTGAAATTTTGACGAAATAGGCAAGCCATTATGATGAAAGTTTCATCGGACGTATTGAAAATATTAGTGAAAGATCAAGACTGTTACAACAATCAAAATTGCCTGAGAAGATATATCGGGAGGACTAGCCTATGGTCTCATCGATGAAGTTTCATCGGCGAGATACTCATCTTGTCTCATCAATGAAGCACAAGGGAAGCATATAGGCAAGACATATACCATCGAAGTAAGTTCTGAATGTCTACCCGACCTGCTATGTCACGCTGATAAGATTACATCAGCAAGAGTCTTGGTGACATACTTGAGATTGAAAGAACAACAATAGAAGTTCGTCGAAATTGCGATGAAATAGGAAAGTCATTATGATGAAAGTTTCTTCGGACGTATTGCAAATTCATCAGATGCTTTTGGAGGTTTGTCGGTTGCTTTCGTCAAAAGTTCGACGAAACAATACAATTTTTTAAAAAAAAAACTATTCATTCAAATGTAGGCATATCGGTGAAAGATCAAGATTGTACATCGATCAAAATTTCCTGAGAAGATATATCGAGAGGACTGGCCTATGGTATCAGCGATGAAGTTTCATCAGTGAGATACTCATCTTGTCTCATTAATGAAGCATGAGGGAAGCATATCGACAAGACATATACCATCGGAGTAAGTTCTAAATGTCTACCCAACCTGCTATGTCATGCTGATAAGATTACATCAGCAGGATTCTTAGCGACATACTTGAGATCGAAAGAATAATCATCAGGGAAACTGCAAAATATCCTAGCAATACGTGATCTCTTGCCGATGAAGATACAAATGGATCAAAATAATTATCGGGGTGACTCTGGGTGATATTTGATGTATAAGACATTTCTGAAAGGATGTCTCCTTTCAAAAATTTGATGTATAAGTATCCATTTTTTGATATCAAAAGGAGAGGTGAATAGGAA
Source organism: Sequoia sempervirens (assembly GCA_007258455.2). NCBI lineage: Eukaryota > Viridiplantae > Streptophyta > Pinopsida > Cupressales > Cupressaceae > Sequoia > Sequoia sempervirens. Next base: position 101,689,509 of record VDFB02049217.1, on the reverse strand, counting down.
AAAATAATACTGTAGATAGTTTTTTTTTGTAATGATGTTTTCATCAAAAAGACTCAGATGCATGCATGAAGTTCGATGAAGTTAATGAAGATATATGAATTTGTGGCTTAGTCTTTGGTATCAACTATCTGTGGAATTATACAGTTATTTGATTGTCTCCATTTTGATGCTTTTTTGTTGTTCAAATTGGTATACCAAGTATATATTAGTTTGCCGATACACATGTGTTGTATTTGTGTGATGTGATCATTTGGTTCTTTCAAGTAAAGATTAAATCCTTACAATCAATCATAGTAACTGGAAATTATTAATTGGATCAATAAGAAGAATCAAATAATTAGGGTTGTCATCCTGTCTCAAGTAGAGTTGTCGGCCATTTACTTGCATGTTTGTACAAGTTGTAAATTACACTTTTCTAGATCTTCATTAGACTCCATGTACCCAACGAGGCACCGGTCTTACATAATTCATTTTAGTTCATCCATTTTATATTTTACATCTGTTAACTAAACATATTAGGATTAGCCTTGATATTGCTTATACAATCTATACCATAATAAAGATTCAATTGTCCACTCCCACTTGCCATTGTGGATAAATTGCTTAAAAAATAAACACAAATCAAGTTTGCTTCATTCATATAGGTATACCTGCCTAGGTCTAGTAGCACTTGAAGAGAAGAAGGTCTAAACTATTTGGCCTTGTATGTTACCCTAAAATGTACCAAGAGTTTGGAAACCTCTTGAGGCATTTTGCCTGCATTTTAGAGAGCTAACAGACATAACACCTATTGGGAAGTATAAAAAATTATATATAGGTAATAGCTTCAATAATTCTATACAGTTCAAGAAAAACTTCAAGGTTATTAGTTCATGTCATTCTATACATTCTACAAATCTAAGTTGAATGCAACTAATTTGCAAATACTACGAGTCATCATCAACACTAACAACTTTAAAGTCACAACTATTGGTCCAATATTGATAAAAATATGGGGCATTATATAAACCACTACTATCACAACTATTGAAACATACTCAGGTACTGGGTCCTCTCCCCTAGATTAAATTAAGGAAAACATTATTGTAAACACAATATGTATAGAAGAATATGAATGTAAAGGAAAATGGATATTAACAAAACATAAATGTAAATAAAAGTAGTGTGAGCAGAAAATGAATCCAAATTGGTCTTGAACAAATAAAATCATACCCAATTAAAATTAAGTTATATTGACCTTGTACTCATTGCCATTGTCAATCTTGAAGGTTACTTTGATTCCTTTTGCAAAAAATCTCTGGCCAGGAGGCAAGAGAAGGCAGGAAAACCAAGTGTATATTGATGACTTCTTGACAATCAAAAGGAAAAAAGCAACCAGTCAACCCTATTAGAACAAAATAATCTTATGAATTGATTTTATTTGTTTTACTGGCTAATGGATAGTGGACCTAGTTCTCTTGAATTGAGATACTACTAAGATGTGTTGACTGGTGATTTTAGACTACTGATATTGTGCTTCAATCTCTATAAGTTACTTTTGTCTTAAATATATTCAAGATAACTCTACAAAAAAATTTCTTGATCTATTAGAAATTATGCAGATTATTTTGTTAATACTTCTCCATTTTGATGTTTTCTTTCAAAAAATCATAGAAGGATATGTAATGCCATATTTGAAACTTACATATTTTAATTTTACTAGTTCTGTAATTATAGGATATGATTCCAACAATTGTGAAACGCATTGGCAATATGCTGGATGAATGAAGTAAACTATGCGATTGGCAGGTGTAAAGCCAAATTCCTTAACCCTTGCCAGCATCCTTCTTTCCTGTTCTAAAACATGTGCTTTGGAATAGGGCATGAAAATCCATCTAAGTATAATGAAAAGGAGATTTTTGTCAGATATTATATTACAGTAAGTTGAATGAATGTAAGTAGAGAAATTTTTGCATACCTACAGATGCTACAAAATTTTATGGTTAAGTGGAAGCCTCCCATCAACAACAAGATCCAAATATATGTGTATCTATCTCAATCGAGCCTCTAAACCCTTTAGAGCTGTCAAAATTTCCACTAACCTGTTATGCACAAAAGTCAAATTTTAGAGTTATGTCACCACTAAAAACAAAAGAAACAGAGCTTTGAAACCAAATCCACACACAACACAATGTGGTATTCATACAAATCCATATAAACAAACTAAACTTAGAACATTGGAATGGAAAAAACTTCAAATTATGATTCAGAGCATGGATTCACTTTACTCAACTGGAGGCACATTTCACAATAATAGGTTCTTCATCTAAGACATCTGTACAAGGTTCAAATAGTAAAGAGATTGATGAAAGATAGAGGAATTAAAAAGATACGTGGATGTAGTTGGACTGAAGGCCGCAATTTGGTACATGTTTTTTGTGTAGGAGTCATATCACATCCACAAACATGGCAGAGCTATGCAAAGCAAGAGAAATTGGCTTGGAAAATGAAGGCATTAGGGTATAAAGAATCATTTTTCTGCCACCATAGTGAAAAGTTAGCACTTTCTTTCATCTTTGCATATTGGTTTGATGCTTCAAATGATGCATTTATTATATTGAAAAGTGCATTACCTTATTGAGCTTCTCTTTGTTTTGAGAATAGTTTAATATTCTCTACTTAACAGGGCCAACCACGTGACGGTGGAAGCTCATTTGGCCCCTTCCCCCCTCACATCACTCTCAATTCCCCATACCCAATCATATAACATTAATCATTCATTCATCCATTAATAACATATAACATTCATTGATTCATCCATTAATAACATATAACATTCATTCATTAACATATAACATTCATTCTTTCAATTTTTACATATTATAAAAATATGGTTGTCATAATATGATTACAATCACTTTTTTTTTGTTTCTTTTTTGAAGCTAAAAAAAATTGAATTGGAGTATCATTTTCTAAATCATCTGTCCCCCCTTCAATTGTTCTTCCCTCTGCTCGTGATCTTAATGTACGCCTGGTCGTGTACTCACGACATGGATGCTGTTGCAAGGGGGGTCTGCTGCTATAACAAAGAAATGTTAAATTGATATGTTTTATTATTATTGTTACAAGTATTTCACTAATTAAAATAACATTAGAGCGTTTCTCTTTACTTGATGGGGCCACATCATGTTCCTAATCTTGTCTTATAGCTTCATGCTCAACATGCTGAACACCCTCTAAATCATGATTTGGAGTTGAAACATGAAAGGTTACATTAATTAATACACCATTTGCAATTAAATATGTTTAAAAGAACATTAGAGTGGTCCTCTTTACCTGATGGGGTCACATCATGTTCTTGATCTTCTCTAGCCTGATCATGCTCAACACATTGATCATGCTCTACATGCTCTAAAGTTGAAACATGAAAGGTTACATTAATTAATACACCAATTGCAATTAAAGATGTTTAATTGCATTAATCCATACTGCATTTTGTATAGCACATGAATACATCCAGTACCAGGATGCACACCATGACCTTCATCTGTAGGTTGTGCTCCACCTTCACCAGGCTGCATTCCAATGCCATGTGCAGTATTATCATTGCTTGTCTGTTTAAAACAAACAGGCACATAATTACTTTATGGTGGAAATTAATATTGAATAGATTGCACAAGTATTCAATTTTAAATAAACTTTATTGAGTTTATCTACCTGCGTGTCAGATGCAGTGGAAGATTGTGTTTGCTCAATCAAGAATCTTAGGCATTCAGCTACGACTCCATAGCCTTGTTGGAAGGCAATCTTCAGGTCCTCTTCTGTGGGTGCTCTGTTGAATTTAGAGCCTTGCATTTTTGCATAAGATCATGAATTTTGCTTCTATGGTGTGATAAAACCAATTTTTTTTACAATTTATTATTTGGATGCAATATTTCATTTATTGATACTTACAATTCGTGCAACTAATTTCATATAACCACTAGAGCCAAGTTTGTGCTACCCGTGTTTTTCTAGTCTTGCCATTGTTGCCTTTGATGTGTCGAGCAACCTATGAAAAGTTTGAAATACGTTAGATTATGTAAAAAGAAAGAGTAATTAGTATATAATTACATTGTTGATAGTATCACATACCTTCCTTGGCCTGGTGGTGTCTTTCCTTTTTTTCTTTTCAACCTTCTCCTTTCCATCCGATACCAGGTCCTTCCACTCCCTCTTTGGAATCATAGGGGGACGCTCGTATTTTTTGTTCTTCTCTAAATGTGACCTATATTGGTCCCTCACATACTTTAGATAGGTACCATATTTCTTAAGGACCTTGGTTCGGTTGAATGTTTTATCACTGGACAACACAACTAAACGGTTAATGAGCTCATCTTTTAAATCTTGATTTTGGGCATTCCACCATGTACGTATGTGGGCCCGAAGAGCTCCAATGTAATATCACTTAGATTTTTATAAAAAAATACTATTTCCTACAAAATGATCATGGGATCATTAGTCTAAAAAGAGTGACTAATAAGTAAATTTTAATTGGATTATATATAATAATAATTAAGACATTTTAAAGTACCTGGGACCTCCTCTATCTTTATGGGAACGAAATCCTCGGTCACCACAAATGTGACTGGCAATGTTCCTGTACTAGTAATACGGGAAGATCTAGGAAATGTTGCTAAAACATCACCAGTACTAGTGGCCTCTGCATCCCTAGGTACATGTCCTGACGCATGTTCTGGCATGTGTTCGCTACTAGAAGGTGCACTACCTGATGCCTGCATGCTATGTGTTTCTGACATTTCAGTTGACAATATAGGCACAGATGATGGGGTTAGATGATGTGATGTATGTGCAGGAAGATCAGGATGGACACTTGTACCAACCCCTACTCCTCGGGCAGCACTTGCAGTACCCTGATCATGGCCAACAACATCATGAGGATGCAAAAAGTCCTATAAAAACAACGCATATTTTGGTTCATGACATAAAAGAGTACAAAATATAAAACTATGAATGAACTTATGTTATAATTAAAGACCTTGTGACAACTTGCAAGTTTTGTGCTCTCTCAGTCAATATTTTAACCCTCTCTCTTATCTCATTTGTTTGAGGCACTATGAATAACAATAGAAGGATTTCTTCATTGCATTTTTTTGTGTCTTCCTTATCATATAGAGAGGGTTTGCTGAATATGCAATGTCATCATCACATAACAGTGACTACATCTCCCTATGGATGCTCTCCTCTACTGCTGGTGCCTTTCCCCGATCAGCTGACTGCAACAAGAATATTAAAAACATTATCAAAATTAATCCAATAAACTTATGAAAAAAACATAATAATAAAGCATTTTACTCGTATCTAATTTGTAAAGCTATCAAGTAGAAGCCCCTGAAGATGCATTGTGATCTATGCTCTAGGTTAGAGCCTTCCCCATACGATCAATGTCCCGCTATGACAAAAATTAAATATAAAAAAACATTACTGAAATGAAACCAATAGACTTATGAAAAAAAACATAATAATAAATGGTATATTGGAGTCATTAATTGGAGGTTGGGTAAAATGGTATATAGTACGTACCACCCCCATAGTAACTGTGTTTGTATCTAAGAGATTCAAATTGTAACAGATTAGCAACTCTTCCCCTATAGTTATTGATTTTATTGCACATACAAATACACGGTTTCCCTCGCGCGCCTCAAATATGCAATTGGGTTGCTTATTTGTTGACCCAGGTTGTGTACTGTTTATAAACCCTAAAATATTCCCTGATGCTTTTGGCCTTCCATCAATGTACATAGCCACTCCTTTATTTTGATCCTTATCTTTTAGCTATATATAATTTGCTGACATTGCATACCTACGCATACTTTGTGTATATCGAACCAACTGCATCCAATTTTTGTAACTATAACAGGGTCTGACATACTCCATCAATTCAATAACTTTTTCGTAATAGACCTTTATGCCGTCCATGCAAAATAGGACCAAACCATGTAATGGAGATGGTGCCATGTGATATATCCTCTCATTGGCACAAAAATTAGTGTTTATTGGAGGAAGTTCCTTGGGTACCCATTATTTCTGTAGATGTTTGTACCTCAAGGGCACCTTGATGTCGCCTATGCTCCCATCATCATAAGAACATGACCCCCCTTCAGCAAGAAAAAAATCCATATGTTTATTGAACTTTCTTCTAATATTTTGACCTCTAGTTGATCTCCCTCTTTTAGACCTACTACATGTCTCACTTTCCTCTTCTCTTCCTGAATTTCCCTTGCTCGAGGAAGACAAATATGACAAATACCTATTTGGTGGTACCTACACTCATAAGGATGTTAGATGAAGTTCTTTCATGGTGATGTGATCCCAAGGTGACATTTTGATTAATCTATCATTTCATTGCTAGAATTTGATAGGTTATAAGGTAATCAAGTCTCGATAGATTGCAAGTATTGTTACTACTGTCCAAATGTGTCCATCACAAATCAAATCTACTTAACATTTTAACTCCCAAACTTTCTCACAAGTGTTAAATGTGACTATGGTCCACCAGTTACACAACCAAGGCCTCAAATGTATTCTCTAATTGTAATCAAAGGACTTTTTCTCTTCATTCAAGTAAATAAACTTGAAGGTAAACACCACCAAGTGGTTTATTGGACACCTACATGACTAAAAATAGCAGAAAATTTACATTGAATTTCCATAGGTCTAAGTGGTTAATGGGGAGGGAGTGTGTACTAGGCCTGGTTAAGTCATCATAAGTTTATGCTTTGGCAATAAAAATTGGTTAAGTCATCTTAAATATTCCTATGTCTAATTGCTAGGAGAATTTTGGTACATGTTTTAAGGTAGGATGAGTGGTTGCATCAATTTTCTAGTTCTCTATGACAAGGTTTCAGCATCTTCAAATAGTGAAAGTTAGTGCTCATAGTCATTTGAAATAACAACATTATGATTATGTATGATGGTAGGATTTGATAGCTTAAAATAATTGGCTACCCAACAAACTTAAATTTAAAAGAAACTTTTTCAATTTAAGGGGTTAACACTTTCTTTCATCTTTGCATATTGGTTTGATGCTTCAAATGATGCATTTCTTATCCCACTTCTATCATATTGTATTCCCATCCCATTGCAATTGTTGCAATTGTTGGAGGAGTTGATACCAAAATTTCATATCAAATACCACATTCTTGAAGCAATTTTTTGTGTTTTTACTATTTTTTTGAAGTTCTTTTGTGTTGTATGGATCCGTACAAGCTTGAAGGTCCTTCATGAAAAGGTTCCTTTTATAAAGCATTTTGGACATGAAATATTTAAAATAAAAAATACCTTGATTTTAAAGTCTTGACATGGCATCATTTTTGAATGAAGGTTCTTCATTCAAAGGTCATGATGACATCACCTTCAATTGAAGGTTCTTCATTCAACTGGTGTTTTGTAATTTTGAAATTTTTGGGATTATTTTTTTGCCTCATCCCAAAAGTGGGACACACTATTGTGCAATCACTCATTAACAAAGAGATGAATGTGTGATAATAATTTAGGGTTAAAAATAAATCCATTTGAGCCTTTTATAAATGAAAGGACATTTGATGCAATCATATGCCTTGTAAAAGTTTTAACTTAATATTAAGGGCATCATGAGTAGTTTGTTGGGTCCATTCAACAATATCTGATGCAAGGATTGAATTGTATAGAATGTATCTACTATCAAGAAAGCCAATTTATTTACTTGCATGACTACATCTCAAGTAATAGGTTTAATTGTGATGGCAATGATATTGACAAAGATTTTGTAATCTAGGTGTCGAGAAGCATAATTGGCCACCATCCTAGGAAAGATTCTTCATTCTCACTTTTAGGTGTTAAAATTTAGCAATACCTTGATTGATGAAAGATCCCAAAGAGCCTTTCTCCATGGTATCCAAGTACACATAGCATCGGTCTTCTCTTATACGGTTGGACATGATTTAAAGAACTTAGCTAAGAATTATTCATTTAACCTAAGGTTTTCTCATAATGCCATAATTGGAAAAGTATGATCAAACTCTTATATTATGAAGAATTGGTCTATGTGCCTCTAGTAATCACTATAAATGTTTGTAAGGATAAAATGACTAATTGCATCAGGTAGGAGAGAATCAACTTTGATTTTTTCATAGATTATATTCCTCTATTCATAATTTTTAAAGGTTGTGTGTGGAGGAGGTTATCACTACCAAGAAGGGAGGAGACCTTTCCTTGCATATGTTTGTGGTGGAGGTATTAAAGAAGAATTTTATGCCTTTCCATTCATTAGTTCTAGCTTAGCCTAGCATATACTTTGGCTCCTTTTCCCCTATAAACTTCCATATGTTTGAGTTTATGTTATGTAAGCGTAATTCCATGCTATGTTGAAATATAAGAGGTGGAGGAGGCCAAAAGGAAATAACCCCTTTTTAGTTGTACCTTCAAATTTTTTCTTATTGTTTTATGTTTTTAGTAACTTTGTGGACATAAGATTTGAGGTAGGTCGTACAACAAAGAATAACATGTTCCCACCAACAAATTGAACCTCGAAAGTTAGTGGGACTTAATTATGAGTTCTAGATGAGAATGATGATAATGTTAATCTTTTTGGAGGAGGTGGGAGGCATTAAGCTTAACGTGGAGGATGTTGGGGGTAACTAGGTGGTCAACTAGCTAGATTGACATGAGCACATGAAGGATCAATAAGAAAAGGCAACTATAAGTTCAAGTTGTGCAAGATGATTGAAATGGGAGAGAAAAACATAAAGATTGGAGGAAAAATAAAGTGGTCAAATTCACTAAGCTTGTAGAGAGGGCTAAGTCTACAATTGCTTCAGACTCATGCGATGAAGGCTATGTGTGATGAAATCCTAGACCTTAACGAAGATGTGGGTAGATTATGGGAGTTTTGCCAAGACCTGAGGCTAGTCGAAAAAAATGTGAAATACTAAGTTATTTTATTTTTTTTGTCTTATCTTATACCATTTTACGAGAATAGGGGTGCCAATTTATGAGAAGATCTTTGGAAACTAGGCATAAAAATTGCAGGTTAAAGAGAATGGGGGTGCCAAACTTACAATACTCATTGTCCCTTGGTTGTTGATTTTCCCTGAGTGCCCTCAACCTCATCCTCGACGCTAGTATTGACTTTGTTTGAACTCCAAACTCTTCCTCGGCGCTGGTATTGACCTTGTTTTCACTCCTCCAAACTCTTCCTCGGTGCTGGTATTGACCTTTCACTTCTCCAATTTGACGAGCTATAACCTGGTTTCATTAGGTTTTAGAGTATGTTAATTAAATTGAAAATTATGGTGCCATTTAGCTAGGTTTAATATTCTACAATATAGTTAAGTATATATTAGCTATATTTTACATAATAAATAATATAATTATTTGACTTATTATAATTATATATTATATTCTTTAACAAAATTATTAAATACATGTAGAATTATTATAATTAATAATTAATAATAAGTATATTTTTATATAATACAAAATATAATTAATATTTAATATAATAGTAATATTAGATTAAATTATATATAATATAATTATATTTATTATTATATAATAGTATATATAGGCTTTTACCTGATATTTTAGAGGATTTTACCAATACACTACAACTGGTTTACCACTAAATGGCAGTTGAAACTTGTTTTCCAACAACACAATAGTGGTTTCCAGGCATAAGATTTGTTTCAAGCTCAAATCTCACAATTTATGTAGCCTATTAGCTAATACAAAGAGAGATAGAAACTAAAAAGATAGAGAATGAGAGAAAGAGATGAACTTAGATAGATAGGGAGAGAGAGAGAGAGAGAGAGAGCATAGAGATACAAAGGAAAAGAGAGAGAGGAAAAGAGAAACTAAATTTTGATTGGTTGTTTCATGTCAACAATCCAAGGATGGCATGTGTCCTTGGGGAGTTATGCTCAAGGTAGCATGCCATTTGATTAAAGATATGATAATTCTCCTTTAAGACCTCTTCAATGTACCCATTGCACACTTAAGGAGACAAAGATAAATATAGGGAAGAAAATATAGAGAGAGGGGGAGATAATGAGAAACATACAAATAGAAAGGGAGACAAAGAGATAGAGAGAGGTAGAGAGATAAAGAGATAAGGATGAATATATAGAGATATAGGGAGGGTGATTGATATATCTCTCCCTGTCACTCTCTATATCTCTATATCCACTATCTATGTCACTCCCTCTTCCCCCTCTATCTATTGAGCTATCTCTCCCTCTCCCTTTCTCTCTCATTCACTCCATCTATCCCTCCATCTCTCCTACTCTATATCTCTATCTCTATTTCTCTTTTTATCTCCCTCTCACTCCTCTCTATCTCTTTCTATCCATATCTTTCTCTACCTCTATCATGATCTCTCTATCTCTTTCACCATCCCCCTCTATCTCTCTATATCACCCCATTTCTATGTCTCTCCCTCTCCCTCTATATATATTGAGCTATCTCTCCCTCTCTCCCCTATCTTCTCTCTCTCTCCTTTCTACATATCACTCTCCCTCTCCCCCTCTTCTTTCTCTCCCTTTTCTACCTATCTATCTCCCTCTTCTATCTCCCTCTCTTCTCTCTCTCTTCCTCTTCAACCTCTCTCCTCTCTCCCTCTTCTCTATCTCTCCTCACCTATCTATATCCCTTTCTCTCCTCCCCTCTCTATCTCCCCTCTCTATCTCTCACCATCTCTCCCTCCCTATCCCCCCTATCCATCGACTCTCTATCTCCACCTCTCTTCCTTTCTCTTCCCATATATCTCCATCTCTCTTTCTCTTCCCATATATCTCTATCTCTCTCTCTTTCTCTCCCCATCTATCTCTATCTCCCCATGATATATTAACTAAGGAGCCATGCAAAAAGGATTCTAAGAGATATATTTAATCATAAATAACCATAAATATCATTTAATTTGTATGTTGTAACTTCAATACTTTTAGTTAAAATAAAAATAACTTAAAGTTATATATACATATAGTTAAATTGGAAAAGTTGTTTGACTTAATTACTAAATTTGATCTAAAAATATTCAACACTTTAGATAAATTCAATTAGATATAATTAAATTGGAGGTGTCATTTGAGTTAATAATTAAATAACGTAATAATCAATTAAAGCAAAGGACATAATTTTGGATGTGTTTGAATTTAATAAATTACAAATTAAAATAGACATAAATTACTTGAAATAAGTGCTTCATAACCCATCTAATCAAATCATAACCTATAAAAAATGCAATAGGAATTTTCTAAAGAAAACTACACTTGACCCAATCATAAGTGTATGGCCTTCACAGAAAGGAGTGATCCACCTTATCAATAACAACTACTTGATGTAGACCTGGGAGGCTCAACTCAACCAACCTATCAACCTGCCTTTAAGAGGCTTCCAACAAGTTTAGAATGACCAATTTAAACAATCCAAACAACTCTCAAAGCCTGAAAAACAACAGAAGTCAGATTTTACACTTTGACTCCCTAAATCCTTGTAACAGTGCAAACCTAGTTTTTTCCCAATAACTCAAAAATTTCCCAAAACACCAAAGAAAGCCTTGATGGTTTTAGACACCCATTTTGGAGTTATTAAACATACTTCAAGGGAAAGTACAAGTCATTTGGACCAAATCACCAAAATCACCCTTTCTAGGTTGTGTTGATTAAGCTGCTTAGGCCTATTTTACAAAGAAACTAGCCCTTAAACTTGTCATATGCCCATGAAACCTTGGGGAAGAAATTTTTATGCCTCTATTGGAACTGTAAAATTTTGAAAATTTTACAGTGATTTTGCACTCGTTGATTCCCTAAAGAAAACCTTATCTTGAGTATAATCCATCATAGTCACATATGATCACATCATTCTTGACCATTTGATATCATGAAAAACCTCCAAAATATAGTATTCAAATAACCCATATCGGCAAGAATTTGTGCAGGTCTCTTTGATTCATAAATCATTATATTCTCATTTTCAACATATTGGCAAAAGAACAGAAATGTCACACTGATTAGATTACATAAGAAGATACACATTGGGATGACATGGTCCATGGTCTCACCGATAAAGAGATTTTTCGGCAAGACAAGTTCCATTGAGGTGAAATGAAAAGGTCATATTGAGCATATAGGTCTCATCGATGAAGTTCCATTGGCAAGAAACCTATCTTGTCTCACTGATCAAAGCACAAGGAGTTGTATCAGCCAAACCAACGCCATCAGAGTAAGATCCCTAAGTTAGCCCAAGTGCATTTGTCTCGCCAATGAAATATCATCAGCGAAACACTCATCTTGTCTTGCTGAAAAAACAAAGAAACATACTATCTCCAAGAAAAATTCTATTTGAATGAGTTCAAAATGTCCTCCCGACCCACTATGTCATGTTGATAAGATTACATTAGCAGGAGTCTTGGCGACATACTTGAGACCGAAGGAATAATCATCGGGGATACTTATAACATCGGGAAAATTATTGAATGTCTTCGCGATACACCATGTCTTACCGATAAAGACACAAACAAATCAAGATAGTCGTCGGGGTGACTCTTGGTGACATTTATATGAATCAGATGGATAGATTATGTGATATCAGTGTAATGTCTCCCCGACCAAAAGAATGTTTAATGAACGTTAGTCAAGCCTGAATAAAAGGATCTCCCAAAGTTTGAATTGTCTTGCCGATAGAAAATTTGATGTGACAGTGGGTAAATTTGAAGATTAGCTACACTTGTGTTCAAAGCCATATCGAAAAGAGATGGCGCAGGTCTCTCTGATTCATAAATCATTATATATTCTTATGCATATTTTCTAGCATATCGACAAGAGGTCGGGAATGTCATACCAATCAAATTTCATAAAAGGATGCACATCGAAAAGATATAGTTCACGATCTCACCGATAAATAAGTTTCATCGCCAAGACAAGCTCCATCGGGGTGAAATAAGGAGGTCATAGCGAGCATATGTGTCTCACCAATGAGGTTCCATCGGTAAGAAACCTGTTATGTCTCACCGATCAAAGCACAAGGAGTTATATCGGCCAGACCGAAGCCATCGGTGTAAGATTCCTGAGTTAGCCTGAGTGCATTTGTCTCACCGATGAAATATCATCGACAAAACACTCATCTTGTCTTGTCGACAAAACAAATAAACATACTATTGCCAAGATAAACGCTATTGGAATGAGTTCAAAATGTCCCCTTGACTCTCTATGTCACGTCGATAGGATTGTATCAATAATTATCTTGGCGATATGCTTAAAATCAAAGGAAGTGATCATCAGAGAGACTTATAACATTGAAAAAACTATTGAATGTCTTAGCGGAACACGATGTCTTATCGATGAAGACACAAACAAATCAAGATGGTCATCAGGGTGACTCTTGGCGACATTTATATGAATCAGATGAATAGATTATGTGATATTGATGTAATGTATCCCTTACCAAAAAAATGTTTAATGAACGTTAGTCAAACCCGAATAAAAGGATCGCCCAAAGTTTGAATTGTCTTGTCGATAGAACATTTGATGTGATAGTGGGTAAATTCAAAGATCAACTATGCTCGTGTTCAAAGCTAGGATATTAATGGCAGTATTACTACCAAATGTGTTGATGATTTCTTGAATTGAGAAGAGTAATTGAAGGCGAATTTTGCAAAGTTAGTAGCAAAGGAACAGATGAAGGGCCAAAGGATCTTGTGGTCAAAGAATTCTAAATAAACTTGTAAGTTCCCTGCAATTAAATTTCTGGTCTTGTGATTCATAAAAGGGAAAGTACTAGCTCAGGAAAAGAAAAAGGTAGGAAATAGAGTGAGAGAAATAACCCTATAGGAAAAAAGAAAAAAATTGAAGCAGAGAAGGAACTGGGGGTAGTTGAGAGGAAGTTAAACCAAGAATTAATTGATCAATTGCCTGACTCAGGACCTAAGGCCAAGCAATCTACACAACTTAGGGCAGAAGTAGAAAAGTTAGAGGATAAATGCAAAGCATATACGAGACATATGGACCCCAATTAGGGGATATGAGTTGTTTATTTTTCATTACCAATAAAGCAACTGATACGAACCAGTGTACAATCCTTGGAAGTTAAACCTAGGGAAAGTTTGCCCCAATGTATTTGTAAATACAGAATTGGTGAAGATGCTAGCTGCCTATTATAATCCAAAATGTAAAGCTATTTGTGATCCATCAAGAAAACCATTTATACATGTATCTGAAGTTGCCATCTGTGAGGTTTTTAACCTAGAGGGAGTGTGTGGTGAAAAAATTATACCTGAACAGTTGGAAAAGGAATTTTGGAGGATGGATACTTTGTACAAGGGTTGGAGGTTGCCACTACACAAGTCTAAGAAAGATGGTGTTTCAGTTCCACTGAATGACAGTGATGGTCCCCCATTCCATGTTGATTTTTTTGAACCCTACATGAGGTACACATATTTTTTAGTGTGTCAAGTGCTGGGAATGGAGGCCCCTGAGCACATGTCAATTGTACCCATGGTAATTGTAATAGACATCCAATGTCACAATTCAAGGTTTTTTGATTATGCTTCACACATCTTTAAAGCACTTGATTCAGGACTGATGACAATAAAAAGTGGAGCTCCTATCTTGCACTTGATGCTTATTCAATCCTAATGCATATGATACTTTATTATGGACAAGAATTGCAGATGTGGCCTAAAAAACCGAGGGTTGTACAATTTGATAAGGAAGGTTATTACCAGTACAACTCTGGACTGCCACCTAGGATTGCGGATTTGCTAATTCTTGTTATCTACATTTTGAAGAGTTTTTTGTGAAACCACTGTATAGATTTTACAATCATCCTTGTGAATACTCATTGTCCGATGAAATAAAAAGGTTTTTAAGGCTTAAGGATTTCAATGGACTTGTCGACCATAATTGGGGAGACTAGTACTGTCTAGAAGATGTGACCATGATAAGAGTATATGGATTTGAAGATGCACCCTTCATTTTGCCCAAGACAGTGCCTGATAGGATTGCATATTTGGAGATTGTTAGACAATTGGACTATTCAGATGTTATGAATCTGAGTTCTTTCAGAAAGCATGCATTTATGCCTAGTACATTATGCTTCGGTGATTTCATTGTATTAGCAAGGGATGGATATGATATGGTTCTCAAAAAACTGTTGCAATACAACATGAAGAAGGGTCCACCACGAAAAGGATTTGATCCAGAAGGGTATATTGATTTTTCCAAAAATAAAATGAACTAGGGAGGATATGATCACATACCCTATTTGTGTGATGACTTGATCAGGAATTTGGAAAAAGAGGAAGCATAAAAAGTTGTTGATGAGTATAACAGGGGATTGCAAGATACAAAACTATTATCTTCTGATGAAGAGGCATTTGGTGATGGTAGGCCTAGCAGAACAATTGATAAAATTTCTAGATTAAGAACTCAAGACTACAAGTATGTTCCCAGGGAACCAGATGTTGAAGAGAGTGCAGATATTGACACAAGGAAGATAACATATAAATCATTTGTGGTTGATGATGAATTCATTAAAACCTCATAATTTAAAACCTTTTTGTACAAATTAAAAGGAAAATCAATAAGGGAATTAGTGGAGAATATTACACCAAGTAACGAGGAACAATTGTTGAATAACTTAAAATCAAGTGTGGAAGAAGAAATGAAGAGCACGACCCTTGAGAAAGGAAGGAAATTATTAGAAGATGCAGGTGTCATGATCTTTCCTGGGTTGGATTTGAACTCTGCTTTGGTTTTTGATAGTTTTTTGAAGAATAGTAACACCACACATAAACTCACTCTTGAGGGGGTAACAGATATTTATGCAGGATCTAAGTATAACCCAGATGAGGGATCACTTATGATATGGGCCCTGTATCCTCCACACAAGAAATCTACTGTAATCGATACTGAAAAGGATTTTGGACATGTAATGACATTAAAAGTTGGTGAGGTTGATCCAATAGCTACAACATAAATTGACATTAATGTGGCCAAATTAAATAAAGCCCAAATCCAAATGCTAATCAAGGAAAAAGAAATGTATAAGATGAATAACAAGAGACTACTCAAAGAAAATGATCGCTTGAAGGACATGATGGGAATCACATTGGGATCCACAAAGCAATTGAATCATGGTTAAAGCTCCCAGGAAAGAGACCAGTGGGAAGAATCAAATGCGTACTCACAAGGTAGATGTGATGCACTCACTGCAATAATAAGGAAGAGGTAGACCAATTTAATGACTTGGTTGAGTAAGCTCTAGGGAACACATTCACACAATTTTACTGTAGTACAAGAACATAAGAGGATAGATGGTAGGATCCGAGAGAAGTTCTAGGAAATAAACCAAAGAGATGCTCCTGATAACATAGCTATTGATACTGCCAACCATTTTATGAAAAAACATAAAGACTTCCATGAAGAATTGCAAGGTGATGAGCAGGGGATGATCAATGTCACAAAAAAGGGAGTACCAATGCTGTTAGAAGATGGAGGGGAATTAAAGGGAAAAGACAAATGGATCAAGGAATGCGAGATGATGATGCAAACAATTATGGAGACAGCCACAGGAAACGATTTAACAATGGACAGGGCATGTGAATAGAATGAGAAGATGATTGAAATGGAGATAGCCATAAGGAATGCGTTGGAGGATGATGATACACACGAGCGACAAGATTACCTAGATTATCTGTCAAACATCCATTTATGGCTTAATAGAGCATAATTTCTAGTTTGTTATTGTTGTTAAGCAAAAGACATTTATGAAAGGACGTGTCCTTTCACAATTTTGATATATTTATATCTATTTCATAATGTAAAACAAATGTAGGCGGATAGGAGAAAGATACAGTAGATAGTTTGCAATGAAAAATTCCTTTAAAAGACTCAGATGCATGTATGAATTTTGATGAAGTTAATGAAGATGTTTGAACTTGTGGCTTAATCTTGGTATCAACTGTTTGTGGAATTATACAGTTATCTGATTGTCTCCATTTTGATGCTTTTCTGTTGTTTAAATTGATATATCAAGCATATATTTAGTTTACCGATACACATTTGTTGTATTTGTGTGATGTGATTATTTGGTTCTTTCAAGTAAATATTAAACCCTTCTAGTCAATCACAGTAACTGAAGAGTATTAATTGGATCAATAAGAAGAATCACATAACTAGGATTGTCATTCTATCTCAAGTAGAGTTTGTCAGTCATTTACTTGCACGTTTATACAAGTTATAAACTATATCTGTGTGCCAAATAGTTTGAATTATTACCATCATAGGTTACACTTTTATAGATCTTCATTAGACTCCATACACCCAACAAGGCACTGGTCTCACGCATTTCATCTTTTAGATTATCCATTTTATTTTTTACATCTATTAACTGAACATATTCTAATATTACACATACACTTTATTAGGATTATATTTGTTCACTGTAATATTTCCATTGTGAATAGATTGTTATAAACAAAATCACATCACTTAAGTATGTTTAGTTCGCAAAGGTAGACCCACCTAGGTTTAGTAGCACCTGAAGAGAAGAAGGTTCAAATCATTTGGCCTTGTTTGTTACCCTAAAATGTATCAAGATATTGGAAACCTCTTGAGGTATTCTTACCTACTTTTTTTGAGAGCTAACATCCTCCAAACCTCCAAATCCACAAAAAGATTCCACTTGTACGGTCGAATTCTTGCCAAACCCAAAAACCCTTGTTTTAGGCCAAAATCATGAGGGTTTATTGAACCTCCTACTTCCACAACCTCCCAGACCTCAAAACCAACTCAAAAACAACCCATTAGGTTTGTACATGGATAAAAACTCATAATATCATATCTCCCATACATATTTTGTTGAAACCTAGGCTTGAACTTCTCATTTCACATGCTTTTCTTCACAAAACTCTTGAGGACAATAGCTATACCTTATTTATTTCTCATCCTACGCCCTATTCATGCATCCTACAATTACAACAGTATCTATGGGGCCTCTTACACAAGCTACAATAATCACAAAAAGTGTAAGAGCCCCTTTATATCATGTTTGGACTACAAAACCCTCAAAAATAGGTAACCGGGCTGTATGCAAAGAAATAAAGCTTTCTAACTCAAATCAATGCCTTAAGCCCTCAAATCAGATTCAAATCAAAGCTAACACATATCTTCATGAAATGGAATTGATTCACATCAAAATATGGTTGTATGTGACTGTACAGTGCTGCAAAATAGGAAAAATACAGAAATTTTGAAGAAAAACCTTTACAATGATCACTTTATGCCTTTTAAAGGCCTTTACACCTCAACCACCGAACAACCACCTCTACAACTGAATTTTTAATCTTTTATGATCACATGAAACATAAAACACACTAATTTCAAGGTTGTTAACATCACTATTGAAATGTTTCAATTTTTTGACCTTTCAAATGCATTGAAACTCCTAGGACACCTCTAAGACCATGCTAGTGGCTTGATAATAGTATTATTATTGACATGACACTAACCTTGCACCTTTTTACATGTAAATTCTCCAATTTTCCTTAAAAAGGCTACAAAACTCTTTAATGCAAGACTCAAACTCATAACTCAAAACTTCACCTAGAACATGACTAATGGTCTTGAGTGACCTTATTCACAATAAAACATTCTTGAAATGCCTAAACCAACCTATTGACCTCCCTAATTATCATCACATGATTAAGCATAGAAGATGAGGTGTAGGTGCTCCTACACCACTACCCCATCCAAAATTTTCTCACATTACACAAAGCCACAATGTTCCTCCAAGATAAGCCAATCAAATCCTACCTTATGTGTCCTAGTAATCAAATTGGAGATGATCCTAAAAAAGACATTGCGAAGGGTGATTGGTCTAAAAAATCTATATGACTTTGCAATTATTTCACTACTATGATCAATGTGTCATCTTTCATGAAATTTCCAAAAACACTATTCATTATGATCATATGGAAATTTCTAGGAGAGCTACAATAGTTGTAACATCATGAATTAAAATTAAACATTAAAAAGTACATCATGAATTAATTATGTAATGGTATAAAAATTAAAAACATCATGAATTAATTATGTAACCACATAAGTCAAATATAATTCTATCAAGAAATTAATATCAAATAGATAATATAATCGCATAACTCATACATTTCAATGTCATGGATCTTCTTCTTCATCCAAATCTTTGTCTGTATCGTCCAATCTAGATTCGACATTGTAAGGATTGGTCATATCATCATTATCGTCATTGATATCAGTTTTGATAATGTCATCATCCACATGGATATCATCTTCATGAACATTAACTCCTACATCATCATGATCTAGTTCCTCCTCTTCGACATCTTCGTCAGGGACATCATCAACTAACTGTTGATCTTGATCATCATCTACATCATCTTCTAGTTCTTTAGTATCTTCTTCTTCCACCACATTATACTTTACCGGCCTTCCTCTTGGATCATGTCTAACAACAAATGACCAACCCAGTAAAATACCTGCTCACATTGGCTTGGAAGAACATAGGGCTCATTTCTAGCTCGCTTGATCAACCTTGTATTAACCATGGTAAATCCATTATCATGTTAATAACAGTTCTCTCGGGATCATTTTCATTCAATCATAGCTTGTACCATAGGACAATAAACATAACTAATTTGAAGGACTTAAAGTCACACTCAACTATATCATCCAAAACCCCATAGTATCAATTTTTTGAGACTTTTGGATGTATGTCGCTTCTAGATGAAACATTAGTCATCTGAAAGACTGCAGTTATCCTAGAATCACAAGTTTTCTTCATGTCATCCAACTTTTTGAGTCAAAATTTATGACCATTGCACCACATAGCCTTGTGGTGTTCACTTGCAATATGTCAAACATGTAAAAATTAGTGCAATATCGTTAGTTGATAAACATATTTATTCTTGGCCGAATGTATGCAAAGAAAAAAATCTCAGCATATATATACATCAATATAATTGAAAATAATTAAATAATATGGGTGATTAATATATTTATACATACCTGTTTATCTCTTAAACCATATGCTAAATCAACTTCCCTTGGTGTAACATTGGAATCTCCATTACGATGAGCTTCTTTAACTAATGAAGCCACACCTTCCCATGTTAATGCGTGACCAAATTGTTGACATCGTTCAATCCATACTGTCATCCAATCAAGATTGTTTGCAACATACAAATGTAGTGCATCCCACTCTCGACCAACTATATAAAAAAAATTGAAATTCACAAATGACGTATAATTAGTTAATTACCACGGTATACAACCTTAATTTATAATTGATGTATATTCAAGATTAATAATTAAATAAGTACAATATACATAAAAACCAAATGTCAAATGCATTCTAATTAATCTTCATGACCATCTTATAATTACCTCACACTTTCCTCAATCTATCTTTCCCCATCAGGTACTCCCCTTTGAATTTGTTAATGAAGTTGGGATCCCAAATGTGATCTACATGGATCTTTGCAAAAACCTTAGGAAGATATTCAGTAATGTAAACCATGGTTTGGTATACCATATATCCCTCCACCATAGAACCCTTAGGATGTGCTCTTTGTCTAACCAAAGCCTTCAAAAATTTCAAGTGCCTCTCAACCATCCACATTGACCTTGTGTGTCTAGGTCCACACAATTCAATCTCCTCAACTTGGTGTATGAGGTAGTGTTCTTGTGCATTGAAAAATGTCGAAGGTAGACACTTTTGCATTTCACACATTTGATGAGGAATTTTTCTCTTCCAATAATTTATATCTCCTTTATGGATTTGTTTAGATGACAACCATGTACAAGTGATTCAAGACACAAATATATTAACGATATTTAACAAAAATATACAATATATTACATAACAAGTAAAAAAAATGACAATTATAAGATCTATACAACGAATTGAACAAATATCGCTACTTACCTCATGTATTTTCCAAGATCATATATAACTTGCTTGACATTGTTGCCGAAGTTGTCTGGGAGAGATAAAGGTAGAACGTACTGCAACAATTATAAAATGATATTTTCATTATTTTTCCAAAAGTAGTAAACATAATACACTGAAAAGTACATGCAATATACAAATATATATATAATATACTAGAATAATTACCTTAATGAAGGTATGCCAATCATGCATTTTCATCCCTGACCCAAATTCACCTTTCTTTGTTATGATATTGTTTATGTTCACAACAAATCCTATGGGAAATCAAATTTTTCGTATGACTTCTTTTATAGCATTGCTTTGCTGCTTCGTTAATAACCAAGGATGGGCACTTATATTAATTTGGTCTCCATCGCTATTTAATTGAATGACATTTTTCATTGCATGATTGGCTTCCTGAATGTTACTACAAATTTTGACAATTTTTTCTTTGTCATGCCTTCCATATTTTCCATAACGTTTCTATTATATTCTTTTTGATATGCATTGTATCAAACAAATGCACAATTTGTAGCTGCTCATAGTAGGGCAACCCACTAAATTGTCTGGGATAACTTTTCAGTCCCTGTGGAAGCCGACCATTAATGACTTGATGACCTTCATGAAGCATAGAAGTTAAACAAATTAAAAACAACAATCATTGTCAATTACAACATGAGTAAACACAACACAATATAAAAATATAAATTCCAAACATATCATATATGATAGATAAACAATTTGATCCGATGTATAACCTTGACGATTAATTCTATTATATTCCAACTTCCATAGGTGAGGTGTCATTCTTCATGGTTTTGATGTAGTCTCTTCTTTCCCCATTGAAAAGATGTTTTTCATAGTTTAATACTTATGATTGTGGAGAAAGTGCCTATACTCATCAAACACTTGCTTTCCTAAACTTGTTGAACGACGAGATTTCATCTTTGGACCACAAATTGGACATGCAAATTTTCCCTTTGTTTGAAGACCTACAAGATCATATATAATTGAATTAAATATGTCAATTTTTATAATTATATATAATGAATAGATTATTTAAAAAACATACATGATATCTACTTCATAAAATTAAATATCGTTAAAGTGCAGTCGAACATTATAACATACCACAAAAATGTGTTAGCCCTGGGGCATCATGAATTGTCCATATAAGCATTGCATGGAATTGAAATTGTCTTTGTCCTATTGGTCTAGAGACATCATACATAGCGACCCCATTCCATAACTTTAGTAACTTGTCGATAAGAGGCTCGATATATACATTCATATCTTTAACTTGGTACTTACCTAGTTGAATGAACATAAACATTACATAATTATTATAACCATTTACTGTAATACATATAAATTAATGTACATGACTATTAATGAAAAAAATATGTGTCATTATGCAATAAATAAGACAAATGAAATGCTACTACGTTAAAGAAAATTGATGTAAACAAATACCTGGAACAATTATTGCCAACATTATGTGCTCCCTCTTTATTGGCATCCATGGATGAATGTTATTGTTGATAACAAAAACTGGTCACACCGAGTAAATAGATCTCAACTCTCCAAATGGATTGACATCGTCCGCTGCCAATGAAAGCCTGAGATACAAGGTTCTTCTTTAAAGTGTGGCCATTTTTCCTCCATGTCCCTAAATGCAAAACCATCCGCAGGAATTTGAAGAATGTCATCTCCACTTCTATTCCATGCATGGTAATCCATAAATTGCGCTAAGCTTTCACACCTAAATAATCATTGCATACGCGGAATAATGGGAATATAACGAAGAACCTTGCGAGACACCTTTTTTGTTAGTTGATCTGTTCGATATCTATTGATATGACATTCCATGCATTCTGTTGCAAATTCATGTTGTTTATGATATATAATATGATCATTGGGACATGCATCTATTGCTTGATACTCCATTCCAATATCTTTCATATGATGCCAGATAAATCTCGGTATTAGTGAGGTAAAATATTTGATGGTGGTAACAAAAATTCACCAATCAATCTGCAACAAAAAATAATTTGTTAATATAAAGAATATTAATGGTACATATTTCATCCTTTATTTACTAGTGATGAACTAACAACAATTAAAATAGATGAAAAAAGATGACATATATGACATACCTTAATATCCATGAGATTTCTATGTTTGATAAACCATTCATAACCTTCAAGTTCACCAACAACAATACAATAGAGAGAAGATTTGTTTGGGAGCCTTCATAAAGGGGCTTGTATGCCTTCTCAAGTACATGTAAATCATGAACATCATCAAAGTCATCTCGATCATCATGATCAGCTGTGCCACTAAATGTGTCATGGATCAATGTATTTGTACCATCATATTCAATTGTTTTTTTTGGTGCATGATCATCTTCTTCCATAGGATCATTAACTTCATCTTCGATATTCACAGCTCCATGTTCCTTCGCTTGCAAAACCACATTCTCCGGGCCGTAATAATCCATATCATGTGCCCTAGGGCGCCCCACCTTTATAAGAATGATAGACACAAATAAACCATGATCATGATCAAGTGATTTTTTATATATATATAAAATGTTAAAAAGATATAAACATTTACAAATTCAATCAATATAAACACATATAATGAACAGCTTACCAATGGACGATAATCATGCCCCTTCAACGTGACCTTCCCTACAATGTTTCTCAACTTTGTGATTAAAAGTCTTCTCATCTTTAAGCCCTTGCAATTATTGCAAGGACAATAACATTTCCCATCACCCTTTCTTTTCAATCTAGCCCACAATCTATCAAGTTTCTCTTCATTTTGTTCGACTAATATTATCTGACATGATTTTTCTTTACCAAGCTTGAATATTTAGATCTTCAAAAAATATCAAACTCACACTCCAATAATTTTTAATCATAGACAGGTAACAAAATCTAATAATTCTGATATTTTACACCAAAAAAATTCGGCATGCAACCACCCCTGCAAAAGAGAAGATAGTCTGAAGTTAATGACCCCAAAAAACACTTTAAAATGTTAATTCCAGAACTTATTAAATTCTGATTTTACTATGATTTCCAACTGTTAGACTCCTAAAATTAGAATATTGAACTTGCACAACAAAATATGGAAATGAAAATTTGAAAATGCACAAGTCTAAAAAAGAAATCTAATGAGATGTTGGTTTAAAATATGATTTTCAAACCTGGAAGTACAAATTTGACTTCACAAATGAATTCTGGAAAAAGACAATGACTACCCTCAACTTGGCGATAATAGTAAAACACTATCACAATAAATAGTTGAACTCACTTTTATTTATGTCGGCCACAATTTGATTTTTGAATGTTCATCGAAATTTCGACGAAAACTCAGGATTGTCGAAATTTAAATGAAAACTCAGGTTTGTCAAAATTTCGACGAAAGTCGGGGATCAAATTTTTAAAAATTGAAAATTACACATTAAATATCACAAGTACCCGACAATACATCTAATTATACATCTTTCGTTGAAAATTTTTGTCAGATTTTGCAGTCAAATGAGTTAGTGGTTCTAGGGAGCTAGCCACCCAACATCAAGCCCTAAAGGTAACCATATATACATAAAAGTGATTGAAAATATTGTGGAGAAGATGTTAGATGCAAGAATTATTAGGCATAGCTAAAGTGCGTACTCCTTTCCTGTGGTGATGGTGCGTAAGAAGGATCAAACTTAGCACATGTGCCCAGAATATAAAGTGTTCAACATGTGCACCACCAAAGATGAGTTTCCTATTCTAGTCATTGATGATTTGCTAGATGAATTGAATGGAGCTATGTATTTTATAAAGCTAGATATTAGATCAAGCTATCACCAAATTCACATTAAGGAAGAAGATATTTCTAAGACAACATTTAGGACTCATGATGGTCATTATAAGTTTTTGGTGATGTCATTTGGTCTTACCAATACACTATCTACATTTCTAAGTTTGATGAACTCCATCTTTAATAAATTCTTGAGGAAATTTATATCAATGTTCTTTGATGATATATTGATTTATAGCAAGACATGGGAAGAACAATGACAACTTGAAATATGTAGGTCAACCATTACAAGTTCTTGAAGATCATCAAATCTATGTTGCCATCCAAGTGCTTTTTTGGTCTCAATGAGATGGAGTACTTGGGACACATAGTTTCACATGGAGGAGTAAATATGGATCCTAACCAAATTAAGGCTATCATGGAATGGCCTATTCCCAAAACCATTAAGGAATTGAGCGGTTTCTTAGGATTGACTAGATACTATATAATATTTGTAAAGAATTATGACTATATAGCAACACCCCTCACAACTTTATTGAAGAAGGATTATTTTCATTGGGACAAATCCACTAATGCAACTTTTGAGAGATTGAAGCAGGCTATGTGTACAACTCTAGTGCTTGTCACTTCAAACTTCACCAAGGATTTTATTGTGGAATGTGATTCTTCAAGAAATGGTATAGGAGTAGTTCTCATGCAGGAGGGTTAGCCAATTTCTTTTGAGAGTTGTCAATTAAAGGGTAAGAATCAACTCAAACCTATTTATGAGAAGGAAATACTAACTATTCTTCATGCAGTAAAATAATGGAAACCTTATCTAATGGGTAGGCACTTCAAGGTTAAGATAGATCATGATAGCTTAAAACCTTTTTTGGAACAAAGATTATCTTATGAAGAGCAACAAAAAAGGGTCACTAAGATGTTGGGATATGACTTTAAGATTGTATATAAGAAAGAAAAGGAAAATGTTGTGGTCGATGCACTTTATAGAAAGGATGATAAAGATAAAGTTTTATTGTGTGTCATTTCAATATTACAAGTAGATTGGGTAGTAGAAGCCAAAGTAGAATGTTAGAATGATGTTGCTATAAGTAATCTCACTCAACATTTATAGAGTGATATTAGTAGTTTAGATAAGTTTTTTTGGAAGGGAGATACTTTATGGTATAAAGAGTGATTATATATCTGGAAGAATTCCACTCTTAAACACAAGATTCTCACAAAACTTCACGAGACTCTAGTTGATGGTCATTTAGGATTTTTGAAGACATATCATCAATTCAAGCAAGATTTTTTTGGGAAGGACCAAAAGGTGATGTTCAAATATTTTTGGTTAGATATTTGGTTTGTCAAAGAAATAAAGGGGAGACAATTAAGACACCGAGTCTCTTGCAGCCCTTAGTCATTCATGTCCAACATTGGGAAGAGGTATCCACTGAGTCTCTTGCAATCCTTAGTCATTCCTAGCCAACATTGGGAAGAGGTATCCATGGACTTTATCGCATGGCTTCAAAAATCTAAAGGTAATAATGTCACTGTGATAGTAGTAAATCACCTCACTAAATATGCACATTTCATTGCATTATCACATCCTTTTACAACAAGTACAGTAGCAAAATATTTTTTAGAGAATATAAAAAAGCTACATGATACACCCAAGATTTTAATTAGTGACTGTGATCCTATCTTTACTAGTCACTTTTGGACAAATTTATTCTCATGTTTGGGTACTCAATTGGCCCATATTCTTCATACCACCCTCAAAAAATTAAGGTTGTTAATAAGTGCTTGGAAGGATATTTATGTTGTTTCAATTCAAATAAACAATCTCGTTGGGTAGATTGGCCACCACTAGCAGCATGATGGTATAAAACTTCCTTTCATAGTTCATCAAAAATATCTCCACTTATAGCACTATATGGATATTAGCATCCTTCCATCACATCATCATTGAAGGTGTCACCAAGAGTTCAGGTAGTGGAGGACCACTTGCTTCATCAACAACATGTACTCTCTAGACTCAAGGAGAATCTAGGTGGACTGAGACCATAGTGAAAGAAGTTTTGAAGTTGGGGATTGGGTCTTCTTGAGATTGTTGCCTTACAAGAAAATATCTTTGAAGCAACAAAAAAAGAATAAGTTATCTTTGAAATATTTTGGCCCATACCAAATCATGCAAAAGATAGGTAGTATCACCTACAAGCTAGAATTGCCACCAACAACAAAGATATATCTAGTTTTTCATGTTTCTTGTTTGAAGAAGGTAATTGTGCACAATATCCCTACTTAGAAAATATCATTGGAGCTCGATGAGGAAGGATGAATCATATTGGAACCAAAGTTCATTCATCAAACACTCACAAAGAAGGTAAGGACTAGAAGACTCGTTGAGTATCTCATCCAATGGAAGAATTTACTAGTTGAAGATGCCACATGAGAGGACAAGGAGTTCATTCAAAAGCATCCACACTTGATTAACATTGAGGACAATGCGTCTCTGAAGAGGGGGGGCATGTTACACCCTTACTATTAGTGTACATAGAGTTTTAAATAATTGGCTTGTGGCTATCATAACTCTTAATTAAGTCATATAATCATTATTATATTGTTATTTAGTTAATTAGGTTGGCCTAAGGCTTATATAGAACTATCTAAGTCGGTCTAGGTGGTATCCTAGACATAAATAAGGTATATATAGGAGTTAGTGAGTTTTATTTCATCATCAGATTGTGAATTATCTCATTGGACATATTTGGAGGTTTTCCCCCTCAAAGTGGCTTGTTATTCTCAACTATTATCAAGTATTTTTTAGCATAGTTCATATTATATCTTCCATTGTGCAAGTTATTCCATAACAAAAATGTATTGATAGTTTTTTGTCAAGCAAAGACTAAATCAAATCTTACTTAGGGGTCATTTCAATAGTATCAAAGCCACTTTTTCTTGTCAGCCAATGGGTTTGTGATGCAAATTCATACAAAAGTGATAGGGAAATCAGTTATCAGTGATGGGAGAAGAAGAAAGAAGAAACCACAGGTGACAATAATGAAGAAATAAACATCCAAGAGATCATTAGAAATGGAAATAGGGAGTTGGCCAAGGAATTTCAGTCTACCATGCCTATATCAAAAATAGTTGGACCTTGAAAAGAATGAATCAACAACGGAGTGCTAGAAGAAATAATCCAAATTTTGCATAAGGAAGTCACTCAACTAATGATAAAATCTCAATCAATCCTCCAACAACGACATTTTGAACTAATTTATTGCATAGAGTGGAAGAGGATCTATTTGAAGAAGAGTAACAATTGGCACCAAGATAGGAGGATGAGATGGCAAGGTATCATGCACAATATAGTGCTCTAAGTCTAGCAATTTGTTGTGACATGTTCTTTAGGGAGAACTATGAAATGAAAAAAAGGGCATAGAAGGGGAAAGAGATATCCTCATAATCAAACCTAGAGAGATATAAAAATAGTGATTGGGAAATATCACTATACCTACTTATAATGGATCAAATAGTTGCATAGTTAGGGAATGGTTGCAAAAGTTAGATAGCTATTTTTCATTAAACCCTATGTATAAGTAGGAAGCAATCAAGTTTGTCACCCTTTATGTAAAGGGTGTAACTCATGAATGATGGTACCACAATATGGTGACTCAAGGACATGGTTTGATTACTATAGAAAATTTTAGTCCGAATTTGATGGAGAAATTTGATAGGAATGATCTAGAGATTTATTTCAGAGAGTTAGCACAATTGAGATAAGAGGATATAGTTGAGCATTATATGGTAAAGTTTCAAAGGCTAGCAATAATGGTTCTAGATGTGATGAAGAGGAGGCTCATAGTGTTATTCATAGAGGGTCTAATTGAACCACTCAAGGGTTTGGTAAGGGCTTTTGATTTGGGTTCCTTGTGAGAGGCTATCAAGAGTCTCGAATTTGGAGGATTTAGTGACTAAGAACATGTTCTACTCAAATAATGCACCATTGGGTTCAACATAAGAAACCTTTTCATAAGAATTTACCCCATCCTAAGACATTACCTTC
Source organism: Sequoia sempervirens (assembly GCA_007258455.2). Taxonomy (NCBI): domain Eukaryota; kingdom Viridiplantae; phylum Streptophyta; class Pinopsida; order Cupressales; family Cupressaceae; genus Sequoia; species Sequoia sempervirens. The sequence goes on along the minus strand of VDFB02049217.1, from coordinate 101,660,657 downwards.
AAAACTAAACAGGGTTGAAGAATCCAAGAACAAACTTGATCTGGAGGATTTTTGTCAAATTTTGAAGTTCCTCATTTTTCTCCAAAAACATCTTCATCAAAAAGTATTTGGAATTCTGACTCCAACGCAACTCGAACGGAGTCAATAAGAGCTATGGTGCTCGAGATACACTCGGTCAAACCTTCAGTCAACTCAAAGACCCAGGTCAAAAAAAAGGTCAAAAATCAAAGTTGTCAAAAGTGGTCAAGACTGGCGTCAATGCGAAGAGCTCGTCGCAAGATTTCTGACGATGTTCGTTTCATCAAAATTGGAGTTCGTTTGCCAGAGTTACAAGCAGTCAAAGTCGGCCAATCATGTGTGGACACATGGCAATCTAGTCAACGCAACATCATCAGTCTAGTCAGCGGACACATCACTCCGAATTATTTGACCGAAGAATGAAATTTTGATATGGCATCATCTCACCCCTCCACGTGGCAAGCCATTATTGGCAAAAGGTGGCATATTATTTAAAAAAATAAAAATAAAACTATATATATATATCTATATAATAATAATAAATAATAAAATATATAAAACAAATAAAAAATAATAATAAAAAATGCCACATTCTTTTAAAAAACATAGGCCCTCCTATATTAAAGGATCTCCACCTATCTTAAAGCCCATATTAAAGCCACCCTATATTAAAGCCGTGAGTTTTGTTTTAAAAACTTTCTATGTTATTTTTAAAATTCTATTTTCAAGGAATCCCTATTTTAAGGGATTTTAAACCCTTTTATTATTATTATTATTACCCCTATTCAAAAGGAATAAACTCCTATAACTGCATGGTCCCATGGGGGGGCTTGGGCTTCTATTTTCATGGAGTAGGAGGTCCTATGGGAAAAAAAAATTGTGCTACAGGATTAACTGGAATCTTTTCCACAAAATAGGAGCCCCTACAGTATAGGAATGAATATTTCAGCTGGTGAAATTGGGGTGGGGCTAGAAATTTCCCCTACAGCTTAGGAGTTTTGTATGCCACTTGTCACACATCTAAAACAAAAGATTCCCGCAGAAATAAGAAAAAAGAGGGAAAATGATTATCGTTGTATTTTTGGCAGCATTTTTCATTTCATAGGCATGAATGACATTGCACAACAGACCATCGACATCTTGCACAGACCAGCAAAGAGCATCGACGACCTGCAAAAACTAGCAGCGAGCATCAACAGACAACTGCATATTAATTTAAGATAATCCATTTCATTTTTTCTATCACTGTAAATATCACTGTAATCTTATCTTGGTAATAATGACATTTTCTGGTTCACAATGTGTCCATGAATTACCATAATTTTAGTGCGAGCTATAGGTCGTGAAATCTTTGAACAATTAGGCGCAAATTGATAGTTGATGTTACGGATCCAGTCTGGAATTTGGATTCAGTGCAAAATTTGGGTGCTATAGCTTTATTTCCAAGCTCAAATTGGTCGCCATATGCACAATTTTCAGTAAATCAAACAGGGCTCGATGCACATTGTGGTGGATCAAAATTGAAACCGTGGAATGGAGTTCATTACGGAATGGCTTAAATTTTTAAGCAGAATTGCAACTAAATCCATGGGAACATGTACTTTAAAATATTCCTAAAAAAGCTAAGCAACACCTGCTGAGACTTTTAAGGAAGCCCCCCTCCATGGGACCACACTGTAAGATAGCAATGGGATTATTTTCAAGGGGATAAAATTTAAAATATCTCCTTAAAAATATATACGTAATCTCGTAAGAGTTATCAAAACAAAATTATAGGGATTATTATTTTCCTTTGTAAGCCCAAAATTATAAGGGCCCTTCATTATTTATCTTAAAGAGATTTTATTATGTAACGGGGGGATTTCTTTTGGATTTACATGTAAATTTGGGGAGATTGTAAATCAAGTTGTTTTACACCAAATTGGGTAAAATTGGTGTATAAAAAGGGGTAAATGGGTGAGAGTTTGGAAGTGTGTTTTAGCTAATTATTTTTGTAAGGAATTTTGGAGGTGATTTTTGTAAGTGGAGAGTTAGGATTTTTCATTCTTGGAGAAATCTATTGTAACTTTGTGCTTTTGGAGAAGCTTGTTCCCACGCACTTTGGAAGTGCATTTTCAAATTTATTTGTAATCCAAGGGGAGGCTATGCCGAAGATTGTAACCGAGTTTCTGGAGGAATAATTGGATCGGTCTACTCTTTGGAGAGGGACCCGAAGATGTAGCCATTGTTTTTGGTGAACTCTGTTATCAAACCTTTGTTTGCACTTTCTCTCTTCTCTCTCATTCTGGTTTTATCACCTTGATTTTAAGCATAATTTCAATAATGTACATTTAATTATGAGTTTTTATTAAGTGTTGTAATCACTAAGCATTCAAATGCAATTAGTTTAGATCCTAAATCAGATCAAAACTTCAAAGAAAAAAATTAATATGCTTTTATTTTAGAGATCCATGGGAGCTAGGACATACATGTTTGGGAAAGGGACATGTACACTACATATTGTTTTTGATGAAGATTCAAAGGTAGAGGAACTTGCACCCAAGATTATAGTTGATGAAGTAGGATAAGAGAGCAAGGAAGGGGAAGATTCATTGGGAGGTACACTTACTACACTTTCAGGAAATCTTAGGTATCATCCTTTCCAAGTTAGAAGAGTCCTACAAAAGTGATAGTTGATTGATAGTGGGGCTACCCACAACTTCATTAACAAGGGTTTGGTCACTATGATGAGTTTGAGAACAAATAATTTTGAGGGATTTGAGGTTAAAGTGGCTAATGGGTTTACTATTCCATGCAACAAAATGGCTCAACAACTTGAGATGACCCTAAGGAGACACAAAGAGTGGGATGATTTTTATGTGGTTGGCATTGGTGAAATAGATTTGGTTTCTGGTGTGCAATGGTTGCATTCATTTGGAAAGTTCCCACAAAACTGTCAAATTATGGAGTTGAGATTCAAATTTGAAGGAAAGGAGGTGCTTCTTTGAGGTCTATCTAATGAGGCCCCTAGGATTGTTTTGATAAAAATTAAGAGAACTTTTCGTAAAGACCAAGTAGCTTGGGAAGAAAAGTGCTTGGTTACATACATAGACTCATCCAAGGATGGGAGATCTTATCATGTTGACATCTAGTCCATCTTGGATAAACATATCAAGGTGTTCAACGATATTCCTTCAGGATTGCTATTGGATAGAGGTTTTCAACATGTGATTGAGTTGGAGGAGTGAGAAACTAATCGTTACTACAACTTAGCATCATCCTAGGAGGCACAAATAAGAAATTGAGAAGGTGTTTAAAGATTTGTTACATTTGGGACACATAGGACCTAAGTCTCTAGCCCATTTGTTTCTTCAATGGTACTATGAGGATGTGCATCAATTATAAATCCCTCAATAGAAGACAACAAAGAACTGTCTATTCTTAAGATTGATGAGTTGATAAATGAGTTTCACAATGCAATGCCTTTCTCCAAAATTAATCTACAATTAGGGTATCATTAGACAAGGGTAAAAGAAAAGGATATTTAAAACAAATTTTAGGTGTTAAAATAGGCATTGTGGGTTCTTTGTCATGCCATTTGGTTTGACTAATGCATCGACCACTTTTCATCTTACATGAATCAAGTATTTATTAAGTGGTTGAAGAAATAAGTATTAATTTTCTTTGATGACATCTTGATTTATAATAAGAGATGGGAAGGTCATTTGATACATATAAATGAAGTGCTTGGATTTTAGAGCAATGGTCATTCTTTGTCAAGGCATCAAAATGGGAGTTTGGGTTGACAAATGTATTATAGCTAAGACATAAAATTAGTGTCCAGGCGATGATTAAAAAATTAAGGTGATCATGGATTGACCTCCACCCAAGAATGTAACACAATTGAGAGGATTTTTTGGTCTTTGCAACTATTACAAAAGATTCGTTAAAGGGTTTTCACAATTAACAACCTCATAGACCGATTTAGTGAAGAAGGGAGCTTTCTCATAAAGTGAGTCAACACAGTGAGTTTTTTATAAGCTCAAAGAGCTAATGAGCTCATGTTTTGTTTTGGCTATTCCAGACTGTTCACTTCTTTTTGTTTTAGAGTGATGCTTCAAAAGAATGAATTGGAGCAGTTTCGATGCAAAACAAACACCCTATAGCATTTGAGGTAGTAAACTTAAGGAGACACAGATGAGTTTTTCTATTTATGATAAGGAGATGCTAGCCATCATGCATGCACTAGCCAAGTTTAGACAATATTTGATTTGTGAAAAGTTTATGGTAAAAATGGATCATAATAATTTGAGTTCTTCCTCAACCAAAAGGATTTAAATGGTAGGAAACAAAAAAAAGTTAATAAGCTACATGCCTACGATTTTGACATTGAGTATGTTAAAGGGAAAAATAATGGTGTGTTTGATGTCCTATCTATGAAGCCTTATTTATGTTATATGACTAATATATTTGCTGATTGGAAAACTTCTATGGCATAACACATTTGCTAAAGATATTTTGGATGACAAACTACATGATGACAAGTACAAATTGATGATCTAATCCTCTATAAAGATCAGGTATAACTTATTCTAGAGTCAAAAATGAAGAAGAAAATGTTGATGTCTTGTCATGACACATCATTCATTGATCACCTAGGATATTACAAGACATGCAAGTAGGTAAAAGAGCATTTTTCATGTAAGGGAATCAAGCGTGATGTTTCCAAGCATGTTAGAAAGTATTTGAATTATCAACAGAACAAAGTAGAACATGTATTTCCAATTGATTTGTTGGAGCTTTTTACCCATTCCAAATAAAAAATGGGAGAGCATCTCCATGGATTTAATCACGGATCTTCCAAAATTGCAAGGTAAGGATTTTATTTTTGTGGTAATAGATAGAGTCACTAAGTATGCTCATTTGTTATGCTATATCTTTATAATATAAAGATCTATAGGTGGATGATTTGTTTTCTAGAGAGGTATTTAGATTACATGGACTGTCAAGGAATATTCTAAGTGACAGGGACATTAGGTTGATTAGTTTGTTTTGGCAAGAAATTTCTTGATTAGCAAATATAAAATTGACTCCAAACCTAACTACCACCCTCAAACAAATTAACAAGTCAAGATTGTGAACAAATGGTGTTTGAAAAATTATGTTACATGGCAACAAACAACATGGATTAAGTTACATGGACTAAGCACTTGGCTTCATCTTGGGGGAGTATTGCTACAACTCCACTCATCATATGTCTACAGGTATGAATTATTTCAAGGCAATATATGGGTATGATGCATTATCATTAACATATTTGATTATTTCAAATAGCAGAGTTCCAAGAGCTAGAACATCAAAGTCTAGATCTTCTAAATGCACTCAAGGAGAACCTACAATAATCCTAAAACCAACAAAAGATGTATGTTGATAACCACCACTTGAAGAAAACTTTCGAGGTTGGGAGATGGTTTTCTTGAGATTACAACCCTATAGACAATCTTCCCTCAAGGGGAGTGAAGTAGAAAAGCTCAAACCACAAAATTTATGGGTCTTACAAGATTATACAGAAAATAGGAGAAGTTGCATATGAACTAGAACTTTCGAAAAACAACAAAATTCATAATGTTTTTCATGTGTCATGACTTCAAAGGGCTCTTGAATGACATGTTGCACCTTCAAAGTTGCCACCACTTGATGATGAAGAAAAAATGATTTCAAATCCCGAGGCTATCATTGATATGATAAAAAAAGGAAAAAAGAAAAAAAAAACTATAAAAAAAGTCATCCTAGAGTACTTGGTTTGAAGCACATGTTTGTGTTTCTTTGTGTTATTGATGGTTTTGATATATTGGGGATGTTTACATACTATAAGGACCATAACAAATGCAGATAAATGAAAAATACACACAAGCAAGTATGCATAACGATTCAAAGGTAAACATGATCTTGTCTCTATTCAACCTAAAAACCAATTGTTTTAATGATGATAATTTTGTTGATATGGGAAGGAAACATCCCGAAAACAATGTAAGAATTGGAAAAGAGATATCTTGATGATGATAATGCAACTAAAATGGATCAAGGTAGTTGGGGAATATGGGAAAAAAATACATGGATTGGATTGGTGGATGGAAATTTCATGACTAAGGTATGGTAGATAAAACAAATTTCCCTCAAGTATAATAATACACAAAGATATTTGATCTTACACATGATGCTTGTTTGCCAGGTTTTCATCATGGTACTTATCCAAAGTGTCATAAAACTGATTTTCACTATTGGATAAATTATTTATTCTTTACTTTTTTCTTTTTCAGAATGTTGATTGTCAAACATGACATTCATTTTCTAGGTTTTCATCATGGTGACTAACTGAAGGCGCCATAGAGATGGTTTTCACCAAAGGGAAAATTTTCTCTTTACTATTTCTTTTTGTATTTTAATTTTTTTTCGTATTTTCTAGATGGCATTGATCTTCAGATGATCACTAACAGTTATGGTCTTTTGATGGCGTTGAAGTAGAGGTTGGTTTCATGATATGGCAATAGTGACTTGTATGAAGGAGTTGTCTTGTTAGGATCATGGTGCTTTTATATAACCCATGGATGTCATTGTGATCCTTGTTGATACTAGAGCTGTCATTATCTAAATACATACATCATGATAAAGTGCCATGACAATCCTTACAATAAAATGTTTCTACTAGGATGTGATAGATTTGCGAGTTAGGATTTTTGGACTTTGAGTGAGATGTTGGATTATGATGAGTGATGGTAGATTTGGATGGATTATTTGTTATTTTAGATGAAATTTTTTATTCACAAAACTTGGATTTGTAGATGAATGAGTTTGGATTTTGGGTTGTGATTGTGTTTGAAACCAAAAATTTTATATTCTTTGTGTGATATGATTGATGACCATTTTGAATGAGGTGGACATTTATTATATGCAAGAGGTACTTTTTCTCGTGGCTCCACACTTTGATTTACAATTGAATTGGGATTATTATCTTTGCTTGATCTATTTTTCTTTAAGATCCGTTTTGACTTCATGTGTCTACTTAGGTTTATGGATTCAATGGATTTTGAAATTTGATTTTGATCTTTTTCTTTATAACACTTTTGTTTTTGTTGGTTCCAATTGGTAGGTTTAAGGAATTTGGAATACTGGTTCACAATATGGATGAAAGGAGTGTTGGCAACAACCTTATGGTAAGAACTCCACATGACCCCTATTTTGATGTTGTTGATAAGTCAAAAACTTGTGCAGATTTTGATCTAAAAATCCCTTTCATATCTATTTAATTTCTACCCTAGATTCCCTATTTTTGCCATAATTAGCTTATATATATTGAAATTATTTAATGTGTGTTAAAAGAATAAAATATGTTTAAGCTACCGATTTATGAAAATGCTAATTCAATTGGTTGGAAATGGGTGAACATGAGTCACTATAGTTGTTCACATATAAGAGTTGTGAATACTACCACTGATCTTTTTGTTTAACAAAAAATATATTTTTGTTATTAAACAAGAAAGACGTTTAGTATATCATTTCCAATATGTGGCCAATGGCCAATTTTTGTATCAGTTATATTTTAGTTTGTTGGTTGTAGGCCAGAACAAATAGTCTAATATTTTTATAGATTGAACCATTATAAACTACAAGCATATACATATCATAGTATAAGCTATGTGTATTATGAAGGATGTAAGTTAAGTCTATGGTAAATGTACAAACTTTTCTTTTGATTAGACAAGAGTAAAAGAGCATTTTCTCTTTGTCATTTGGAAGACTAAGGAGGCAAGGCCCACTTCTTGGAATGCCTAGTGATCTTTATAGCTTTAGCATTATGCTTTATTTATGTTTTTGATTAAATTTGTAAAAGTTGTTTAAGCATTGTTTACATATGTCATTTATGATTTAATTACAAACCATGAGATTGTGATGTTAAATGGAACCAATTAACTTTTATTCTTGCTTTGAAATTGTACTATGACTTTAAGTTCTAAATTTATTGATTGTTACAAATTGTTGTTGTTCATGTAGCAAATTATTCTTGTTCCTATTGCAGAATTAAAAAATAGATATTAAGTTAGATTTATACTTAGGTGGTTGACTAAATTTAAAAGTGAATTTCATTCTTGCTCAACCTGCTAACCTCATCCCTTAAGCATAGAGTTGTTACACCTTTCATAAGATTATGCCCTAGATTGACTTAGGAACAAACTGAATTTGTGAACTAAAGTTATAACCATAATCTTGAAGTTAATATTCTCAGCTTTATCCCAAAATTTTGGTGTCATTTTCAAGGAAAGAGGTTTAAGGCTTGAAAGCTTAGTATGTTGAATTAGGACCATTATGTCAAGGAGAAAGTCCATGTAATTGTCGACCTTGCCTAGGCAATTACCCTTGGTTTGCACTATATTAATTCATATAGATGCATGAGTAGTGTTAGAGATGAAAAAGATAGATTTTTCAAACAAACTATAGGACATAACTCAATTAGACTAGAAAACCCAAAACAAAGTGAATAAACCATCGATAAAGGAGCTAGTTGAACCCAATCTTGAGAAGTGTGTGATTGAAACCACTATTGTTGAGTACAATCTTGAATCACCATCTAGTGCACAATAAAATTACTTGAGAATTCACAAGATTCTTTTAGGATCACCACTCCTAAGTCTGCCAAACAATTTGAAGAATCTTATGAGTTACGAAGTGGTTAGCCTCTAAAATGTAAGCAATCTAAATCATTTGTCTTTTTATACACCTTGGGCATATTAAATTATGGCTGACAACAATAATAATAAAATAATGATCAAAGTTTGGTCAAAGAATAATCCTATTACTTTTGAATTTCCTATTGCTCATCCAATGCAAGAAGCTCTATGAAAACATAACACATTTTGCTTTACCAGTTTTTAAAGAACTTTTTATGGAAGATCCTAATATGTTTTTATAACGTAGAAAATTGTCACCCTTAACAATTTCATACTATGTTTTGGCCCCATAAATTATTGAGCCTAATTGAAGTGGAAAAATCTTCCACTTGAGGATGCCACATGGGAAGGAGTGGAAGTATTCAAGCATCCAAATCCGAAATTACTTGGAAGCAAGCAATTTTGGAGAGGGAGGATTGCTATGTCCTCTCTTCCCCAAGGCCAACCTCAACACTATATGTTAAAAAGTCTTCTTTTAACACTATCAATATATAAAATTAAATCAAATTGTATATTCAAATCTTGGCGCTGGAATTTGGGCCCATGTGCCCTATCTCTAACACATACTTATAAGACTTTAGAAGGCTAAGGGATTCATATGGAAAAAATTGATATAGATTGAGAGTTGTCTCCTAAGATTGAGCTTGTCAGGACACAAACCCTAGTAGCCATCTAAGGTTGGGACAAAAACTCTACCTTATTATATCAATTTTACCTTCAAGATCACATAGTCCTCATAAAAAATCATTCTTGCACAGTATTGGTTTCTGAGTGTTGGCCACCATCCACTGGAAATTGGAAGGAACCCTATGTCGCTACAAGCTGCAAGCCACCTATTCAACCATTCTAGAGGTAATTGCCACTTGCGACAGCCAAGGGCACTGGTGGTTGAAGCTTTCTAAGGGTGCATATAGGTCAGGTCAAGTTCTGAGTGGTATTCATTGTCTATGAAGGGCGAACAGTATTGATATTTAGGTCATACTACAAGTGATAGCCATTGCCAATCAGACTTAGGTATAGTTTGAGAGGTCTACCATTAGACCGCCCTATATCCAACATAGTAACAAAGGCGATAACGGCACCAAGGTTAGATCACACTGCCAAGACAGACTGTGGCAGTAGACAGTGGGGAGGTTAAATCAAATATTCAACAGCACTATGAGAGAATTATTGTTGTGCCAGCATAATTTGCCTAGTATTTGGTCTAGTAACTGTTCATAATTGAAAATCTATTTTGCAATATATATGTTTTTTATCGTTGTGATGTGAATTATCCAGATGTGTGATTAACTGAATGTTCCAGCTTAAGATTAAATCATATTTAATGATAAGATCCATGGATCCTTACATAATTTTTGGTTAAACCATAATGCTAATTTTTTGTCAACTGAAGTTTAAATCAGATCTTACTTATGGGTCATTTCAGAGAGGAAAAGCTAAAATAAAGAAGCAAGAAAGCCTTCCTCAAAAATAAAATTCTCACAAATTATTTGCACTACATGAGCCCAACTTTGTATTTATAAACAACTCTTGTTACTGCAGAAGAATTAGTATAAAGTAAATCAATCTTTGATGTCTTCTTTGCAGCAGTTGTAAATAAAAAATTAAAAAAAAAAAAGCAAGAAAAATTACAAAATGGTTACTCGAGTTGTGCAAACTTCATTGACATGAACGACAACTTGGAAACTATATTGTAGAAATGATCCAAGGAAATATCCAGGAAAGTGGATAAATATTTTTGTCAAGGGCAATGAACATTGCATCTTTACAATTTGAATTCAGTATGGGCAGTGAAACATCTGTTTAAACTTTTTGCAAAAAAGCATCAAATTATACACGTAGCTTATCTATATGATATTGAAATTGGTAAGAGGTCATTTGTTGACACTTTCCTCTCCTTCCAATTGATTGTAATGCCTCTTATTCCCACGTGTAGTACAAGATTTTCTTTTGAATTTTGATTTGATCACTTTCACCTAAATATGTATCTTTAATCACTGCACAGCCAAAAAGAACTCTGATCAATTTCCTCTAACTATAAAATTTATCTTCACTTTCTTCCAGAAAAATGGATGCAAGAGCAGGTCGGTACACAGTTGACTTCATATTCCTAACTAGTACAAATATCTCTGACTTTTTCCTCCACTTTGAGTGTTTCCATTGTTCTGCTCTCAGATGTCCTAGAATAGTCCCTTCACACATGGCTACAGCCAAAGCTGGAACACTATTAGAAGCAAGAAAAACACAAAATCAGTTTCTCTGAATTATAAAAAGATTCTATTGTAATCAGCGCCTTCATCTAAATGGAGTATACTACACCCTACCTTCCACGACAAGCACCTGTTGTCACAAAGCCTATTGGCATCCGCAAATTTTCTTGCCCACATTTTGAAAAAGTGCCTCCACATTGCCCCTTTTCTTTATTAGTTATCCACTGTTGATTGCACTCTGCATTCCTCAAAGTAGGCGGAATGTCAAGCCCTTGCCATCCTCGAGGTCTGTGTTATCACGGATAATCATTCAGCCAGATATACATTATTCTTGGAGTGACAAAAGCAAAGAAAAAGCTTATATGATGGTCCATAAGTAATTTGTTTAAAATATCAATGGTTGATAGCTAACCTGATATTGAAACAAACCATCCCATCACACTTATTTGGTAGGGAGAAAAAAGAATTGGAGGGACAAACAACAACAACAAAATAACAACAATGCTTCAGCAATGTACATACTTGGAGCACCACAAGGAAAAGTCATTCTCAATTGGTGCACATACGACAGCACCTTCCTCAAAAACACCTTTTCCTGAGGCATAAAGGAGAACTTTCAAAAAGCAAGGTTCACGTTCAAGAATTATATTATTTACACCTTTCAATCTCCAGCAAACTCTTCCTTCATCCATTAAGTGAGAATAATCTTTCTTTTGACTACTATGAGTGTCTGGAAATAGGAGGAGGTGAAGACCACCAACTCTTCTCAAATGCTGCTTCAATATCGTTGATGTCCTGGCTATAAGACCAGGAAAAATAAATTTGGTCTCGTGTATTGAGGAGAAAGCTTGGCTACCTAAATCTTCTTTATTTATGACCTCTGGAATTTTGAGCCTGTCTTGTAGAGAATCCACTAAGTGACGTCTCTGTCCTTCCACTAATTCAGTTTTTTCACTCTCTTGTTTAGTAATATCTGCTAGCAGGTCTGCTCTTCCTTTGTATACTCTTTTTAAATACCTTTGTATAGAATTCCATGGTGGAGGAAGTAAAATTGAGGGAGGTCTTTTAGAAGGGGGCCTACTAGCAATCATCTCTTCATATGCTGCAGTTTCTTCATTCATATAGTCACAGTACGCTTTGCAGTCAGGAAAGTCATATGGAAATGATGATAATCCTGCCTACACATAAGCCACCAATCAACCATCAATAAGAAAACATTCACCACAGAATTAAAAACCACCAACTAACCAGCAACAAGAAAATATAAATATCAGAATCCTAGTAGGAACTACTGAGGCCTTAGTTGACTAAGCATTCAGCAACAGGATGTCAATTAACAATATAAATAAAACATATAAATTTTGAATGTGATTATCCTAAACTCACATCACTTGACAGCCACCGCCGCTCCCGCAATCCAATTGCTCGAGCCCCTCCAAGGACAAGAGGAATCCAAAAGGCTCGAACCCAGCTTACTGGAAGAATAATGGACCATCTAACAAGATGCATAAGATGAGTATAGATAGTTTGCACTAACAATACTAAGAATGAATATGCAAAAACATCACCTAGAACTATAAAAGTTATGCTAAATAATTCAATAGATAGAAACACTAAATGTGCTTTATCTTAATACAGATTATCATTAAATTGAACTGATCATCAAAGTCCCAAAATCCTTGCTGGAAGAGCATGGTTATTTAAATGGAGTATCCAGTGACTTTATCCCATTTTCCAAAACATGGAAAAACCTATGTTCCACAGTGTTCCCGGGACGGGGACAACAAGGGATGGCAAGGGACACGTTTTGGGGATGGCAATCCGAAGGCCATTTTTTGGGGATGGCAGGGGGACAGCAATATACATGAAATATATATACATGAAATATATATATATATATATATATATAGAGAGAGAGAGAGAGAGAGAGAGAGAGAGAGAGAGATTTCTACAAGTTAATGAACACCAACATAATAGCAGCAATATAATGTGACAATGTTATAATGATGTTGGATGATGTCTCTAGGAGCCTGCATGCCAACCACATTCCAAAAAGAAATTGTTTGTTTGTACTTCTCACACAATACCACACTGTACCAGACCATGGCAAATGCACCTTTAATCTATTTTGCAATTGACAGTAATAACGGACTCTAATGCCATACCAAGAATTTTGAAGTTTGACATTTTTTTGAGCAATGAAACATTGAAATCAGAAATCCAAATTATTTCTGCTAATATTTACTGTTATATAGCTTATATCATTACCTATGAATCTGAATCATGATATATCTATTGCTGTTATACTACAGTTGTTGCTGTCACTGCTGTCATGATTAATTTAATTGTTGTCATACTGCTGTTATAGAGTTGTCATGATATATTTATTGCTGCTGTTAAAATGCTGTCTTGTTACACTGCTGTTATAATACTGTTATAATGCTGTCATGATATATTTAATAGTCTTTTTAATCTTACGAATGATTTTTTTTAACATTATTAAAAATTCACAAGGGACGCCTGGCTGTCCCCAGGACAGTTAGGGGCCATCCCCAACCACCTTGGAGATGGCCAGGCGTCCCCTATGTGTTTCCTGCTGTCCCCAATTTTAGAGACACGTTTCAGGACATTTCCGCATTTTCTCAATTTGGGGGGATGGCTAGGGGATGCCCCTGATGTCCCCCCATCCCCGAAATGCCTCAGGGAAAGGGGACTGGGGTTTTAGGGGTGGGGATGCGTGCCTGTGTAATGTAAGGAAAAACAAAGCACGGGAGAATCATGTTGTGCCATACAACAAAATCAAAATATTTCAACTCCATGCTTGGTACCAAAATGTATGTATAGAACGAGCTAATACAAAGTTAGAAAAGTGTAAAATATCATTTAAATGATATGAAAATTCCAAAAAAAAACTTTGTAGTATGTCAAACACCTCTGATCAATTACAATATTTCCTTAAAGATTGATAGAAGAGAGAAAAGGCTATCTGCCAGTCCACAGACCCTTTTTAAGAAAAGGTCCCACATGCCACTTAAAGCATTAAGGTACTAAATTGTTTTTGCTTTAAATCCTCCCCTACCTTTGTTTTGGATGAAAAATCCAAACTTCCAAAAGTGTAAAATATCATTTAAATGATATGAAAATTCCAAAAAAAAACTTTTTACTATGTCAAACACCTCTGATCAATTACAATATTTCCTTAAAGATTGATAGAAGAGAGAAAAGGCTATCTGCCAGTCCACAGACCCTTTTTAAGAAAAGGTCCCACATGCCACTTAAAGCATTAAGGTACTAAATTGTTTTTGCTTTAAATCCTCCCCTACCTTTGTTTTGGATGAAAAATCCAAACTTCCCACATATAATTTTACACTAAAGAGTTTATCATCCATGTATATAACTCCCATAGGCTCTTGGAGCCCCTGATAGCTTTTATCGCCACAAAAAACAATTTGGCAGAACAGTGCCCTTAATTCATTCAAACATTTAGTGATTGTAAGTTGTAGCAATGAAAAACTATAATATATCATGATTCAATATCCCTCCTGTTTCAGTTTTCAAAAAGCATAATTAATTAAATCAAATTATATTACTTGAAATGTTTTCTTCCTTGCATTATAATGATAGTGGTAAGTCAATACATAAAAAAAAATATTCAGGTTATTTTTAAATAAAGGCCTTCCGCTGCTCCTGCACATGACTGCCCTGATTCTAGGGCATCAGACTCTCTCCACTTCAGATCGAGCTGCCTACTTTTGGCAAATGAACAGAATTTTATCACCAATGGATCAGGGCAGGGCAACTCAATTGCTCCGCAGACACATTCCAGGCAATCTTTTGTAGATTTCTCTTTATGTTTGAAACAGATTTGAATTTTTTTGACTTCCTGTGTTTTAATTGGTTGCTCTTTGAGCTCCTCTACTGGAGTTATCATGGATTCCAAGGCAGTTGAGCATAATAAACCAAATACAGAACCACAGCCGATACAGACTTTATCTCTGAGCAGATTTAAACAATGGTTTTTGATGAAAAGGTCGCTGAGAAAGAAGAGAGGCTGAAGCAAGATACTCTAATCTGCAAATTTCAATTGTTTTTGCCTAGTCTTGCAATTTATTTGAGAGCAAAAACCTGGTTCCTAGTAATATGTAGATCTCCTTCGGATCCAGAAGCCTTGCTTAAGGGAGACCCATTGTTCTGGGATAGCCAAGTTTCAAGATTTCAATTCTCATCAAGTCCTTCCCTATTTGTCCAATTTGGGTGAGGATTCTGAACCTTCATCTTCAGTTTTGGTCTACTACATATCTATCTTCTAGACAATTTTTTTTGGGGAAGCTAATTTCTGTCCCAGATATGAACCAAATGTAACAACATTTCACTTTTGCAAAAATTCTTGTTGGTTTCAATTTATTGAAAATTTTGCCAAAATAAATGTGTAAAAGTTGGTGATAGAATTTGGAAGCACCAGATTACTTATGAAGGAATTGCCTTTTGATGCAAATCAAAATCATGTTCTGCTACAGGCTGCCAAGTGTTCAAAGACTTCTCATTTGGTTCATTGTCAAGCCTCCCCTAAAGGCAAGGTATTTGATGGAAAGGACTAACCATGACACCAAGTGATTAATTCTGATTGTGATTAGGATGATCTCTCTGGTATCTTTGCATTGTTAGATTAAGTAAAAAGCTAGAAACTATCCAAGACATAGTGCAAGGATAATCACACAAACTCCATTTGAAAAATGATCTAAAGATCAAAATAGCAGAAAAGAGAGTGTTTCAAGAATGACAGAGCATGCAAATACTCATGAGACAAATAATAGCTCAAAGCAAGAATGCATAACTAAAAGCACACAATGACATGATATAAACATGCAATGTGAATATATATAGATAAGGAAACAAATACAACCAATAGAAGTAACTCCAAGTACCAAAAATAGGCAGGAGCTACTCACAAAAAAGATGCCATCTACTCTCATTATGACCCACTCCTAACAACCTAAGCAAACTAAACAAAAATATATAGGAAAAATATATAAACCCAAATAAAAGAAAATCAAAACTTACATAAACACCCCACCTTAAATGCAACTTAGGTAGGTAAAATGATAGGTCTCAACAAATGAAGCCTGATTAACTACCCATGTACATAGGAATCCACCTCCATAGAGAAGAATCACCATCTCCCCATGAAAAGAGAAATAGCCTGCTCAAAAAGTAGCCTCCTAAACCCCCAACAAAACTTGTAAATGAAGAAACTTGCTTTCTATAAAGGGTTTGTTGAAGATGTTGGCAATCTATTATGTAATTAGGCAATATTGGAGATCAACGACCTATCCAAGAATAAGCTATTTGATATAGTGCATATGAACCTACTTCCATGAAAATAGAGTAGCACTCTAGTTGTCACAAAATAGGACAGACAATCATTCAAACTAGATACCAAACTCAATGAGAATGTGTTGAAGCTAGGCCTCAATAGTGGCATTTAGAACCCCTCCATACTCAACCTTAAGGAAGATAGAACACATTTTGCTTCTTGCTTGACCAACATATAGGACCAAAACCAAGTGGTCCTAAAGTGAACTTGCGAACCTGAGAATCTCCTACCCAATCTAAATTAGTATACTCAACCATGTCAATATCAATACCTATTGCATAATAAATCCCATAACTACGAGTACCATGTATGAAGTGGGGAATCCACTTGGCTGCTTTTCAATGCAACAAATGGAGCTCCTACATAAACCAAAAGACCATGCCAACAAAAAAAAGAAATATTGGATTGTAAGTTAGATATATGAGACTGCCAAGAAGCTATCAATACAAAGTAGCATCAACCTATGGTGAAGAACATTGTGCCTCAAGTTAACTCTAGAAAGAACGAGAGTCAAAGCAAGCTTGTAATCAACCATGTGGAATCATAAGAGCGAGTCATAAGCATACTTGGATTGTGCAATACTAATCCCAAAAGCAAACTGAGATATCTCAATCCCAAGAAAATAAAGCAGCAAACCCAAGTTAGTTATAGAAAACCTATCATGAAGGATAGTTTTCACTGCTGCAATAAAGAATGAAAAACTCCCTATGATTCGTAAGTAATCAACATACAAATCAAAAGTAGGAGAGAATCATCTTGTTGCAAGATGTAGGCATTCAAATCAAAATGCCATCTAGAGAACCCATTTGTGCAAAGTAAGGAGTCCATCTTGACGTACCATTAGAGTTCCTTAGGCTTTTCAAATTTTGAAGAGGTCTCAAATGCTACTTTGGAAGTAGTAATGATGTCCAGTTCTTTCTCTCCTTATGTTTTTGTGTTTTTTCCTTGTTGATTACATAGCACCCATATCAGTGGTGCTTATCTTGCTCCATGGTGAGAGAGGTAGTCAAATCACCAAGAGATGGCATAGACCATGCATTTCTAATACCACCATTAATGGCATGGAATGTAGAAACAAAAGTTGAGTAATCTAGATCAATTTTAGGGAGCTAAGGATCAACCAAGTGCCTTCTTTTACAATCCCACATAATTTAACTACCATCTCAAAGATTGAACTTAGTGAATAAGTCTTGAATAGTCTCAAAATTGCTAGGGCTCAAACCAATGAGCTCATTCATCAACTGGTGACCTCTCAAAGCAGTCTATTGCCCAAACAAATTAGCCAAAGTTGTCCAAATCTAATTGGCCGAGGTCATTGTGAAAGAATAGGTCAGGAGATACACAAAAAAACATAAGCCTCATCACATCTGTTATTCCACTTAATTTTCTCCACATCTGGAGTAGGCTCTACCTGGATACACTAAGTTACCAGTTCATTGGCAAAAGACCCCGGGTCCCAGTTCGGTCCAACTTTGGTTCAGGGTTTGGGTTTAGTCCCCTATGGGTTTGGACAAGGTCCAACTCGGACGAACCTGGGCAAAATTTCGGCTCATTGGGCCGAAAGCTGACAAATTTCAGCTTATTTTAATTTTTTTGGACTTATTTTTTACAAGGCAGCACTTCGTAGACTCTTCACTAATCATGACAAACGAGATGTAGTGAAGGCTGATTTCACGGGCTTTGCATGCTCCAACGACTATGATCTTGATGCTCTTTCAGACAAGTATATGGTCAATGCTCATAGTTGATGGTACTTCCATGGCCAATCATACACGCACCTACAACCTCTTGCAATCAAAATTTTATTGCAACTTTTATAAAAAATCTTTTTATCTTTTAATTATAATTTTTATTTTTATTTTTTAATTTAAATTTTGTAACTCTTAATTCTCTGATTTGGTCTTAATAGGTTGCTAGCTTATCTTCATCTAAGAGGAATTGGAGCACACACTCCTTCATCCACTCAATAAAGCGCAATAGACTACAATCAAAAAAGGCAGAGGACTTGGTGTATGTGCATTCAAACTTGCGGCTCCTTACGCACAAACAAAATGGCTACAAAGAAGGGGACACAAGGAAGTGGGATATCGAGCCAGAGTGTATTGACTTGGATGCTTCCACTTCCCACTTTGCTGCACTTGATGTTGACAATGACTATGAGCAAACTAGTGTGCATGACAATGCTAGTGCCAATGCTAGTACTAGTGGCAGTGTAAGTGCCAGTGGCACTATTTGTGGTTCTTCTAATTTACCGCTACATACATCATCTAATATGGATGGTGGTGATGATATTTTTGACAAACCATATGATATTTGATCAATGATGGCCGATTGTTGACACTTGACATTATTATTTTATAACTTTAATCTATATCATGACATTTGAGTTTGACTAATATTTGACTATTAATATGGAGGTGTAGTTTGAACTTAATTACTGCTGCAAATATGAATATATTTCTGATTTTTATATGCTTTTGTATCAACAAACCCAACCCCAAAAATATTTGACCGGAACCATGAACCGAACCCTCGAACCTAAACCCAAACCATCGAACCTGAACCCAAACCCGAACCCGAACCGGTAACTTAGCTGGTAACTTATGCAAACAGCAAAAAGGACAGAATATATGAAGGACCATTATGACATAGATGGAGAATCATTATATATTAGTCAGAAGAATTAAAAAACGGAATCTATTAGTAAAGGTAATCTTGCCCATGAAATTTTATATTGGATAGGATATATGTTAGTATAGAAGTAAGGCACCATACAGACTAAAGAATCACCTTGTGGAAGACAAACTCTAAGGTCAGTTAGAGGATTTGCAAATCACTGTGGTTCATGCAGAAGGAAGAAATCAACAAAGAGGGTAAATGGTGTTGCAGAGAGGTTGCACAAGTGCATATTTGGTCCAAACTCTAATGCATATATGGTGCCAAATAGTCATGGTTTAGAAGGTAGGTCGCCATCTGCATGATCATATTGAATAATAGTTTCAATCCTACATTAGCAACACCAATTTCAGAACACTCTTTATAGCTGTTACAGTCTTAATTGTGTACATCGGGATTAAATTGCCCTAACAGACATATCAGGTATCTCCAGCACCAGCTTTGCCAGGGTTTGACTTAACAGACCTGTAAAATTAAGTGATTCCATGCCACAGTGAGTGATGTCAAAATTGAGAGGGATGAATCCAAATTTTAGTGAATGATACCAATATTCAAATTGCCAAATTTTCAATGAAATCTTGCTTGGATTAATTAACATAGTAGGCTCTGGATGATGCAATACTTCAGCCATTTCATCATCCACATTAGATTGAAATGAGATTCTAGAGCCTTTCTTAGTGAAAAATAGCATCATTCTAGAAAATGCCATATGAAATCATGGTCCAGATGTAACTGGGTAAATGAAAAACATATTGTCATGAAGACCAAGATGTAAGTTGATTCTTTTGTGTTAATAAGAGCTTGCCAAATTAGTTGTTAGTATTGAAAGGAAATCAAAACATGAGATAAAACTTTGCAAATTGATGCAACAAATATACCATACGTATGTTCCTGCTGATCCTTTTCTCATATGTGAATGCTTTTATAACCCACAAGAAGGCTGTTTAAAGTTTCTCTCCAAGCACCTGTCCACACAAGCTTAGTATAACTATATCTGAATAGGTTTTTCTGACTTTATGACCACTATTCATTTCTATCCCAGTCAAAAACCTCTGGCTAGATAGCATTCAGCTAGTGCATCAAAATCCTAATATTGTTTATTGGTGACAAGAACTTGAAGCGTGTTTCTTTAGCATCACACACAGCTAAAGAGAATTGAATAAGACCTGTAGAGTTGGCCCAATGTCATAGTTGTCCAACATCAGAGTTAGTGAAGATCAGAGTTTTAAAGTAGCTGACAGACAACAGCAGAAGTGATAGAATTTGGATCCAAGTGGCAAAACATGTCAGCATTCAGGGGGCGCTCAAATGTGTTTTGGGTGATTGTGGAGTTATAATGACCAGATAAAGTTTCAGACTCAGTTTCGAATCAGTTACATGATTTGATTGGGAGATCAATTACTTCAAAAGATATAATCAATGTACAAGAGAGGTCATAAGATCAACTGTCTCACAAGTGCAAGCAACACACAGGAAATGTGAAAAGACAAACAACATCCTTTTTTAAACCAGTTGAACTTGGAAGAGAAAGAATAGAGTTCAGGATAGAAACTTTATGGATTTTTCATGTAGGATCAGAGACGGGCAGAATGCCTGTGTTCATGATTTTTTAAAACATGAACTCATGTTTGTTCTTATGAATGTCTATTTCCAATCATCAAGCATTACTAATATTTCTGTACCTTGAAAGATTCCCACATAACGAACCTGTGTCAAACTTGTTGTGAGCATATTGTGACAATTTTCTCATATTTTGCATGTTATGTCAACTTATGTTTTCAAGAAAGTATTCTGCTTCAGATGACAGTTCTTTGAAGAATGAAAGCATTATTTGCATCATTCCATAGTCAAAAAGTTTCACTACATATGTTTATAGTTTGTTTTTCTCAAAATCCTCATTGTGATACCTGTAGCACAAGTTATTCATAACAGAACAATACGAAGCAAGGAATTATTCAGACAAGAGAGGAAAAGGAAGATATTTCCAGAGAACTTAGCCACAATTACAACATTTTCTTTGGAACAATGAAAGCAAAAATGTCCTGTTCAAAGTTTTTGTCTGACATTAGAGCATTTTCTTTGGAATAATGAAAGCAAAAAAGTTCTGTTCAAAGATTTTGTCTGAAGAGTTCATAAATGACTGTCCCAAAGATCTTCATAAAGATTCATCAACAACATAGGTTGTTCATCATGTGCCTTCTATTCCTAACACAAGCCGAGTAAGAATGTTCATTGTAGTTATCTTCTCATCATGATCACCTGAAAAAGGGGGCAATAAATGGAGACAGCTAAAGCACTACAAAAAGGTTTGATGAATAAGTTCACAAAGCAACAAAATAAAGGAAAGCTGGTAGTAGTACTATGTCAATGCACATACAGAATCACCGGGTATGCAAAACAAACAAAAGAAATTGATCTGCCTAAGAGTAGAAATTCAGATGTTACCATATACCACTTCTGAGTTCTGAGAAATGAAATACCATTTTGGTCATGCATTTATAATTGAAATGGACTTGTAACGCCTTTAAGTTTGTCCCTAATTGTGTATGTTGACAGTGTCTCTGTCTATGACATCATGATGGTAGTCACTTCAACAGACATTTTGATAACCATCAGAAAAACTCTAGAGGTGGTTGTGACCTAAATTATATTGAAATTTCTTTTAGATGTATAATATCCTCACAATTATGTCACCGAGCAACAAAATAAAAATACGTTTAAATATATCTCACCACAATAAGTTGTTTATTGGCATTCACTTCACAGAATATAAGATTTATTATAAAAACTCTGGAAGACCATTTGTACGAACTGATATATCTAATCTTCTCCTAGAGGCACTTGGACAAGGAAATGACTTGTTTAGCCATAGAAAGAAACTTTGGTATTTTAACAGGATTAACAAATTTAAAAATATATTGATCATGATAGCAATGAAATTAAACCACAGATAAATAAAACATCACACCAAAATATTTCAACCAGGGTCTAAAGTTCCACTCTGCCTATACCATGCATAGCCAATCTTTACTATCTTTAAGAGAAACAAGTATATAAATGAAGGATCTATTTCTGCAGAAAAAGGGAACTGTACTTACCCACAAGCAGAAAGCTTCTTATTATCGTTCTTCAAAAGAATAATAGGACATGATCTGCTGAAAAGTTCTTGGTCACTTTCCATTGACTTGTTTCCATGATCACCTTTATCTAGGTAAAAGAAATCTAGACGCTGTAGATGGCGCTTCTGGTTAAGAATATTCTCACTTAGAGGGACGCCCAGAGAAAAACCCTCTTTTTGATAACTCCATAATGTCTTGTTAGGCACATGTTCAAAAAAGGTTTCAAATGCCTTTTGGGACTCTTCTTTGGATGCACTGAATGAGCATGTGTCATCAGACATACTCATGATTTCTTCATTTCCACACTTTTCACACATTTCCGAATCTAGTAATTTATTACTAACATCTGACTTGACTTCATGAGATACAGTAGGATAGGTCTGTTGAGTCTCAACACGTTTAGCTCCAGAAGAGACATTAGGAAGAAATTTTTCTTGCATGGCAAGAGTATCACGAGGATCATGAACATCCATAGACAAAACAGCATTCACTGGCAGCTTATCAGCATTCTCCAGAAGATATGCTTCTGGAAGCTGAAATATTCTGGAAATTGAGAGTCCGTGAAAGTCTAAAGAACCTTCAAATTTAGACCCTTCAGCATTGTTATTCAACCTTAAATAGCAAACAGGGAAGAAACTTATTATCATCAGAATTTATCTCTGGAAGAAAGCATTGTGAGCCTGTAAAAAGGAACAACAAAATAATGTGCAGTGAATTTTACTACTGATCAATATTGTTTCAGATCAATAAAGACTGTAGGGAAAGGTAAAAGAATTACCTAGAAATGGGGTGCAATATCTTTTGTAGTAGTTTCAAAGCCCTTGACCCAAGAATATCCAGCCGCCCAAGGTCTTGTTGTCGGGATAAGCACATGAGTTTTGTGCCATCTTCCTCACTCTGAAAGTTTTAACTCTATAAAGTGAGTAAAATGTAGCAAACAATTCATCACTTGCTGCAGGGTGAATGCAACTTCAAGTTATTTGATCCATAAAGTCTTATAAGTTTACCAATAAACTAACACGAAAAAAAATCCATGCAATAAAATGAAATCAATCATATCAACATTCATTTTGGGTTAATAAAGCTGCTAGAATGAGAGAAGGAAGATTCAGAATTTATGAATTTTGGATCAAGCATACTAATTAATTGTATGCTCTCCTCATTGGAACTAGCCCCTTGGCACGGTTCTCATATGTAAAAGCAATGATGGATGTAAACAGCAAGGGCTGTCAGTCAATTTCAGCTATTATAGCAATCCCTGGAAGAAAAAAGACAATCTCTGATTACAACTTAGCATTTTCAATGGGAAACCTGTGTGGGAACCATTCATAGACTTTGCCTTACATACTAATCTGATTTGTTCTATGGCAACCCACTGATGAGGTCATCGCTGTGGGGGCTGCTTTTTAGCTTTTGTCTTTAGATAGCCATGTAGTTGATAGCCAATGGGCATATAGCTGTAATTATTTCATTGGAGAGGGACCTCTAAATACAACCCACTTATCAACCGAAAGAATTGTGTTAGTATTCATGGATTAACAATTACGTCCAATAAAAATGAAGGGTAATCACCACCAACCCACAAGACTTGGACAAATCTTCTTTACAAGCATACTGTGTAGAAGGTGAAGAACAACTACTACTCAACAAATAATTTGGTAAGAATGGCGATAATGGCTCGGAGAAGCGGGAAAAGTAGATTTTTGAAAATTCCTATTGCAGGAAGCGATGGCGATAACGACTCGGAGGACGAAGATTGTGGCTGTTGTCTTTGCTTATTCTTGCTTGGGTTTTGCAGGTGCTCCCGTTTGCCTCTGCCTAGCTTGGTGAGTGTCGTCTTTGCTGCTGCGCCGTGGAGGTGGGTGTTGGCTCTTCCTCTGGTCGTTGAGTTGCATTGTTCTTCTTTTTGGAAGATTTGTTGCCTCCCTTTGGTGCCTCTTGGGGTTTATGGTGGGGTTTGTCCTGCAATTGCTGTGTTGTCTGATTTCTCCCCTCTGTTTGGGAGTGTTGTGCCTTGTGCTCAGCTTGGCTCTATGGTGAGTTGTTGGTGTTGCTGGGTGAATGTCCATGTTGCGGTTGGGTGCTTTTGGGCTCCCTTTGGTGTTGTTCCTTGGCTTGGTCTAGTCTCCCCGCTTTTGTCTCTTTGGGTGTGCTGGGGTTGTGTCTCTTCCGTCGCCCCTGTGATGGTGTTTGTTCTTCTTTGTGGCTCGTCTCTGGCTCTTGGGATCTGCTTTGTTGCTAGCTTGAAGGCTTTGGGTTGGTAGTTTGCTCTGATCTTGGGTTGCTTTTCTGCCTTGTGGTTCTCCTCTTTGGCATTGGGTTTTGATTTGCCCTATTCCTGTGTTGAGGGACTGAACCCCTTTTTGTTCTTCTCCCTCTCTTTAATGCTCTCCAGATTTTGGTTGGAGACTATTGTAAAGTTAGGATTTGTGAGCTCTTGGGGTCCTGTTTTGCTCTACCTGGGTCGGGGTTCTTGTTCTTCAGTAATCTGGCTTTGGTGCACCCTTCTACCTCTCTTTTGGCCTTTGGTTTGATCCTCTTGGCGAACTTCTCTAAGTTTCACTGCTTTGCTTTCTCCCCTTTGGTGCTTGGTCCCTTCAGGCTTAGGTTGCTTGAAAGTTTCATTTTTTGCTGTGCTTCCGCCTATGGCTCTGCTTCTCTGGCACAAGCGGTTTGGGGTGTTGTGTTTCTTTGAGCAGCTCGATTGAATATGGTGGATGTTTCAGCTCTTGTTGGTGATGTGTATGAAGACCCTTTGGACATGCTGAAGTTTGTGGACTTGCTTGCTCGAGTGGTGGTTGACTTGTGGGAGTCTTCTAAAGATGTGGATTTCCAGATTTCAAACTATTTGTCTTCGATGGATCTGATTTCTAAGTCTTTCTGGAAAGCCATGGTGCTTCTTTTGCTTAAGGTTGCTAGGAGTATTCTTTCCTCGGGAGTGTGTACTTTCTTCCTGGCTCTTCAAAATGTGTCCCCTATAGAGGTGGAGACCTGGCCTATTGAGGTGGCGAAGGGTTCTCTGGGGGTGGGTGGTTGTTCATGCTTCTTCAGCTGGTCTTCTTAATTGCTGCTCCTTTTGAGGTGGAGGCCACTCCTATCAAGGTGGAGTTTTGGTATGCGGGAGAGCCTTTTCTATTGTGGTAAGAATTCTCTTGGTGATTTCTCCAATAGAGGTGGAGAGGCAAGTTGGTTGGCGTGGCTTTTCTGTTTCATCAGATTTACTCCTTCGTATGACTCAAATATTGGTTCTTTGAGTGAAAGGATTGCTACTATTTGGCTGCTTCATGGAGTTTTGATGGGCTCCGTTTGTTGGACCATTCTTTCGCATTACCCTCCCTTGGGGGGGTTGCTGTTTCAAGCTGCTATTTTGGTAGCAAGGATGGTGGCCTGGTGGTCTGTTATGCTGGCTGCGAAGCCTGATTTGAAGAATTTTTGTGGTTTAGGTCCTTGTAGACCTGTTTTGTTAGTTGTGAGGCTTGTTTGTTGGCTGTGGGGGTCTTGGTCCCACTTATTTCTGCTTGTTAAGGCTTGAAGACTGTCTAGTTCTCTCACTCTTGGGTTGACTACATCCAATGGTTTATCCATTCAAGGGTTAATAGAGAACTCTAATAACGGAAAGGAGAAAAAATGGCAGGTTCTGCAGAATGACATGAAGTTGCATTTTGATGGTGCCTTGAAAGGGAATGCAGGAGTAGCTGATGCAGCCCATATTTTAGAACATGTTAAAAGGAAATTTTGTGCAAGGGTGCTCACTATTCCTTGGAATAAAAACTAATAATGCAGAGAAATGGCTGGCTCTGTTAGGAGGGCTTAAAGCTACCTATATTGCAGGTATCCATAGTGTGAAGATAAAAGACAACTCTCAGATGGTGGTTACTGCAGTAAATAAACATTATTGCACTACTTGGTGATTACGAGCTATGTTGGAAGAGGTTTCTGTATGGATGGAAAAATTTGAGAATGTTAAAATCAAAGTTGCTATAGAGAGATGAATCAAGCGGCCAGGTAATCAAGGTGCAAATCTCCTTGAATTCTCTGCATTGGAAAGTAGTTAAGTGATGAATTGGGAGGATTTAAATAGTATGTTGTTTAAGGAATCCTCCCCCCCGCTCTCCCATGATTATAAGTGTTATAGGATCATGGCAGGGTATTGCATTATTATGGTAAAGGCTTTTCTTCCACATATGAGTAGCTCAATGCAATGGAATAATAACAATGGGTGCAGTGGATAAGTGTAAGGTAGGTAGGATTATGAGTTGCATTAACTATTTTGTACATATGATAAGATGGTGCTAATCAAAGCAGATGGTTGGTCAGATATAGGAGGAGATTTCACTATAAGAAGATAAAGTGTTTTGTGTTTACTGCTCTTCTGTCTGGGTGTTTCACTTAGCTGGAGACATTGTCAACAGGTTTATTATTGATATTATTAGGGGGTATTGGTGGTGGTTTGGCTATGGCTAGTGGGCAATGGATACAAGACACTATGAGCCACAGCCCAGTTTCAGATCATAGGATGATACATATTTTTAATTGCTATGCAACAAGTAGCCTCAGGGTTATAAAAGCTATCCTGGGTGTGGAAGGATTGGCGGGTAATGGGAGAAAGAGGTCAAGGGCATCTATCCTAGAGGATTTTAACAAGAAATTAAAAATTTAAAAGTAGTGGTTCAAGATAACGAATTCAGAGAATGTTTGCATGATTTGCTCGATTAGTTGCTTTCTGAATTGGATGATGAAGTGGAGGAGAAAGCAAAGTTACAAAAAGGTAAAGATGGCCAATTAGATGAGAGATAATGTTATGGCAGCCTCATCTGCAGTGGAATTTAGGGCAATGAAATCAGGAATTAGAGAGCTTATAGCGTATGTCATGTCATTGAAGGAGTTTTGCCAAGACTTGTGCACAGTGATGTATAACATGATTGTTTCTGTACACTAGGGCACACTTGAGTTGTCAAGCAGGTATACTATACCACTGTTATAGAATGGCTTGTGAAGGGTATAAAATTTAATGGAGAAACAAATGATGCTAGTTCAGTCTCACCAACAGTGGAGCTAACCCCAGTTTCTGGCAATGCGGTTTACGGTTGAGCTTATGATAGATGGCTAATGGCACCTCCAGGCAAAGGAATGTCTGTTGGGGAACGACATATTTATCTTGTTGATGTGTGTTTGTATGCAGTTTCCTGTGTTCAGTGCTTTTTTTATGTCGGCTGTGGCAGTGGCTTCACAGGTAGTTTACTGGTTTTAAATTTAACTTTTTAAAAGATGGTTATCTAGTTTCCCTGCTTCACCCAGTTTATGGGTTGTTCATGGAGTTTGTGTGGTATCTCTAAGTTTCTATTAGTTTGTGGCTGGGTTGGGATCCAGTATATAGAATCCAATATTATATATTTAAAAAAGAAGAAGCAATTATATCCAATATCCAATGCCAATAGCAAGAATATTGATGCTCAAAATAATGTCAAATTTTTTTTCCAAAGTACTTCTCTTTTCTATTAAAACTAAAGTGTTGTTCAGCCAAACTAGGTTGAAGAAAACAAGGGCCTAAATTTCAAAATTCCAAGAAAATAAGAGTTTTGTTCAGTTGGATTAAGTACATGAGTCAGATTTCAATAGCATTAATGATTAAAGTTATCAAATCATCCATAGTTTAGATTCAAGAGCCTCAAATTGAAATTGAATTGAGAAATTGAACAAGTAAATTTCAGCAACATCAAAACCTGCTTCAAAATCAGAACTAGTACTAGCATCTTTATCAAATCCTCCACCAAAATCATCAATGTGAACAATTATTTTCCTGATTATAGTTTTAAAAATTGTGACTCAAGCAAAACTCTACAGACCCAATTTCTATTAAAGTAATGTTTTATTTATAATGGTCAATTAGCTTTTAGGATGGACTTTAGGAATATTCTTTAATCTTTTTGCTTTATTAGTTGTAATTTTTATCCTCTTAGTTGTCACTCTTATACTATTTGGATAAAGCATTTGTAATCTTATTTAAGGATGCTTTCACTCCTTTGTTTAGTATCAAATATCTTGGTAATCATTCTATGTTTAATTTTCATAATATGGTATTAGAGCACATGTTGAGTTTTGAGATCTAAGATGCATGAAGACCCAGGGACTACTATCAGTAGTCATGGTTTGAGAAATGTTCATTGCACAAAAGAACCAAAAGGCACCATTCATATGGAAATTGCAGAATGGGTTTTGGGTAGATTTTTCCACAAAATCATGTCATTTTAAAAAAAATCGTAGGTTCTTTTCTGCAAAAATTGTACAGGAATTTATTTTTAAATTGTGGATTTTTCATACAGAATTGAGAATTGTTTTAACCATAGTTGGCAAACTTGACGGATTTTCGTCAAGTCTGCAAAAATTCATCATGATGCCAAGCCTTGTCTTGCGGCCATAGAAGAGATAAGAAGAGAGATGAATGCTCTACTTGCAGCTGCCGAAGAGAAAAAATTGCAAAGGGAGAGGACAAAGGCAGCCATAGCAGCAAGCATAGCTGGTGGCCATGGTCATCAACAAGTAGAGACAAAGTCTCAATCAGATGAGGAGACAGCTCCTGACATTGTGGGCTCTCTTTGTGGTCCACACATTCATCACACATTGGCCTCCAGGCCCCCCCAGTTCCTCTACTTCGAGTAGAGTGCCACTGCTTACATCTTCCCGCACGCCACAGTTTTTTTTGTGCCTAGAAACACACTAGAGGCACAACCATCATTGGAGGCTATGGGGTGGAATAGGGAGGTGCATCAACATGCCGACATGGCATGTGCAGACTTTTGGTATTTCAATAACATTCCATTCAATGTGGCAAGTAGTCCTTATTGGGACAATTTGGTTACCGCATTGACAGTTGCTGGAAAAGGCTACAAGGCACCTTCTTGTAGACACTTGAGTGGGAGGTTAGTCAAATTAAATTTTATGCTAAGTTTATGTTCTTTAATTTAAATTAATTTATGTCGAATTTAAGCTATATTTTGTTTAAAAATTAAAATTTTGTACTTATTTTACTTTGTACTTGTAGGTTGCTCACAAATGCAACCAAACAAGCAGTGCAAGTAGTGGACGATTAAAAGAAAGAATGGAAGAAATATGGCTCCACCATTTTTTTTGATGAGTGGACGGATGGGAAAAACTACACCATCCTTATTTTTTTGGTTTCTTCAAAAGGTGAAGTTATGTTTTTCAAATTGGTGGATGCCTCCAACAAAATAAAAAATGTAGAAACATTATGTACATTGTTGGAGGAAGTTGTCATGGAGGTGGGGATAGATAATGTGGTGCAAATCATCACGAATAATGCAGCAACATATGTGGCAGCTGGGAGATTGCTAGAGGATAGACATCCTACACTTTTTTGGTCACCTTGTGCGGCACATTGCCTTGACCTTCTTTTGGAGGACATAAGCAAACTTGATTGGGTGGCACCGATTGTAGATGATGCAAGGAGCATCACAAAATTTATCTACAATCACCCTTGGGTTCTTAGTTTGATGAGAGGTCATATGCAAGGGAAAGAGTTGGTGAGATTGGGTGCCGCAAAGTTTGCAATGATTTTCCTAATGTTGCAAAGGATTATGGATTCTTTGACTCCTTTAAAACAAATGTTTGTGAGTCAAGAATGGCTAGACTCAACTTATGCAAGGAAGCCTAAAGGAGAGAGGGTTGCAAGAATGGTCTTCGACAACCTATTTGCACAAAGAGCTATAGAGATTGTGAAGGTAACTTCAAATCTTTGAATTTAAATTCAAATTGAATATATATTTTTTTTAATTTAAGTCTTTCATTAGAAATTTGTAACTTTAATCTTTTTGTATTTGTAACGTAGGTGTTGGAGCCCTTGGTTAGAGTTCTTCGCTTGGTAGATGGGGATCAAAACCCAATGGGATATATTTATAAGGCCATGGATAGGGCCAAAGAGGCTATCAAAAGTTATTACATGGGGGACAGCCTCAAATTTGATCCCATATGGGAGATTGTTGATAGGAGGTGGAACAATCAGCTCCACCAATCCATCCATGCAATTGGGTACTTCCTCAACCTTAGTTTTCTCTTCTCAAACAACTTATCTGATCCTAATGGAGAGGTTATGGAGGAGCTCACGACATGCGTTTAGAGGATGGCACCCCAGGTTGAGGTGAGAGACCTCATTGTCCAAGAGTTGGAAAATCACAAGGAAGGGGTAGACACTTTTCTTCAGATCTAGCTATTCAAGGACGAGCCACTTAGACACCAAGTATAAAATTGGGAGTCTTTAAGTTTATTTCACATGCATCTTATACTTTGATAAAATGTGTTTTGACTTTGTTTTCTAACTCTTCAATATTTTTTTTTGCAAAGGTTTGGTGGAAAAGTTAGGGTGGAAATACCCCAAATCTCCAAAGAATTGCCTTCCGCATACTATGTCAGCCTTGTAGTGCATCCAACTGTGAGCACAATTGGAGCTTGTTTGAGGCCATTCACACGAAAAAGAGGAACAAATTAGCTCAAAAGCGCTTCAATGACCTTGTTTTTGTGCAATACAACCTTTGGTTGCACAAAAAAAGGGTAGAGGACAAATCACTAGATCCTATTGATTTGGATGAGATAGATCCTTACTATGATTGGATAGGACGGGATGAGCAGCCTCCATTGTTTACTGCAAACGAGATTTTTGATTTCGAGAGACAAGCAATGGAGGATGTGGGTGCAACAACAGATGTAGGGTTGGAGGACATTCATGAGGATGAGTAGTCATTGCCAATGCCAGATACTTCCAAGATGGAGGTCGAGCCTCAACCATAGCCTTCCATGCCAACTAAGGAACCACAACGTACTCGCAGGACTAGAGCATCTACCTCTTCCCTAGCTTTAAGTAAATTAGGGAAGACGAAGGTGTAAAATGTTGTATTTAGTATTTATCTTAGTTTTACTATTATCATTTTCAGCTATCTATTGTAATTTGTATTAGACTATCAGGCTTTCAGCCATCAAGATTCCACATGAGAATGTGATTTTGTAATCAATTTGCATTAAAGTCAATCAAATTTAATAGAAAACACTTTTGTACTCATTGGATTCATCTTGTCATTGAATTTTGCAAAAAAAAATAGTGTTTCTAATGAAATTTAAGCATTTTTTTAAGTTGTCAAGTCACAAATTTTGGGCTTGGCGAGTTTTTGCTGAGTTTGAGTCTACCAACAATGGTTTTAACCTTAAAAATCATGACATTTTTTTCTTCTGAAAATCGGAAGTTCAGCACTAGTAAATACTAAAACTCACACCATTTTTTTTGCAATGAAAAATGCTCAATTTTGTGATGAAACATTGAAATCGAGTCAATTTTTTTAAAATTGAGGTTTTAAAGGCATTTTACTTTTGAATGATGGTGGCTAGGGTTTTAAATTATTCAAGGGGTAAACGCTTTTGACCGGAGCTATGAACTGGAATACAACCATTCAACAATACCACCCCAACGGGGTTTGAACCTTAGTGGCAAGAACAACAATGCCACCTTTAAACCATCACACCATGCTAATACCGGCAATGGTGGCTAGGGTTTTGATTTAGTTTTTTTGGCGATTTTAAAATAAAATCATGGGTTTTTACTGAATATTTTCAGCAAATCCACAACAGCTAGGTTTTGCAGGTTTGGCAACTAGGGTTTTGGCTGAATTTTCAAGTTTTTTATGCCAAGTTTATTTTTTACCATCGTTGGAAAAATATTTTTTGACAATTTTTTACAAAATCATGTTTTTATGCTTGATTAGGGTGTGAACCTGAAAAACTTCAAGTATTTCTATTTTTTAAGCTAAAAATTTTAAGTATTTGCAAACTAGGGTTTTCAAAAGTTTTTTAGAAATCCTATAGCAACATGACTAGAGGGTTATTCTGTGATTATGAGTTGTAAGAGGGAAGATGGCCTCTTTACCCAACATCATTTTGGAAGGTAGTCAATGTTTTATTAGCAAGAATTACAACACTTGGAAGCAATGAATGCTCACAATATTTGAGTATAGATATCTCAAAAAGATTGTCCTCACTACTGACACCTAACCAATGGTTGCAAGCAAAGACCAAGACAAGTTTGATGAAAGTGACAAAAAAGCAATCATGTTAATAAAATTATCAGTGAGTTATAAAATGCTTCTAGAGGTTCAAAGAGATATGACCTTTGCAAAAAAATGGAAGCATTTTAGAGAACTACATAATATTTTAGATAAAGGTAGGGCCTTCTTTTTGAAAAATATGCTCTTTTTGATCATGATGAATGAGAAAGCATCCTTGCAGGAGCATTTACTCAAGATCAAAGATATCTGAGATCAATTGTCAGCCATAGGTCAAAACATGGAAGAAGAGGACATGGTTGTAATCACACTGAAAAATCTTACCACATGCTTACGAGCATTTTATTGAGACACCCAATATCACCTCTACCAGTGTTGACTTTAAGTTTGAAGAGTTGTGTAATAAGCTCTTACTGCAGGACATATGGAAGAAACAGTTTGGTATTAGCACTGCGACACAAAGTGCGTAACAGGCATTTGCAGCCAAAGATAAGGGCAAAGGAAAATGGTCACAGAAGAAAAGACAAGGTACTAATGATGAAACTTCGAGGAATCTGAAAAACATCACATTATTATTGTGGTAAGATGGGTCATATGAAGAAGCATTGTAGAAAGAGATTGGCTAAACAAAAATCCAAGTAGGGAGGGCTTCCATAAAAGGCTCATGTTGCAAAGCATTCTGAGGAGAAGGAATCAACCTTTCTATGCATTCATGGTTGAATGACTAGCAGATCAATCTAAGTCATCTACATGGTATATAGATTCAAGAGCATCTCATTATTTCACACATGGGAAAGATTAGTTCACGGAGTACATGACTTGCTCTAATTCAATGATCTTTGATGGTGGTGAGTACATGGTTGTTGGTAAAGTACATGACTTGCTTTGATTCAATGATCTTCACGGTGTTGACTACATGGTTGTTGGTAGAGGTAATGTGCAAATATCCTCTAGAAGGAAAAAAAATAAAAATAAAAATTAAAAAATTCTCAATGTGTACTATGTACTGAAATGGATCTTAATTTACTCTTAGTGAGTCAAATTCTACACCATTGTCCCAATTTGGATGTCATCTTTAGCAAACATAAATGCTACATAGTTGACAGAGACAAAAAAGACTATTGTAGTTGGCATTGAAGATAAGGATTGTATTGATTCTTTGACACTAAATAGGTCAAAGAGCATGCATTGGCCACCAAGAGTGCGTCTAATATTGATACACATTATCATCAGCAATATGGACACCTCAATTTATAGTATATACTATCTCTCTTTGTCAACTCAAGAGAATTTGGTAGATGGATTAACTAGCATCTAACAATAAATACAAGGTGTTTGTAGAGCTTGCCATGCAAGGAAGCAGCACCAAACTCCATTTGAGGACGAACAGGGTTGGAGAACCAAGAGACCCCTACAACTAGTTCATGTAGATATTTGTGGACCAATGAACATGGCATCGGTCACTAGTGCAAGGTATTCTCTTTTGTTTGTAGATGATTTTAGTAGAAAAACGTGGGGTGAATTTTCTTAAATAAAATCAGATGTGTTTAACCAATTTTAAAAGTTCAAAGCATTAGTAGAAAAAGAATCTGGTGGTGACATAGTCACTCTTAAATTTGTTAATGTATACAAATTTTGTTCCAAAGAATTCAATGACTTTTGTACTAAACACGGCATAAAATGACAATATACAACACCCTACACTCCATAGCAAAATGGAGTGGTTAAGAGGCAGAACCGTACTACCATGGAGATGGCCCAATGTATGAAGGAGAATGTAATGTCCCCAATTTTGTTAGCATTAGAGTTCGGTGGATTTAGCCTATTCCTGGCCCTCGTAGGCTAATATGTCTGGTTACAGGGTCCCTTTTGGCAGTGATAAGTGGTTTTTCTCCTTTAGCGCCTCGTGTGGGTTCAAGCTTAGCCTTCGGTTGACTCAATTTCACATACTTACTATTTATAGTAAGTCATTGTTTAGGGTTTCTATTTTTAGACAGGTATCCGATCACATGGAGAACAGGCTGAGTCGACTCCTGGTTCAGACGGCATAGCAATCGGACAAGTATTTCAAGAGATATTAAAGTTTAAGTGACTTAAGTGATTTATTTAAATATTTTAATGTTATTATAAAGTTATAAAGTAACTTTATAATAATCAAGTCACTTTAATAATTTAAAGTGGGAATATATCTTTTATCCCACATTGGCCAGGAAGGTGTTTGAGCTCTCACAAGAAAAGAATAAAAAGGGACTTCAAAGCTCATTCTCATCAACCAGGATTTGATATTTGTCATATGATTTCTCTTTGGCGTTTGAAGAAGGGAGCCCTAGGGTTTTCTGCCAGCGTATCGACATTGGAGAGCATAGCTGCTTCATTGCAATAGCATTCTAAGGTTGTGAAATATCATCTGAAGGTGCTTAACTATTGGCTTCATCCAGAGGTCAAGTTTGTGCTTTATTGGATTTTCAGGAGAGTTTCAAAATAAGGGTTCATCATCTTATTCAAGATCAAAGATTGTATTCCGGGTATGTTCTATTGTAAAAGCTTTTCAAAGTGAATCAATAAAATTATCTCTTTGCTGCAATAGGCTTTAATATTTTGATTTCCAGTATTTTTCTTTCATGCCTGGCATTATTATTTTAAAATACACAAAAGATAAAATACAG
This sequence comes from Sequoia sempervirens, assembly GCA_007258455.2. Classification (NCBI taxonomy): domain Eukaryota; kingdom Viridiplantae; phylum Streptophyta; class Pinopsida; order Cupressales; family Cupressaceae; genus Sequoia; species Sequoia sempervirens. Next base: position 101,625,825 of record VDFB02049217.1, on the reverse strand, counting down.
AAAAAAACACAGATAAATAAAAAAACCCTCGTCAAAAGTACAGAGTTTCAGGATTGAAAGAACTAGGGTTCATTACAGTGGTATCAGAGTGGTTTCCTGCCATCCTGTGTAAAAGGGTTTTTGTCTTTAGGGTTTGAAAAGATTATCAAATTGCAGAGATTTACCAGTCAAATTATAGAGTAATGGGTTTGATTTGTATGGCCAGAGGAATGATTTAAATATTTGCAGGATTAAGTAATATTTAATAGTCTTTCCAACCGCTTCAATATACGGCATTTCCCCGCTAGACATAAATTATATGAAAATCGTGGAATTGTCTTCTGCAGATATTCTAAAAAGGCAAGTCGATAATGTGAAGGAGGTGTAAAAAAAGAACTGAGATAGTGGGAGTCCACCGTGGCATGTTAAGGGAAGGGCGTTAGATACAAAAGACAAAATTTATATTATATCGGGAGCCGGCTGTTAGGGTGTTCGTCTTTTTTTGAACACGACTTGTGAAGCTTGGAATAAGACGATTTTGAGTTAAATCCAAGTTCTAATCGGAGCTGGTTGGTAGTGTGGCGCTAGCAATAAGTTTCCGTCATCCACAGATGAAGACAAGGCGCAAATAGAGACAAAGTGGTAAACATAAATATCCGTTGGCTTCTCAATTCTATTCCAGTATATATCTAAAGGGAGACGTCACACAAGAGTGATACAACATCAAGAAAACGCATAATCACTTGTAGATAAGACAAGAGACGAATTTCAAAAGAAGACAAAATCAAAAGAGAGAGATTGCTTTCATATAAACTTGTCGGGAGCTGCTTAGACCAGGATAATACAAATAATAAAATCGTGGCTTTGTCATATATTCCTGGGCGCCGCATCATTGAGAAGACATGTGCGGCCAATGAATATGGCATTTGATATAATTTCCAAGAAGCAGCTAAAATCAGATTATGGAAGTTGGAATATTTGGAGGATGGCTCATTAAGATTTCATCGGCCTTGTTCTAATGTCGAACATTTTAAAGGAGGAAATCGTAATTTCTGACTAATATTGGCGTTGTCGAGTATATATAAATAAGACAAAGGAATGAATTTATCGGGACCTCCCTGCCAATATGCTTGGTAAAAATCTGTCATAAGACGAACATCAATCGACATCATATTTGGAGCCAAAGACATGATTTTTGGAGGCATATTAAGGTAACGTCGTGGACAGCGCTGAAGTTTAAAGACAATTCTCTAGGTGAAGACAAAACTGACATAAATTCCAAGTCAGCGAACAAGTAGAAGGAAATACGATTTATTGGAACAGATCAGTTGGAGTCCAGAGTAAAGACAAGACAATTTCTCCAGGAGTAGGATTCGACATCCAACAATAGTTCAAGTTCTTCTATACTGTCAGATCTTCTTATAGAAAATGATGTCCTTATCTTGTAATTTCTTTGGCAATTATTAGTTGCATCATATTGGATGTCATTGTCTTCGCCTGTCAGCAATTTTGTATTCGGCTACATATTACACCTGTTGTCTCTAAACTATCTAGACAGCTGAGTCAGGGAGTTGGTTCTATTGTCTTGCCTTGGTCCATCGTCCTTGTTGAATGAGAATAACATTTAATATCATTTGCAAATTCAAATGTTGAAGGTGGAGTTGTTTGACATATGTTTGACCAAATGACTCTTGGTTGTAAAAGATAGTTCCAATCAAAATATGCATGTCAAATGTTTGATAGGATGTCTCAATGTTGTGGGTGTACATTTGCATAGTAGGGTGCATGATAAGAATTTGATTAAATTCCCTGGATTGTAGATGCATAACAAACATCAAATTGTATTGACATCCGTAAGTATCTGCATTTGTATTTATCTCAGTCATTAGTATATTCCCATTGGAATCTTTCATGCACCAAGATATCATCATATGAGCCCAAAACAGAAAGAGAAAACATTCAACAACAGACAAAGGTTATATGGTAACTGTTTGACTGAGTTTCCAAGGTAGCAAACTGAAAAAGTACATCATAACTAGTAAGGGACAGTACAGTGAAGGCCTGAAATCAAGTCAGTTGGTTTTGGTTTTTAGTTAGGCAGCAAAAATGGGCTTCATGACAACATTGTTCAGGGATAAACAAGCATTGAAAGAACTTGAACAATCACAATACAAGCTCAGTCGAGAGTTGCTGCATTTAGAGCAAACACTTTCAGAGTTTGGACGGCCTAAAGGATCCAATTCACTTCTCTCCAACAAATGTACAACATCAAAAAACAAAAAGTTGTGTTTCTATTGCAAAGGGCATTACAATGAAAACCATGATTGTCGTTTGAGACCCAAGGGCAAGGCGAATAGAATAATGTGGGCTCCCTATGAGGATTCAGAACATGAAAAATCCAACCAACAAAGTAATCATGAAGAATCTGAGTCAAAACATGAGGTCTCTACGGGTGAAGTATCTAGAAGTCTCTATGATGAATTTGGTCCAAAATGTGATAAGTTAGTAGATCATGATCTTCAACCTACAGATGGACATGAGGTTGAAAATGAAGCGGTGGTTGTTAAGGAAATTTTATATCAAGAAAATAGTATGGTGGAGCCACATAATGATATTCACAACATTCCAGGAGTCGTGATCAGCACTGCTAGCAATTCTGATTTTCATGACAACAGTGATAACACTTTGCAACAACATGAGACAGCGGTAATTGCACATGTGCAAAATGAATCTATTGAGTTGTCACAAGAAGGTACTCAAGATTTGGGTACTAATGGTGTAGTATTTGATGTGGAGTCATGTCATGGCGAGTTTGATTAACCAGATCAAACCTTAGAAGACAAGTTTGAAGATTCTTGTGTTGGCATAGGATCCCAAGATCGTGAGTTGGATGGTGATACAGTTACATTGGAAGTGGAAGTGGAAGTGGAAGTGTGTGAAGATACTATCATATCAGCAACCTCTACTTTACCAGTTGAGCCATCCTTTGAGGTACATAGCAGCAGTACCTTAGTTGTTGATGTGTGCACTGGTGATAGCACACATGATGTTGCTGATCATGAGGTAAGTGATGAGGACTCTGTTTGCCTACGGAATGTAATTCAAATCTTACGTACTACTGGCAAACTAGTCATGTGCAGAACATAGAATAAAACAGTAACCAGAAAGATATCATGTTTGAATACCAGAAACTTTATTCATTATCAAAAATATCATGTACAATCAAAGAGTATCAGCAGTGCTTAACAATATAACCATCGGCACCTCCCTATCTCCCGACTACCACAACAGACTACATATAACGTTCGGCGGTAGTTAGATAACCAACCGGCACGACGTTTCATAACAACATTAACATTAATCGGGACTTGATTACTCGAAAGTACATAACATGTATTATTCCTACTAACTATAGTTTTATTAGCAATTGGTCGACTACGGCCGACTATAACAAAGTAAAGATATACTACTTACATCATCCCCCCCTAAAAAGAAGTCGTCTTCCAAACGACTGAAAACAAAAAATGCCAACTCCTCGTCCTTTTCTTGTAATTGATTCTCCCTCAGTGCTGAAAGTTGTTGTGCATTGGCCACCTGGGTATTATTCTCTATCAACTGACCCAATACTCTATCCCTCTCTGCCAACTTCTCCTCAAGAGCTGCCACTCTCGTTTGCTTGGCTGCCAACTGCTCTTGTAACTGTACTATGATGGCTGGTTGTACTGCAAATTGGCAATTCCAATAAATCTGATGGGGGTCAAGGGGCAGCGCCCCTTGCGGGGGTCTGGGGGCAGTGCCCCCAGCGGGGTCGAGGGGTAGTGCCCCTTGCGGGGTTCGGGGGCAGCGCCCCTGGCGCGCTCCCTGTCGCGATATAGGGCGGGGTCGAGGGGCAACGCCCCCGCCGCCAAGACCAATTTAACACTTCTAAAACCACTCGAAACTGCATCACGCACCTCATTTTCATGGCTTTTCCACAAGTTCTGAATAGTGCTGACAAAGCCGAAAAATACATATTTTGCATTGTTTTTCTTAGACATTACTTTCTCTTGGTCGATGCTTGGTACGACACTCCAATTACCGTACTGGTGATGCTTGCTAGCAACTGGTATGGCATTTGCATTTGACTCCCTCTTTTGACGTCTCTCCTTGTTCAAGTCGGCATTGAGTACAACTCCTTGTCTGCACCGTACGGCCTTCCCTTGTTCAATACGTACGATCTTCTTCTTTATGCGTACAAATTCCTTTTCCCACCATACGGACTCCTCAATATGCCGTATGGATTTTTCCCTAGCACCACGTACGACCTCCTTCCTAGCTCGTACGGCCTCTGCTCTATCCAAGCGCACAACTTCTTTTGCAACTCGTACGGCCTCTTCTTTGTGATAGCGTATGACTTCTCTGCCAAAGCGTACGGCTCTTTCTTCAAGTCGTACGGCTTCTTCTATGCCAAAGCATGCGGCTCTTTCTTCAGGTCGTACGGCCTCTTCTTCCAATCGTACGAACTCTTTTGATGGCATGAGTACAGCCCTGGTATTCTCTTGTTGATGGCGCACTTGCTTCCGTACGACAACCCTTCTCTTCAATTGTACGACCCTTTTCTGTACTTCTCTATAGCGTACGACTTTGCCAGTGAGGAGTTTGATATCTGATGTGATCTTATTCTGGCGACTTGGCACTTGCAACTTTATTTTTCTTTTCACATGGAACCGTACGGTGTTCTCCTTTTGAAATCGTACGACCTCTCCTTGGGGCCATACGACCTTCTCTTCTTGCACCCGTACGGCCTTTCTTTCCCTATTTCGTCGTACAGAGAGTCCTCCCCTGGTATATTCTCTTCCTCCTACAGACTTGTACGTTTTGTCTTGAGCGACTTGCCAATTGCTTGCTCGTATAGAGTCCTTTCCTTTTGCTAGTCGTACGGATTTATTGCCTTCTCCCAGTCGTACGGATTTGTTTCCTTCTACCAATCGTACGAACTTTCTCCCTCGTTTAACTCGTACGATGGATTGCTCCCTTCTGATGATATTTCGTACAGCCTTTAGTTTAATGAGTCGTACGGGATTTTTAGTGCTCGAATGGTCTTGGCGTACTATTAACTCTCGGCCTTCCTTCTTGTTCCGTACGTCGTACGGCTTATGCACTTGTTTTATTTTAATTTTTCCCAACTTCAACTTTAATAAACTCTTTCTATTATCTTGATTGCCTTCTTCGAGTTGTATTTTTCCTCCTTTTATTTCCTTTTTCCCAATACTTCTCTCTTTTATTTTAATTTTTTCTTCTTCTCCTTTATCGATCTCCAATATTTTATTTCCTTGTTCTTTTTTTTCAATATTTTCATTTTTTGAAATTTTTAATTCTTCTACTTTATTTTTTCTATTTTTTCCAACTTCCAACTTGTCCTTTATTTTTTTGATTTTTTGATTTTTTATCTCCATTACAATTTTTCCATCCCGTACCTGTTCAGATTTGTGGGCTGGCATATCCGGTTTCTCATCTTCCTTGATTTCTCCGATCTGTAGCATGTTACACTCTCGCTGGAACACTTCATAATCTTCCATCTGCCAGTGAAATAAGCCATTCAGCGAGCTTGTCTCGTCCTCCGAACAATTCTCAAGTTCAAGTACGCCTTCAGTGTTCGGTTCCATAGCTTTCCTTCCTTCGTCCACGTCCGACTCACCTCCATCCGATTCAGATCCGGAGGAAGCCAATTCTTCACTCACGGCCTGGTTCTTCAAGTCGATGACATACTTCCCCCCGTTGTTCTCGATCGAGAGTGTGTTCCTCTTCCAATTATGATTTGCCTTCGCTGCTATCAGCCATCCTCTCCCAAGTAGTGCATCGTACGCTTTCCTCTGTAATGGGATGACGACAAAATTTAGCAAAAACTGTTGTGTCCCGATCGTCACCTTTTGTGCCATCAACGTTCCCAATGGCTTGATACCATGTTGATCAGCGCCAATTAGTTGGAATGTCGGCGGCCAGAGTGTAGGCTTCCCAAGACTCTTCCATGTGTCTTCGGGTAGTACGTTGACTCCCGATCCTCCGTCGATGATAGTATTTGTCAAGATATTCCCTCTGATCTCCATATGCACGACCGCTGGCATCTTCCCAATGTTCGCAGTGAGCAATACTGGGTCGATTGTTTGTTCACCGTACGGTGGCGGTTCTAGTATCAATTCTTGCCTTCGTTCCTCCAATCGTGGTTGCTTGCCATCCCCGACGACGTTTGTGATGCCAGTCCCAACTACGGCATAGTCTGGAGAAGGTCAATTACCTTGATCGGTATGGTGGTCTGCAGTACCTGCCGTATGATGTTGGTTTCCGCCTCCAACTGCCGAGAGGTTCCTGGCTTCTCCAGAGGTACTCTGTTTTCCTTCGCCATCGCCAATTCCACTTCGGTTTTTGCTTCCTTCATCCTTTGTTTCTCCGTGCATGGATCTGGGTAAGTGGCCTTTTTTGCTTGTGCTCTGGTGATCGCCAATACCTCTTGTTCTTCTACTTCCAGCATGTGGATACCCTTTTGCTTCGGGCATTCGTTATCTTCATGATCGCCTAGTCCACACCACTTACACAATCTCCCTCCCGAACCTTGACCGTTCTGGGAGTCCCTGGCGAAGTGGCCCCATTCGTTGCACTTCCTGCATTGGATCATGGGCCTTCCTTTTGCATCGTACTGTATCATGTTTCTTGGACTTCTGTTGCTTCGATAACCTCCAGGGGATGCATTGCTGTTGTACTGGGGCTTTGGTGGTGTGTTCGGCGGTGTTGACGGCTCTCCATGAGTGAAGAGTACTTGTGCACTTCTGGCTTTTAAGTTGTATGGACATTCCTTGACGGAATGTCCCATCACTTGGCAGATATCGCAGAATAAGTTATTGGGACAATTCGTCTTCGTGTGACCTTCTGCATTGCAGTCTGTAAACCACAGTTCTCTGGCTTCTCTCGTACTCTCCTTGTCGGCCTTCAATTCTTTCATCATTCGCATCATATCTTTCCTGAGTGCCTGTACAGTCTTGGATTCACCGTCGCTGTCGTCCATACTCTCCTCATCGTTTGTCTTCTTTTTCCCTCGGGAGGATGTTTTATTTTCACTTTCTATGTCCATTGCCTGATTGTATGCTTCAGTGTACGACGAAGGAGGTACGACTTTCATTTTCTTTCTTAATGACGAAAGCAAGCCCTCGATGAACCATCTTTTCTTCAACACGTCCGCGGTTGTGCCTCCAATTTCCCCAGCAAGTCTTTTGAGTCTTCGGTTATAGGTCCGCACACTCTCGTGCTTTCCTTGCTTGGTATTGTATATCTCCGCAACAATCTCGCTGTCATCTCGAAGAAGTTTGAACTCCTCCTGGAAAGCTTTCTTCAATAACCTCCATGTAGCTTTCTACGCTTGATCCAATTCAGAGTACCAATCAATGGCACTATCTCTGAGTGTCGCTGGAAATGCTTTCAGCCATTGGTCTAGATCATCCTGTCCACTGGCTATCCAGATAGTTTCACATGTCTTGCAATGTCGTATTGGATCTTCTGACCCATTCCCCATGAACTTCGGCAGCTTTTGCCGGTCCGGATGAGCCATCTTTCCCCGCTGTCCTCCTTGTGTGTTGGACCCAAGTAGACTGGTTTCCCCGCTACGTTCCGGTGCGTCACTTGCACTCTCGGCCACGTACGAGTCACTCCCACGTCTTCCTTCGGCGTCCTCGACACCTTGAGTCTCCTGGGGTTCCCTTCGGTACTCTCTCCGCCTTGGGGTACTGGGCTCAGATCTTCCACTCGTCAGTCGTTCGTCGTCGTCCGATAAGGACAACTCCCGAAACCGTCTGATGCTATCACTCAATTCATCTTTGTTTTCATAAGGATCATATCTTCGTACGTATGGGGTGCTGAAGGGTTCTCCGTCCCTTCCTTCTGTCAAACTTTGGTGCGCTCGTCCAATGGATGTGTCTATTCTTGTCAGGTTTTCATATGTTCTTTTAATGCTCTGATTTATTTCAATTAAATCCTCATCCAGTTCCTTACCGGCTTGCTGTAGTCTTCTTCGCCGGTTTTCTTGTTCTTGCAATCTGAACCTTTTCTTCCTGAGCCTCGTGCCCGTCAGGTACTTGATTCTTGTCTTTGTTCGGCCGTATGGGCATTTAAAATATGTTCAGGCGATCATTGCTGGCTACCGGATGTACATCTCTGGCTCGTGTCTCGTTCTTCTTCTCGTTTAGTTCGTTCTTCGTAGCGTTGTAGTATTTGTTGTCTTTTGCGTTCCCGGTCTTCTTCTTCATGGAGGTCTTGTAGAATAATCGAATGACGGGCCAGTAATCGGGGCATACGATTCAAGAGATGATTTACCTCATCGTTCACTTCCAATCTATCCCAGATAACTTCCTCAGGGATCTCCCGTATCTGGGATTCCCTACGGACGTGATCTCGCAACGATATCTTCCACAGATTGACAAGATCTTTTGTCAATAGGTCTTCCCGTTCCTCATTAGCATTTACAGGTTCTTCCATCGGTTGACCCATTACGCTGCCATGACGAGTGATGCCCTAGTTCGCTCAGGCAACGGCGCCAAATGTTTGCCTACGGAATGTAATTCAAATCTTACGTACTACTGGAAAACTAGTCATGTGCAGAACATAGAATAAAACAATAACCAGAAAGATATCATGTTTGAATACCAAAAACTTTATTCATTATCAGAAATACCATGTACAATCAAAGAGTATCAGCAGTGCTTAACAATATAACCATTGGCACCTCCCTATCTCCCGACTACCACAACAAACTACATATAACGTTCGGTGGTAGTTAGGTAACCAACCGGCACGACGTTTCATAACAACATTAACATTAATCGGAACTTGATTACCCGAAAGTACATAACATGTATTATTCCTACTAACTATAGTTTTATTAGCAATTGGCCGACTATGGCCGACTATAACAAAGTAAAGATATACTACTTACAGACTCAACCTCTTACTATAGTGCGGATTTGGGTGGAAATGATGAGTCACAGGGGCATCACCATCTGGCGGGGTAGTTGAAGGTTAGTGATGATATGATTGTTACAGCTTTGGAGCATTTTGATGTTGCTTGACAAATGTTGGCGACCTATAGTTAGAGTACTCTTATGTCAAATGAGCATGGTGACAGTAGCCTTTCCCTTGCAGAGTTCCATACATTACAAGAAGCTGTTAGATTAATGAAACATAATTATTTGCAGCTACTTGTTGATAGAGACTTTCTTCTCGAGTGGGATTGTTTTGTTATGATGCATTGAAGGGGAAGGAGGGGGAGGTTGACGAGATCACTCATGAGCTTGAGATGACTATGAACTCGTTGGAGAGCACTCAGTTGGCCCTTCGTGAGTCACAGTCACGGTTAGAGGAGCTTACTGTGGAATTGAGATGGGCACAATCTTCACCAGCTACAGATTCAGTTCAGTTTCCTACAACGACAGTTGGTGATGATCTTCTATCCACAGGTTGTAGTGAGGATGTTGTTTCAGCTATCACAGATATAGGTGCAGTAGTCTCAATTGGGATGAGTATGTTGATTGAGAGCAGTAGAGAACCATAAATTGCATCAGGTTCTCCTGTGGTTAGTACCATGACAGATGATGCAAGATAGATTACTAATAGCTCTTGTGTCGCAATGGGGGATTCTCCTGAGAGTTGTGTGTTAGTACACAAGGCTACTCCATCATCTTCATAGGGGATTCGCAGAGCATCATCTAGTTGGGAGTATGGCTCTCATGTTGATTTGTTTCCCTCTCCTAGAAGCAAATCTGTTACCTCATCCCATGCAGCTGATTTTGGATGCCCGCTTGTTGTGTTTCAAAGTCAGAGTGATCAGCTGCTTGATTCCAGTAATGTTAGTGATGAGCCATTGACCGAGGTTGGAGCGTCCTATCGCAACTACACAGTGAGTTGTGCTCATCATTTTTCTTTTGATCCACATGCGGAGGACTTGATGCATCGATGTGGATTGGCTTCAGGGTTATACCATCCGTTTTTGGATGGAAGATTGCCATCTTCAGAAGACGGGATTAGTGGCTGTAAGTTCCCGACTCAATTGATTGTGGAGAATTGCTTGCAGGAACAACAGTCAGTTATCCATCATGTAGTTATGTATCCGATAGGGTTTGCTACTTCTATGTTACAGAGTGATTATGGTGTCAGTTGGCATGATGGTTTGGTTTGTTATCACATCCATGGGTGTTTAGCAAAGGATAGAGAGAGATTCGGTATGGCAGATACTTCTAGATGTTCTTATCTTTGCATGACAGATGGCTGTGAGTTTAGATTGTATTGGGATCCAGGTGGTGACAGGTTTGGCACTGAGTATTGGATGGGTCCCATTGGGTTACTTCACCACTTTCAGCATGGTGAAGTTGGAGGCAGTAGAGCACAACGGAAGTCTGAGGAAGGCAGACACGACAGGCCTTCATTCTGGGTCTGGGATCCAGGGATAGCTTGCGCAGTTGTGTTTTTGCTGATGCTAGAGGAGACAGTTAGAGATGTATGGGATACTTCACAGTTCTTCTTCTGGGCCTTCCGAGGAGTTGGGTTTCTTTGCAGTAGAGATTGCTTGGCACTAAGTATTGGATGGGTCCCATTGGGTTACTTCACCACTTTCAGCATGGTGAAGTTGGAGGCAGTAGAGCACAGTGGAAGTCTGAGGAAGGTAGACACGACAGGCCTTCATTCTGGGTCTAGGATCCAGGGATAGCTTGTGTAGTTGTGTTTTTGTTGATGCTAGAGAAAATAGTTAGAGATGTATGGGATACTTCACAGTTCTTCTTCTGGGCTTTTCGAGGAGTTGGGTTTCTTTGCAATTGAGATTGCTTGGGGACAAGCAATTTCAGGGAGGGCAGATTGTAATGTCTCCAATTTCGCAAGCATTAGAGTTCGGTGGATTTAGCCTATTCCTAGCCCTCGTAGGCTAATATGTCTGGTTAGAGGGTCCCTTTTGGTCGTGATTAGTGGTTTTTCTCCTTCAGCGCCTCGTGTGGGTTCAAGCTTAGCCTTCGGTTGACTCAGTTTCCCATACTTACTATTTATAGTAAGTCACTGTTTAGGGTTTCTATTTTTAGACAAGTATCCGATCACATGGAGAATAGGCTAAGTCGACTCTTGGTTCAGACGACATAGCAATCGGACAAGTATCTCAAGAGATATTAAAGTTTAAGTGATTTAAGTGATTTATTTAAATATTTTAATGTTATTATAAAGTTGTAAAGTAACTTTATAATAATAAAGTCACTTTAATAATTTAAAGTGGGAATATATCTTTTATCTCACATTGGCCAGGAAGGTGTTTGAGCTCTCACAAGAAAAGAATAAAAAGGGACTTAAGAGCTCATTCTCATCAACCAAGATTTGATATTTGTCATATGATTTCTCTTTGGCGTTTGGAGAAGGGAGCCCTAGGGTTTTCTGCCAGCGTATCGGTATTGGAGAGCGTAGCTGCTTCATTGCAACAGCATTATGAGGTTGTGAAATATCATCTGAAGGTGCTTAACTGTTGGCTTCATCCAGAGGTCAAGTTTGTGCTTTATTGGATTTTTAGGAGAGTTTCAAAATAAGGGTTTCATCATCTTATTCAAGATCAAAGATTGTATTCCGAGTATGTTCTATTGTAAAAGATTTTCAAAGTGAATCAATAAAATTATCTCTTTGCTGCAATAGGCTTTAATATTTCGATTTCCAGCATTTTTCTTTCATGCTTGGCATTATTATTTTAAAATACACAAATGACAAAATACAGAAAAAAAACAAAGATAAATCAGAAAACCCTCGTCAGAAGTACAGAGTTTCAGGATTGGAAGAACTAGGGTTCATTACAGAGAACAAGAGTGTTCCCAAGAAGTTTTGGGCTGAGGCAGTATATACTATAGTTCATTTACTAAATAGATCTCCAACACATACAATGCAGCAGAAGACCCCAAAGGAAGCTTGGTCTGGGAAGAAATTGAAAGTTAGTCATCTTAAGATCTTTGGTTCTATTGCATATACTTGGATTCTAGACACAAGGAGAACCAAGTTAGATCCTAAGAGTAAGAAATTAATGCTTATAGGGTACAATGAAAATCATAAGACATACAAGCTTATTGATGTTGACACTGACCACTTGACTTTCAATAGAGATGCAATTGATGAGGAATCTGGGTCCTTCTAGCTTTCTTTAGAGATCAAGATTACTGAAGATTGGCCTATTATGGCTAAGGATTAAGGTTTTTAGCTTCAGCTAGCTCCACCTGAAGTGAGGGAGAATTATGAGCATGAGGAGTCTCCCATGTAGGCAACAGTACCAAAATTTATTGGACAAAGTTTCAATCCACTTGGTAACCAACTCTCTTCTGCACAGTACTTCACACTTTGGATCCTTCAATTTTTCCTCTCCAACATTTTTCCATGCAAATGAAATTGCAATAGAAATGTCCCAATCTTCTTTGAGGTCTATGTAAAAGTCATCAGAAAAACATGATTATGATGGACTAATAGCTCAATCTTTTATCCAAATGACGGCCCTTATAATACTATTCACAATCCATATATGAAAGCTTATTGTGAATGGGATTGCCATTTGGAAGGACTACAAAATGTTGTGTTTTAAAAGTGCAAAAATCAGTTTAGAAGATGTGATGTTCAAACCTAGCAAATACATAAAGTGAAATAGAATCAAAGAAGAACATGATGCAATGTTACAAGATGAAGGCCCCCTATAGATAATTAGACACAATGTCTTGAACTTGCAATGTTCCTCAAAACTATTAATATAAGCCAAAAGGTTAAGAATGATGTTTTTTAAGATGCTTTGAATCTGCCACTCTATAGTTCGAACAAGAAAATACTGTACAATTTATATTGGATAATATAACAAACTATAAAGGAAAAATTGAACTATCATAGAATAGATTTCCTCATTTAATTTGAACCCCATGTTTAATGCATATTTTGAATCTCTTTTAAAAAGATATAGCTAAGTTGTCGGTTTTGGTGCAGGGTTCTAGTACGCCTATATGGCAATTTTTTTCTTGGGTACAATATGTTTGGGTACAGCTGTATATAATATATATATATATATGCAAAAAAAAAAAAAAATTGCAAATACATGTGATATATCATATAGTATTATATTTTATGATCAAAATGGCATTTGATCTCTGATTGTATGATACTTCATCATTGATCAACGATATTATAGTCATAAAGATAATCATCTAAGTTGTCATTTTTGGTCTCCATTCCTAGACCCCCTCATTGTAATCAAGTTTCTTATGTGACAATAGATCACAATAACTAGTGGGGGATGAGAGTGGAGACCTTGATGGGGTTGAGGGTAGCATACCTCATGGGGGTCTGGGGGCAATGCCCCTAGCGAGGTTGAGGGTAGTGCCCCTCACAAGGGTTCAGGGGCAACGCCCCCAACAGGGTTGAGGAGCAGCCATTTTCACAATTTTGTCTTCAAAAGCACTTTTTGCATTTTTTTTATTACTTTTTGGTGCTCGCAAGGAGCTAGTACTTGCAGGAGTGCCCCAAACGCCCCAAGTTCCCTGTGGGTACGCAAATCGCATACCCATAGGGAACCCAAGACGTCTAGGGCACTCCCAGGGGCACTTCTAGACCCAAACCCTCCCAGAGCAAGCACGAGGGCTTCAAATGAAGAACCTGGTAACTTAGAGATATGGTAAAATAGAAGTGGCTAAGTAATGTTATGAAACAACAAAATATCAAATACAAAAAATTTAAGTTTGTACTTTATACTTAATCAACGTTGACTTTGATTTTAAATCACCAATTTGCAAAGTGTGAGCTTCTCTCCCTTGATTTACCAATAATTTTATCACTATGGAGAGGACAACATTGTGAAATTGGTGGTTAGCGAAGAATAGTAACAATGCAAGCTTTCTAAGAGAAGCATTACAAAAGCTATTGAAATGATTATATGTAATGTCCCCACTCTAAGAGTGACATCATGGTGGCTTGTTTCTAGCCCATCCAGCATTTCCGTGGGTTAGAAGGCATGATAAGGGAATGAATTTTGGCCATGAGGATTAAATTTTGGTAAAGTGTGATTAGAGAATTAAGAGAGAATTACCCTTAATCCAAGCAAAGCATAATGTTGATCTTATCTTCCACTTGTAAGTCAAAGCACACAAGGAGGTCAAAGCAAGCAAGGAGGTCTATTTGCAAGACCAAGCAAACAAGGAGGACAAAGCAAGCAAGGAAGTGAGTCGACCTCATCAAATCTGATCAGTTTCTAGAAATTTCCCCTTCCTATGGCAATTTTGAAGACTTAAAAGAGAAGCAACCAAAATATAATATTTTAAGATCCAATCTGATCTCTTCCTAGGGCAGCTCAAGGAAGCTTCTAAATTAGAATTTTATAATGCTCAAAAGGCAATCAAATCTTCCTAGGGCAGTTTGGGGAAACTTAGTCAAGAAGATAATGAATATTTTAATTAAGCAAATTTGATCCTCTTTGGGACGACTTGGGCTAGGTGCCTTAGTCTTGAAGTAAAGTGAATTTTTTTTAATCAAAACAAATCTAATTCATTTCTAGGGCGGCTTTGTCTTAAGGCCTTATTTAAGAAGGCTTGGGTGGTTGAGAAGGACATGTTATTTGTGTTACTATCTTGTATGACAGTTTGAAGAGAGAGATCTCTTGATTGAAAATAGTTTCAGTCGATTCAAGGTGGTGCTCCCTTGAATTTTGTGGTATGGTGATGTCCCCATTCCACCTTGTGAGATGATTTCAAACAGAAATTCATCATTGAGCTTAACTAGATTGCTTTAGCACAGCTCCAGTTGCAGATTGTGACTTTGTTTTGTTGCAAGAAGAGATTTCAAGAGGTTGGCTTGACAAAGAAGGGCATTTTGGGTGATTACCAGCTTCAGACATAATCAGACCTTTATTACAGCAGTCTTCCAAGTTGATTTCATTACCATATCTGTAGAGATTTTGGCGTCTACAACCTCCAGTGGGCTGCTACAGTGTTTTTTCAGTCATCTCCAGCTAGGCTTATCATCCCACACACTTAGCTGCATTCTCCATTCTTGCAGCTAGGGTTTTGTCTTGTGCTTTGGCACAAACTGGTTGTAATTGAAGACCTGAAACTCAAAATCAGACCAAACAGATTGTAATATCCAGTCCTCTCTGTTGTAACCAATTTTCAAATCAAATAAAGAGGATAAGCTATCTTTGCTGGGTATGTTCATCTTTGTTTGTGTTCACCTTTGTTGAATACCTAAAATCTATGTTCTAGTTCATCTCATGTTGTTTATGCTTGGATCCCTTTAATCTACATGATATAACAAATCTTTGTTGAAACATAAGTTGAAGACAAGTCAGAAATTTTTAGGACAGCAAAAGGAAAAAATTCAATTAGAACCTGTAAGGGTTCTTACAGTGGTATTAGAGCCCTGTTCCAACCAGCCTGGAGGGTTAGGGTATTTTATGCAGCCATAGGAGATTGGTCCACATAGATATTACACACGCAAAAGAGCAGAGCAGCAAGCAAATCCCATTGATACCCAACAAGACACCATGGATGATAGAAGAGGTGGCAGTCCTCTAGGACATGATGCCAATAATGAAGAAAGAGAAGCAAGGGATATCGTGAGGGGTATTGCAGCAGGACAGCAACATGTAGCTGATGTTTTGCAGCAGCTATACAACAGATGAATGCTCCTAGAAGACCAGTACACAAGCCTGAAGACAATGGTAGTGTTGTTGGAACTCCAAGGGCACAAAGAGCACCCACTCACACTAGTGATAGACCGTTGCAACCTACGTTCTTGAGAAATGAACCAGAAGAGGAGAATGATGAAGAGAATGAAGATGCACCATTCACAGATAATGTCATGTCAATGCATGATGAATGGGATTTGTCACCTCCACAAGTAAAGGAACATTTGACCTTTGACCGTTATAGGAGCCAAAAGAGGGAGCACAGTAGAGCAAGGCCAGATAGAATGCCAAAAAATCAACACAAGGATCTAAGACATGCTACAAGTAAACTCACTCTCCCTACGTTTGATGGTAAGGGGAAGATCACGGCAAGAGCATGGATTCATAAGCTGGATACCTTTCTGACTCTACGGCCTATGGCGGAGGATGAAGCAATCAACTTTGCAACCATGCACTTAGAAGGTACTGCATATGATTGGTGGCGTCATGGTTTGGTCACCTATAACCATGGCTTGATCCATTCCTATGATGAGTTTAGCAAGAAGTTGATAGCACGATTTGACAGGAAGGATGTGGAAGTGTATTATAGGGAGTTGGCGCAGCTCAAGCATAGTGGACATGTGGAGACATACATAGAAGAATTCCAGAACATTGTTGTTATGGTTCCTGATATGTCCGAGAGAAGGGTAGTTATGTTCTTTATTGAGGGTCTAAATGATAGGATGAAAGGCATAGTTAAAGCACTCAAGCCTAACACATTACATGATGTTATTCAGCTTGCCTTAGACTTTGAGATGACATCTACTTCCTTGCAGCCCACTAAAAAGAATTTCAAGAGTTTCAAATCAAATTAGAAATCATTTAATAAGCCTAAGGTTACACCACCTTCAGCAATCAGCGATGAGAGGAATGAGCTCAGGAGAAAGAAGCTATGCTTCACTTGCAAGCAACCATGGGAACCTGGTCATCAATCCCTTGGAAAAGGCAAAGCACATCTTATTGAGGTTGTATTTGATGATGATGAGGTCCCAAATACAGACTCAAAGAGTAAGGAGGAACATGAGGATCGACCTCATATTGAACATACAAAGCATGAAATTACTATTGCTTCACTTTCAGGAGTTCCATGTTAAAATTCCTTTCATATGAAGGGGGTGCTGAATGGATAGTGCGTTGTTTGCTTGGTAGATAGTGGAGCCACGCATAACTTCATTGATGAAGGATTGGTGGCTAGGAGAGGTCTACATGTTGAAGAGTTTGCAGGCTTTCAAGTAACAGTAGCTGATGGGTTTGGCATGAGCTATACTAGGAAAGTCTCACAACAAAGCATACAGATGGGAGATTACACATTAATAGATGACTTCTACATGCTTGTTCTGGGTGAGATAGATGTGGCGCTAGGCATCCAATGGCTCCAGTCCCTTGGGAGGTACGTTCAGGATTTTCAAAAGATGGAGTTGGAGTTAATAACAGATGGAAAGAAAATTGTGTTGAAGGCTTTATCAGATGGAAAGCCTAGAGTGATTTCAGTTATGAGGATGGAGACACTATTCAGGCATGGAGATATGGCATGGGCAGCCCAGTGCTTTGTTTCATCTGAATCTCCTTCTAGAGATACACCACATCATCATGTGGATATTTAGAAGGTTCTAGATAGGCGCAACATTGTGTTTAGTAACATACCACCTGGGTTACCTCCTGATCGTGGATTTGAGCATGTTATAGAGATGGAAGAGGGCCCTAATCCCGTCATTACAACACCATACAAACATCCCAAGCACTTCAAGGAGGAGATAGAGAAAACAATTAAGGAGCTGCTTGAGATGGGACATATCCACCCTTCATCTAGTCCCTTTGCTTCTTCGGTAGTTTTGGTCAAGAAGAAAGATGGGACTCTATGGATGTGTATTGATTATAGGGCCTTGAACAAAAAGACCATAAAAAACTAGTACCCTATACCCAGGATCGATGAGCTTCTAGATGAGTTACATGGGGCCGTGTACTTTTCTAAGATTGATCTTAGATCATGTGATGAGCCTAGCCTAAGCTGACTCAAAAACTCTTCTTTGTTCCCTTGAAATTTTGTCAAACAATTTGAATGCAAACTTTAAGCTTGCTGGTCTGAGTTATCAGTCTGATCTAGTTGCTTGGAAATGACTTCAAAAGTGCTGCAATTAGTGATTAACGTGCTACTAGTGATGCATGATTGATTTACAAAGCAAGAGAGTGGTAAACTGACTGTTCTTGACCCCTTCTCATACATAGCAATGATTGAAATTGATAAATACAACTAGTAGTCATAATGTCAAACACTTTGTATGCATTCTATGGCAGCAAGTATGCAACTACAGCGTATAGCATTAATACAAATACTTGTCAAACAAGCTGATCATAAACTAAGAACACCTACAGCCATAGCCATTATGACAAATAATTGGCAAGCATTCAAATATATTATCCAAATGAACATCATAATCATGAATAACCCTCAAATGATGATATCTGATTTGAAATGCAATCTCTTCTACAATGACAATGAGAGAAGATGCCAAGACTCTTGGCTTACATTCATATAAATAATGCTCAAATCTGATACAACTTTCACCTACAGAAACACCCTCTAATATGCATCTAAAAGACATGTAAATAGCATGAAATATTCAAAGGAACCTGTAGCTTCAAGTCGCCTTGAGTCTCCAATGAAGGAGCAAGCAATATCTCAAAGTATGAAGACCTCAAGAGCCCAATTCGAATTTCTGAAGCAGCCGCCCCTGTTCTGATGACAATGATTTTTATAAAATAATTCCCAAAGATTCCAGGCCTCTATCAGCATAAAATATGATCAACAAGACCCAAGGAAGTGAGCGCCCCAAGCTGAAAGAGAAATCGATAGAAGTGTAGGCTCTTGCAAGCAAAATCGTGCCTCTAATGGCGTCCCCGATGTGACTGAGTTTTTATCTTCAGAATCTGAAAATAATATCAGACCTTCTCCTTCCAATATTTGATGCCAAGGAAGAATGCAATGCTTCTCCAAAATTGTGCCTAGGCTGAGAATGCTTTGAATGATGCACCAAGTTACTGTAGCGGATCACTGTTCACGCCACTGTAGCAGCTAACACAAATTCAGATCTGCAAGTAATAATCTTCAAAACCCTTGTGAAACTTCACCAATTTGCACAAATGAAAGGACGGAATTATCCTCTCCTCAATTGCAACCCTTCAAGAGATCTTTCACTCCCTCAGTTATGCCATCAATAGGAAGTTTTCGTTTCCTATGATCAAAGAAGAAAAAATGCAAAAGCCCTAGGCTCCACAATAAAAATCAATCAAAATAATATTCATCAACTTGATATCGAGAATGAGCTCTTGCCTCTCTTTTTATTCTTTCCTTAAGAGAGCTCAAACACCTTCCTGGCCAATGTGGGATAAAAGATTTATTCCCACATTAAATTACTCACTTAACGCACTTTATTATATTAAAGTGACTTTATTATTATAAAGTTACTTTATAACTTTATAATAATATTAAAATATTAAATAAATCACTTAAGTCACTTAAACTTTAATATCTCTTGATGTACTTGTCTGATTGCTAAGCCGTCTGAGCCAGGAGTCGACTCTCCTTGTTCTCCATGTGATCGGATGCTCGTCTAAAAATAGAAACCCTGAACAATGACTTACTATAAATAGTATGTGAAATTGAGTCTAGAAACAGCTGCAAAGGCCCAATCAAGGTCGACACTGCCAAAATGCTCTGCTCAGGTGTCTTTCTATTAATAGGAACCCTGACTCTCCCAAAATAGTAACTTACTATAAATAGTAAGTGTGCCAATCTGAGTCAAATAACCTGTGCAAAGGCCAAAACCTGAATCCAGCTGAAGAGTAATGTCTCTAATCACCGAGTAACTGCCACACGAGACCCTCTATCTATAATTGTTAGCCTACGAGGGTCAAATGATAGGCTAATCCTTACGAACTCTGATGCTCACGAAAATGGGGACATTACAGTCCGCCCTCCCTGAAATTGCTTGTCCCCAAGCAATCTCCACTGCAAAGAAACTTTAGTCCTCGAAAGGCCCAAAAGAAGAACTGTGAAATGTCCCACACATCCCTAACCGACTCCTGTAGCACCAGCATAAACATAGTTGCACAAAATATCCCTGGATCCCAAACCCGGAATGGAAGTCTGCCATGCCTAATACCCTTCGACTTCC
Organism: Sequoia sempervirens; assembly: GCA_007258455.2. NCBI lineage: Eukaryota > Viridiplantae > Streptophyta > Pinopsida > Cupressales > Cupressaceae > Sequoia > Sequoia sempervirens. The sequence continues at coordinate 101,605,941 of VDFB02049217.1, read as the reverse complement.
TCTGTGCTACTCTGATCTCAACTTCACCATGCCAGAAGTGGTGAAGCAATCCACTGGGACCCATCCAAAACACAGTACCAATCCTGTCGCCACCTGGATCCCAATATAATCTGTACACACATCCATCCGTACTGTGGGAATATGAACATCGGAAAGTATTTGTATCACAACAACTATCTCCATCCTCTGCTAGACTCCCATGGATGTGCTGACTCTGCAAGTAATTCCCCACAATTGACGAACTCAGGGGCTTGCAGCTACTGACTCCATCTACTGAAGACGGTGAATACCCCTCCCACAAAGGATGGTATAATCCCGGAGCCAATCCACACCGATGCATCATCAAGTCCTCCGTGTGTGGATCAAAAGAAAAGTGATGAGCACTCCTCACTGTGTAGTCGCGGTAAAATGCTCCAACCTCTGTCAATGGCTCATCACTAAACACACTTGAATCAAGCAGCTGATCCCTCTGACTCTGAAAAACAAGCTGGCATCCAAAATCAGCTACATGGGATGAAGTAACAGATTTGCTTCCAAGAGAGGGAAACAAATCTACATGAGAGCCATACTCCCAACCAGATGACACTTTGTGAGTCCCTTGTGAAGATGATGGAGTAACGTCGTGTACTAACACACAACTCTCAGGAGAATCCACCACAGCCACACAAGAGCTATCAACTAATGAACCTGCATCATTTGTCATCGTACTGACCACAGGAGAACCTGATGTAACATGTGGTCCTCTGCTGCTCTCAATCCAAGTACTCATCCCAACTGAGTCAACTGCCCCTGTATCTGGCATGGATGTTACCACATCCTCTCTACAACCCGTGGATATATGATCCGCACCGACTGCCACTATATGTAACTGTACTGTATCTACAGCTGGTGGAAACTGTGTCAAACTCAACTCACAGGTAAGCACGTCCAACCGTGACTGTGACTCCTGAAGGGCCAACTGGGCGCTTTGCAATGAGTCCATAGTCACCTCAAGCTCAATTGGCGAGGTAGAAGCTGTTGATATAACAGTATCTTCACACACTTCCATATTTGTGGGCTGCAAACCACAAACAAGCACTTCTGCTTCTTTCTCGATCCCTTCATCAATAGAATGTTCTGCTTTTTCTTTCATTGTTCTTCTAGTGTAATTAACCACACCCAATTTTCTAGGTTTCAAAACCAACACACAATTCAAGTAGGAGTCAAAAGAAACATCGTTCTTAAACTCATTCGTCATATTCTGATATTCCTCATGGAGCATGGAAGCTTCATGTTCACATTGCCTCTTGTACTGTTCGGCAATTCTACTGAATTCCATTGTAGCAACTCAAATTTATTTTTGTTCTCCCAACAGGATGGCAGGATCTTGGCTCTGATACCACTGTGATGACCCTAGCCTAAGCTGACTCAAAAACTCTTCTTTGTTCCCTTGAAATTTTGTCAAACAATTCAAATGCAAACTTTAAGCTTGCTGGTCTGAGTTATCAGTCTGATCTAGTTGCTTGGAAATGACTTCAAAAGTGCTGCAATTAGTGCTTAACGTGCTACTAGTGATGCATGATTGATTTACAAAGCAAGAGAGTGGTAAACTGACTGTTCTTGACCCCTTCTCATACATAGCAATGATTGAAATTGATAAATACAACTAGTAGTCATAATGTCAAACACTTTGTATGCATTCTATGGCAGCAAGTATGCAACTACAGCGTATAGCATTAATACAAATACTTGTCAAACAAGCTGATCATAAACTAAGAACACCTACAGCCATAGCCATTATGACAAATAATTGGCAAGCATTCAAATATATTATCCAAATGAACATCATAATCATGAATAACCCTCAAATGATGATATCTGATTTGAAATGCAATCTCTTCTACAATGACAATGAGAGAAGACGCCAAGACTCTTGGCTTACATTCATATGAATAATGCTCAAATCTGATACAACTTTCACCTACAGAAACACCCTCTAATATGCATCTAAAAGACATGTAAATAGCATGAAATATTCAAAGGAACCTGTAGCTTCAAGTCGCCTTGAGTCTCCAATGAGGAGCAAGCAATATCTCAAAGTATGAAGACCTCAAGAGCCCAATTCGAATTTCTGAAGCAGCCGCCCCTTTTCTGATGACAATGATTTTTATAAAATAATTCCCAAAGATTCCAGGCCTCTATCAGCATAAAATATGATCAACAAGACCCAAGGAAGTGAGCACCCCAAGCTGAAAGAGAAATCGATAGAAGTGTAGGCTCTTGCAAGCAAAATCGTGCCTCTAATGGCGTCCCTGATGTGACTGAGTTTTTATCTTCAGAATCTGAAAATAATATCAGACCTTCTCCTTCCAATATTCAATGCCAAGGAAGAATGCAATGCTTCTCCAAAATTGTGCCTAGGCTGAGAATGCTTTGAATGATGCACCAAGTTACTGTAGCGGATCACTGTTCACGCCACTGTAGCAGCTAACACAAATTCAGATCTGCAAGTAATAATCTTCAAAACCCTTGTGAAACTTCACCAATTTGCACAAATGAAAAGACAGAATTATCCTCTCCTCAATTGCAACCCTTCAAGAGATCTTTCACTCCCTCAGTTATACTATCAATAGGAAGTTTTCGTTTCCTATGATCAAAGAAGAAAAACTGCGAAAGCCCTAAGCTCCACAATAAAAATCAATCAAAATAATATTCATCAACTGGATATCGAGAATGAGCTCTTGCCTCTCTTTTTATTCTTTCCTTAAGAGAGCTCAAACACCTTCCTGGCCAATGTGGGATAAAAGATTTATTCCCACATTAAATTACTCACTTAACGCACTTTATTATATTAAAATGACTTTATTATTATAAAGTTACTTTATAACTTTATAATAATATTAAAATATTAAATAAATCACTTAAGTCACTTAAACTTTAATATATCTTGATGTACTTGTCTGATTGCTAAGCCGTCTGAGCCAGGAGTCGACTCTCCCTGTTCTCCATGTGATCGGATGCCCGTCTAAAAATAGAAACCCTGAACAATGACTTACTATAAATAGTAAGTATGTGAAACTGAGTCTAGAAACAGCTGCAAAGGCCCAATCAAGGTCGACACTGCCAAAATGCTCTGCTCAGGTGTCTTTCTATTAATAGGAACCCTGACTCTCCCAAAATAGTAACTTACTATAAATAGTAAGTGTGCCAATCTAAGTCAAATAACCTGTGCAAAGGCCAAAACCTGAATCCAGCTGAAGAGTAATGTCTCTAATCACCGAGTAACTGCCACACGAGACACTCTATCTATAATTGTTAGCCTACGAGGGTCAAATGATAGGCTAATCCTTACGAACTCTGATGCTCACGAAAATGGGGACATTACAGATCAGGATACCATCAAGTTCGAGCAGAGGATGTTCACAAGACAGCATTCAGGTGCCATTTTGGACATTATGAGTTTGTTGTTATGCACTTTGGTCTCACCAATGCTCATGCTACTTTTCAATCTTGTATGAATCATCTATTCAACAAGTAGTTGTGTAAGTTTGTTTTGGTATTCTTTGATGACATTTTGATATTTAGCAAATCTTGGGAGGAGCACCTTAGACATCTAGATGAAGTACTTGGCATCATGGAGGCTTAGTCCTTGTTTGCTAAGGCGTCCAAATGTGAGTTTGGACTATAGGAGATTCTCTACTTGGGCCACATGATTGGTGCTAATGGAGTTCAAGTGCACTAGGAGAAGATTCGAGCCATACTGGATTGGCCACCTCCAAGGAACGTCTCTAATTTGCGAGGTTTCTTGGGATTATGCAGTTACTACAGGAGATTTGTAAAGGGGTTTTCACAATTGGCAGCACCTCTTACAGATCTTACCAAGAAGGGGGCATTCAATTGGACAGATGAGGCATAGGTAGTATTTAATCGACTTAAGGATGTTATGAGCTCTTGTCCTGTGTTGGCACTACCTGATTTTACTCAGCCTTTTGTCTTGGAGTGTGATGCTTCAGGAGAGGGCCTAGGAGTTGTATTGATGCAAAATCGTCACCCCATTCCTTATGAGAGCAAGAAACTACGAGATGCAAAAAGGTTCTATTCCACCTACAATAAGGAGATGTTGACCATCATGCATGCGTTGGCCAAGTTCAGACAATACTTAGTGGGTGGCAAATTTGTGGTTAGAACAAACCACAACAGTTTGATATACTTCTTAGGGCAAAAGGACCTTAATGAGCGGCAACAGAAGTGGATTAGTAAGATACAGGCCTACAATTTTGACATTGAGTATGTTAAAGGCAAGAAGAATGTGGTTGTTGATGCTCTTTCCAGGAGGCCTTCCCTTTGCTCTTTGAGTGACATATCAGCAGATTGGAAGTCTCAACTTTTAGTTGAGTATTCCAAGTCTACCTTTGCATGCGAGATCATGGATGGACAGATCCAGGATGATAGATATTGAGTTGTGGACGATGTGATCTATTATAAGGACAGGATATTCCTAGTACCTGAGTCCAAGCTCAAACAGCAGATATTACAAGCCATTGATGACACACCTACAGCAGAGCATCCAAGTTTTCTCAAAACCTACAGACAAGTCAAAGAGAGATTCTCATGGAAGGGTCTCAAAGATGATGACATGCAGTATGTTAGAGAGTGTTTGACTTGTTAGCAGAACAAGTCTGAGCATACCTTTCTAGCAGGACTCCTGCAACCTTTGCCCATTCTAGAGCAAAAGTGCGAGAGTATATCTATAGACTTCATTACAGGTCTTTCGAAGGTTCATGGACGAGATGGCATATTTGTGGTTGTTGATAGGCTAACCAAATATGCACACTTCAATGCTATACCTTCTAATTATTCAACTCTACAGGGGGCAGAGTTGTTCTTTCGAGAGGTGTTTTGATTGCATGGTCTTCCTAAGACCATAGTCAGTGATTGGGATCATAGCAGCAAAAATCATTTGGGGAAAAAATCGGCAAACCAAAAAATCAGGATTTTTTGAAAAATCGTGAAAAAATTGGGAAAAAATCGGATTTGAAAAATACTGTATTGTAGATTTTTTAAAATTTTCATTTTATAAAAAACTTAAAAATCTGAGTGCTTTCTGAGTACACTGTAAAAAACTTAAATTATTTAATATTTAAATATATTATTTAATAAATTTATTTAATTATATAATATACCATATTTCAGAGAATTGTATATATTCATATATAATTATATTTTAATTTAATAATATATATAAACTATATATATTTATATATGTATAATTACATTTAATAAATTAATAATATTAAATATAATATGTAATCATACTATTCATTTTCATGTTAATTTTAATTTATTAAATAATATTACATATAATATTTAATCATACTATATTATAATTTAATAATATTATATGTAATATTATTTAATAAATTAAAATGAACACGAAAATGAATAGTATGATTAAATATTATATTTAATATTATTAATTTATTAAATGTAATTTAAATATATATAATCAATAAACAATAGGGAAAAAAATACAGAAGCAAAAGAAATGTTAATCAGTTACGATTTCTTTGAAGAATTGCAAGAATTTTAATCGTAATTGCTTTCATTTACCTTCAATGAATTGTAAAGAAATAGCAGCACGATTTGTTTGAAGATAGTCACGTTTGGTAAAAGCAAAATACCTAGTTCGCGTGAAGATAGTCGGAGGCCAAAAAACACATCCAACCTCCAGTCGCAGCAAACCTTAGGGTGTTAACGCGTCGTCTTAGTTGCAGGCAATGAGTTAATCGATTGGCGACCCTGTATTTATCAAAAAAAACATGCGTTTTTTAGGGTTTCTTTGGCACTTTTTAGGGTTCGCATTTTTTTCACAATTTTTTGCCCTTTTTTTTTACAATTTTTTGCCTTTTTTTCATGATTTAAACACAATTTTCAACGATTTTTTGGGCGGTCAATGTAGCCCAAAAAATCACGATTTTCAAGATGAAAAAATTGAGATCAGCCACGATTTTTTAAAAATCGCAATTTCTACGATTTTTGCAAATTTATGCTTCTATGATTGGGATAGCAGATTTCTCAGTGCTTTTCGGCAGGAGCTTTTCCGATTATCTGGTACAAAGCTGACACCAAGTACCAGCTATCACCCTCAAACAAATGGGCAAACATAGATCGTCAATAAGTGGGTTGAGGGTTATCTTCGCAATTATGTTGCAGGACAGCTGCGTTGAAATATTCCCCATTATTTTTTTCTCAAAATTTAACACACAAACCAGCAACAAGTCACTGATTAGCGTTAGCTCCAAAAGCAAATCAGCACGGAAGTAACTCTAACCAAGAATGTTCACCAAGATCCCAATGTGGGCGAGGTGATAGCATATGGTCAAAGGATCATTAGGAGTAAACTGAACTGAAATTACAATTCATCTGCTGATGCAGGCATCCACAAGCAGTGGGGATACTCCACTTATTCAGTGGGCGAAATTATTACATTATTAAAGGCGGCAAGCTAGCCATTTAAATCCTCACTTCCACTTATTAACGTGGGGGGAATACAATCCACACAACCACTTATTTAATGGGGGGAAACTTACAATTAAGAAAGATGATTATTTAAACTCAACCACTCAATCGTGGGAGTATGAAATTTAAACTAATTGCAGCAAATAAAATAAATAGCTGTTAGTACTACTAATCAACTTTACAATGAATTAAACAGCTGCAAATAAGAAATATATGCTTCCAAATCAATCAATGGTTAGAGTAACACTTCCTCTAACTCTTACAATACAATAATGATATAGAAATGAAGCTCAAACCAGCATTATATCAAAAACTAACAAGTCTGATCAGAAATAGAGAATACAGAAAATCAGACCAGCAAACTGTACATCAATGAAATGCACATAACTTTATCAATTTACCTCCAAATTGAGTGAAATCAATTGCAATGAACCTCTAGAGGATAGGCGCCCATGTCATGATGATGAAACAGCTTCAAAAAGCAACCATTAATTTACTTGCACAATTCTCAATGCTCCCAACATGGTACGGCCCTTAGCAAGGGCGATTTTGCAAGAATAAAAATAAATACTTTGAAATAAATTCTGATCTTCTATGGGAAGGGGCGCCCATGTGCTAGGAATGCATATCTTCAATACCCAGAAGCAAATAAAATTCATACTAAAAGCTGTATACAAAAATCACTTTCAGCCATGATAAACCAGCAACATAAAAACTGGAAATATCTCACCAAAACTCCACAATAATGCTCAATATGTACTTCTGGATGAAGCACACTCTCAATCCACCACCTAGGGAACCATAGTTGCAGGCCCGAAGAATGGAGTAAATTTGCTAAGCTTTCCCTTAGCCGGATTCTGGATTCATTCCAGCAGCGTAACTTTGCTCTTCAAAAATATGCATAATCAGCTCTTCAAACAGCAGCAATATATAAACTTCAATTGGCAAATGAAGCAACAAGAACTCTTCAAATTCCAAGAAGTTGAATCACTTCAACTTCCAAAAGGGATGCCACCTTTTTGCATTTTACTTTTTGAAATAATATAATATTACTCAACCTCCTTTTCACTTTGCAACAATAAAGCATTTAATAAATTATTAAATGCATAATTGACCCCCTTAATGGCCCCTCTTTTAAAACAACATGAAGTTATTACTCTAGGCGTGGGGTACAACTGAGAAACATGAAATTTGACTAAGTATAAAAACTCAGTCCATGGAGATAACCAAAACCAATGCCAATACTGAAACTGATGGATAGCAAGATGACTTGAGTTGAGCTGCTGATGATGCTACTGCCAAATTTAGACTTACTAAAAATAGCCAACTGCTATAAATAGTAAGTTCACATCAAAACAACAGATAGCCAAACTGAACACTAACCTGCAAAGGATTGAACTATTGCTAAACAGATACTGCCAAAAGATAGACTTGCTAAAAATAGCGAATTGCTATAAATAGTAAGTCTGCACAACAACCTCTGAACACCAACTGAGCAGTATCTGAAAGAGGAAACCCTAATTTTCCACCTCAGATTAGCCTACGGATTTCCGGAAATAGGCTAAATCCAAATGAAGAGCGTATGGCCAAAATGGGGACATTACATGCGTACCTGGATTAGGTGGTTGTATTTGGGAGAATACTGCTATAATACCACCTATCATATGTCGATCGACTTGTCTCCATTCAGGGCATTGTATGGATATGATGCCCTATCTTTTATGGGCTTGGCTTTTGATGACAATAGAACCCCTCGGGCCAAGGAGTTATTGCAAGACTCAGGACATCCTTAAGATACTTAAGGATAATATTCAATAGGCCTAGAATCAACAAAAATTGTATGCCGATAGACATCGTGTGGAGAGAACTTTTGAGGTAGATGACTTGGTTTTCTTGCACCTTCAGCCCTATAGATAGAGTACCTTGAAGAGAAGTGGTGTAGAAAAACTCAAGCCAAGGTTTTATGGCCCTTACAAGATCATTAGGAGAGTTAAGGAGGTAGCATATGAGCTCGATTTACCAGCAGGTAGTAGAATCCATAATGTTTTCCATGTTTCATGCCTCAAAAAGGCATTGGGACAGCATCTAGTTGCTTCACCAGTTCTTCCACCTCTTGATGAGGAAGGAGTGTTTATACTAGAACTTGGGTCCATTGTTAATTGGAGGGAACACAGTCTACGCAATAAGATGATCAAGGAATACCTTATTAAGTGGAGAGACTTGCCTATGGAGAATGCTACTTGGGAAGGAGAACAAATACTTCAGCATCCTAATTTTCGATTGCTTGAGGACAAGCAATCCCAAGAGGGGAGGACTGTAATGTCCCCACTCTCTAAGTGACATCATGGTGGCTTGTTTCTAGCCCATCCAGCATTCCCGTGGGTTAGAAGGCATGATAAGGGAATGAGTTTTGGCAAACAAAGATCATCAATAAGTGGGTTGAGGGTTATCTTCGCAATTATGTTGCATGACAGCTGTGTACCTAGATTAGGTGGTTGTATTTGGGAGAATATTGCTATAATACCACCTATCATATGTCGATCGACATGTCTCCATTCAGGGCATTGTATAGATATGATGCCCTATCTTTTATGGACTTGGCTTTTGATGACAGCAGAACCCCTCGGGCCAAGGAGTTATTGCAGGACACTCAGGACATCCTTAAGATACTTAAGGATAATATTCAGTAGGCCTAGAATCAATAGAAATTGTATGCTGATAGACACCGTGTGGAGAGAACTTTTGAGGTAGATGACTTGGTTTTCTTGCACCTTCAACCCTATAGATAGAGTACCTTGAAGAAAAGTGGTGCAGAAAAACTCAAGCCAAGGTTTTATGGCCCCTACAGAATCATTAGGAGAGTTGGGGAGGTAGCATATGAGCTCGATTTACCAGCATGCAGTAGAATCCATAATGTTTTCCATGTGTCATGCCTCAAAAAGGCATTGGGACAGCATGTAGTTGCTTCACCAGTTCTTCCACCTCTTGATGAGGAAGGAATGTTGATACTAGAACTTGAGTCCATTGTTAATTGGAGGGAACGCAATCTACGCAATGAGATGATCAAGGAATACCTTATTAAGTGGAGAGACTTTCCTATGGAGGATGCTACTTGGGAAGGAGAATAAATACTTCAGCATCCTAATTTTTGATTGCTTGAGGACAAGCAATCTCGAGAGGGGAGGACTGTAATGTCCCCACTCTCGGAGTGACATCATGGTGGCTTGTTTCTAGCCCATCCAGCATTCTCGTGGGTTAGAAGGCATGATAAGGTAATGAGTTTTAGCAAACAGAGATCGTCAATAAGTGGGTTGAGGGTTATCTTTGCAATTATGTTGCATGACAGCTGCGTACCTGGATTAGGTGGTGTAATGTCCCCTTCTCACCAGTGATTTGTTCTAGTACTCATCAGCCTATTCCGGAAGCCTGTAGGCTTGTTTGAGGAAAAAATTAGGGTTTCTAGTTCTGAGGTTCTATGGCTTTTCAGGGAGTTTACTATTTATAGTAAATTCTAATTTTGGCAGTATGAAGATTGACAGCTTTCAGGACTTCTTTCCCAGTTGGAGCAATTATTTGAATTCAAGTTTTGAGTTCTAAAAGCTTTATTTGGTGAATTTCATAATTAAAAGGCATTAATGTTATAAACTGCTATTGACCCCTTGGCCTAGGAGAATATCTTCAAGTTGTTTTAAAAAGGTGGACTTGAAGGGGGACGCATTCATATGAATTAAATATTATTTTAAAATGCCTTAGAATTTGGGACGCCATCTTAATGAGGAGTTATATTTTAAATAAAGTGAAAATTGATATTTTTGCAAAGGGACGCCTTTTTGAAGAAGTTAATTGGTTTTTGGAATTTGAAAAAGGACTTTTGCGTCTTTTGGCGTGCCTCCTCAGGGGATTTGAAGAGTTTTCTAAATTCTATAAAATGAAGGCCTTGCTCTACTCTCAGTATCCATTCATGTTATCATACTGTTATGCTGTTGGAATGACAATTGAAACCTTGCTTCGAGGATGCTACCTCCTAGCCATTAACCAATTTCGTGTTTGAAATACAACACCTAGTTGGACTTTGTTGCTTCTCATCCAGACTAGCAGATTTGTGCTCAACAGTTGAAGTTTTGATGAAGTTTCCAGATTTTGAAGTTGCTGATGCATCTACAGCTGAAAGTGAATTTTGTTAGCAGCTCTTGGAATAAAATTCATTTGGTTCTGGGTACTTTTGCAATGCATTTGTCTGCCAAGGGCGCCCCTTTCCACTAAGTTTGAGATTTTATTTTGGAGTCTCTAATTTTTTAAAGACAAAATCGCCCTTTCTCAAGGCCGTCCCATTCTGGGCTGTGAGAATTGTGCATAGGGAATTAAATGAAGACCTTTGTTTGTTGTTTCTCCATTAGAACCTGGGCGCCTATCCTCTAGCAACTCTTTGGGCTTCGTTTCACGCAAATCGGAGGTAATTTGTTAAAGTTTTGAACAATTTATTGATTACACAGTTGCTGATCAGAAATTCCAGAGTTCAGATTTTTACATCATAATGTATTAGCTTTCTGTTTTGACCTATTCTATCAGTTTAGAGAGTGTTAAATCACTGTCATAATTCATTCTCTACTTCTAGCTTCATGCTCTATCATTGTAATTAGTAAACTGCAGAATTATTAATTGTAAGGTTGTGATTTAGTAGTACTAATCCAACCATTTTCACTTTTGCAATTACTTGTTGTATCTCTCTTTGTACCCATTAAGTACATTAAGTACCCCTGGATGGTTTACCGCCAGTGTGGATAATTGATTGTATCTCTCTTTGTGCCCACTTTCAAAGTGGTGAATCCCCACTCTCAAGTGGATGCCCGCCGCAGCGGATGAATTAAATTGTAGTAGCTTCATAGCTGGTTATCCGCCTAATAGTTTCAAATTCAATTAATCACTCTGTCATATGTTAGCACCTCGCCCTCAGTGGGATCTTGAGTGCACATTCTTGACGTTGAGTTGTTTCATTTCAAGTACTGTTCTTTAATGCCTCCGCCATATGACAACACCTATCCTTCTTTGGGATTGAGTGTGCATTCTTGGCGTTGAGTTCTTTCAAGTTCGGTTTTCAATTTGGAGCTAACACTAATCAAGTTGGCTAGTGCTGGTTTTTGTGTGTAAATCTTTCGAAAAAAAAATTGGTTAGTATATTTCAGGTGGTTGTATTTGGGAGAATATTGCTATAATACCACCTACATATGTCGATTGGCATGTCTCCATTCAGGGCGTGTATGGATATGATGCCCTATCTTTTATGGACTTGGCTTTTGATGACAGTAGAACCCCTCAGGCCAAGGAGTTATTGTAGGACACTTAGAACAGCCTTAAGATACTTAAGGATAATATTCAGTAGGCCCAGAATCAGCAGAAATTGTATGCTAATAAACACCATGTGGAGAGAACTTTTGAGGTAGATGACTTGGTTTTCTTGCACCTTCGGCCCTATAGACAGAGTACCTTGAAGAGAAGTGGTGCAAAAAAACTCAAGCCAAGGTTCTATGGCCCCTACAGGATTATCAAGAGAGTTGGGGAGGTAGCATATGAGCTCGATTTACCAGCAGGCAGCAAAATCCATAATGTTTTCCATGTGTCATGCCTCAAAAAGGCATTGGGACAGCATGTAGTTGCTTCACCAGTTCTTCCACCTCTTGATGAGGAAGGAGTGTTGATACTAGAACTTGAGTCCATTGTTATTTGGAGGGAACGTAGTCTACGCAATAAGATGATCAAGGAATACCTTATTAAGTGGAGAGACTTGCCTATGGAGGATGCTACTTTGGAAGGAGAACAAATACTTCAGCATCCTAATTTTCGATTGCTTGAGGACAAGCAATCCCGAGAAGGGAGGACTGTAATGTCCCCACTCTCGGAGTGACATCATGGTGGCTTGTTTCTAGCCCATCCAACATTCTCGTGGGTTAGAAGGCATGATAAGGGAATGAATTTTGTCCATGAGGATCAAATTTTGGTAGGGCGTGATTAGAGAATTAAGAGAGAATTACCCTTAATCCAAGCAAAGCATAATGTTGATCTTATTTTCCACTTGTAAGTCAAAGCACACAAGGAGGTCTATTTGCAAGACCAAACAAAGAAGGAAGACAAAGCAAGCAAAAAGATGAGTCGACCTCATCAAATCTGATCAGCTTCTAGAAATTTCCCCTTCCTTTTTGAAGACTTAAGGGAGAAGCAACCAAAATATAATATTTTAAGATCCAATCTGATCTCTTCGTAGGGCAGCTCAAGGAAGCTTCCAAATTAGAATTTTATAATGCTCAAAAGGCAATCAGATCTTCCTAGAGCAGTTTGGGGAAACTTAGTCAAGAAGATAATGAATATTTTAATTAAGCAAATCTGATCCTCTTTGGGACGACTTGGGCTAGGTGCCTTAGTCTTGAAGTAAAGTGAATTTTTTTTTTAATCAAAACAAATCTGATTCATTTCTAGGGCAGCTTTGTCTTAAGGCCTTATTTAAGAAGGCTTGGGTGGTTGAGAAGGACATGTTATTTGTGTTACTATCTTGTATGATAGTTTGAAGAAAGAGATCTCTTGATTGAAAATAGTTTCAGTCGATTCAAGGTGGTGCTCCCTTGAATTTTGTGGTATGGTGATGTCCCCATTCCACCTTGTGAGATGATTTCAAACAGAAATTCATCATTGAGCTTACCCAGATTGCTTTAGCACAGCTCCAGTTGCAGATTGTGACTTTGTTTTGTGGCAAGAAGAGATTTCAAGAGGTTCGCTTGACAAAGAAGGGGCATTTTGGGCAATTACCAGCTTCAGATATAATCAGACCTTTATTACAGCAGTCTTCAAGTTGATTTCATCACCATATCTGTGTAGATTTTGGCGTCTACAACCTCTAGTGGGCTGCTACAGTGTTTTTTCAGTCATCTCCAGCTAGGCTTATCATCCCACACACTTAGCTTCATTCTCCATTCTTGTAGCTAGGGTTTTGTCTTGTGCTTTGACACAACTGGGTGTAATTGAAGGTCTGAAACTCGAAATCAGACCAAACAGATTGTAATATCCAATCCTCTCTGTTGTAGCCAGTTTTCAAATCAAATAAAGAGGATAAGCTATCTTTGCTGGGTATGTTCATCTTTGTTTGTGTTCACCTTTGTTGAATACCTAAAATCTATGTTCTAGTTCATCTCGTGATATTTATGCTTGGAACCCTTTAATCTACATGATATAACAAATCTTTGTTGAAACATAAGTTGAAGATAAATCAGCAATTTTTAGGACAGCAAAAGGAAAATTTTCAGTTAGAACCTGTAAGGGTTCTTACATTATAAGGGTGCAAATAGAACAAAAGAAAAATACGAAAGCATTAGTATATTGGCCTTTACATGAAGCGGCATGTTAACTAAATCCTAAGCATGATTGAGATTAGGAAACATGAAAGATAAATTTTAAACAATAAACAAGCTGATTCACAATCAAAATAAGAAGCAAAATGAAAGAAAAAAATTTCCTTTTTCAAGTTTGCCTTCAGGGAGACACAAGAAGACATGATTATGTGGTACACCTATAGATGGTGACTGAATTATGGAACAAGGTTGCAAAAGCTTGTCATACTACTCTAAAACCAAGCTTTTGATCCTTCACATGTGAGAGAAATTGGAGTTCATGTGAGTGAATCCATATTAACTAGAGGAATATGGTCTAAAACATTGTCATATCTTGTCCTTATCCAGAGCAATTTACAATTGTTCAAAACCTTTATTACAAAAAAAGATGACAAGTCTCACTTGGGACCTAGATAACCAATCTTTGAAATTGAAAAATATATTGTTTATTTTGAAGATCATAATGTAGAATTTGATGAAGAAAATACTTACAATTTTATTTTTAAGGAAATTTTGACATTGAAATAGGTTTTGATGTTGCAAATGTTTAAGCATTCAAAATTTTTATTATTTTTCATTGCAATTTTGAGTTAAGGTTCATAAATCTAAAGTATGATTATCATACCACCTTCAATAGCTATTGGCATAGCAGCAAAAATCGTTTGGGGAAAAAAATGGCAAATCGAAAGTATACGCTTATTATAAAAAATCTGGAAAAAATCAGATTAAAAAAAATATATTAATATATTTATATTTTATAATTATATTATATTAATACATTATAATATTATAATTATTATATTATAATAATATAACTATAATACAATAATATAATAATTATATTATATTATAAAAATTATTATTATAATATTATATTATAGTACCTATAGTTATAAGATTTTTTTATGAATTAAAAAAAACGAAAACAAAATTTAAAACAAATTGAAGTTGCAAAAAAAGGGCATAGGAATAGGGGAAATTTTAGTTGTGGGGGAAATTATGATTACGAATAGCCTTCTCCAAACACCTGGAAACAATGGGAAACAGCGACACAAATACCTCTATCGATCCACCGCGGGTGAGACTTTGTCCAACACCTCAAATTACCTCAGAAATTTAATATCAGGATCACCCTCTACCCTAAGCACCGATTGATTAACACCAGCTTCTGCTGCTTAGTGCAAATCAATTTGATATACTAGAAAAAACCCTAACTAAAATCACCCAAAGTACTAGACAAAAGTCATGGAAAACTTCATAGGAAATCGTGCAGAATTATTTTACAGGTAATCGCAAGTATAAACCCTCAAAAATCATAAAGAAATCTGACGGAAATTAGAGAAAACTGCGAAAACCGCAATCAGCAAAATACCCTAAAAAATTGCAATTTTTTCGTGACTTCTAGTTCTTTACATTGGCCATTCTGGTCAATGATTTTTTCAAAAAATTGGGGAAAAAATCATCCCACCTGCCAACTTTAATAAAATCGCAATTAATCACGATTTTTTGCAGATTAATGCTTTTATGCACAGGAATTTGGCTCACGCATTTTTCATTTTTGCACAACTTTAAAATTATGTTAATTTTTTTTTTTTTATTTGAAGGGGTAAATACTTTTGGCCCAGAGCTATGAACCGGTGAGGTCACAAACAAGGGACCTCATCCCCAATTTAAACATTCAACAATTACACCCCAGTGAGGTTTGAACCTTGATGGCATGAACAACACCTCAATAACTTAACCATCAAAGTATGCCACTATTGGCAAAAAAAATTATGTTCATCAAGTGTTATGCATTTCTTCATATTTTGTATGTGTTAAATATGGTTATGTAAAATATATATTTTTTTCATATATAACAATTCCAGATTTTCTGAATGTCTTTGAGAATTCCAGATTTATGGATTCTTTTCTTTTGACCAGATCCAAAATCCCAAACTTGGCAAATATGATTCTAGCAATTGTAAACCAATTGGCTTGATTAGTTTTTTCTATAGAATGCACCTTCAGAGATTCATGATGACATGTGAAAGCTTGACAACCAAAAGACCACATAGATATCCCTCAAAAATTGATCTTAGTGAAGATGATTAGAGTTTTGAATACCTATTGACAATTATTTGCAAAGATGTCATGACTATGGTGATCCAAATGGATATGGAAGGAAAAGTTGCACACAAAGTGGCTAGACTTGTAGATGTGGAAGGAAAAAGTTGCAGACACAATGGTAAGGGTTACAGATGTTTGCAGAATTACTGAGAGTACAAATTTGTTAACATCTCAAAGTTATAGATGTGACAGATGTTCATGCAACAAGACAATGAGGCTCTATAACTGCTGCTCACCATTGTGATTACATCTAATGCCGTAGATGGATACAATTATAATGTACCTGTTGTAGTAGGCTAGTTACAAAATCTGGCCAGATTGGACCTTTTGGACTGGCCGGATTTGTCTGACAGTCCAGGCATCTTAATTCCTATAGAAATTTTACTGATTTTTTTTTAATTCTGGATTTTCCAGTTTTTTTGAACTCGCAAAAAAATCAAAATTTTCAAATCTAGTAACCATGGCAGACAATTACACAAGTAGGAATGGGGAATTAACTGGTGATCATATGTGAGCTAAACCTTTCACCTTTGATTGCAAATTGTGGACTAATCATCTTCTCAGAACATCATCTTTCAGGTTTTGATGTCATTTTCCGATATAACTGCTTCAGTTTCATATACCATATTTAGGGTGAATGAAACAATAAATTTAAAGTAGGTGATGATGTTGGATCAAAATTGAACATGACTATGATATGAAATTGACTTGTTACATACAATGTAAATTGTAATGCATTAATGTATTTATCTTGTAGAATTGAATTCAAAAATGTCAACATATCTTAATGACTGATTAGGTGATGCACACCCTAACCACCTATGAGATTAGTTAAGAGCCATGCCTTGTCTAAGTTGGCTGATATAAAGGCAGTGGTCTAGGCATATCAGTCTGATCTTGCAAAGACTGCTCTCTCAGGGTCTCTCTTTCCTAACACATACATAATTGAAACACCAGATAAGCACAAAAACGTATCATGGATCCCAATCACTTGATTTATTAGATAATGAGTTGCTTCTACATTTATGTCAACACCCTACTTTGTCAAAAATCAGGATCTTGTCACAGAATTTCACCTTTCAGATTGAGGGTAGAAGGCAAATACCATGAACAAGAAAAAAAGAAAAACAGTATGTAATATGCATATGCATGATACCTGTATCTGACAAGCAGACTGTAAAGCATTAAATGCATCACGAAAAGCAGCAGCATGGATCCATAACCACAAATATCGTGTCTGATTGTTCTGCTTCTTTTCTTTATCATTATAAGTACTGCTCTCTTTCACGTCTCTGTCTACCGTTGCTTTGAAAGCATCAGGAGAATATGGGGACCATAAGTATGTTACAGGTGTAATTGATCCATAAGGTGACTCCCCAACTTTGTGTAACTGTAAAATAATTAGTCATGGCTATATTTTTGCCACATCATACAGAACATTTTGCTTGAGAATATGCAAAAAAATAAATAGATACACAAGTTTCCTCTATAAAACGACTTACCATTGCAGTCCCATAGCATAGTCCACTCAATTCAGCTATCAACATCTCTGACATGGTTTCTACTAAAGGTGGAGAAGGCTCAAGTACCTTTCTTAAAACATTCAGTAGTGAATCCTGATAATAATAAAAAAGACACCATCAAAATTGACAGAATAAAGATAGTATCAAGGTTGCAAAAAAGCCTTCGTAATGGACTTGTATAGTATGCAAAGATCTCCTTCCTAATGATATAGACAGATGTGAATTCCAAACAAAAAGAGAAATCGTGTAATAGAGCCCAAAAGAATTTTGGCAAGTCATCTTTATTAACTCAAGACATAATATCTGCATTTGTCTCAAAGACTAATCTAACAAAGAGAATAAGTTGATTTCAGTACTTCCTCTAGCAGAATGCCAATGTTAAACAATGACTCTTAAGAGGCAAGGACTATACTTTCCTCAGGACCCTCCATCTGAACAGCACTATAATAGCTTGCATCATGCAACAACGCAGTGGACTTTGACCACTTCAACACAGCCCTTGATCCTCTGCCTCTGCATCTCAAAAAACAAAATATCATGGGAATGCATATTAAGTTCCCTCTAACCTGAGGTGAAGACAGCCCATTCCTTGTGCGTATAAAACATGGGCACTAACTTGTACTAATGAGAATTTGATTGCTAAAAGTAAATATCAATATTATTTTTTTGGCTACCAAACAAAGTTAAGCCTGAAATGTTCCCCAAATTTGTAGAACTCATCTTGCTAAAAATCTAGCTAAGTACTTGTTTTGTTTGAATCTGCATGTCTTTTACTGCTTCCAAATTTAAAAATTTGCCACTATTAGCAATTATATATGCTTCAAAAAGATTTGTTCTGTGAAGCATTTGAACACTGCCGTAAATCACAAACAACAACCACAAAAAGATTTATTCTCAGTAACTTTAAGTTGCTTGTTTGACATTATGCTCCAAGTGAGGATTAATATTAGTGCTTTGCAGATATAAAATTGGACCTCAAACAAAAACAAATCTATTATCTTACCACTTAACAACAATGGAGCAACCCACAAAAACATTATCCTAGAAAAGAAATCTTGAGAAGTTTCATATGATTAAAAATACTTATATTCATTACCAAGAACTTTGCTTGTCATTACTTAGAAAAACTGATAAAATTGCAGAAACTCTAAAGATAAGCACACAAGGCAATTTCAGTCTCATAAAATTGCATCAAAGTTACAGATCAAAATTGCACTTTTTCTTTTAGATATTTTCAAACAGTCTGGCTAAAACAAGGTTAGAAGTTATAAACATCTGAAGCAGCGAAAGATCACCTAGGGAAACCAAAAGCAGACTCCTGGAGAGCATAAATGGTAGTAAAAGATTTGAATATGCATGAGACATATGCAATATGAAAAACAGTAGTACCTTCATGTACTATGCTTAAGAGTTTACAAATGGCAAAACAGCAGCGGACTAAAAAAGTAATCTGTACAAGCATCTCTGCCTTATCATAAAATTCCAAGGGAAAAGCTAGGCACAAGTGCTATATTTGATATGCCTGTTAATTAAATTAGACGACCCTGTAATATTTTAGCAGTTCAGATTTTTACCATCTCAAGGTGTTTTAACTATGAGACGGACCATATGGATACCATATGATTGCCACCCACCATTAATTGCCAGTAAATTGATTGTTAGCAGGTACTCACAGTGAAGGGGATCAATATCAGTCCTTTAAAAATCCCATTTTTAATATTTTGAGTTATGATTCATTTCTACATTATACATTGAATTTCCCCTTTGTCTCCATCAAAACAAGAAGGAAGTAATATATCAAACACAAACTCTACCTTCTTGTAATGTCCCCTCCTAGTTAGGATTAGTGGGTATCACCTCTAGCCAATTTCCGAGTTCCTGTTGGCTAGGAGGCTTTGTTAAGGGACTCAGTTCCAGTTGAGTTGGTGTTAATTGTCGGGTATTTCTATTTTTAGTAGGGGTCAATGGATGGGGTTGCCTGTGATGAGCCTTAGTATATTCCCATTGTTCTTCAATTTGGGCCTTTGGACGATGACTTGCTATTTTTAGCATTTACTAAAAATAGTAAGTCCATTTTGGTGCTTGGACTATTCTGGCTTGCAAGTATTAGCATTTTCAAATGGCTAAAGTCACTTGGTAAAATTATTTTAATATTTGGCTAATGTTCTTTAAAAGAATGTTAAAAAGGTAACTTTATATTATAAAGTTAAAAAGGGGTCATAAGGGGGACTTTATAAAAGTGACCAAGGTGCTTAGCCTTATCACTTTAAAGTTGTTTTTAAAAAGCTAAATACCCCTTTACCTTGGGCGTCCCACTTTGGATGGAGAAATTTTAAATTAAATTTAAAATTAAACTTCAATTCTTGGCATGGGTTTAGAGTTTTGGGCGCCCAACTCGAGGAAGGAAAATAAAACACTTTTGGAGGTTCATTTGAGAGGTTATGCTGGAGATTGTTTATGGTGTTATGCTGTTGGTTTGAAGCCAGAGATTGCAGGACAGAGTTGAGGACGATACCCCTCAGTTCTAAGACTAGCCCCGGTAGTGAAAGACCTTGCTCAGGCTAGTGAAGGGTGTTTTCAGTCAGAGAACACAGCTGGGCTTTCAAGGATGAAGATACTTCTAAGTGGTTTGCAGTAGGATTTTTGGTGTGAGATTGCTAGTGTGGTGTGGTGTGATAATATTTTCAGTTTTGGTGTGATTTTTGGTGAGTTTTCTGGAGTTTTCAGTTTGCCTGGAGAATCATTTTTATGTTCATAAGTCAAAAAGAAAAAAAGATATCAAAATGGGTATTTCAAATATCATCATTCCTACCTAGGGCGCCCCTTTCAAAGCTGGTTGCAGATTTTTTGGTGAAGGATTTATTTTTCTAGAGCGAAATCGCCCTTCTTGGATGGTACAGCCTTCTTGGTTGCTATGCACAGGGTTTGTTGGACTGAAAGGTAGTTTGTTCATTATTTTCTAGCACCCTTTTGCCTACCAAAAAAGACTATACACCTGGGTATCATCATTGTTCAACTTGGGATCAAGGCGTACTTGCAGGAGAAGCTTCCAGTTTGTTGTTAGAACTCATTTCCAGGTCTGATATAGTGTTTAAATTCTGATTTTTGCAATGCAAACACCTTCATATGCAATGAAAAAACTTCATGGAAACAAATGCAATCAGCAAACAGCAGCAGGGTATACACAGAAAAAATAAATAAAAAAATTTGGGGTAGATTATTACACTTCTTTTGACAAAGCGGATATGGCCTTATGAAGTTTGCTCAATTCCACTAGAGTAAGCATGAGTCAACTGGTGTCTCAAATTAAAATAGCTAGAAATTTAGATCAACATATGTAATTCAGCTGATCGATAATTTCTTTTCATGCAGAAAATACTAGAGGAGCTGTCTTGAAAGTTAAGGCAGACCTGGACTTACAAAAAAGATTGCAGGAATTCTGAGATACAGAATGAATGACAAGGCAAACTAGCTCAGAAGAATTTCTCATCATGTTTTTTGGGTTCATCTTCTGTAGTTTTGTATTGTCTTAAAGACTCTAGTACTGGAAGCATGATGCTCTGTAGCATTAACACTCAAGCTATAAGATATCTGATTGATTTGGCAAGACTGTTAAGCACTCCAAATGCATATTAAATTGCTCTTGGGGCTTTTGGTTCCAGTGCCAGCAATGATTGTCATGAATTTAACACACAAATGGGCAGCAGAAGCCTATGCACTAATATTGTGCTTCCACGTACATACATGATCCAACAAACATCTAGGGGCATTTAGGTGACATATGCATGGCCAAATCCAGAAAATATCAATGACAATAACCATTTTTTTGGTATTTTCTACATTTCAATAATCTGCATTTTTGGAGGCCATTAGAGTGGTATTGCTCCTTGAGACTTTCCCCAACTGATTAGTAGGGGTATCACAGGCTACCCTCCAAGCAAATCAATGAGGTCAATTGGAAACCTTTCCAATTAGTCCAGTTTTCAGCCAATGGGCTAGGAGTTATGACCCCACCAAGTTGGGGTACCAAATTTAAATAGTTTTTTAGTATGTTTTTAGTTTTGTAGTTGATCTGTCCTCATCCTGCTATCTATTTCAACTTCCATGGAGAACACAAGTATAGTGACTCTTTGGTTTCCAATGAGAGCCATAATTTACTATTTTTAGAATTTTTTCTAGTTTCATTTGGAAATGTATAAATGGGCTGAATTTGAAGCTATGTGGTAGTGTAATAGGCATACCTCCCTTCCACAGAGTTTCCAGATTTGTATGAGCTCTCAACTTTCAATAAAAACTATCTTATTCAGATTCAGTAATTGTTGTTTCATATTTGCTTTTTTTGTCAGTTACTAGTTACAATACATCCAAATCAATGCAATGATAGTACTCAAGTCTTCAATGGATCACTTTGAGATCTAACATTATATCACCTAGTAAAGCCTTGGATAATAGGAATTTAAAGAGCTTAATGAGCACATCCACCCATCATTAAAAGGTTTGGCAGCTTTTCTTATGTTGACAATCTATTCATATATAAATCAAATGAATCCTTATCAGCAAGGTTGCATTGTTAACCACCATTTAATTGTCTTCGTCAATCAATCATTCAAACCATTCATCAAGCCTTCAAGTTCAAGGTAATACTTCACTAGTTCACACTGAAATCTTTGTTTGAGTGTTGTTTCATTTTTCTGAATTTCATTTAGCATTAAGCATTACAATAGGAATATGTATATTTCATTGTTTAATATTCAAATAAACAAAATCTAAAAGTCAAACATTTCTTGCATTGCCGTTTTTTCCTTTTTTTAAAACTCATTTTAAAATTTAGAAGTGCTATTTTTTTTATTTTAAGGTGTTAAATTAAATATTTATATATGCAAGTTCTTAGCACTACAATTCATAAATTATCAAATGTTGTTTTTCAGGCTTAAGGTTGAAAGAACAAGGGCTGCAACTTTTGTGTATCCTCTGCTTTGGCATTTCATGTGAACTGAAGTAAGAAAAAAAAATCCTTGTGTCTTGTATTGGTGTGAATAGAGTTATAACCAATTGCATGATTCCATCCAAGGACATGGCACCCACCTTTTGGCAGATGGATGCATCAATGATGTTCTCTTGGTTGTAGAGATTTCTGCTGACCTTTTTCCATCTATCAAATATGTCATTCTGGTGAGGGAAAGACAATTGAATTCACACCAAATGTAGTCATCATAGAACCATCCCGATTGCATAGGTTTGATGGTTTTCAGTTCTCCTCAGGATCATCCTTCATTACACATGCTGATTCTTTGAGCAGGCTTTGGTACAAAGAAGTTTGGTCATCTAAACGACAAGTATCTTCAACAATTGAGCACATAAGACATGGTGATGGGTCTTCCTAGGATTGCATGCACTGAGGGAGTTTGTCAAGGTTCTATACTTGACAAACATCATCGCGATCCCTTTCCAAAGGGTATGGCCTCTTGTACCAAGGCACCCCTTGAGCTGGTTCATAGTGATCTTATGTCATTCACAACTCCATTTCTAGGGGCCAAGTATGTGTGTAATGTCCTCTTTTGGTAAATTCCTGGTTTTAGGCCTGTAAAACAGTAATCATCACTAAAAACTGATCTTAGTTATAACAAGTATCGACTTTACGGTAATATTCAAATTAATAAATAAAATATTATAATATTGAGAGCAATATATCATAGCTAAAACATCATAATAGTTAGATCTATAGTTCATAGCATCATTAACATTGGAATTCAAAATATCTTAACATCATTAATGATTATTCCAAGGCATATTCCTATAGCCAATCATATTAGGAATTCACTTAAAAATTTAAAATGTTTCCAAACCACAATCTCAAGGATGGTTGTCCTTGTATTAAGAGAGCATGGGTGGATCCTCATCCATCCATATCGGGGTGGCATACATGAGAAGACCCTCAAGCCTAGGAGCACTCATTCGCCTCACAAACAACGCAGGATCTTAGGACCACTCCATCCCTCAATCCACCTTGGAGGCACTCCATCCTTGATCAAGCCTAGGACCACTCATTAGCCTCCCTGCCCACGAGCATGGCGGGAGCTCCATTCCATCCATCTCGGGATGGAATGCATGATAAGATGCATGAAGATTTCCTTCCTCAACAAGCCCTCCTGACCCACAAGCACTGCATCTTGGGGTGGCGTGCTTAATGAAGGAAAGGTTGATACTTCACCTCTCGTGAATTCAAAAGGTTGATCGGTCTCCCTATTTGCAAAACAATTCTATTAATTCAAAATAGATTGCTAAAGGACTTTACTATATTAATTGGTAATAAAATATCATTAAGCAATTATAATGTGTGTGTGTGTGTGTGTGGGGCTATTCCTAATTTATATTCTAATATTATCCTTTAACTTACTCCCCAATAATATGCTTGCTGAAAACAATATTTATTTCCAATAGATATCTTATATTTCAATTTCTTAGTTTTCCTTTTTCCAATCTCCTTTACTTGATGCCTCTCCCCAATGAAATTTCCTCCCCTTTATATCTTTAAATAGAGGGAGCCATACCTCTTCATCAAAATCGCTGCCCTTACAAAAGTCACACCTCATCATAAACAAACGCTGCCCAAAACTCTTAATTTTATTTAATTAAATTCCTTTTTGGAATCGCTGTTAATAATATCCTTTTAACCATAATCAATCTCTTTACTAGGATCACTATTTAATATTTAATTCATTAAGGTTGTGATTTTGACAAGGCTGTGATCTCTTTAGCTTAGAGGTCGGTTTGTGATTTATGGCGCGGATAACAATGTGTCACCTTTATTGATGACTTCTCACAATGCACATGGATATACTTTCTCAATACAATAGCAAGGTTTTCACCACTTTCAAGACCTTTCAAGCATTTGTGGAGAAGCAATGTGGTCTTTCTATTCATTGGATATGCACAAAGAAAGGTGGGAGTATGTGAACTAGGCATTTCAAGGTTCCTATAATGAGCATGGTATTCAATATCAGCAAAGAGTTCCTTACACTCCTCAATAGAATGGTATAGCCAAGCAAAAGAATGGGATGTTAGGAGAGATGACTAATTGCATGATTCAATTTAAGGACATGACACCCAACTTTTGGGCAGTAGCACTCAATTCTGCTAACTACATTCAAAACCATATACCCCACAAGGTAGTGTAGCATATGACTCCCATGGAGGCTTGGTCCCATCTCAACCCTAATGTGTCTTCTTTTTGAGTATTTGGCAACGAGGCTTGGGCATTCCTTCTAGCTAGCAAAAGGCTATAAAAAAGAGTCAACCTTTGATTTTTGTTGGCTATTTTGAAGATGTGAAGGCTTACAAGATATTTGATCCTATCACACATGATGTTTTTTTTGGTAAAATGTCTAGTTTGATGAACACTTCACACATATGGACACAACATCACCTACTTCTCACTCACTACCTACGCCTCTTTCATCTCTAGAGAATTGTTTGCTTCTTGGGAATGATGAAAATGGTCTTGTTTCCTAATCCTCAGGTGAATCTCACTGTTCCTGTGTCATCACCACCAAAATCATCTATAGCCAAGATGGACTATATTCATCTTTTACTTTCTCATGTTGCATCACAAGGATGGCCAAAATTTATCGAACAGATGTGAAGAGCACCTTCTTGCATGGTGATCGCCATGAGGATCTCTATGGAGCAACCTCCAAGTTTTGTATAGAGCTCTTCACTTGTTTGTAGGCTTTGTCATTCATTGTATAGTCTCAAAAAATCCCCCAAGGCTTGGTATGAGAAGATGGATAACTTCTTGCTTGCTTTTGGCTTCTCTTGCTACCATTCTAATTCAAATATTTATACTCAAAGACATGGGGAAGTTCTTTTTATACTTGTTTTGTGTGTGGATGACTTGATTCTCACATGTAGTTCCCACCTCCAAGGTGCTCAAAGAGCATTGATGGGGCAATTTAATATAACCAATCTCAAGCTTTTATGTTTCTTCCTTGGCCTTCAAATTCTTTAGACTTTTGAAAGGATTTCCAATTTTCAGCAAATGTATGCTCTTGATTTGCTTCAAAGATATGGCATGACTGATTACATACCTAACCCCACTCCATTCCAATTAGGTGTCACATTGTCTACCAATTGTAGTACACCTAGATTTGATTCTATATTGTATGGCAACTAGTTGGTGGTATTTTGTACTTGACACACAATCATCTTAATATTTCCTTTGTTGTTAGTCTTGTTTCCATTTCTCTCAAGATCCTCATGAGAATCATTGGAAAGCAATGAAATATATCTTGAGATATATCCAAGGCACTTCACATTTCAGCATTCACTACACATCAAGAGTTTCTTGGATTTTGGGCTTCACTACTTGAATCTGCTTCTAGTTTTTTCTATTGCCTTGGTTTTGGTCCGATTGCATGGTCTTGCAAGAAACAAACAACTATTGCATTATCATCTACTACAGAAAGAGTATCAAGGAGTAGTCCTTGCTAGCTAGGATATTCTTTGACTTTGCTAATTGATGACAAAGATTAGCTTTCCTCCTAATCACCCCACAACTCTTCAATGTGATAATCACAATGTCATCCACATTTCATGCAACCTAGTGGCGCATCAACAAACTAAACATATTGAGATCTACATGCACTTCATTCAACAACTCATAAATGATGGTGTTCTAAACTTGGAGTATTTTCCTTTTAAGGAGTAGGTTGTAGACATCTTCACTACACATTTGGCATTGCCTCGTTATCTTCACTTGTGATTGATGCTTGGGATGAAAGAAGTTGTCCTTGGGGAGCCATCTTGAGTCCTCCCTCCTCCACTTGTACATGTTTCTTTTCATGTTTTCTCTCTTTTGAAGAGAGGATTTTTCTACAAGTTTTCTTCCTTTTCTCTATTTGTTAGAGATCTATTTTATGTATGTTGTCAGAACCCACCTTTCAATCTTTTGCTCTTTTCTTTTTCTCCCTAAGTTGCACTTAAGAGGGTGTTGACGTGAACAAGGTTATTCCCCAACCAATTTCCCTTTTGTGCCCTTTCCACACCTAGTTATTTAAGTTGACTTAGGGCATTTACTTTTGTGTCTCATGTCATGAGATCATAACACTTGTCATAATCACATGTTGCCAACCTATGTCTCACCCTTGCCTACATATCCAAGAGTCCTCTATGTACTTTTCATTCCATTGCATTGTATACTTTTATATCAATATTGGCATCATAGCGTTTTCATTGCTTCTCTCTTGTATGGAAGGTTATTTTGGTCTTGCAAATGATTCTTTCTCCTATGAGTCCTTTTGGTGATTTCAACATCTTGAGTCTTTGCATTATGTTTATACAATAAATTTAATCCATTCATTTCATTTTTGCACTACCACTCTAAGTTCTCATAGCAAGAGTGATGATTTTGTCAAGGGTCCCTTCAATAAGAAGGCCCCTTTAAAACAATTTGCTTCTAGAATAAAATCAAACAAATCTAGTAGATTTTTTTATTTTTATTTTTTTTGGGGGGTCAAGGACCTTAGCTATTGGAAATGTCATTTTTGTGGCATTGAATTCCAAGGCAACATTATTAGAGTTAACATAGATCTCATTCACATCCCAATCAAAAGCATTGGACTATGTGGCATTTTGTCACTTAAACATAGGGTAGAAATATAGAGATTGTTTGGTATTGGCAATGAGCATGACATACCACCTACTACTATGATATTGAGGGATACTAGTACTTCCTAATAGCCATAAGTGCCTCTTTTTTTCCAATGCATTAGAGCCTAAGGGGAAAAGTAGGGTGTCAAGTTCATCTCCCAACCTAGTGGCAGAGATGCTTAATGAGCAAATGAAAGATGAAGCAAATGATGTAATTAGCAAATTATTCTTTGCCAATGGCATTCCATTCCTTGTTCATTCTAAGATTATAAGGGCAAGGCCTTCATATGTGCCCCTAGAGAGACAAAATTGAGGACCACTATCTTGGATAAAAATTGTTCCAAGATTAACATTCTTAAGGAGAAAATTAAGGCCGCATGGGTCACAAACAAAAGTGGCATTACCATGGATGGGTGGACAAACATTAAGCATCATCCACTCATCAATATGATGGTGACATGTATGGAGGATCCTTCCTTAGGGTTGTCAACTTATCGAAGCACTAGATGAATGCAGAGTTTTAATTTCACATCCTCAAAGATGCTATTGTGGTTGGGTGCATGAATGCAATGCAATTCATGACAAATGCAGCCTATGTGTACAAGATAGCAAGGAAGTTGGTTGAAGGGACCTACAAACACATATTAGGCTCCTCATCATGTGCATGAAAAGCACAATGGATTCAAGGACATGGGGAAAATTAGATCAGATCAAACATATAGTAGTCGATGCTAGAGATGTGGAAACATTTACCTACAATCACCACACATTGCATGCACAATTTTAAACCTCTTGTGACTAGATATGTCTCACACTTCATTATGTTGCAGAGGATGATTGAGATGCAAGATCCATTGCAACTAATGATCATGACATAAGAGTGGAATCGATGGGCTATGCCCAAGGCAAAGTGGGGGAAGAAGGTGAAGGAAGTGATGAAGATCATATATAGGGACTAACGCTCCAAACCTTTGGGAGATGTATGAGTGCATTGATAGCATGTTCAAACAAATGAATGTCATTGTACAAATAAAAAAACCCCACCTTGTAATTCTATAATGAACACATTCAACATATCATCAATAGAGGTGGAATAAACTCAACACTCTCTTACACAAGGTTGTCAATGCATTAAACCCGAAGTGATACATGCAAAGGCCTAGTAAAGTTGCTCCTATGAAAATGTTGAGGTGAAGAGAGGCTTAATGAAGGCAACTTTGAAGATGTATAATGTTGAGTATACCATCACCATTTGTCATGAGTGGACCATTTTTGCCACTCAAGGGACATCCAAAAGAGGCAAAGTTGACTAAGGAGACTAAGGCATAGAAAGAACCAATAATATGGACTCTACATGAGCACTATTCAGTGACAACACCACTACCATTTGCCTCCTCTTCTACTACAGAAATAAATTGGTCTAAAGACAATTGCATCCACTCTATCAAGAAGAATAACCTTACCTCTAGGAAAGCAAACAAGCTTTTAATTATTTGTGGTGCCTTGCATCTCACAAATTGCAATATGCTTATGTCCAAGGAGAGTCCAACAACACAATTGGATCTAGACCTAGGGGAGCCAATGCAAATTGATGAGAATAAAGCAAAAGCAATGAGGAGTTTGCCACAATGTTTGGGAAGGATAATTAGAGCATAGTCACATACTTGGACTCAACTCAAACTCAAAAGACCAAAAACTTCTGACTTGACAACTTACAAAATACTTAATTTTCTTTAAAAAACACAAATTTTATGCTAATAACAGTTACAAAATGTATCAAAGGAGTGTATAAAATGTTGACAAAGTGTTATACCTCAGCTAGTTGATACTATTATGAATTTATGATGATTGTCTTCAAAAATCATCATCATAAATTGCATATCTAGACAAGTTAAAAATTACAAGATTTTACAATTTCCTCTTCCCATTCTACTGAAAAATTGGGGATAGGGTATAGTCCTTGCACTCAATTGTGGCTCCTCACTCAACCTAGAAGGTTGCAACTATGGTTCCACCCTTCTATTAGATGGTAATGACTCCTCTACCTCATGTTTGACAAATTCTATATTGATGCCATCCAATCCAATCTCTCTTGCTTCTACTACATCTACCACCATCCATAAATTGACTCTCAAACTTAACAATCTTGTCCTCTATAAACAAAAAGGACCCCTCATCCTATGCAGTCCAGTCATTATAGGGATCAATCTCATTCAAATCAATAAGCTCATATGATTTGTCCTCCACCTTTCTTGTGCAAAGCCGAAGGTTGCATTGCACAAAACCAAGTCACTAGGGCATTAAATTATAACACTTCATGTGAATAGATTCGAACTTCAATTACATTCACAGCCAAAAAAGGTAAAAAAAGTTGAAAAAAGTTCAAATTTAAAGGGCTAACTTTTGAAGATTTGGGGTATTTCCACCACAATCTTCCCACCAAAAACTTGTAAATAAGCTATTAAAAAATTTCTAAGCATGTAATATTTTATTAATCATTGTAATGTGTAAATTGTACAATTTAAGAAAAAAATCCAATTTTTGTTACTTGGAGTCTAGGTGGATCTCCCTCAAATAGCAGGTGGTGAAGAAAAGAGCACCCCTTAGCTTGTAATTCTACAACTCGAAAATAATAAAGCATATCACCTCAACCTCAATGTTATCATGTTAATGCATGTTGAGAGACCCTCTATAATCTCCCCATTAACATCTACAAAGCTACTAGAGAAGAAAAACTTGGGGTTGACATAGCACCTCACTACATGAATGGGATCAATGCACCTCTACTCAACGATATCCCAAATGGGATCAAAGCTATCTTTGTCCTCCGTATACTAGTTTTGGATGGCCTCTAATATAAATATATAATTGCTAACTAAAGCCAGTCAATCCATCCATCTAGGCCCCATCTAATTGTGGCTAATCAATAATATCTCTCTCGGGATGTCAATGAATCGCAAATGCTTTGCAATATTAGAAAGTAAGTTGCATACCTTGGAACACCCAATCACACAAGCTCCTTCCCCTTGATGTGATCTCTCAAGTTGAGAATCCAAGGTTGATTATAAACATATTTTGTGACGTTCCTTAATCTTCTAAGGCTAGTATCACCCAATCAAATTTACACCTCTCCTCCAAAAGAAGGTCAAGGCAATGGACTACACAATGAGTCTAAAAGAGTAATGGATGCCTCGCTTCAAGCATTTCTCAACTGCCACATATGCAGCTGCATTGCCAATCACAACTTGCACCATATTCCTTACGCCCACCACTAAGACAATCTCCTCCAACATCAAGCTCAAAATTTCTACATTATTTATTTCGTTGGAGGCATCAATTGATTTCAAGAAAAGCAACTTTGCCATTTGAAACCACCAAAAAATTGATGAAGGTGCAATTCCTTCCATTGGTCCATCCATTTGAAAAATGGTGCACCCGAGCTTTTGCCATTATTTATTTTGATCTTCCACAATTGTCTTTGCACCTAAAATAGCATCCTACAGCAACCTCCCACTTAACTCTTTTAGAGAGGGTATCTTGTACCCTTTTCCTACAACTTTCAATGATGTTAGCAAATATTCCTAGTATGAGGTCTTCACCACATTTAAGGGAAAGTTGTAATACCAAAAACTTGCACACACTTTATCTACTTCTTTGTGCTCCTTTGTTCCACCCTATACTTTGCAATAAAGATTGTGCTCCAGATATGTTTCTAAGCACAAAAAACCCTTTAACAAGCCTTTGTTCAAGTTGGACAAGGTGTATGTGCCACATATGCATGAACAACAACTAGAGCCCACCATATTTGTCATATGTACCTCCATTTCCTCAACCAAGTTGGGATTAATGGCTGCTGCTATAGTTGCCTATGTCCTCACCCTCTTTAATTTCTTCTCATTCAACAAAGCAAGGACTACTTGCATCTCTCATTTAGCCTCTTTTGTGGCATTTTCATATAGCTTGGTATTGCAATCAGAAATGCTTGCAATATGGTATTTTGAGGCAATTGATACCTCCATTAAGCTTCTCCGTGCACAAGAGACAAATTGCACTCCCTAATACCCATTGTGGCATACTTCCAAGAAGGGTCACGACTTCCAACAAGACTTTTGTTTGTTGATTCTAAAGTTGATGTAGAGATGGATGTAAATGTATGTTACCCCTCAACATTTTTAAAGACAAAAAAATAGCACTTAATAAAATACACTAATTTGAACAATCACATTTTCCAATATAAATGGCAATTGAATAGCAATAGCATTAATTAATTTTTACTTTTTTAAACATTTTTTTTACCATAAAGCATAAACCCTATATTTATGGGGGAAAAGAAAACAATTTCATTTACAAAAACTTGTGTAAAACAACAATAAAATTTATGTAAATTGAATCCAATCCATTTAAAATTATAAAATTTACATGTTATAAAGAATTTAACAAACTAGAAAGATTTTACATGTTTTAAAAAAAGGGAAAAAATAACTAACCTAAAAACCCAAAATTCCTCAAATTTGCTCTTCAAATCTGCCAAAAACTCACTCCACTTCACTCAAGAATGCTCAAATGCTAGTGTGATCTTTCCCTATGGACATGTTGGGCTTATAAAGGCAAAAAATATGTATTCAATGTCCAAAACATGTTTCTTCTGCATATTTTATGCTCCTGACTTTCCAGTTTGGTGCAGCATGATTTTTTCCCTCAAACTCCCCAAGTACTTGCCCAAGTCAAACGTCAAAACTTGCCAACAGCTCATTCTATAGACTCAACAAGTGAACATTGAGAAAACTTGGCATTCAAACAAACTAATGAGTACTCAGCGGGTAGTTAAATTATGGATCAGAGTCTTATATTATTAGGACATTGGCCCATTGTACTTCAATGTAGTCATCATATTGAAATTTTAAATATAAGAATATATTGATATTCATCATTTTCAATGCATTATGTTCAATAGTTTATAGTTTCAATAACTTTTCAAGTACTATATTATATTTGCACCACCATTTTCCTATCATCCCCAGATTTGGGTCCACAGTCCCCCTATTCCCGAAACCCATCACTACATCTCAAAACTTCATGGAACTATGCTTTTCACCAAGGCCATTTTTCATGTTCAGATTGTGCAAAGACATAAATGCTTTAGAATGAAATATAAATTTATCAAACAACAATTTGGCATCCTTTAATTTTTGTGTTTGACATATGGGAGGTCATATGTGTGTCACCCACCATTGACACCAATAAATTGATTGTTATCAAATACTCATGATGATGGTAATCAATAGCAATTTTTTCTGTCCCATTTTATTATTTGCAAATCTATCTTACATTTTTTGCATTCAACACAAAATTTCTGAAATTTTCTATGTGCAAATGTGCATATAGAAATCAACCTAGAAAATGCTAACATGAAAATTTATTTAATCTCTCCACAGCATATATGTACAAATAGATATAACTAATCTAATATGACTCACTAGAGTGCCGAGCACACAGATATAAATTCTGGAGTGTCCTGGGTGCCTTGCAAATTACAAAGAGATTGCTCGACTAGTTATGGACATCGTGCACAATATCCACTTATCTCACACTTGAGGGTTTTTGTCGCCAAGGTTGTAAATAGCTGCATACTTAAGGGGGGTTTGTCCTAAAATTCCAAATTGTTGTAGTAGCATTATAGCTCTAGTTGAAGTTTGATTTGTTTTTATTTGCAAAAAGATAATCTTCTTTGCCTTGAGTGCTCCTGTAAAACCTCAATTGCAGCAAACCCCAATCAATGGAAATCAATTTCATAATTGGTGGTAGAAACTGATAATTAACTCACCCTTAAATGTGGGTAATAACTAAAGACAACTTCTAAATTAGCTGTGATAACTAACAATACTAACTGGGAACTAATTGAACACATAACTGAGAGTGGTAATTGGGAACTAATTCACCTTATTCCAAATGAAGACTAAGATTTAGTCCTAAATCTAGCTTTATTTCCATGCTAACAAAAACTCCATTTAGCACTCAAATTAAAATAGGGACATTGTAAGTCCTCCCCTCCCAAGATTGCTTGTCCTCAAGCAAGACAAGCCTGGGTGATCAAGGCTATCAACCCACTCTCAAGAGGCATCCTCCCTCTAGTGATCAAAAACCTTCTATGACCATGCTTGCTAGTGATGCCTCATGTGTCTCCAAACTCTATACCACCATGCATAGTTGAGGCTCTCCCTTGTCATCAAAATATATCTCAATCAAATGTACCTACCCTTTTACCGAGCAACGGTGTCAAGTCCCAAGGCTCTTTACCATTAAAGCATGATTGTTTCCCTCACATCTCATAGCAGGTCATGTCACCTTGCTGTAGACTCTCAAAGGTGTGTCCTACCTCCTAAAGGCTCATGGATTGAGAGGCTACAGCCCCATATTTTACATGCTCTTGTACCCACACATCCAATGGTAGAATTTTGAAAGGATCAGCTAGATGTAGTGGTCTCCCGTGTTAATGATTCAAACGAAGAAGAGATGAGGCAGTTAGACTGTTCCCATGTCAAGGCACTTTTAATGCCTGCCTACAATGAATTTGGGCCAAGGGCACTAAATTGACCTTTGAGGGGCTCTTTCATCCCTTCCATGAAAAGGAACACCACACATCTCTCTCATATATCAAGTACCATTAATGCTATCCTCTAAAACTCAGCCACATAATCATCCACCATGCCTTGGTGGTGTAGCTATGTGAGCTCCCTAAACTACTCTTCAGGGTCTTGCCTCTCAAATCTACCTGCCAATCTTTCACAAAATTTCTTATAGGCAATGATATGGTTGTGCCCTTGAGTCACTAGACCGCAATACCATTTGTGGGCACACCCTTCAACTTGAATGATCGCAAATTCAATTGCTTCTTCTTCATACATTGGCTCAATGAAAAATATGTGTTCAGCTTCTAAATACACGCTCTAGCTAAGGTTTTGTTGGCTTCATCAAACAAGGGGATAGTGAGCTTTCCCAACCTGCTTTATAAGTTTTTATGAGACTTGTTCGGAGTGATTTTACTTGCATTTTTTGTTCTGATTTTGTCTTTACTTGCATTTTAAGTTATGATTTTTGTCTTCAGCATACCAAAATTCATGAAAGTAATGTTAGAATATTGTCATTGATGTCAAAGGAAACATGCATCAATATATAATATTATAAAGTACATGCAACAATATATAAAAGACATGCAACGATATATTCCCCATTGGTGCCAGTTATGAATAGAACAAAAGCATGGAATTGGATAATTGGATAGAACAAAGTGCCTCAGATTACACAATCAGATTTGTTGATAAAACAAAGCACCACAACTAAAAATTCAGATTTGAAAATCTCTTACTAAAAACAAAAAAAGAAAGCATAGAAATAGCATGCAGCTAAAAATCAGATTTGAAGATCTATTGCTAAAAACAGGAAAATGTAAGAACTCTTCTTCTTCACCCTTCTGAAACTTTTGTTTTAGCTTGGATGTTTTTTTGCAATTTTTTGTGTTTTCAAGGTTTTTATGCTTTTTTTGGTATTTTTGAATATAAAAATATGAATACCAAACATAAAGAAATATGCAAACTGAGACAACTACTGCTTCAATGATAAGAGTAATCTTCCATTTATTTAATCAAGCTTTTTATACATGGGCATACCCGAGAAAATGGAGATTATTTGCTACTGTCTTGTACTTGCTGCTAAAAAGCAACTTAATAAAAATTTGATTCAGCCTTGATATGTAATGATCCTCCTCTAAACTGGTGCGGCTGGGGTTTGCAGGGCTAGGCGCCTCTCCTCAAATTTTATCTGATTTATTTGTGCCCTTCAAAGCTGAAATCGCCCCTATCCTCCAAATCACTCTTGCTGCTGCAAATGGGTTGCGAAAAGGCAAGTCATCCCTCCTTGAATGGAGATCCAGCAATTACAAGAAATTATTGGAAGGGTGCTGCTCAAACTCCGAATTCAATGATAGATAATTGCACTCAAACCCTCTGATTGTTCTCACCAATTTTGCACAAATGGAACCTCTGTATGAAGTCCCCCTGAATGCCAGATTCAATGGATATTTCACCACCTCAAATGGCTGCAACATTGAAGAATGTATTGTTCTCCAATGGCTCGAAGAATGAAACCCTTGGCTCCCTTCTCACAAACAATTTTCATCAAATCAAATGCTCAAGAATGAAATGGCTCTTTTCACAAGGCTGAAATATATAGCTCCCAAGAGAAGCCGATTTTCCTCAAAAAGCACATTAAATAACAATTAAATGTTATTTCATTTGATTCATTTAATTTTTCCCTTTCAATACCTTGGAATAGGTGCCCAATATTTAATTGCATAATTGGCCCCCTTTTAATGATGAATTGACCCTTCACTACAAAGTTAAGTTATAACTTTATAATATCTCCTTTAATAATTAAATATTATTTGAGCCATTTAAACTTTAATATCTCCTTCAATATTTAATATTTCACCGAACCGTCTAAAACTGGGGTCAACTCTGTAAATATCCATACGACCAAAAGCCTTACTAAAAATAGTAAGGGTCCTTTTCAACCATCTTCTAACTTACTATAAATAGTAAGTGTAGCAAACGGAGCCCTGTGAACATCAAACGAAAGCCAAGCCTGGAAACCACTGAGCTCAAAAGAAGATACAGGCCTTAGAAGACCCTCTATCCATACACATTAGCCTACGCGGGTCAGAATGATAGGCTAATCTAACTGACAACTGATGTCTAACTTGGAGGGGACATTATAGTCCTCCCTCCCTAAAATTGCTTGTCCCCAAGCAATCTCAACTCCGGGTGCTGCAATATCTCCTCACCCTCCAAGGTGGCATCCTCTACTGGAAAATCCTTCCATTTGATCAAATATTCCCTGATGGTCCGTCTCCGCAACTGTCTCTCTCTGAAATCCAAGATAGCCTCTGGTACTAAAATCAGTTTCCCCTCATCATCCAGGGGTGGCAACACTGCTAATGGAATCACATGGTCTCCCAACGCCTTTTTGAGGAGTGATACATGTAAAACGTTGTGTACCCTGCTATCTACCAGTAGGTCTAGCTCATATGCTACCTCGCCAACTTGCCTGATAATCCAGAAAGGCCCATAGTAGCGTGGTTTATGTTTTTTGGCACCACTCTTCTTGAGTGTAGACTGGCGGTATGGCTGCAACATCAGATATACCATGTCCCCAACCTCAAAAGATCTCTCAGTCCTCCTCTAATCTACATATTGTTTTTGTTGATTTTGTGCCTTAGCAATATTCTCCTTGAGAGCCCTCATGATGTCTTGGCACTCCTGCAACACGTCACTAGCACTAGGCACTCTACTGTCGCTCAGCAGTAAATCGAGGAAGCTCGGGGCCTCATATCCATATAACGCCAAAAAAGGTGTCATTTGTATCGACATGTGATAAGTGGAGTTATAGCAATACTCGCATAGGTGAATCCACTTAACCCAAGCCTTTTGTTGCCCGGCTATGTAATTCCTAAGGTAACCTTCCACCCATTTATTAACTATCTCTGTCTGGCCATCAGTCTGTGGGCGGTAGTTGGTACTCGGAGTAAGCTCGGTCCCACAAAGTCTAAATACCTCCTGCCAAAAGTGACTCAAGAACCGGCTATCCCTGTCACTAACTATGCTCCGAGGTAACCCATGTAGCCTGAATACCTCTCGGAAAAACAACTCTACCACCTGTGTAGTCGTGTATGTAGCTGCAATCGGAAAGAAATGGGCATATTTTGTTAACTAATCTACAACCACATATATACAATCTCTCCCCTGGGCTTTAGGCAAGCCCGTAATGAAGTCCATGGACAGGCATTCCCACTTCCTATCAAGAATCGGTAGTGGCCATAGTAGGCCTGCCGGGTAGGTGTGCTCCTATTTGTTCTGCTAACAAACAGGACACTCTCTAACATACTGGAGAACATCTACCTTAAGACCTTTCCCATGTTTGATTCTCAACTCCTGTATATCCGGATGATATTCTGATTTTTGCTACCCCTCCTGTAATGGCATCAACACACACTCGGTTGCCCACTCAACCATATCGTGTCGCATGAGTCTCTCCATCCGCCTGAGTGATATCATCCTAAAACTGCTATCTTTGATGGCTTTCAATACATGAGTTTTCCCATCTACCTCAAAACTCATCTCCATCTCACGAAGGTTGAGAGTGAACTTCTCAATAGCTTGTAGCCATTTCATTCCCAGGACTACATTTATATCTCCCATGTTCACCACATAATAATCAGCCTTAAAGTTATAGTTATTTAGGCACATGGGGAGATCCTTAATCATTCTGTCACACTTAAGGGTGTATCCATCAGCTACCTTCACCCTTATGCCTTCAAACTCCTCAGTCATGATCCCACACTTCTCCACAAAGCGTGCATCGATAAAATTATGAGTGGCCCCTGTGTCCAAAAGAGTGATGACCTTTTGACCAGCTAGGACACCACGCATTCTAAATGAACCTTCCTGCTGAATACTAGTAAGCCGTGCCTCCTGGAGATTGATTTCTACTTCCTTTTCCTCTTCTCTTTCTGACTTTTCATCATCTAATTCTTCTTGACTAGCTTGCTGTTCGGAATTTTCAGATTTTGAATCTTCATAAAATACCCACATAACTCAGTTCGCTTTGCCCTTTGGTCTTAAGGGGCAATCATGATTTGCATCATAGGGACCTTTGCAGTAGAAACATAGCTTCTTCTGCAAATCATTGAGAGTTTCACAATCAAATGGAGCTGCTGATTTCCCCTTTTGATCTCCTTTAGAATCTGATTTATCTTTGTTTCTAGAGAATGTTTTATTGTCCCTGAATGAAGAAGAGCCCTTTGTCCCAAACTTGCTTGATGGGGCTGCAAATTCCATACTCCTTGCTTTCTTTATTGCTTCCTGTAATGTTGGTGGATCAAAAGCCTTTATCCACCCTCGTAATGGTTCCATTAAGCCCTCTACAAAAAATACAACTAGCCTTCTTTCAAAAATGTTTGATACCATCACGGATAATCTCTGAAATTCACTGATGTAATTCTCCAAGCTACCGACCTACTTAAGTTGTGCCAAGTCCCTAAAATACACCTCTGGGTCCTTTTTATCAAAACGATCAACTAGCCTATCCACGAACTCCTGATAAGAGGTGATGCGATCATGCTGTGGTGTCACCATCCCATGATACCACCAATCATGGGCTGCTCCCTCTAAATGTAACGTGGCAAACTTAATTGCTTCTCCTTCAGCCATAGGTCAAAGTGACAAAAAGGTGTCTAATTTGTGAATCCAAGATTGAGCTGTTACCTTGCCACTGCCATCAAAATTGGGTAATGTTTGGGTAATGTGATTTTGTTGGTGGCGTGCTTCAAGTCCTTGTTTTGGTTATGAGGCCTATGCCCTTGTCGAGACCTGTAGTATTCAACCCTCAAAGTCACAAATCGGTCAAAATGCATGCGTTCACGCACTTGAGGAGTCAATAATTCCCACTCATCGTTGGCTGCCATAACTGCATCAGCATATGTTGGATCCTCAACTTCTTCAACATTCTCCTCAACTTGCTCCTCTCTCAAGAAAGTGGGTCAAGTAGGCCTATCAGCAGTTCGTGAGGGAACACGATGTGCCCTTGGTGTCCCCGCCACACTCCTATTATCTTTTGCAACCTTGTTGTGTTGTGTTCTATTTTCCTCTGCAACCTTGTTCTACTGTATCTGCTGCTGCAAGGTCGTTGTAAACCCTTCAAAAGCACAGGCCATTCTTTCAAGAAGCTCTTCACCCCTATCTTCATTCCTTCTTTCATTTCTCTATGGACCCTCTTCTGCCCTGTCACCCCTTTTTGCTAATGGAACCTCTGCAAATGGATTATCCTCTTGCCAATTCTCTTCTGCTTCTGCTTTTCTGCGAGTGTAGTATCTATGGTGACTTTTCATGTGAACCTTTAACCCTCCAGGATGGTAGGATTAAGGCTCTGATACCAATGTAAGAACTCTTCTTCTTCACCCTTCTAAAACTTTTGTTTTGGCTTGGATGTTTTTTTGCAATTTTTTTGTGTTTTCAAGGTTTTTATGTTTTTATTGGTTTTTTTGAATATAAAGATATG
Organism: Sequoia sempervirens; assembly: GCA_007258455.2. NCBI lineage: Eukaryota > Viridiplantae > Streptophyta > Pinopsida > Cupressales > Cupressaceae > Sequoia > Sequoia sempervirens. Next base: position 101,566,676 of record VDFB02049217.1, on the reverse strand, counting down.
AATACCAAACATAAAGAAATATGCAAACTGAGACAACTACTGCTGCAATGATAAGAGTAATCTTCTATTTATTTAATCAAGCTTTTTATACATGGGCATACCCGAGAAAATGGAGACTATTTGCTGCTGTCTTGTACTTGCTGCTAAAAAGAAACTTAATAAAAATTTTGTTGGCGTAACAACTAGCACCTCTGGAGTAAGAGTTGGTACGGACAGCTATGCACACTACGCAATGAGTGCTCTTCAAATTAGGAGGGGAAGCTCCCTCGTTGTGCTTGACAAAAGTGCTTTGAAAAGGAAAGTAAACTAAACTAAATCCTGTCTTTTTGTTTTAGCTGTAGAGGTACAAGGCTTTCTCGAAAACTATATACGTTGTAGCTGAGTATTTTCTGGTTTCGCAAACTACTAACTACAACTATGCCAATTACTTAAAATCTATCCAGTTTCCTCAAGAAAAATAGAGCATGAGGAAATGGAGCAAGGTTTGACTATCAGACGATAAACGAGTATAGATTCTCAACTTGAAGGCAAGGTGGCACATCTATCAGCTCAATCTAAACACGTTTATTGGTAACAACATCACACGATAAACTGAATACGGATTCTCAACTTGAAGGCAAGGTGGCACACTATCAGCTCAATCCGAACAAGTTTATTGTTCACAACAACACACGATAACCAAGTGCAGATTCTCTACTTGAAGGCAAGGTGGCGCAACTATCATCTCAATCTGAACAAGTTTACTGAACACAAAAACAGATTTGATCTAACTAAGGAAAGAATTCACCATCACAATTGCATGAAACCCTATGTGGCATAACAATTCATTATAACAGCAAAAGCGCATGAACAGATACAGAATGAGCAATATTGAAGGCAAGGTAGGCACAACATATATTCCTCTCTGGGTGCAAGTTAATTACAAATGAGCAAAAGCTCTTATTTATAACATCGAAAGGTTTAGGGAACCCTAAAATCACCTTGAGTCAACTACAGTCTTGCAATGCATGCAAGATTTATTACTAAACCCTAATAAAGTAAACTATATAGTTAACTGGAAAACTACCATCAGTTAACCGAAACATCTAACCTAAATGGACAATGTGCAAGCATGCACGTCCTTATTTAAAGCAAAGTTAACTGGACACTACCCTCAGTTAACTGGAAACCCTAACCCTAACTCCTGTGAAGATAATTCCAAGGAAGAGATAAGCATGTGTGAAATCAGCAAGTGAACTCAAGACTGAAAGTCGAGTTAACTGCTGCTCATGACTCAACCCTTGAAATTAACTGCAGGTTCCAACTGAATCACTCCATGTCATCTTGGTCTAACACTTCGACCAAGAACTCGTCAATCTCTCTGTCTTCAGGCACTTTGATGCTATCCAAAACAACAGTTTGTTTCTTCAGTTCTCTGCCACTTTCCTTGACTGTATGCATGCCTTCTCTAACATCTTCAGTCGCCTTTCTGAAACTAGCTGAAATAACTAAAATATTCTCTAATTTAGCCGCCATAGGATCTCCCTCAAGGTTATCACGAATCAATTTTTCGAATTCAGCTTGTACTTTGTCCAATTCAATATACGTGCCATCCTCAAGAAGATAATGACACATAATCTGAACAACAAAACCACTGACAAGTGCAAGTGCTCCAATCACATCATCTTTCAGCGAAAACAACTTGGTAGAGACCTTTTCACATATCTCCATTTTGAAAAGGTGCTGCTCTCTCCAAGTAAAAACTTTCTCTTGATCTTCATCAATCTCCAAGGCATCGTATGCAACAGACAATGAGACACAAGAACACAATCCTTGGCTAAACTCTCTGCAACTGAAACCTCGAGCAACTGAATACCTTGACGAAGCTTATGTGCATCACTCCTCAACTGATACAAATCCGCAAGAAGACGTTGACCTGTAGCAACTAAAGTTTCAATCCAGTTGTCCAAAAGTCTGCCATGACTAACTAACTGATCTAGCTTTCGTTGTTCTGCAGGTGTATTCTGAGGAAGAACAGGCGCTCTACTCGAATTTCCATGAACAAGATCAGAAATATATTGACGAAGTTGACTGTTTTCAGCCTTACGCAATGCCTTATCCTCTCCATCCTTCGTGATGCGTTCTTCAAGATTATTGGTAACAATCTTAAGAAGAGTCACGTCTGTCTCTCGAGTGGTCCTGCTAAGATTTGCCTTAGTGAAAGTAAAGTCACCAACTTCGACTTCATCTAGGCTCTTACCCTCTGGAGGAACAGCGACTTCTATAACAATCTCTGATTCTGGAGTCTTCTCAATATGCACCTGTTTCTTGATTTTCTTGTTCGATTCGATAAGGCTCACGAACTCAGATAAATCAGGTTATCTGAAGGTTCGCCTCTGTCTCCCAAAGACCTCGAGGCCAACAAGACTGAACAATATCATCAATCCGAGGAGAGACTGTCCCTGATGTATCCACCTGTGGTGGTTCAGTTGTCTCTGATCCGACTCGAATTGGTATCTCAGGCTCTGAATCTATGTCAATAGGTTGCATATGCGGCAAACTAGGAGGTGAAACGTGAGGTTCAGCCTGAATGACTGTCTCTACTGGAATCTCAGGTACATTCTCAACTTGCTTCTGCTTCCTCTTACCAGTAGCTCTCTTCCCCGTGTTTCCACTGAGTCTAACTCCTTCAGGAGGTATCACAATAGCCTTGACCCGAGGTCTTGACCTAGAAGTAGAAGGCAATGAAGAAAACTTCTCTGGCGGCTCTGTCACAGGAACTGTCTTTCGCTTCCGTTTACTCTCCAAGAACTGCTTGCTAGTCTTGATAACCGATCTAGAAACTTCCTCAATAGAAGTATTCTCCTTAGCATACCAATCTAGTGAACGAAGTGGCTGCCGAGCAATTTGATCTCTGACATATGGATTGAGAAGAACTTCTCCATCATCATCTGATAGACCATCAACATCCTCTGATAGGTAATCAAAGAGCTGAGTGATAGTGAGTCTACAATAGTGACGACGACGAACCTCGAATTCATCTTCACAATTAGCCCAGAAATCTTCAAGTGCTGGCTTATGTGCAATCCCTCGCTCTAACCTGGTTGCATAATGACCCAAAGGATCATAGGAACGCCTCTCAGTATGAGTTTTAAGCTTGAATCTTTCTATCTCGGTTGACATAAGCTTGGCATCTGTTGTCGCACTGCATGTGAAAATCCCTAATGCAAATGGAAAAGTGGCCGCAGTCTTATGACGATTGCGAAGAAAGAAATGAACATGTTGCATCTGCCTGAGAAACTCCATGAAGATGATCTTGTCTGAAGGATACCTCGGCAACATCAGAGGCTCTCCAACATATCCATAAACCCGGATGTATGTGAAAGTAGGGAATTGGATAAACCAATCCGCCCAAGTCTCCATTGCTGATTTTGCCTCGGCAGAAATATGAATGTGCATTTCGTTGTCAAGATCTCTAACTGTCCTCATAGAAAAATGATCATTCACTGCTCGGAAATCTTGTTCAGACTTAGAGAACTCCAACTGAGGATAATACTCATGAACACGTTGAACACCAAGAGTGCCATTAGTTTTTAGATGCTTGTAGCTACCTTGGAATGCAACTAAGTAGACCAAGTAAGATATCATATGAAACTCATGAAACTTGAGAAAATTAGTAATCTGCTGATGTAAGCAATCACTAATCAACATAGCCCAGTCAAAATGTTCTGTGCCATCAAGAATTCTGGAAATAAGGTAAAACATCCATGATCGGAAAGTGCTAGCATCCTCTTGACCTGTAACTCGATTAAGCAAAGTTATCAAAACAGCAACTTCATCCTTGAATTCACCACGGCCAACCTTTTTAGGCATGTTAGTCTTCTGAACTTTCAGCCATCTCTGAGCTACCTTTCTCTGTGAACGTTCTCGATCTCCATCCCATATCTTCTCACAGCCTCAATAACCACAAGTAAAGTTATCTGAACGTGGAGGAATAGCAAAACATTTCTCTATATCTTTCGGTTTGAGACTGCAAACAACCCTCCCATCAACTATCTGATTTGTCGTGAAGATGAGTCATAATGCTTGATGCAAGCAAGAACGAACTCGAGATCAAAAGTAGTAACAGGAATAGATGCCGCTGCCAACAATCCGGAACGCTCAAGATTCCTCAACGAATTGCTGCTAACACCCTCCAGACTGCTCAAATTAACCACTGGATAAACATGATTTAGGTCTGTATCTGAAGTTTTGACAAAATTATGCATAAGGGCCGATTTTGTCTTATAATCAATGAGATTGAACTGCATTTTGAAAATGAAGACTTTTGACTGTAAAGTCGAATATACTTGAACAACTTTCTGGAAAAACTGAAAACCTCTGGACAAGGCTAAAAATAGCCTAAGGCAGGAGAAATTTTCGAAATTTTCTGAAACGTGGGTTTTGTGCAGAATCAAATTCTAAGACAACCCAGATAGTTTGATTCTCGAAAAAATGTGTTTCAGGCCCCATGCAAAGAAATTCTCGGAAAAAAGCACAGAGCTTCAGAATGAAGACTACGGGGCAATTTTCTCGAAAAAAATCTAAGACGTGGGTTTTGCTGCAAATACTGAAGTGTGCGAACCCAGATGATCAAACTCTGAAAATATGTTGAATTTCTTTGACATGCGAAGAAAGTACCTAAGATGAGAAATAGAAGAAATAAGACAGAAGATAGAAAGTTTTGTTTGTTCTACTTCTGTAGAATTCGCCAATCTCTTTTTGGAACTTGATGAAACCTGCATGCAAAGTGAAAACAAAGTCTTGAATCTTCTTCTTCTAAACAATCTGAAATCGTTGCTATGAAGAACGCTGAATTCTGACACCTGTAGCACCTTTAAATCGCTGCTCGCTCAAGAAGAATGTATATTTCAAAGCTTGAGATGAAGAAATAATGGACGCCAATGCTTGAATAAATAGATTTTCATCATTGAAATTCGCACAAAGGCATTAAACCTTGAAAAATGCGCTTGGCTTATGATTGGACCCCAATTTTAGTTAACTGAAACTAAAATGAGCTAAATAAGACATCATGCTTTAGGGCGTCCCTTTTCAGTCTTCAGTTGACAACACCATTTAAAGCATCATGCGAATTTGACTTCAGTTGACAATCCTTGTTGAATTCGCCATACTTCAAAATTCATTAAATTCACAACTAAAAATTAAAGCGTCCCTTTTCAGAACTGAAGTTGACAATGAGAAGTGAATTCGCCATACTTCATGCTCATGCTTTGAATCTTTAAAAATTCTAAATATGACGTCCCTTTTGAAAACTCCAGTTAACAATGAATGAAGTGCCAACTTCACAAAGTCAAAATTCATGCTTTAATTTAAATATGATGTCTCTTTTCAAAACTCCAGTTGACAAAAAGTGAAGCGCCAACTTCACAAAGTCTTCACAATTTCAACCAAATTGCGCCATGCATGCAAACTCAAGTTGATTTTCAAGCATAAACTTCAGTTAAGTGAACATGCAAACAAGTTAACTCAACATGCAAAGTTGCTAACTAGACATGCAAACTAGTTAACTCGACATGCGAACTGAAAGATCACTCAACATGCCAATATATGAACTGGAGATGACAACCCAGAAATCGTTCAGTCTAACTGAAGTCAGAATTCAAGTTAGGGCGCACCAGTCAACTTCTTTCGAAAAATCAACTTTGACCTCTTAAGGCGAATTCCAGACTTAGCCAATTTTCATGAAAATTTAGACTTAAACCTCTTTCGAGACCTCTGTTCATCCTCTGACCCTGGCTGACTGACTCCACCGATTGGTTGGTTGACAGGTGCATCGCAGAGCAGGACAAAAACTGATCAAAAGGTACCTTGAGACTGAACATCATAAAACTAACATCTGAAGGCTCAAAAATCCAAGCGCCTTTTTCAAGAACTGCTCTTTTTCTTAGACTTAGTCAAATTTTGACATCTCCATCTCGTATGAAGGGAAAAACAAATCCTTCATAATTTCTAATTGACCAAGTTTCAGGAATGGATCTCAGGTTCACTACGGAGCTGACTTCATTCTGCATGAGAGCTGCAAAGGTACATTTCTCCAGAAAACATCATCTGAGGGGTGAAAATCAAGGGCGCCTTTTTGAAAAGTTGCTCTTTTTCCTCCAAAGATAGCCATTTCTGGAACTAACCAAAATAACACTAAAACTCTGACTGCAAGCTACTGAGTCATCTTCTGATCTGACGGAAGCAGGGAACGGAAAGTTGAACATAACACGGACAAATTGAATATCTAAGATCATCAAAAAGAAGGCATTAAAGACTTGAAAAGCTCAGGCACCTTTCTGAAAAAGTGCTCTTTTGCTCATTCCTTGATATTTTGACCAAGATTTGACCCTATGTTTGACCTCTGGTTCAGGCACTTCTGCAACTCAAATTCACCCACTAACGGATGCATCGCGAAGCTTGAACAAATGTGAGATAAACATCTTGAGTGGCATTTAGTCAAAAACCTTCATTTGACACCTCAAAAAGATGGGCGCCTTTTTCAAAAGCTGCTCTTTTTTCCAATGTCAGCCAATTTTGACTTCCTCTCGTTTTGCGCTATATCTTTCGTAACTTGCATGAAACAGATCCGTTTGACAAGCTTAATAGCCCATTGCGAAGTTGACATGATGCCGAACAAATGTCTGCTGGAGGTGACAAACCCTAAAAACAAGATCTGAGCCCCTAAAAGATAGGGCGCCCTTTGGAAAATGTGCTCCTCTCTCCAGAGACGGAAAATTTTGATGATTTTCCTTCAGATTTTCACTTTTCTTAAATTTCTTCAGTAACAGACTGACATGACACTAACACCAACTCCATATTTAAAAACCCCAAAAACGACCTTCTAACATCACTTTAACAAGATTAAGACTCAATTAAGCAAAATGCCTTAGTGAAGCAAAAATTTTGGTTTTGGGTACAACAAATTTGATTCAGCCTTGATATGTAATGATCCTCCTCTAAACTGGTGCGGTTGGGGTCTGCAGGGCTAGGTGCCTCTCCTTAAATTTTATCTGATTTTTTTGTGCCCTCCAAAGCTGAAATCGCCCCTATCCTCCAAATCGCTCTTGCTATTGCAAATGGGTTGCAAAAAGGCAAGTCGTCCCTCCTTGAATGAAGATCCAACAATTACAAGAAATTATTGGAAGGGTGTTGCTCAAACTCTGAATTCAATGATAGATAATTGCACTCAAACCCTTTGATTGTTCTCACCAATTTTGCACAAATGGAGCCTCTGTATGAACTCCCCCTGAATGTCAGATTCAATGGATATTTCACCACCTCAAATGGCTGCAACACTGAAGAATGTATCGTTCTCCAATGGCTCGAAGAATGAAACACTTGGCTCCCTTCTCACAGACAATTTTCATCAAATCAAATGCTCAAGAATGAAATGGCTATTTTCACAAGGCTGAAATATAGCTCCCAAGAGAAGCTGATTTTCCTCAAAAAGCACATTAAATAACAATTAAATGTTATTTCATTTGATTCATTTAATTTTTCCCTTTCAATACCTTGGAATAGGCACCCAATATTTAATTGCATAATTGGCCCCCTTTTAATGATGAATTGACCCTTCATTATAAAGTTAAGTTATAACTTTATAATATCTCCTTTTTAATAATTAAATATTATTTGAGCCATTTAAACTTTAATATCTCCTTCAATATTTAATATTTCACCGAATCGTTTGAAACTGGGGTCAACTATGTAAATATCCATACGACCAAAAGCCTTACTAAAAATAGTAAGGGTCCTTTTCAACCATCTTCTGACTTACTATAAATAGTAAGTGTAGCAAACGGAGCCCTATGAACCTCAAATGAAAGCCAAGCCTAGAAACCACTGAGCTCAAAAGAAGATACAGGCCTCAGAGGACCCTCTATCCATACACATTAGCCTACAAGGGTCAGAAAGATAGGCTAATCTCACTGACAACTGATGTCTAACTTGGAGGGGACATTACAGAAAAAGAAAGCATAAAGATAGCATGCATAAAGATAACCACTAATGCATGCTAAATGGAATTGTTTTTTCTTAAAAAAAAAGGAGATATTTTTGTGAATTAAAAAAAGGAAAAAGAATATAGTACGAATTTGCATGAAATAGTATATGTTTTTTTTTGTGTAAGAAGTTAGACAAAAAAAAATAGATTAGTTGTGTGAAGCAGTTTTCATGGAAAATTTATAAGAGAAAAGAAACAGATTTGAAAGGAACTAATGCAGAGTTTTTGAAAGGTGTAAGGGGCAGAATTGGACAAGAAGATAAGCGCAGAGATAAAATTTAGTTTTTGAAGAAGCTGATTTAAAGAAGGTGTTTGTTGTTATTTGTCTTCCATTAAAAAAGATATTATTATACCTATTAATGTGGAGGTTGGTGCCTCTCATTTTTCAATGATGTACTGGGTTGGTGCTCAGTTGTGAGTTGGTGCTCACTTTTGTAATCGAAGATTGGTGTCTTCTGTAGGTTGGTGCCTACATATTAATAAAAGCAAATATTTTGCCATGGTTTTTTCTTGAAAGGGTTTTCCACGTAAAACTGGTGTTCATTTTGCTTATGGTTCATTTGCACTATCAAGTTTTCATTATTCAGTTTTTTAGAGTTTATAATTGGTCGTATATTGATTCACCCCTGCCCCCCCTCTCTTAGTATAAGTGTGTGCTCTTCAAGTAATAGCTGCTTGAAATTTTGCACCCTTTGCCCCATATTTTGTATGTAGAGCATCTAAATCCTCTTCCTATTGTCTGTCCATTTGTTCCTACTTCTTTCTACAAAGATATGACCTTGGGTAGACCTATACCTGTACCTAGCTAGTGATTTTTTTAGTGGCTAATAGTCGAAATTTGGGAATCAAAATTTGGCTAATAGTTCAAGTTGTAAAATGACCCGACTTGCCACATTTTTACAAAATTTTATTTTAGTCTTTCTATGTGTCAGAGATATTTTTGAAAGGCAGAATTTATATTCCTCCTGGGTGCAGCGTATGAAGGCGTGACAGTTGTGTAATTGGCTTTACTCATTCATATCGGGCAGTTTCTCCTAGTTTAGAATGTCTGCAATAATAAAGACATTGAATCGCTTTATATTGGTTTGAATTTTTCTTTCTGAAGAGGGCGGCTCATTCATTTTCTGGTGGAATATTTTTGTGTTTATTCTTTTGACGATTCTTGTTTAGTGTGGCGGCTCTGTCTAAAACCACGGCTTCATATTTTGTTTGGACAGCTTCAAAAATACATTAAAGTTTTTCTATAATCTTTATCGGGCAGATTATTTTATTGTGGTCTGAGTTTGTCTGAAATTGTTGAAGGTGGCTAATGAGTATTTTTTACGACAACCTCTATATTTGGTTGGTGACGCTGATTAAATATCTTTGTGGCATTTTAATTGCTCAGAAAGTATTACTCTCTCCTTTTGAGCGACGGTTATAGGTGAGAGACGGATTTATGATGCTTAGGTAACACTTCTGGCAGTGGAGTATTTTTCTTTGTGGAGTCGTTCTTAAAGAGCACACAGATATTATCCCTTGGGATCATCGGCTCTTTTTGGCAAAACACATTTTAATATACATGCTATCTATCTCGAGAATTTCTTTTAAGGTCGATGGTGGATTAGTTTTGTGGTCTCGTGGAGTTTCATTATATGCTCAGTTTTTGTCATTTAATATATAACATCTTCTTTCTGGGCACGACAGCTCCTTTATCTAACTCTGCCAGCTTTTAGGAAGGCCGACGGCTACTAGTGGTTGTGTGTGGTGTATTGCCTTTTTATGGTTGAAGACGTTTATGTCAGATGAAAGTGTGGTTTTTAAATTCTTTGTCTTCTTAGTAATCGGAGGTAATTCTCTGAAAAATGATGTATACCCTACCTGTGTATGTGCTAAAGGAGTTGTTATAATTTTTGGTTATTCATGGCAATAAAAAGGAGTTAAAAGACATGAATTTTGTTAGCCTGTGAGCAGATATATTCTTGCTTAGTCTGGTGCAAGATTGATTAAGTGTGTTGTGTGAAAGGTGGAGTAAAAGGTTTATGGTGAGTAATGTGCTGAAGATTTAAAATGATATGTATCTTAGAGATGCCTTTATGTGAATCGGTTCTAAAGAAAAGGATGTGTGCTTCTAAAGAATGAATCGTATTTTGAAGTCAAGCCAAGAAATTAAAGAATGGGGAGATCTGAATACGAAGTTGGACGAATATGCAAGAGATTTTTAGTGCTTAAAGAGTGTTCCAAAATCATTTTTGAGAAGACTGAAGTTGGTGATTCAATTGGTTCGAGGTTGGTGCCTCTACAAATTGAAGTTGGTGCTTCTAGTGAGTTGGTGCTCACTTATGTAAATAGGGTTGTTGCCCTTTTCTAGAAATAAAGCAATATTTTGCCATGGTTTTTACCCGAAAGGGTTTTCCATGTAATCCTGGTGTCTATCTTGCATATGGTGTTTTATGTTGTTGATTTATAATCTGATTTCTAATTTACATGATTAATTTGGTTTAAAGTTTTAAAATTCTCAAATATTGATTCAACCTCCTCCCCTTCTCAGTATTTATTGTGCGATCTTTAATTGGTATCAGAGCGGGTACCTTCTGCAAAAGCTTAAAAGCTTGAAGGTTGTTTTTGTGTGGTCACAAAATGAATGCTCTAGAAGGACTAGCAACGAATAGGGCTCCTCTATTTGATGGTACCAATTATGCTTTTTGGTGTGTTAGAATGAGAGCATACTTGATGTCTCTAGGATTTGATGTTTGGAACAGCGTTGTGTCTAGTTACACACCTCCTCAGAATCCTCCATCCACTGCTAATGAAAAGAGAGCTTTTGAAAGCAATGCAAAGGCCATGAATGCAATATTGCGTGGACTGTCAGAAACTGAATTTGTAAAAGTCATGCACTATGACACTGCTCAAGCCATGTGGGATAAACTCAAGAATGCTTATGAAGGAGATGAAAAAGTTAAGAAAGCCAAACTTCAAAATCACCAAATGCAGTTTGAAAGTTTGAAAATGAAAGAAGAATAAAATGTGGCTGCTTATTTTCTAAGGGTAGATGAAGTTGTGAACTCCCTTAAGGGTCTTGGTGAAAAGGTTGAAGATAGTGCTGTTATTTAGAAAATCTTAAGGTCTTTACCATTAAGATTTGATTCAAAGATTTCTGCTATAGAAGAGATGGCTGATCTTGACCAAATGTCTATTGATAAGCTTCATGGTATGTTGACAGCTTATGAGATGAGGACGAATACTAAACCTTCATCAAAGAAGGAGTCAGCCTTTAAAGCATCAAAGAAAGGAAAACAAAAGGAACAAATATCAAGTGACAGTTCGGATGATAATTCTGATTCAAAAAAAGCATATTTCATGCGAAAGTTGAAAAAGGGTTTCAGTAAATACAAAGGCAAGTTGCCTTTTAAATGCTTCAACTCTAGTAAGATAGGACACTATGCAACAAAATGACCCTTTGAGAAGAACGAGGACAGCAATTGTGAGAAGAAATCAAAACATTTCAAGGAGTTTGAAAGTAAGAAGCATAAGCATAAAAAATTTGCTAAAAGTCTTTATTCTAATGATCATAATAGTTCATCAAAAGTTAGTGATATGTCCTCAACAGAAGAAGTTTTGTTTATGGATAAAGAAGTAAACTCACTGGAGAATGAAGATGAAGATTTAGATGATGAGCAAAATGGTGAAGAAGCTGAAGTTGATTTTGAAGCAGAACTAACTAGTGCTTTAAGTGAAATTAAGAAACTTAGGAGGAAAAATCAGAATTTGAAGTTGTTGTTACAAGAAGAAGATGATGCAAAAACAAAGATATCTCAAGCACTTGAGGAAGCCAAGAAGAAGATGATTGATTAGAAAAATCAGATTGAAAAATTGATTGTTGACTTGAAGGTTCAAGTTGAAGAGGGAAAGAAAATTGAGGAAGAAATCAGAAATCAGTTGAAGGTTAAAGAAGAGAATATAGAAAGACTTGAAGCTGAGGTTGTTTCACTTAGAAACATAGACAAATCTTCTAAACTGCTGAGTGAAGAGAAGATAAATCAGAAAAGTTCTATATCCTTGGACAAGATTTTAAATGCACATAAGGCTCCTAATGACAAAGGTGGAGTTGGCTTTGAAAAAGGCCAATGTTCTACAAGTGAAGCACAATAGACAGGTAATGTTGATTGCTCAAAACAATTGCATTCCAAGAACAGAAATAACACTTTCTGAAGACCTCCCATTCCACGACAAGATCGCATGACCAGATTTAATGATTCTTTCTTTTATGGATATTGTTTTTCTTGCAATTGTTTTGGTCACAATGCTACATATTGTAGAGTTATTGCAAGAAATAATTTCAAACATGTGAATAGGAATGTTTTTGCTCCTAGGATGAATTACAATGTCATGTGTTACAAATGTAATAATTTTGGTCATACTGCAAAGACATGTAGAAGCAATCTTGCAGATTTCTCTATGCAATACAAGAAGGTTGACAAAGCAAAAGAGGTGAAGATGGTGTGGAGGAAGAGGAATGAGGTTTGAAAAGGTTGAATCAAATAGAGTTGCTTCTAGTGTTCATGGACTTGATGATTTCAGAAGAAAGAAGTCAGAAATGACTTCACTCCATCCTTGAGAAAGTGCTCGGACTTAGGGGAAGCATTCATTGATACATCTTATCAGCCCTGTTTCAGTTATGAAGGTTGGTTCAAATTTGCAAGTTATTCTTCTTATGTTTTTGGCTTTCTGGGAATGTGTTTTGGAGTGAGCTATTTGAGTACCTTTTAGCTTGTAAAGCTGCTGATTATTCATCAGATCTTTATTATCATTCAAGATGTTTTTCAGATTTTAATGTCATGTGATCAGAAAATTCGTTCTTTATGCCATGACATTGGTTTCAGTTTGTCATTGATGTCAAAGGGGGAGAAATAAGACAAGGGAAGCAGCGTTATTTCATATCAACAGATTGGTTTCAGCTTTGGTTTTAGAGTAGTATAGTTTTTAAGAGGTATTATGTGGTACAGTGTTGGTTGAGTTTTCAAATGGTGTTGCCATCAATGACAAAGGGGGAGATTGTTGGAATATTTTGTCATTGATGTCAAGGTTGTGCAGATTGCTTGTGTGCTTGAGCTGCTTGAGCTACCTGCCTGTGTGTTGAGCTGCCTAGTTGTGTGCTTGAGCTGCCTGGCTGCTTGGTTGAGCTAGGTGTCTGCTTGCTTAAGCTACTTGGATGTGTGCTTCAGCTACTTGTGTGTCTGATTCAACTGCTTGCCTATCTGCATTAGCAACATATGTGTCATCTTGATATTTCAGTTTGCCTAATCAGCTTGCTTGGTCAGCATTAAAAAGTCAGCATGATTGTTTATTTGTCTTATTCCTGTGCGTGCTAAAAAGAATATTCAAACCCTTTTACCAAGCTGGTGTATAAGCTGCATATGGGGTTTCGGGCGCATGAAAGAATTATAATATGAGCTGAGTTTCGTGTGAGTTGATTATGTCTTGGAAGAAGACGTTACTTTTTGAAGACGTGTAAGCTATTATCTATTGTTGGCTGCTACATATCTTTACTTATTTATTTAAGTCGACATGTGTAAAAGAGATATTATTCACCTATCAGGTTATTAGATATATTGCTAATCTTTAGCCATACGATGTAAGGAGAATGAAGACATGTTCTGAGGATATTAATTGTTAGAAGAATAATTCTCTATTGTTAATGGTCAATAATATATTGTTTCTACAGTAGTTAGTAGTTGAGGTAGTTAGACATCTTAAATGTCTACAGTAATCTACCTTCTCTATAAATTGTTATCTTTTCTTCTATTAATACAAGCAATCTTCCAATTCATAACTGATCATGGTATCAGAGCTGGTCTGGGTCTGACTACCTCATAGGAGGGCCCAGGATTTTGGGAGGGCAAAGTTTTTCTGTAATTCGTGAAAAAAAGTTCAAGTTTTTTTTCACATGAGGAAATCATCAACAAAATTTCATGGGTTGGATATGAAGAATTAAAAAATCGATTTTCTAAAAATTTGAAAGAATTTTTTAAGGATTTTTTAAAATCTTTTTTTATTGTTAAGATTTTTGCATGGGCTGGTGATCTATTCGAAGCTTTGTTTGTGGGTGAGGACGTGAGGGTTTCTGAAAATTATTTTCGTGGGTTTCTTCAAACCATTTCATGGGCGTCGCTTGTCGTGGCCGCGCAACGTGTCTTATGCGTCGTCTTTCTTGGACGCGTCGTTTCTCTTTGAGGGCGCCATTTTTCTGGAATCCGCGTCTTCTTTCTGCCCACGTGTTCATGAAACCTGCATGTCTAGGCGTCGCGTTTTGTGACGTATTCTCTGGCAGCCACATTCTTTCTGCTGTGGAGCGCATTTTTTATTCTTCTAGCTCACGTTTTTCAAAGAAAATGAAGGCCGCATTTTGATCTTCTATGAGTGCGCGATTTGTTTTCCGTGAACGCAATTTCTGGAGGATTTTGTTTGCATTTTCATCATCTCCTTTGCCCACGTATTGTGCTAAAGCTGGACGAATTTTTTGGCGGATTTCAAAAAAAAAATTGTGTTTTCATGGCGGCTAGGGTTTCTACAAGTTTCATCTAGGGTTTTGACCCTCTGTTTCAAGGCGAATTTTTTTCCAATTTAGATTCCTTGTGGGTTTTTCGAGATCTCAAATGGGTTGGTTTTTTATTTTTTTAGGTGCTTCGTTTTTCGCGCCTCGATTTTTGTGCAGATTTGTTCTGGCGTCTAGGGTTTGCAAAAATCCTTTGATACAGTCTATCGTTTCCAGTTTTGAATAGCACATTTATCTGGGTTTTTTAAATATTTTTTTCCTTATAAAATAAAATCTGGATTTATGGGTTTTAATACTTTTTCCCCTTAAAAAAATCTATATGGGTTTTAATATTTTTCCCCTTAAAAAAAAATCGTATGGGTTTTAATATTTTTTTCCCTTAAAAAATCTATATGGGTTTTCATAATTTTTTCCTTTAAAAAATTCCAGGAGGGTTTATAATTTTCTCCTCAAAAATTAAGAGTTTTTCTTGTATACCCTAGTCAAGGTTTCTGTTGTTCGGGAGGACTCTCTAGTATTTAGTTTTTACCCTTTTTTTCCAAAAAGCCGATGATTTGTAATCTTTGGGTTTGGCAATTTTTTCCTCAAAAATCATGGTTTATTGCAGTCTGTTTTTGTTGCACTTGGAGTTGCTTGGGCGAACATCTGCACAACTGGCTTCTTGCAATCTGTTCTCAGGCGTCATGCTCATCTGCAAAAGTTTCAATGGTTTGCCAATTTATCCTCAAGATCGTGGCAGCTATTCTCGGTGTGTCTCTAGTTTTAGGGAGAGACAACTTTGTTATCCAACATTAGGTTGGACGTTTTGTGATGATTCCTGGTTAGTAGTTCTGCAGTTTCTAGGAGGGTTGGTGGCAGACTCCTCTCAAGTGGCAGAGTCAGTGGCAGGCTCTTGTTTCTTGTTGCAAAGCTTTCTAAAGAAGGGGAAGCCTTCTCTGTTTTTTTTCTGGACAGTTTTTGGTACTCTTGGTCATTAACATTCTACAGATCCAAGGAGGGTCTCAGCAGCATCAGAGTGTTCTGAAGAATTTGTGACCAAAAGACTTGCAAATTGTTTTATGTAGGCTAGTTAGACGATTGACCATTAAGGGAGGGTGTTAGAATAATAATTCTCTATTGTTAATGGTCAATAATATACTGTTTCTACAGTAGTTAGTAGTTGAGGTAGTTAGACATCTTAAATGTCTACAGTAATCTACCTTCTCTATAAATTGTAATATTTTCTTCTATTAATACAAGCAATCTTCTAGTTCATAACTGATCATTAATATGCTTCAGCATTTTGTTGTTGTGGTTGAATTTTCTATGTGTCAGAGATATTTTTGAAAGACACGATTTATATTCCTCCTGGGTGCAGCGTATGAAGGCATGACAATTGTGTAATTGGCTTTACTCATTCATATCAGGCAGTTTCTCCTAGTTTAGAATGTCTGCAATAATAAAGAAATTGAATCCCTTTGTATTGGTTTGAATTTTTCTTTCTAAAGAGGGCTCATTCATTTTCTGGTGGAATATTTCTGTGTTTATTCTTCTGATGATTCTTGTTTAGTGTGGCGGCTCTATCTACATCGACGGCTTCATATTTTGTTTGGACAGCTTCAGAAATACAATAAAGTTTTTCTATAATCTTTATCGAGCGGATTATTTTATTGTGGTTTGAGTTTGTTTGAAATTGTTGAAGGCGGCTAATGAGTATTTTTGAGGACGACCTCTATATTTGGTTGGTGACGCTAATTAAATGTCTTTGTGGCATTTTAATTGCTCAGAAAATATTACTCTTTCCTTTTGAGCGACGGTTACAGGTGAGGGACGGATTTATGATGCTTAGGTAACACTTCTGGCAATGGAGTAGTTTCTTTGTGGAGTCGTTCTTAAAGAGCACATGGATATTATCCCCTGGGATCATCGACTCTTTCTGGCAGAACACATTTTAATATGCATGCTATCTATCTCGAGAATTCCTTTTAAGGTCGATGGTGGATTAGTTTTGTGGTCTCATGGAGTTTCATTATATGCTCAGTTTTTGTCATTTAATTTATAACGTCTTCTTTCTAGGCACGACGGCTCCTTTATCTAACTCTGCGAGCTTTTAGGAAGGCTGACGGTTACTAGTGGATGTGTGTGATGTATTGCCTTTTTATGGTTGAAGACATTTATGTAAGATGAAAGTGTGGTTTTTAAATTTTCTGTCTTCTTAGTGATCGGAGGTGATTCTCTAAAAAATGATGTATACCCTGCCTGTGTGTGTGTTGAAGGAGTTGTTATAATTTTTGGTTATTCACGGCAGTAAAAAGGAGTTAAAGACGTGAATTCTGTTAGCCTGCGAGCAGATATATTCTTGCTTAGTCTAGTGCAAGATTGATTAAGTGTGTGATGTGAAAGGTGGAGTAAAAGGTTTATGGTGAGTAATGTGCTGAAGATTTAAAATGATACGTATCTCAGAAATGCCTTTATGTGAATCGGTTCTGAAGAAAAGGATGTGTGCTTCTAAAGAATGAATTGTATTTTGAAGTCAAGCCAAGAAATTAAAGAACAAGGAGATTTGAATACGAAGTTGGACGAATATGTAAGAGATTTTTAGTGCTTAAAGAGTGTTCCAAAATCATTTTTGAGAAGACTGAAGTTGGTGCTTCAATTGGTTTGGGGTTGGTGCCTCTACAAATCGAAGTTGGTGCTTCCAGTGAGTTGGTGCTCACTTATGTAAACAGGGTTGGTGCCCTTTGGAGAAATAAAAGCAATATTTTTTCATGATTTTTTACCCGAAAGGGTTTTCCACGTAATCCTGTGTCTATCTTGCATATGGTGTTTTATGTTGCTGATTTATAATCTGATTTCTGATTCACATGATTAATTTGGTTTAAAGTTTTAAAATTCTCAAATACTGATTCACCCCCGCCCCTCTCCCCCCTTCCTCTCAGTATTTGCTGTGTGATCTTCAGTCTGCAGCCTTACATCAGACAGTTTCATACCATGCTGAACTTGTCCTGCACAAAACAAGATATATGCATAGGTCCATAACATGCCTCAGCCAAACCCATAAAGTTTAGACAAAGTAGTACTTGGAATCCAAGGAAGCTCAAGCACTTGGAATTCTGTCCTTAAAAAGCCTGTTGCCATTTGGTATCTTTGTTCATTTCATTTGCTAAGCTTGTGTACAAATATACACCTTGGTGGTCATAAAATCTTCCTAGTACATTTTAACCAAGTTGTAGCATGTAACTGCAGTGTAGGCAAGTCTGTTGGAGAAAGTTGCAGATTAAGGCAAGCTACAAAAACACTGTTGATGTGTTTCTAATGTTCTTGGAGGCTTCAAGAAGGCAATTGGCTTGTAATATTGCAAGAGAATACAAACAAGATAGGGCAAAGTTCTTACTCTCCTGGAGTTTTACCACATTGGGTTCCTGCAAGGTAATCTCTTGAGTTGAGCCTGTTCATTTGGGTGTTCCAACTCTTTACTTGTTTCAATTCATGCAATTAACTACCTATAATAATGATCAGAAGTTATGTTTCTCAATTATAAGGTAACTTACTGTTTCTTGAGGGAAGGTTTTATGGGAAAGCAAACATGGGACATTAAAACAATTGTATGTAGATTAAGATTAATGTCAAGCTAGAAAAACATTGTTGACGTGCTCCTCATTTTCTTGGAAACTTGAAGAAGGCAATTGACTTGTCATATTGCAGGAGGATAGAGGGAAGATAGAAGAAAGTCCTTACTCATCTGGAGTTTTAAGTAATGTCTACTTTTGGGATTGCCCTAAATCTTGCCCTAGAATCACAAGCTTAATGTAGTTAGGGTTATAACTGACCACTTTAAGTGCTTCAAGCAAGATAATTCTTGGGTCCTGCAATCATGTTAGATAATATTAGAAATATAATCCATATGATCAGAACATAATAAATGCCTTATCTATTAAGCTATACCAAAAATACATAATTATTTCAAGACCATCTAAACTACCAATATGCATAATACATAGTGGAAGTCTTAATCATAATAGGACTTGGATGAAAAACATGATAAGTCCGCCCGAAGCTACCCAACTAAGCCCAAGAGCACAAGCGTCTAACCAAGACAACCATCCCCTTGGCCCCATGCGGCAGGACTATTTGCATGAAGACAATTCCACCGTTGGGGTGGCCTATTACATCCCATCCTTAAATCATTATTTACTATTCACTTTAACTTGAATGCAATGTGAATTTATGAGATTAAAATGATTGACAAGTTGAATGATTAGATGAAATATGTGTAATGCAATGGTTTTAATGTATTGAATGGAAATAATGATGTATATGCAATGAAATGGAAACAATATAAATGAAATGGCTAACTACGTGTTTTGGCTGCCAAGGGATGACAGGGTTGGATGTCGTGCCTCCAATTGATGAGGGGGAGTATCACCTAAGAGAAGGAAGCGGTTAAAGAGCCAGCTAGTAGGAGCCATCTAAGTTCGTCAAGTTGTGCCTAGGTCAAGTCAGTAAGTGATATGTTCGGTTAAGTTGAACCAAGGGCATGTCTTGGGGTTGTTTAAACCTAAGTCAAGTTATAGGGAAATTTCCTTGAGGAAGCCGTTAGGGTGTTAGTATATTCTTTTATCACAAAGTGTGCAATTATATAAATATAAGAATAATTATGTTGATAATATCGTTTATTAAATATGGAAATGATAATGTGAGTCTTTTATGTGCTTATATATATGGACATATGTTCATGCAGTAGACAGGTATACATATGTACATATGTATTTATACGCATTTTGTATAAGTATACAAGTATGTGGGTATGCTTGGACATACAAGAATGTACATATGTCTATATGTATAAATACTAAGTTACCGGATTCGCTCAGGAAGGCCCCGGGTTCGAGTCGGGTTCGATTCGGGTCCAGAATTTGGGTCCGGTCTGTGGAAATTCACTTCGGGTCCGTCTTTTGGACAGTGGGTTCGGCCAGGGTCCGGACCCATGACTGTGGGTCCGGACAAGGTTTGAAAATTTTGAACCCGGGTACTATTCCGCGCCCAAGCGCGTTTTTTCACTTTTTTTTTCATTTTTTTAATACTTTTTTGACTCGTTTTGACTTTTAATGACTTTTTTATTCTTTTTAATCCTAATACTTGCCTCAAAAACATGAAATAGGTAAAGTGAAACTCATTTACCAATTTGTGAATGAGAAAAAAGGATTTTTTGCCTCCATTGCTGAACTTTCTCTTTTGCTTGCACAAGCTGGAATAGACTTGAAGGCTGATCGTAGATTGTTCAAAGTTGATTGTTGTGCTATTCCTAAGCACTTGCAAGTGTCTATTTGTTGCTAAGAAGATCGTAGAGCAAGATTTCTTCAAAAGAGGTAGGTTTTTTGATTATTTTTTTTACATTTTTTTTCACAAGTGAACTTCAACTCTTTTGTTTTGTTTTTTAGTTATTGTTTTGTTTTACTTTTCATTCCTCTAAATGTCTATAACACATGTTCAATTTTTTCATTTTTTTGAAATTAATTAAGTCTTTTAGTTTCAAATTCAATGAATCAATACCAAAATTTCAATATGTTGTGCCTTAGGTATTCACTATTCCGTATTACAATGGCAACCGGTACCTCTTCAGGCTTAATCCAATCCCGTTTCAAAATAAACCCAGCCTCTCCCCTTTGGAAATATGTAGAAATGGTTTAGCAACTTCCAGGTGGTGGAGGATATAATTGGATTTGTAGTCATTGCAATGTTCAATATTCGAGCTCATCCAGTCGAGTAAAAGGGCACTTGTGCGGGATCCCTGAAACAAGCATCAAAAATTGTCCAGGTGAAAACAACAATGGCATTCCAAAAGATATAGTGTTGAAATATATTGTTGAGCAAGAAAAGGCAGACCAAAAAACAACCAGTGGTAAAACAAGCCATCCTTTGAAGAAAGAATCTCGATCCATGAAACCCCCTACACCTTCTTATTTTCCACCTACAGAAAGCCATCCATTTATGGACATCCCTCAAGAGCAAACCATGCCCTCTTCAAATAAAAGATCTAAGGGACCGTTGGAAGCTTCATTTTAGAATGAGGCAAGAGAGATTGCTGATCAAGACATAGCAAGATGTGTCTATGCCAATGGATTGGCATTCAATGTTGTTCGTTCACCATATTGGCAAAAAATGGTGAAATCTATTAATGAGGCTCCAAAGGGGTATAAGGGCCCAGGTTTTAAGAAGGTGCGTTGCACCTTATTGGAGAAAGAGGTGAAACATGTAGCAGACTCTTTGAAGCCCATAAGGGATTCATGGATCAAAACAGGGGTGACCATAGTTTCTAATGGATGGAAAGATGCAAGAAATCGCCCATTGATCAATATTATTGCTGTGTCCCCTAAAAGGGCAATGTTTTTGAGAGCAGTGGATTGTGAAGGACGGGTGAAAGATGGTCCATTTATTGCTGACATCCTTCGCCAAGCTATTGAAGAAGTGGGCCATCAAAATGTTGTGCAAGTTGTAACCGACAATGCCAAAAATTGTAAGGCTGCTGGGTTATTGTTTGAGGAGAAGTATCCACACATTTTTTGGACACCTTGTGCTGTCCACTCCCTCAATCTAATGCTACAAAAAATTGGATCCAAAATTGAATGGATCAAACAGGTGTATGCCCAGGGCAAAGACATCCAAATGTTTGTCACCAACCACCATATGACACAAGGAATATTTAGACAATTCTCAAAATTGGAGTTGTTGAAGGTAAGTTAATTCTCAATATTTTTAAATTTTTGAATTTTCTTTTAATTTTAATTTTTAAATTTTGATTTTGTATATTTAAATTATATTTTAATTTTAATTTTGATTTTCAAACAGGTTGCCGAGACCCGTTTTGCCTCCAACACAATTGTGTTGAGACGACTTATAAAGGTTCGTGAGGCACTATGTGCCATGGTAATCAGCCCTAATTGGGTTGTATGGAGGCAATCTAGCAATGAAAGGGAAAATAGGATCAAGCAAAGGATCCTAGATGATGGTTGGTGGGATCGTGTTGAGTATCTCGTCAGTTTCACCGAGCCCATACTGAGCATGATCCGTTACACTGACTTGGATAGACCTTGTTTGGGCGAAGTATATGATGGTATCAACTCAATGATTGAGAAGATGAGATCCATCATCAATGCAAAAGAGGAAGATCCTGAAGAAAAATTCTTCAAAGAGCTATAGGAAATCATGGTTGATAGATGGAACAAAATGACCACTCCCTTGCATCTTCTCGCTTTTGCATTGAGTCCCAAATATTATAGTCCTGAGATACTTTCTGCTTCATCAAGAGTTGCTCCATATAGGGATGGTGAAGTGGCCCAAGGGTACAAGGCAGCAATTCGTAGAATCTTCACTGATCGTGACCAACGTGATCGAGTGAGGGCTGAGTTTATGGCTTTTGCATGCTCTGGGAGTGTTGATCAGAATATGGATGCTCTTCGAGACAAGTGCAGGGTGGATGCTCATAGTTGGTGGTACTTCCATGGGCAAGAATACATGCACCTCCAACCTATTGCAATAAAAATTTTATCCCAAGTAAGTTTTATATTTGTAATTTTAATTTTAATTTTTAATTAATAATTTTGTTTAGTTAATTTTTGTAACTCTTAACTATTTATTAATTTAATTTGGTCTTAATAGGTTGCTAGTTCATCCTCTTCTGAGAAGAATTGGAGCACATACTCCTTCATCCACTCAATAAAATGCAATAGGCTACATTCAAAAAAGGCTGAGGACTTGGTGTATGTGCATTCAAACTTGCGCCTCCTTACACACAAACATAGTTCCTACAAAGAAGGAGACACAAGGAGGTGGGATATTGAGCCAGAGCAGCTTGACTTAGATGCTTCCACAAGTCACTTAGCTGCACTTGATATTGATGATGACTATTAGCCTGAAGCAGCTACTACTGAGCATGAGAGCAGTAGTGTTAGTGCTAGTGGCAATGCTTGTGCGAGTGCCACTAATGCTATTTGTGGTTCTACACAAAATGTAGCATCTAATGATGCTGATGATGCTGCTTTTTTTGATGACCCATATGATTCAGATTGATCAATGATCAATAATTAATAATTATTAATGGCTGATTGTAAACACTTGACATTTTTATGTTTGAAGTTTGAACTTTAATTTATAATTCTATATCATGACATTTGACTTTTGAGTATAAAGTGGTGGTGTATTTTTGCTATGTTATTTGACTATTAATATGGTGGCGTATTCTGAACTTAATTACTGCTGCAAATATGTATATATTTCTGATTTTTATATGTTTTTGTATTACCAAACCCAAAACGAACCCAAACCCAAAAAAAAAAATTCCTGAACCGGCGAACCGGGTTCTCAAACCCGAACCCAAACCCAAAACCGAACTGGTAACTTAGTATAAATACAATATATATTGATAAGTTTTGAAAATGCAAACAGGTAATAATTGCATAATACTCAAAGCCTGATATTAGAAGAAATGGTGGTAAAACTTTAAGGCTTGGAACGCCTAATTTATAGGCCATTCATTTAGGCCAATCAATGATGTTGGGACATAAATTAAATTCAAACAATGGTAAAATTAGAAGCCACGAGTTGGCTGAGTATGTAATCATTTTTAAATTTGAAAAAAGTCGTTTAAATCGCATACTTATAGGAAGATAAAGGTGGTTTTCAAGAGGGCGAATCTGCTAACTGTTATGGTATTTATGCTACCATATTTTGCTGTTAATGTAGAGTATTATGTGCCTAGGAAAAGGAAAAATTATATGCTAAAGAATAGGGATTGAAACAACTTTAAAAGTTGGCGTCCATCTCCACTTATTTCTGCTTTGACCCAGTCAATGTATTGAATGATTTTCAACAGATTTTTAGTGGATAAAGAAGAGTTAATCCATTCCTATATTGGAGGCAAATGGGCGACTACTATCTGCATTATAATAGCCTCATAAGAGGCCAAATTTTGGATATAAATAAAGCAACTAAAGTAGTCGGACTATTGCAAACAGTATAACGTGGGAGTTGGGGAAACTTCTGGAAGTCTTCAAATTAATTTGATGCTGTTGCCTAGGCCTGGAGGAGCATTTTTAGGACTGTTTCAACTGATCTGCATTAATTAAATTTAACCAACTTCTTTAGTGGGCGCTAGTGGAGAAGAGGTGGTTAAGTCCTCTCTTTTCTATATATTCTACTTGTTTACTCTATATCAGTGTTCCAAAAATCTTGCCATTTCAGAGATGTCTCTCTTTTGAGGGGACTTCTAGACGACCCTGAGACTTCCAAACGTCCCCCAAAGTGCAAGAAACTTCCAAGCATCCCCCTTAAAAATGCAATAAAAAATTATTTTTAAAAAAAACAAAAGTAAAATTTATAAATTATAAATTTTAAAGTATTCTTAAAAGCCTAAAAGGCTAAATCGACCTACCTTTGACTTTTTCCTCTATTTTCACTTTGTTGTTTAAGTGTTTAACTTTACACAATTGAGCGTGGTCATCTAAGTTCAAGCGATTGAAAGTTATAGGTATGAGGGTTTTTTTTTATTTCATTTCAGTTTATGCTTTGCTGGATGTCCATACCCATCCAAAGCCATTAGCCATTTACTATTTAGTATTTTGTTTTTGAACTTTGAACTTTGAACATTGTTGATTGTAATTATGAATCATGATTATGAAATTCAAATTATGAAACATCCAGTTCTCGTTCCAATGTCTATCAAGTATATTTTCATTTTGATTTTCAATGTTCACTAGTTCAATGAAATCATTGCAATGTGTTTAAACTTTAAATTTTACTTATTCCTTAGGCTTCTACAGTTATACATCTTTTTATAACTAATTTTTCAAGTACTATATGTATTTCAACACACTGCTCCCTTGCTCCCCCCCACTGCCGTCCCCCCACCGTCCCCTTGCCATCCCCAAACTTAGACCCCTCACCCCCGCGTCCCTGAAACGCGTCCCCTACCGTCCCCTTGTCCCCATCCCAGAAACCCTGTGGAACACTGCTCTATATTGGGTTACGAAAAAGAAGAATAAAAGGTGCTTTTGTTGTTCATCGTTTTCTTTTCAAAAAGTCTGATAGGTAGTTGTGCAAGCGTCCACAGAGGTCTGCATTTTTGCTTAAAGATTAAAGGAAAAAGACTAGAAGTTTTCAGAGGTTAAAGTATAGAGACTGTGGCAAGTTTTGAGAACAGTTGGAGAGCAAAACCTGAAGGTGTTAGCTGGCACGTTCTTTTTCTGATCTGATATTTAAGTCTATTTTTTATGCATAGAGAGTTGAGTCAGAAAGTTCTTGAATATTTGAGTATTTCTTGTTGAGAATTTGGAAAGGCAAAAGTTGTATTTTCTGAAAATATGAATTCTGGAAATGGAGCAGCAAAGACTCATTTCTGTTAGTTTTTTTTTAGAACTGTATAATAAGAAAATGATAAAAGGGCTATGACCCAGTGTTTCATTAGTGGCTATTAAGTTGTGTGTTGAAGGTATCATTGTGTTTAATAAAAGTAAATAAATATATATTCTTGAGGTTTTTGGGCATGATGATTAGAACACTCTCAAAATTGGTCAACAGTGTAAGACAGTGAAACCTGCTATTCAAATGATGTGTAGGATACTAATTTACAGTTAAATTATTCTGAATTTTCCACCACCTAGTAATACAGAAGAAAAGTACTTTGCTGTAAAGGAATCTATAATTCTTTTATGAAAGCGTAAAGCAAAATGATAAGCTGATGCATGACCATGATAAGGTCAGTTTGGTAAAGTAGGAGTCAACCATAAGAGTGGCCTACTTGAGGAAAGGTATATGACTGTCCATACGAGAGTATATGGACTTGTTTAAATGGCAGATGCCTAAAACCCAATGTTGCTAGAATCGCAACAGGGGAGTCATATTTTTCTTATGAGTTTGAAATTATTTTGATTGCGAACACCTTAGTGGATGTGGATTAATGTGACACCTTAAGAGGTAAGCTTTAATGAATACAATTCTTATATTAGTAGAACTAGTTGGTATCCAGAGGTTTTAACCTTAATAAATAAGACTACAATGTTACCATGAAAGGCCAGAACTTAAAGGTAGTTATTTTCCTATTGGAAGATTTAACCTTCACTATAGGGAATTATTGAATGAATCAATATACCTTATGATGACCAAATAGGCCAAGATTTGATTAACCATTATATTATGAGGGTAGTAGCTCTCAAGGGTTATGCTAAGGATTATTACTGTAACACAGGTAATTGGTAAAAAATTAATGTTATTTACGAGAGCAATGTGCTCAATAAATAGATCACAGAATGTACAAAAAACGGGAAGTTTCTAAAAAGAAACTTTAGATAAGATCAGAGACGATCTTATCACAATAATTTACAATACTTTACAATATTGAGCATTAATAAATAAATAAAGAATATTATTTTAATACCCTCCCTTAATGCTCAATCTATCAACTACACCAAGATGCCCCCTGAATTTGACAAACT
Organism: Sequoia sempervirens; assembly: GCA_007258455.2. NCBI lineage: Eukaryota > Viridiplantae > Streptophyta > Pinopsida > Cupressales > Cupressaceae > Sequoia > Sequoia sempervirens. Next base: position 101,540,650 of record VDFB02049217.1, on the reverse strand, counting down.
TCTCTAGATTGAGCGACTTGGTGAGAATGTCTGTTGTTTGCTCCTCTGTCGAAACATACAGCAACTGAACAGATCCGTCTTCAACCAGCTTCCGAATGAAATGACAATGAGTTTCCACATGCTTGGTTCTCTCATGGAAGACCGGATTCTTGGCAAGTTCGAGAACTCCTTGATTATCACAGAACAAGGGAGTCGGACCTGCTTGAGATATTTGCATATCCGCAAGCATTCGGCGAAGCCAAACTGCCTCACATGCTACTTTTACTGCTCCCCGATACTCTACTTTTGTCGAGGAGAGAGCCACTGCCTGTTGCTTCTTACTAGTCCATGTGACTGCATCGGATCCCAAACTGAACACATATCCAGACGTTGATTTCCTGTCATCAACTGATCCTTCCCAATCTGAATCTATGAACCCACTGAGTTTAGGATCGTTACTCTTGAGTGTACAAGAGTCCAAAATCAGTAGTGCCCTTCACATAACGCAGCACACGCTTCGCTGCTACCCAATGATCAGCCTTGGGGGCTGTCATGAAGCGTGATATGTAGCTCACTGCAAAACTCAAGTCAAGTCTAGTGGCAGTGATATAGATGAGGCTGCCCACTAGTTGCCTGAACAATGTTTCATCTACCACAGGTGAATTGGACTTAGCTGACAACTTAAGCCCTTTTTCCATGGGTGTGGAGGCAGGTTTGCAATCCTGCATTCGGAACTTATCCAGAAGACTTCGAGCATACTTGGACTGAGAGATGAAAATGCTGCTCTCTGTCTGCCAAACCTCAACACCTAAACAATAATGCAGGAGGCCCAAGTCTGTCATTTCAAAAAAATTGCACAAATCCTGTTTGATCTCAGCGATCAAATGTGTCGAACTGCCAGTAATGATCAAGTCATCCACATAGACAACAACAATCAGGATCTCATTACTAGTATTCTTGACATACAGGTTCGAGTCAGATGGACTCCTCTGAAAGCCATGATCTGTGAGGTACTTGTCAATTTTTATGTACCAAGCCCGAGGAGCCTGCTTCAAGTCGTAGAGTGCTTTGACCAATCTGCACACCTTCTGTTCTTGACCAGCAACTTTGAAACCTGGAGGCTACATCATGTATACTTCCTCCTTCAACTCACCGTTGAGGAAAGCACTCTTCACATCCATCTGATGGACCTTCCAACCAAATTGGGCTGCTAAGGCAAGGACGGGCCGTATGGAACTCATTTTGGCTATAGGAGCAAAGGTCTCCTCATAGTCAATGCCTTCTTTCTGTGAGAACCCACGTGCAACCGGACGAGCTTTGTACTTGTCAAGGGTTCCGTCAGCTTTGTACTTCACCTTGTACACCCATTTGCAACTAATGGGCTTCTTCCATGGAGGAAGATCAGAAAGGACCCAAGTGTGATTCTTCTGAAGACTCTAGTATTCAGATTCCATCGCCTTTTCCCACTCAGGAATTCCTTTAGCCTCTAAATATGTTTGAGGCTCATAAACACTGTGGATGTTGGCCATGAGAGCAAAATTCACTGTAGATTGTTGCTTGCTCTTGTATCTGGATGATCTACCCTCAATGAGCTCATCAACACGAAGATCATTGAGTCTTAACCCACCATTTTGGCCGGAGAGTAGAAGTGCCAACATCAGATGCAACAGGAGGAGTTGGATCTGGTTGTGGATCTGGAACAAGCTCAATAGGGTGATTGTCACTATCATCCGGAGGAAACTCAGGTTGAGCATCATCAAAGACTAAGTCTTCATCATCCCTCCCATCAGGTGTACCTAACGAAAGTCGGACGCCCACATCAGGAGCCGGCAGGAGTTGATCCTCTGAATGTTGAACAGGTGAGGAGAGTTAGAATGGTCCTCGTTCCTCATCAAAGACAACATCCCGACTGAAGATAAGACGATTAGTATCTATATCAATCAACCGGTATGCCTTGTGGTTGTCACTATACCCTGTGAACATGAGTTGCTGGCTCTTGGAATCTAGCTTAGAGCGCTTGGCCTCTGGAATCCAAACATATGCAAGAGAGCCGAACACCTTCAAATGACTGATCCTGGGTTTGGGACCAGTCCAGACTTCCTCAGGAGTCTTCCCCTTAATGGCATGAGTGGGTGACCGGTTAAGGAGATAGACTGCAGTGTTGACTGCTTCTGCCCAAAACTTGGTAGGAACACTCCTGTGTTGCAACATGGAGCGAGCCATCTCAACAATCGTACGATTGCGCCGCTCTACAACACCATTTTGCTGAGGAGTGTAGGGTGTGGTCAACTGACATTTTATCCCATGGGTATCATAGAAGTTGGAGAATGCACTAGAACAGAATTCCCCCCCATTATCTGACCTAAGAGTTATGATACAAGAACTAGACTCTTTTTCGACCAAGGCCTTAAACTTCTGAAATACATTAAAAACTTCTAATTTCTGCTTAAGAAAGTACACCCACATCTTCCTACTATAATCATCAACAAAGAGTAGAAAGTACTTGCAACCAGTTACAGAAGAAGTAGACATAGGCCCACAAATATCAGCATGAACTAATTGAAGTACCTTAGAAGCTCGCCAAGAGTCGCCATCCTTGAACGGTGTGCGATGTTGCTTCCCGGCTTGACAAGCACCACAAACACCCTGATGTTGAGTCTGAATGTCGGGTAAGCCATCTACAAGTCCCTCCCGAGCAAGCTGAGAGAGATAGTGCACATTCAAGTGCCCGTACCGCTGGTGATAGCTGAATTTCTGGCTGCCAAGGCTAACTCCAGAGAATCACCAGTGTCCACAAACCTGTAGAGGCCATGATCCTCTATCCCAACGGTCACCGTTATGCGAGTCTCGCGATCTACAATCGAACATTTGTGCGAGCTGAACACCACATCCATCTGAGGAGAATGCCGCATTATCTGACTGACTGAGAGAAGGTTAAGCTCCATATCAGGTACATAATACACGTTGGGGAATATGAGATCCCTCCCGCCAGACTAAACCTGAACAGTGCCTATGCCGACAACTATGTATTCCTCGCCTCCTCCAAAAATCACTGAGTCAGGGCAAGGGGAAAAGTCTGTGAACCAGTCACGCCTATGTGAGAAATGACGCAAGGCACCAGAATCTATGTACCAAGTAGAGGATTTGACATGGTCTGCTAGCCTTTTTTCCATGAGTGCATAAAAGGCAAATTCCTTCTGCTCAGAATGCTCGGCGACATTCACTTTTTTCCAAGACCCTCCCTTCTTCTTTTGCTCAGAAGCCAAACGAGCACAGTAATCCTTCTTTATGTGGCCAAATTTATGACAGTAGTTGCACTAAACATTTTTCTTCTTCAGGCTGGTGGAGGTCTGACTTGAGCCTTTCTATTGTGAAGGCTAACCTTTCCCTTTTTGCTTCTGTTGGGTTTTAGCTGCAAAGGCCTGCTCCGTGGAGGATGATGATGCACTGCTACCGAACTGTTGTCTCCAGCGATCCTATTGCAAGAGGATAGTGCGAAGTTCTAGAAACTTGTGGTCAACATTCGTAGTTGTAATGTTGAGAGTCTCTATGAAGCGTTCATAGGACTTCGGTAGACTCTTCAGGGTGATCACGACCATGTCTTCCTCCTCCATTTTCCAACCAATCGCCTCCAATTGATCTCTGATCTCCTGGATTTTGTTCAGGTGCACTTGCAGAGTTGTCTTCTCATCCATCATGATGGAAAACAGCATATTCTTCAGAAAAAATGCACGGTGTTTGTCGGAAGTTTCATGCAAGCCCTTCAAATGATCCCAAATCTCCGTTGCTGATTTTCCAAGCGAAATCTAGGGGAGCTGATCATCTATGACTAAAAGCTTGATAAGCATTATTGCCTCACGATTCTGCTCATCGAACTTCTCCTGATCCTTACCCGTCGATGTGAGACGAGTAACTTTGCTGAGGATCATCTGATCAAGGCAGCGGTATTCAAAGATTGTCATCATCCATTGCTTCCAAGTGTTGTAATTTTTGCCATTGAATCTTTGACTACCCTCCAGCATTAGATTATTTAAACTAGCCATCTTCACGCTTTTCGAGGCACGAAAAACGAGGTATTGAGAAGAGGCTTGTGCACGAAACTCAAGGCACAAATTCCAATGCAAAAATAGAGGCAAATTCAGGTACAGTCTGCATAAAGTACAATGTACGAATGGCACAAAATTTGAGGCACGAAAAACGATGCACCCAGAAAATTTGGAGACCAACCCAATTGAGATCTCGAAAAACCCACCAAGAATTTGCAATCAGAAAAAAAAATTCAACTTGATCTAAAGGGTCAAAACCCTAGCCGAAAGTGTTGGAACCCTAGGCGGCCATGAAAACACAAAAAAGCACAAAAAAAACGGTTTGAAATCTTCTAAGATCGCAGCACAAAGATTGCAGACACAAAAATTTATAGATCGCGCACCAAAAGAGAATTCACTGGTGGCAAAAGAAGACTGGAAATCGCACGACTAAATCCGGAGCAAAAATGCAACCATGCAAGGCTAAAAATCTCGGCTCTAATCACAGAAAAATCACGTCCTAAATAAAGACAAAATGCGACCAGAGGGAGCCCCAAAATCGTGGCCCTAAAATGCTCAGAAATCGTGTACAAAACTAGATGAAATCGCGTGCCAGAAGTCTGCAACAAAAACATGCCAATAGAAAAGACAGAAGTGCCCAGAAACTGGAAGAAAACGCGGCACCAGAAGTCCTCGCGGATACAGAAAAACATGACCAAAATAGGTCACAAATCCGCTTCAAGAGATCACTCCACAAGACGAAAATCTGCGGCCTAGAGAGTTGCGATTTTGCAATGAGTGAATTCTCACGAAAATCATGAATCAAAAACCCTTGAATCTCAAAATGCAGGACCAAGAGAAAATTAATTTCGAAAAAAACAAAAATTTTCAATATTCAGAAAAATTCCATATGAATTTTTATTTGAAAATTTTTCGAATAAATTCCTGCTTTGATACCATATTACTGTAACACAGGTAATTGGTAAAAAATTGATGTTATTTACAAGAGCAATGTGCTCAATAAATAGATCACAGAATGTACAAAAAACGGGAAGTTTCTAAAAAGAAACTTCAGATAAGATCAGAGACGATCTTATCACAATAATTTACAATACTTTACAATATTGAGCATTAATAAATAAATAAAAAATATTATTTTAATAAGAATTTGAACAAGAGGTTGTAGCCAAGACCCAAGTAGTTACTCGAAAGTAACTCGGGTGTTTGAGTCATAAATTATTATTAACTCAAATGAGTTATTACTTAGTGAGTCTTCATATTCTAAGAAAGGATTCTATAGTGGAACTAAACACTGGATATCTGAGACTATAACATGAGGAAGGAATCTTCAGTTCAAGAATAATATTTATTATTTATATAAGATGAACATTTTGTTAATACTATTTGTTGCGACCAAGAGGGTCTAGTCAAGGGCCATGAGTCATCAGTATCTACTACTTATGCTTAGAATGGGAGAGTAAAAACTCACATGGTTACTATGAAAGACTAGAAAAAGTGGTAGTTACTAAGTCCCAAGAAGTTACAGGAATGTAACTTGGGTATTCCAAGTTAGTCAAGTATAACCAATCAAGTCATTTATTGGCTTAGTAAGTAATGAACAAGAACATGTGGTCGTTGCCAAGGCCCAAATTGTTACGTGGATGTAGCATGGCTGTACTAAAGTCAGAAAGACTTAACAAACCTAGATGAATTATGATTTAACAAGGAACAGTACTATGCTCGAGATTGAAAGGCGTCAAGGGTACTATACTCAGAAGGAACATTAGTCAAGGAGCACTATAATGCTCGAGATTGACACGTGTCTAGGAGTATGACTTAAATAAAGACATTTCCTCATAAGATGAAACTTTGTATGAAGTATTATCCACTAATCAAATAGTAAGTTTGAATTATCACAAGGTCAAATAAGTCTCCAAGTTGAGTAGGGTGGGCGAACATACGACTTTGCTCCAAGTAAGTAGCAAATATATTTTTATACAAAACAGCTTTGACCAAAGTGGGTGCATGAGTCACTACATGCACGTGTCGGTTCACCATGTACCAGATACTTAATGCAATCAGAGTTGTCTATCATAGTTGAAGGTTTGCAATCGGAGTTGTCTATCATAGTTGGAGGTTTTCCATAGTTGATAGACGATATTGGTTAAGTAGGTCACAAACACCAGAGCTTAGATGGCTATTATTAGGGGGTTCCTAACCATTCCCTTCATTGAAGGGCGAGGCCACTTCCAGTTTGGAAGGTGTGCGGGGGACCGCTTAAGTCCGTGGTTGGAGGTAAAGCACTTGGCTGATGCTCTCCCTCTTGTAGTTGACTTGCCGAGTCTTGGAAGACAAAAAAGAAAGAAAGTATCCAGATAAGGATTTCTGACCCTAAACCTTATTTAGTTTGGAAGGTGTGCGGGGGACCGCTTAAGTCCAAGGTTGGAGGTAAAGCACTTGGTTGATGCTCTCCCTTTTACAGTTGACTTACCGAGTCTTGGAAGACAAAAAAGAAAGAAAGTATCCAGATAAGGATCTCTGAACCTAAAACTTATTTGTTTAATGTATATTTATAATTGAAAATGTTTAAATGGCAATTTGAAGAAAAGTATAGTGAAATGTACTTGAAAGTTTTTGAGTTATTAAACTGGAAGCTAATATGTTTATCCATGTTTTCATTTAAGAAAATGTAATCCATGTTATTGAAGAAATTTTGTTTTCCTTATTTTTAGGACTGTTTACTTTTCACTATGAAGTTAAAAATTTCCATGTAATTTCCTTGTAATAAGGTTGTAGTTGATACATAGTGGATACACTTGTATCTGCTTTTCCTATCCATGTTGTCTTATACATCCTTCTTATGATTGAGACTCCTTGAATCCATCCTAACAATCAGTCATAGTTTGGCTTGATAAGGGAGCCTTGAAAGGGGTGCTTGTAAACTACTCAACCCATCTAAGCCCAATAGCACAAGCGTCTAACCAAGACAACCCACCTCTTGGCCCCAAGTGACAAGAACGTCCAAACCAAGGCGATTCCACCCTTGAGGTGGCCTTCTTAGCATGGGAGAGCCCGTAAACTGCATCTCCCTAATCTACTTCCTTCAACCTTATGTTTGATTGATTTTAGGATAAAGACATACATAAATATATATATAATTTATTCATTTTAAAGGAATATAATCTATGTATTTCTACTCCATTGATATTCATTCTTTATTGATATAACTTTATCTCTGCCTTAGATCTGCCCATCTAAGTGCTAATTATTTATTCATTCTGATTGCTTTCATATTGAACTTCTTTATTCATCCTCTGCCCCCCTGCTATTTTTACTCAGATTTCTAATTCATTTTCTATTCCCTTTCTGAAATCTGCTGATGCTTATATTTTTCCATTCTATCAGATCTTCATATTGAAGGATCTTCTATTATATCCTTCTCCTTAATTCTGTTGGTGTTTTTATGTTCTATCCTCCTTATTATTTCTGCTCTTCTCTATCCCTTCCAAATCAAAATTGGATTTGATCTTATATCAGTTTCAAACTATCAAACAATGCAACTCTTGATAAAAGATACAACTCTTATAAGCATCATGCCCCTTGAAATGGATCACTGCCCTTGGTAAGAGAGATCACACCCCTTTATTGGAAAATAAATCTGACTTTTGATATCAAACTACTCACTGCTCTCATATGAATCGTGGCCTCTCTTCAATTTATTATCTCTGCATATTAATTAAATATTCTCTCATTAACTTGTCCGATTAACATGTATTTATATCTACTCCTTACTTAGTTGGCAATAAAGATATATATTAATTTTAAATTTAATTTCTAATGTTGGCATCAACACAATAAAGATCGGCCAGCATATATGGTCGGCCAAGATAATTTTTCTTTTTTGGTTTCGAGGTGGCATTACAATCAGTGAAGGTCGGCCTCCTACAAAAAAATATCATTTATTATTATTAATTTTATTTATTTATTATTATTTTAATGCCTGGGTTTGATGTTGTGCTTTGTAGATGGCAGGGGCATGACATTTTACCACATTGGGTTTCCGCACGGTAGTCTCGAGTTGAGCCCTGTTCTTTTGGGTGTTCCAGTTCTATACTTATTTTAATTCACGTAATTAATTGTTGATAATAATAATCAGAAGTTATGTATTTCATTTAGAAGGTAATTTACCGTTTCTTAAGAAAACATTTTAGAAGAAAGCAAGCATGGGTCACTAAAACAATTGTATGCAGATTAAGATTAATGCTTATGAGTTAGCTATTGAATATCGATGGTAATCACAAATCAACTTGACCCTACCATCAAAATCACCGTGGACTTGCACCAGTCACACACCAAAATACAACTTAGTTTACATATGAAATATTTTGTTTACACATCCATTTTGTTAGGCCTACTAAGCAATGGCACAATGGTGTCATATGAATAGTTAAAATCAATTGGTGTTTACCACCATATTCAAGCTACTTTTACGCCAATACAATTATATACATCTTTATTAAATAATAGCTACTTCTCATGGTTATGGTGATTGGTGAATGAAGCCTACGTTGTGGGAATATATTTTTATGGGTTATTTTTCATCGATTGGCTAAATTTTCACAAAAACTTGAAAATGTAGTTTTTTCAAATTAGGAAAATTTGCAAAACAAATAAACTTAAAAATTAAGATATTTGCAATCTTACAAGCATTATTAGTAAATCATCTGGTTTATTTGATATTAGGCATGAAAAACAAAACGGAAAAATTTGCGTATTATCATACAATCTAAAATGATTTTCGTTCCTTGAAATGTTCCCTAAATCCAACATTGTGTGTGTAGATGTCCCAATTTTATCTTGCGTTTAGTGTAATTGTACTTGTTATCATTACATGTGCACCATTAAACACAGTCACTACTGAACCACAACACTGCTAATAAAACCAAAAAAACCGCATTTTGTTATCAAATCGCGAGTTGGAGCTTACCTGCCAAAAAGTCCCAGAGGAAGATAATAACCCCATTTCTTAGTCATTGTGAACCGTTTGGCATGCCAAACATGTGTCGCAAGTCTTATAGTCCCATCAGTGGAGCATCCATATCCACCATCGCTTCCGCCCTTTAGCTCAATTCTTCGGCGAACACGCCTGGAGAGTTTCTTCACCTTGTCTGTCTTTTCGTCCCTCTCTTCCTCTCCCTTAATTTTGAAACGAGTGGACCTCCTCAGAGCATCTCGCTTCCTTTTCTTCCATAAATTGGCCTTTCGGTTAATGTAACCGGTAGTCCTGCGCCGCTCGGTCCTGGGCACGGTGAAATCTTGATTATCATCTTGTTCTCCATCGTCCGGTCCTCTCCTTTTACGGATTCTCTTTTTAATAATAGAGTACAAAGCTTCGACCTCCGGAGCTCTCGCATTTGCAAGCCTTTTTACATTCAGGGCAGGTGGAGGGCGCTTCATCCTTCAAACCCTAACTGATAAACGAAAATCGTAAAATCCCTAGTTCATAAATAAATCCATTCTTGTTTTATAAAAATTCCAAATATCCCTATTATCTCTCTGAATGCATTGAATTTTCTTTACCTTTGAAAACAATAATCGCTTTCTGAGCATGAATTGTTGGAAAGTGTTCCTTCAAAAACACCCTGATTCTAGAACAGTATGATATTTATTGTAAACACTAACACAGAAAACCTTGTATTCAGAAAAGGAGCAAATCAGTATTTGGAAAGCGCCTCTGCTATGACTTAAAGTGTTTGGAAATCGTTGAAGAAATTATTCAGCAGTTTATAAATTGTAATTTTGAAAAAATTCAATCAGCTTTGTAGAACTTTGCTCTACTATATATAGACGTACGTGGAGTCGGACCGTTGAATCATCACCTTCCGGTTTCATGCGGGATGATTAAAATAAAGTACGCAAGAAGAGAGGAAAAAAACTACGAGCTTGAGGCCCAACAGATTCAGGTCTCTTATTTCTCCAAGGGTTTAGGGTTTTAGATATACAGTTAAAAAAATCGAGGTATTTCTTGGCAGCTGTGACGTTGCAGAGAGCGTTTGTAATGCTATCTGTAATGCTACGTTGATAGGAGAATCCTAAGTGCTACGTTGATAGGAGCATATTTTTCAATTATGTTAATTAAAATTCAAAATCTTTTTAAAGTGAAAAAGAAGATTTTTAAATAGATAAAAACTTAAAAATTAAAAAAAAATTAAATTAAATAGATAGAAGAAATTATGATAATTATATTTAATAAAAAATAAAATTTTAAAAATAAAAATGTGATGCAAGTTATTATAGATTAAAAGTCTATTTTGGGGAAAGAAAGGAAATTTTGTTAATAGGAATATAGTTATATAAAATTAATTTCATATTAGATTTTATTATTTATATTTCATATTTAAGTTTATTTTGACTATTTATTTTTATCTTTCATATTATAAGATTAAGACATTTGTCATGATCTTGGTATATCACAAGATTTTATTTATGGTTTCATCTTTATTTTTATAATAAGAGTTTCTTCATTATATAATATACTAGTTTCATCTTATATCTAATGAATTTTATCATTTTATAGTAGTTTCATTGCTTCTCTCTTGTGTGAAAGGTTGTTTTGATTGTAGGTGATCCACGAGTTGTTGTGGAGTTGATCGACAACTATTGCATGCTAAATTTAGTAGGTCGTCAATGCCTAAACCAGTACCTCTGCTATTGCCACCCATTAGCATCGGCATTCACCTACCCCCCATCGCTCAAACAATCTAATAGTGACACCTTATGACTGCCTAAAAAGTGCCAAGACTCTTATCCTATGCCATAAAGGGGGGATTTTCTTCCTAGATCCATAGCTTGGGCATATTGCATCAATTTTTCATAAATAAATAAGTATTGGATAGCTAGTTCTAAGTACTACACAATCATCTAGTACTTGGTTTTTCAAGTAATGTTTTCCTAGATACCTATTATGTTTTGACTTGTACTTTAGATATTTTACAAAATATGGGATCATGTTTTGTGTTGTGAGGGTTCCAATTTCACATGTTTTGATCTCTAATTTGTATATGAGGATTATATCATTGTAAAACCATGGGCTTTTAATTCATCCATCTATAATCACCCTAAACAATGGAAACTATAAGCCTTGGCAAGAGGGCATCTTGAAATATCTAAGGTGGCTTCATCCTTTACCACATCTTTATGGAATTATCCCCAAACTAGGTGTTGGCTACCCATTCTAATATGTTTCACTTTTTTATTGCATGTTCTCATTTGTGCATCTAACCCTATCTCACCCACCATTGATAACCAATCTGAGTAATCTCTAGTTAGGTCCCTTATGTTAAAAAAATCATCTAAGAGTGTTCATTCAAAATAGTTTTATTTAAAAATCTCTTAGTGAAATGTGTTAATGGGGTACTTTATGGTCAATGCCTAATAATATAGCCCCTCTTTAGGTGATTTTAGGACATTTTGGGTTTTCAAAAAAATTCAAGAATATTGGAACATGTCCCTAGTTCCTTTGGATTCTCACATCCCCACAAAATTAAAATTATGCAGGTTCGGGGGAGACCTCTGTCTCTCCCTAGCCTGACCCTCCACCGGCTTTGAACAAGATCCCCTCACATGTGCTTTCTGGGGATTCGACGTTTGTCTTAGGCAACCCCGATGCTCTTGCTAAATCCCCTCTTTGTGGGGACAAGGGGGGCCGCTTGGGGATTGGCGCTCTCATGACTGGTTGGAAAGATATCCTTTCGGGTTCCAGAAATACGACTTTCGAGGCTGTTGATCCTGAGATAGCCCTTACTGATGAAGGCACTGAGCTTTGCCTTCCTGATGAGCTGATGGAGGAGGTTGCTGGTTCGCTTGACCTCGCCTTGGTGGGCAGATTCCTGGCTTTTCGACCAACAATTGATATGGTTCGTAGATGGGTTAATGGTAAATGGTCGTTGAAGGGCAGTGTGTCTGTCTCAACAATGCTTGGTGGGCTCTTCTTATTTAATTTTAACGCTGAGGAGGACGTGGTGCTAGTCCTCTCGGGTATTTGGGCCTATGGAAAACATTTTCTTTCCTTGGCTAAATGGAGGCTAGGTTTCAACCCCTCGGCGGATCTTACCCGGTCGGCCCCTATTTGGGTCCGTTTGCCTGGCCTCCCGTTGGAATTCTGGGATGAAAGGATTTTCTGATGGATTGGGAACTCCTTTGGAAGTTTTGTGGCAGGGGATGCGGTCACTTTGGCGAAATCCAGGTTAGTGTTTGCCCGCTTCTGTGTTAATGTCTCCATTAATAAAGCTCTTCCCAACTTTATCATTCTTAAATCCAAATGGGGGAAGTGGACTCAAGCTATTGTTTACGAGAATGCCACCATGTTCTGTCAGAAGTGTGGCAAACAGGGTCATGTTATTTCTTATTGCAAGAAGGTTGTTATAAAGGAGGCTCCGCTGAAGGATAAAAATCTGTCCTTCCCGCCGAAGTTATAGGATAAACTGCTAGACCCAAGCACTAGTGGGGTTGGTGAGCCATTAAAGGCTGGTGAGTCTGATGACTACCCCTTTATGGATGACTTGAATGAACTTCTAAAATCCCCTGTCTCAGGTGAAAAGATAGAAACTAATTTGAAAACAAACTGCTCTAAAGGGCTAGAAAAGGGTGAAGTCTCTCCACTTTTGGATGCGGGTTTGGTGTCTGGTTCCTCTGTCTGTTTGGGAAAGAAAGCTTCTAGATCTTCCCATGTCTCTAATATGTGTCTGGTTACTGCCATGAAGAAGCTAGATGTCGAAGGTGTTGACAATCCTGGTTGTGAGACCACGGTGGATGTCTTGGCCACTTCTCAGTGTCCCGAGGGTGCTTTATTTTCTACCCCCTCTAAAGTTGGTTTGACTAACTCGCGTATTCCTACTCCCCAACCGGCTATTACAGAGGACTACTCTCTGGAGGTAACTAATTCTGTTATTCTCTCCCCAAGCTCTAAATTGACAGTCCTGGCAGAGAGAGGTTGCTTGGAGGACTGGCAGAACCCAAAAAGAAAAACAAGGAATAAGAAAGTGGATGTTGGAACAGAAAGTAGAGTTGGAAGACCTTCAGAAATACTATCTAGGCACAAAGCCACGGTCAGGGATATTGCCAGTGGCAGGCAATCTACCCTTGATTCAGCTCACAAAGGAAAGAAACGAAGTTCCTCTCATGGAACATGAGAGGACTAAACAGTCCTCTAAAACAATATGCCTTAAGGCAATATATTTTTTGATATGAAGTTAGATGTCCTGCTGCTCCAGGAAGTCAAAATGACTTACCGGTCATTTTCCTCTGTTGTTAATAAAATTTGGTCGGGATCTGCCTTCTTTTATAGCGAGGCGGATGGTGCTTCGGGAGGCGTGGCTACTTTGTGGAATCCTGCTAAATTTTTGGGTGTTTCCTTTGCCTTTTCTCATAATTACCTTGCTGTGACTCTTAAAACTGATAATCTAACCTTGCATTTGTTTAATATCTATGCACCAAATTCTAGAGGTGGAAGAAAGAGGATGTGGGAGGAAGTGTCATCCTTGATAATGAGTAACAACAGCGAGTGGTTTATGGTGGCTGGAGACTTTAATTCCCCCCTTTTTCCTTCGGAGAAACTTGGTGGCTTGACAGACTATAGTGACAATATGAATGATCTAGCATATTTTATTAACATTACTGGTTTGTTAGACTTGGAGTTAAAGGGAAATCCTTTTACGTGGTCGAACAACAGGAAGGGCACTCAACTTATCCAGGTTCGGCTAGATAGGGTCCTTGTCTCTTCTGGCTGGGATATTGGTTGCAATGCCTCTCTTACCTCCCTCCCCAGGACTGTCTCTGATCATAATCCTATCATCCTTCAGTGGTCGGACAAACCTTTTTTGGGACCACACCCTTTTAGATTTGAGATAATGTGGATGTCTCACCATTATTTTAGAAAACTCATTGAGAATTGGTGGAGCTACCCTGTTCAAGGCTCAGCTATGTATAGAATATCCCAAAAACTGGATCTTATTAGGAAAGAAGCCAAAGGTTGGTCCAAGGCGACTTTCGGTGACTTTTCAAAATTAAGAAGATGATCAAGGACAAGCTTGAGGGGTTCCAAAGGTTCATGGCCTCGGGTCATTCTTAGCAACCTGTTCATGTTGAAGAAGAAAACTGGAGGAAAAAGTGGAGGGATATCTTAAGTAAAGAAGAAATATATTGGAAGCAAAGATCAAGGATTCAATGGCTCAAGTAGGGTGACAGGAACTCTTCCTTTTTCCATAAGACAGCCAGCAAACATAAAAAGAGGAATACCATCAAGTGTTTGATGAATGATTCTAATCAGGAAGTCAAGGAGGCTGATAAAACCGAAGAGGTTGTTGAAAAGTACTTTAGACTGATCTACTCAGACACTGGCACCCCCCCTTTGAAGATCTTTAGACGAGGCTCATGGGTCACCTCCCGCTTGGTATTAGTGAGTCTGATAATCGTCAACTTTGTGCCCCTGTGACTGTGGATGAGGTTCGGACTACTGTGTTTGCTATGGGTTCCTATAAGGCCCCAGGACCGGATGGTTTCCCTCCAGCCTTCTTTCAAGAATATTGGGACATTGTCAGCTATGATATTACTATGGTTGTTAAAGATTTCTTTAGGACTGGTAAATTGTTAAAGAAATTAAACAATACTTTCATTGTGCTTGTTCCTAAAGTGCAAGATCCTATACACATGACTGACTTTAGACCTATAAGTCTTTGTAACACGGTCTACAAAATCTTTTCCAAAGTCCTTGTCAACCGTTTGAAGCCACTTTTAGACAAAATTATCAATAGATGTTAGAATGGGTTTGTGCGAGGAAGGAAAATCCTGGATGCTGCTATTATGACTCATGAAATAATTCATTCTATGGAGAAAAGAAAGAACCAAGGTATGGATTTTAAACTTGACATTTCCAAAGCCTATGATAGGGTCAAATGGAAGTTTTTGTATTATGTCCTTGCTAAGCTTGGCTTTAATGATAGAGTGATTGGTATCATTAGGGAGTGTGTGGAATCTGTTCAGTATTCAGTGCTTGTCAATGGGATCCCCTGGGGTTCCTTTAAAGCTGGTAAAGGACTTAGGTAGGGGGATCCCCTCTCTCCCTACCTATTCATCATGGTGGCTGAGGTTTTGGGAAGGAATTTTCTTTCCTTGCTCAACTCAGGGAAAATTCAGGGGATTAGACCTGCCTCCACCCTTCCTCCCTCTATTCTCCAACAGTTTGTTGATGACACGTTTCTTTTTGGAAAGTCCTCTATGATTGAAGCTAGAGAATGGAAATGCCTCCTACAGGATTATGCTTGTGCTTCTAGCCAATGTATAAATTATAATAAAAGCAGTGTCTATTTCTTCAACACGAAAGCTGATCTCCAAGCTAAGATCTTAGCCATCCTAAGTTGCCTGAGTGCTTCTCTTTCGGGTATCTACATAGGCTTGCCACTTACTATTAAGGAGGTGTCACACAACTTTTGGAATGGTATTCTAGAGAGAATGCAAAAGAAACTTGCTGGTTGGAAAGGCTAGCTTCTTAGTAATGCTAGTAAACTCCAACTTCTTAAAGCCTCCCTTCAAGGTATTCTGGTCTACTTTCTCTCTCTTTTTAATATTTCAGGTTCCATGGCTGAAAAGTTAGAAAGAATTCAAAGATCCTTTCTCTAGTCGGGAATGGAGGAAAAGAAAAGACTAGCCCTAGTTAATTGGGACACTGTCTATCACCCCAAATGTCAAGGGGGTTTGGGGATCAAGAAGATTACTAATTTGAACAAAGCCCTCATTGCCAAGATTGGCTAGAGCTTGATTCAAGAAAGGACAGAATGTTGTAATATAATGAAGGCTAAATACCTTAATCAAAGACATTTTTTTAGAGCTTTAGACCTGATTGACCTCCCTCCTGGGTCCAAGATTTAGAACAATATCCTTAAGAGTAGATCCCTCTTAAAGGAAGGGGTCAGATGGAAAATAGGTAACGGGAGATCAATTAGGTTCTGGGAGGACAGCTGGATTGGGAGCAGACCCCTTGCTGACAGTCACTTTAATATATTAAGGGATCACGCTGAAAACCTCTTTGGTACTTACATTTATGATTATACCTCACCCAGAGCCAGATGGAAAATTCTTAAATTATCTTTTTTATATTGGCCTAACCTTTTGCAAAAGGTTATGGAGCTTCAAGAGCTTTTGAAAATGGCTAGAATCCCTCTATTTCCCAAGAAGGACATAATTTTCTGGTCAAAGAATCACTCTGGGGAGTTCATTGTTAAGTTTGCTTATCTGCTGCTTCTCATGTTTGGTGGTGATGAGCAGTGTTGGAGAAAGGTTTGGCTTCATCAGCTTATCCCTAAAATAAACTTCTTCTGGTGGACCTCCATCCATGGAAATTTTTTAACTATTGACAACCTTGTCAAGATGGTTTTCCAATTCCCTAATTGGTGTACTCTTCATAGAAAGGAAGAAGAAACCATCCCCCATCTTTTTATTCATTGCCAGTTCACTTCCTTGGTTTGGCAGAATGTTTTGCAGAGACTGAACATCTCTTGGGTCTTTAATAGTGATATCCACCAATTCATCTTAAATTGGAAATGCCCCTCAAATCATCCCTCAATTAAACTGCTTTGGCAACTTATTCCACCCCACATCTGCTGGTGCTTGTGGAAAGAAAGAAATAATAGGATTTTCAGAGAAAAGGAAAACAATGTGGATGGTTTATTGATAATCCTTAATAAGTTGCTCCTGGATAATATCTCAACATGCAAATGGAAGAAGCCTATTAATCCCCCGACTGCTTGGGATAGAAACATTGCTACCGCCTGGAATTTACCCAATGAGATCCTGAGATTTGACAGCTCCAAATCAATTATCAGGAAGCATACTAGATGGAGAAACCCTAAACCACCCTGGGTTAAGCTTAACTTTGATGGGGTGGCTAGGGGAGGGATGTCAGCTGCTGGAGGTATAATCAGGGACCATTTTGGCAGTTTGGTTGCTGCCTATGCGGGGAATTTGAGCAATCATACTAGTAATCAAGCTGAGGGCATGGCTCTCCTCTGGGGTCTTAAGATTGCGCTGTCAATTGGTGCCAAGACTTTGGAAATCGAAGGGGACTCTATACTAATTGTGGAAGCCACTAAAGGAAAGATGAAAGTGGGATGGTCCCTTAAAGGTATTATGGAGGACATTTTCCCTCTTCTAAATGCTCTTCATGAATTTTCTATCTAGCACGTCTTCAGAGAAGGGAATGCGACTGCTGACAGCCTCGCAGCGGCTGGTCTTGATATTGAAGGGCTTAGGTGTTGGCAAAATGAGGTTTCTTTGCCTCCCTTGGCTCTGGTGTGTCTAAAGGAAGATCTCAAACATTTAAATGATGAGTCTTAGATGGTGCTTACTTATTTTTGTCGGGCTCCTTCTAACTTTGGTTGGTTTTTCTGGCGGGAGCTAGCTTTTGAATAATTGGCTGTTATGTGAGGTGATGGGCCTCATATGTGGGTTCACTAGCTTGTACGACCTCTTGTGGGCTGGTGATATGGAAAATCTTCCTATCCCCACTGGACAATGGCGTCATTATTTTTTGAACCCCCTAAACTTTTGTGATCAACTTTTTAAGCTTGCAGATTTCATGAGATTTTTTGTGACGGCTAAGTACAATGCTGATATCATGCCCTTACTTGATGTGGGCGATTCGCACGAGGGAGCTATTGCCTTTGCGTGGATTGCGAGAAATCACATTTATTGTCTCTATTTTTGACTGTTATGGCCACTTTGCGCTGGCTTGTTTCCTATCGATGCTTCTAGAATTGACTACCAACTCTTCTGCCCTGGTTCCCCTGTTTTGGTCATCGACGTATTTAGTGTGGGCTCTATGGGTGGGGAAAGAGTGCATGTGGAGCCGGACAGGTGTGACAAGTGGAAAGCGGATGCCACTATTTGGCACATTTGTAAAGAGGGCAGAATTGCACAGTCCATGGAGGCCATGACTGGTCACGATGAGGGATTTTCTCACAAGTTTGTCACCTCGTGGAAGGAGGGTAGGGTCACCATTGGTGGAATTTCCTTCAAAGTTTCTGAGGAGGTCATTGCTAGAGTTACTGGGCTCCTGAATAGTGGTCACACTTGGAAGAAAACTACGAAAGTTCCAGACCAGGTCAGTCTAAATCAGTTTTTTTGCGGTGATGAGAAACCTGTCAAGTTTCGGGGTGGCTTTGACCGTGAGGCACTGCCGGAGCCATGGGATAAAGTCTGTTTGGTGATAATGAAATATTTCACGTTGGAAGGAAGGTATGGGGTATGCTACTACTACCACTTTAATTTCCTCAACCACCTTAGGAACCATCTGTATATTTCTATTCCTTTCTTCCTATATCATGCCCTTGATAGCACTATGGCAGAATTTAATGAAGCCACTAATTCTGGAAAGAATTATACTATCCTTCACCAGGGCCTTATATCTAGGCTTTATCATTTCCATATGGCGCTTTGCCCTACTCGGCCTATCACTATGCAAGAAGTTTCGTCTCTCCCCGTTCTTGATGAAACCCCAGTTTCGTCCACCCCCCCTCTACTAGTATTTTGGACACGTCGGGCCCAAGCAAGAAAAAATGCCTCAAGAATCTTGCCTTGAAAGCCCATCCCCATGGCACTTCCCCTGGTTTGGGCTCGGAGGATATGGGTAGGGAAAGAAAGCGGCTTGCCCCTACCCCGCGCCCTAAGGTGAAAGCCTCAAAAAAAGCTAAAGTCTGCCATCAAATTGACTCTAATGTTGAGATCACTGAGGAAACTAACACCCGCCGTCATTCTCATAGACTGGTTTGTAAGCAGGACAAGATTGGAAGCCTTAAAGAAGCCTCTGATTCAGACAAGGATCTCGAGAGTGACAATGAAATCCACGAGGAAATGGTGGCGGGAGGAGAAGGTCGGTCAGTGTCGGTGAACAGTGAGCCCCATGTGTCAGAAAGTTTAAAGAAGGGCCCTTTCGGCGACAATGTGCTGGAAATTACCCCCCAGTCCTCTAATGCAGTTAAAGGAAAAGCTCCCTTGAAGGATGATCACAAGGAAAAAGACCAGGCTTGGGAATAGGTTGGCTTGCTAAAGGGGAGATTGGAGAGGCTGGAAAAGAAGGTCCAGGAGGTGACCCAATTTGCCCTAAGGGTCATGCAAAGGTCGGCAACCAATCTCTGTTTGCTACAGAAGGACAAGTCCGCTGAAGATGCTGAACTTGATGCTGATTTCAAGGAGCTGCTCGAGTTCCTCACGACGGATTGGGCAACTGCCTTACATGATTTGCCTGGCAGGAAGGATAAAAATTAGGCCGTTGGGCCTGTTTGTTCTTGTTTATTTTATGTCTTGTTGTTTGTTTTTTCTGCTAAACTTGATGGGCCCCTGGTGGTCTCTGGACTTATTTGGTTGGTTTCATACTTGCATGTTGAACCTTGTCATCTTATTATACTATTACTTTTTGTTTTTGATGATGTGTTGTGAGTGATGGCTTTCTCTCTGTTTTCACTGTGTTGTTAGTGTGCTTTTGATGGATGGCCTTTGATGCCTTGTTCTTATGGGTCAGCACCCTTGTTTTTCTACTTTATATTTCAAAACATAACTCATTGTTTCAAATTATTCATCTTTGAAAATCCTTGAAATGTCAAAGTTGTCTTTTTTTTGTGGGATTTCAGAGTTTTGAGAGGACTTGGAACCTTGGAATTAGGTTTGAAGTTTCCAAGTCCTACACTCTTGAATCTCCATCAAGTTCCAAGGTTCCAAGTCCTTCTACACTCCCAAAAACACATCAGGTTCCAAGGTTTCGTGTCTTGAACCCTTGAAACTTGATGATTTTTAAAATCAATAGAACCATGTGTAATTACTTCTACCTACTCTCCCACCATTTTTTCAAGTCATTAATGCTCAAAAAGTTGTGAATCTATTGAGGATGGCCCACCATCCCTCTACAGGTATGAATATACGTGTTTTGGTGGATTTTAGATACTAGATCAAAGGAAAAAATGGCATAAAGGGATGGGTGCCCATTGTGGCCCCTAAAATTCTCAAAATTTTGAGATTTCATACATGCTTGCAAGCCCCCCCTCTAAATGCAATTTGCAAGAAGGATTTACAAACCAAAAAATATTATATTAGAGGATGAAATTTTTATGAGTATTTGCAAAGCTTACAAGGGAAAAACATTGCAAAGAACCCTAAAGTTTCATTTTCCATTGGGTGATAGCTTTTGATATTGTAATAATCTAGGTTCATCCTAAAATTGTAATAAACTTATTATAACCTTTAAAGATTGAGTTTAAAGAGTGGAATCGACCTCAAGTGAGTGTCCGTAATATCATTGTGTTCATTATTGATGCATATGTGATTGGTTGGCTAGCTAGATGATTATGAAATACCTATAAAGCCTTTGCATGATGTCTTTTAAAGATAATAAAGGAAATGTCCATGTCTATTCTTGGATTGCTAAGTGGACTCATTTAATACTCTATAAATTTGTTATTTCTTTGAATGTGTGTATAGAACCTAGTTTACTTATGTATTTTGAGAAGTATAGTCTTCAATGGTATCTTTAATGCATCACAACATGGTCTCAATCATTGCATGTTTCTATATGAATCTACAATTCTAATGTCCAACTGGATATAGGCATTAGTTTGCTACTCTTCCACCTCTCATCACCTCAACACATTAGAACAAACCAAGCTTAATTATCATTTATAGTTTGTGCTTTTTTTTTATTTTATTCTTGCTTCCATATTTAAAGTTCATAGCAACAATAGGGGTTGTTATCCATGTCTTTAAAAACTTCATATTGCAAGCCTTTTTTGTTGTATTAAGGTGCTTGAACTTGAGGTTTTTGAACCAATGTATAAATGTGAAATGATAATTGAAATAGGGGTACATTGTGCATTGGGTATGGTTTGTATAAAATTAAATGTTAGTCTCTTATAGTGAATATCTACTCAACACCTTAGGGAAGCCCCCTTGATTTAGCAAACCCAATAGTAAAGGAGGTTTTACCCACTTCAGTAATTGGTCTGTAGCTGCCTAGCCTAATTATAGGATTTTTATTCTCTCCCCAAGTTTGACACCCTTGGCACTTGGGAAATAATTTGGAGCCTTAGGGATTTTGGACCCACTACTACAATCACCAAAAAATTAGTGTTGTTGCTAGGATTAAATAATTTTAGTGAATATTCGATAGACCCTAGTAATTTAGTAATTTCAAGTTCAATCGATAATCAATGCATCCAAGAAGGTTAAAGTCCTTGGTTAATATTTGGAGAAATTTACTAGTTAAAGAAGGTTTGTCTCTTCAGATTGGAGAGTGGTGACTCTATCCAAGATCCAACCTAGAACCTATTTGTTAAAAAACAATTCAAAAATAGAAATTGAAAGGAGACCTAGAGATCAATGAGGACAATTGAAAGTTTCAACTAATATGAGAAAACAACAAGCCAAATGAAGAGCAAGAAAAAATTATAGTAATTCATCTATGCTTGACCCTCTCAATTCTAAAATGGTTGGTAATTTAGGTAGAGGGGATGCAAAGACTAATATCAATATACATCTAATGACTTGATTGATAATATGATTAGAACTTCTAGGAGAATTCTTAGATGCAATTTTGGCATGGCTAGGAATGAGATAAATATGAGAATAAGAAATGTAAATTTATCTTATGAAATGTATATTGAGTGTGTAGACATGAATTCTCTATTCCCTCTTCGTGTAATAATTTCAAGTGGAAGCATGCATCACATTTCTCCTACTTCTTCTCGTGGAGAAAAATAAGAAATATATCCTCCTTTTCATGATGGCAATATTGCCACTTACTTAGAGAATGAACACATGGAAAGAGAATTGGATCAACATGTAGATTTTATTGACCAACTTAGGAAAAGACAACATGAAATTCAAGCCTATGTTGAGTTGCAACTATATACACCTAAAATCGGTCATGGCATTTAATTAATTAAATACTAGTTATTTAATTAATATTTAAACTTTGTATAAATAAATTCACAATTTATTTATATTGTTCATATTTTCTAAATTCTCCAAATCTAAAATCATATTCTTCTAAATTAATTAAATAAAAAAAATTCCATAAGCTTGTTTTATTTAATTAATCTTCACTAATCTTGATTAGGAATTCAAGCACATGTGTACAACTTTTTGTGCCACCTCAACAAAGTCACATGAAATTAAATAATTCTAATTTTTAAATTAGAATTATCTTCAACCAATTTTTAAGCACATGGCTTATTCCTCACACACTTCAACCAATTTTTAAACACATGGTCTTTTCTTCCCACACTTTAGTCTTCCATCCATTTGGCATGTTTCCTATTGGTCAAGAGATTCCTCCATCCATTTGGCATGTTGTCTTTGGTCAAAGGGACAACATATTGATTCTCTCCATCTCCACCATTCATTCTTCTTGTTCGAATCTGGACCATCAATCGTGGCCACCTCACAAGATGCTTGGAAAAGGCTATAAATATAACCCTTTGGCAATGTATTTTACATCCAGTTTTGAATAGAGTTATCATGTAGAAATATCATTTGAGCTTGGGAGCACTTTGGAGTCTTATAGTTACATTTCATATCATGTTTTGCTTCATAGTTAAATCTTAGAATAATACTTTGCTTCATAGTTGCATTTTATGTCATCCTTTGCATCATAGTTATTTTATATTGGCATATTCATAGTTAGCATTTGAGCATATGGAGTATCATCTTAGTGCAATACCATAATATCTACCTCAAATCATCTAACACCATCATAAATTCATCATAGTATCCATTATCCTTTCAATCGCATAGTTTCATGTAGGAACTTAATTGGATTGCATGTTGAATATTATCTCATTTCCTAAGTTGTCATTCTAACAACCATTGTGCACATAGAAATTTGAGGGCCAAATGGTTTAATAAATCCTTGGGAATAGAGGACAATGAGACGTTCTTAAAAGATTTGTTTAGTTGCAAAATAAAGTAATTTACTTGTTGCAAATCTTTGATATAATTCATTTCATTAAGGTTTGTATTGATTTATTAACTTTCCACATTTCACACACACACAAAATGGTGCCCACCGTGGGGCATGCCCCATTTTTTTAACATTCTAGAAAATTTATGTTTGCAGGTTCAGGCGTTAGACTTTTGGCGCAAATGAGACTTTCTCTGGTGCACTTTGCAGCTCATTTAGCGCATATTGCACCTGTTTCAGCGCATATTGCATGTGAAATGGCACATATTGCAAATTTTCAAAAAAAGTTCACCAGGGTTCAGAACTTTTCTTTTGAGTTTTAGAGCATCTTGCATGTATTTTGGTGCATCTTGCATGTATTTTGGCGCATCTTGCATGTCTTGTAGCACATATTGCAAGTGTTTTAGTGCATATTGCATGTATTTTGGCACATATTTCATGTCTTCTAGCGCATATTGTCTCTGTTTATGCGCATTTTGCAGTTTCATTATTTTTTACTAAATCCAAGAGCTAATTTTCTGTGTTTTTGTTTTGCAGGTTTCCCAGATTCATTGTCAAAGACTCAAACATAAACTACTAACATATTGCAGGGGTTGGAAGTGATTTAATTGTTTCTTTTTGGTTAAGTTAGGAACATAGCTTAATTAAAAGGTTAATGAACACCATGTATTTCATGCTTGATGGATGGTAGGCATATGCCCTCCCCTTAACTAGATGAAGATGAAACATCAACCAAAAAGCCAAATCCATTCCCTTTTTTGTTTGCAAGTGTGAGTTGAGTATATCATGTGTGTTTTATCTTTGTTCACACAAAAACAAAGATTGATCGAACTACAGATGTACTTGCTCTCTTTTGTGTATCCATAGAGGGCTTGCCTTGTGGGAAAAAGTAATCACCCAAGGGAACAACTCAACTGGTAACATGCTAAAGCCAAGCGACTTCCAATAGGGATATAAATGTGGGTACTTGGGAAAAGTTCAAGTATCACGAGGATTGTTTCGACAAGAAGGGAAGCAATGGTCTCTTTCCACATGGATGATCCCCCATGAATGGGATGCCTATATTAAAACCCTTTGTTGTAGCAAGGCCAAAATCCTTAATCTATTTGTTGGTGCAAGAACGGTCATTCTGAAGTCGTCCCACATTCTTGTGACTTTTAGTAGAGATGAGAAATATGCCATGGGAGATTCATGGGTATTGATGCTTGGTTGCCCCATAGAAGTGAGTGTCGTGGAGGGGAGCCAGTGGGGTCAAACATCTAATCATCCGCTATAAGTAAGTGCAACTGGAGTAAAATCCAAGTGGGAACTCAACAAATATAGTCCTACATAGCCTAAGTTATACATGTTTGATGTGTCTTTACCAATGTGTTTAGGAATCCATTTCAAACAAAAACATCACATGTTGAAAGTGAAAAACTTGATTCAGAAAAACATTCATTGAAACAACCAAGTCTCTAACTAGAAAATCTGAAGAATCAAACAAACTTCCAAGAAACGGTGTTATTCTCCTAGTTTGGCGCATCTTGTAAACTTTCTAGCGCATATTGGTTGCCTTTTGGTGCATCTTGTACCTATATTCATGCATATTGTCCAATTTATTAGAGTCAAAACCTACTTATAGAGCCTTGTAAAACTTTCTAGGGCATCTTGCAAGTCCTGTGGTGCATTTTGCACCTGTTCTGGCACATTTTACAGATCAAAAAACCAATGACTTGAGTTCATCTCCTGTTTGATAGTTAGTCTCATCCCAGGAATCCTCAGTAGTGTTCAACCATTCCTCGGGTACAACAGAGTCTAAACATGTGCTTTATCAAATGATTTCATGAAAGATTAAAATCTAGAAACGAAAGTCCAAAGTTCTTAGTCCAAGAGAACATAAAAAATGTCTCTCAACACTCTACAAGTTTAGAGAGAGATTGGTCTTCAATTTCTACAAAAGAGATTCAAAGAACAATCCCAACTTGTATTCATTTTACTATTTTCAAAATCCAAGACTTTTCCAAATATTTGAGCATCTCGTATAGGAAGAAAATTTGTCTCCAATTTCACAGTTGAACCAAAATTTTAGAATTTTCTCAAGTCCAAAATAATTCCTTAGATACCTTAGAATCTAAACTTGTTGAAATTGACCTCTACAAGTGGAATTTTCAAACCTAAACGAAGATCTAACATCTCAAAGTACCTAAATCATCAAACTTATCATATATTTGATTGTTAAGCCTAGTTTCATCATCAAGATTTGTCATCCCTCCATCAAAAAACAAAGCTATATAATCAAATCAAACTTAGTCTCATCAATAGAATTTGTCATTCTATTTGACTTATTTTTTATCCTTGGCACTCCTCCAAACAAAGATCAAAAGTTTTTTGAAAACTATAACACTTGTATTCCCATTTTAACAAGACCCCAAAAAGCATAAACTCAAAGAACAAGAAATTGAAACTCAAACCACCATGGCTGAAATAGACGAGGATCAATTGAATGCTTTAGCTCATCAAATGAAGAACCTTCAACAAGCAATCTGGGATATGCAAAGGGAAACAACCATAGAGAGATATTTTTTTCCAGACATTTGTTCTTATTCCTCTGACAGAAATTTGGACATGACACCTTCTCCACCCCCAACTACATCATCCAAGTTCAATATCTTTGAATTTTTGAAAAAATTAAATCAAAATCCCAAATCTCAGTCCTCAAACACAAACGATATTGAACAATCTTACCATGTCATGCATCTATCTTCATCTCCCATAAGTCAAAATAAATCTCAAGATTCTTTCACCCAAGTTAACAATTCCATCCAACCACCTTCTTCTATCATATCTTCTATATCCAATGATTCATGTAAATCTCTTAGCCCAAACCATGCTATCATAGACTCCCTCACACATCAAGATCAAAGCATTCGTTCCACTTCATCTGATGATACCAAAATTCCACAAGTTCTTCTAATCTTTGACCAAGACCCCATCTCTCAAAAATTCTATGATCCCCTCCTTTAACTTTTCATCCACAATGATTCATTTCCATCTCAAGAGAAAAGTATTCTTCCAAGTCCTCCTTCCACCACATCTAATGAATCCATACCATCTCATGATTCCATTGCATCCCAGGAGCATGATAATTATTCCAACCTATCTAATGATGACCTACCTTCTCATGGTCAAGATATGCTTTCTACATAATCTCATGATTCCCTTCCTCATCAAGATCAAGATAGGCTTCCATCTAAGGATATCCCTCCATTCCATGAGGATGTTCATCCTGCTCAAGATCAAGATATGCCTTTCACGCCACTACATGATGATTCCACACCCAATAAAGAGCAAGTTTCTTCATCTTCTACACCCTGTGGTCCTCTTCCAAGTCAAGATCAAAGTACCCCATCATCCCCATGTCAATATCCTATCACACCTAGTCAAGCTATCCATGAGCCACACACCTACAAATTGGGATCCTCCACCTTTATCCGATCCGGTTTACTTCCAACACCTATCCTTTCATCCATATCATATCCTTCCCAAAATGGACTCGCATCTTGTTTCACAAAAAATACATATCCCATTGGTAAATGAATGTATCAAAGTTTGAACTACAAAGGCAAAGGATTAGGCCTTCATGAACAAGGTATCCTGGAACCCCTTTCTGTCCAACAAAATCCATATTATCACGGCCTTGGTTATACACCTAAGTGTCCTAGTTCATCAATCCTACCATCTATCTTAGGTCCTCATCCTAGCCCATCAAACCTTCCATCTATCTTAGGTCCTCATCCTAGTCCATCAAACCATCCCTCTATCCTAGGTCCATATCCTATTCCTCAAGAACAACAAAGGCATACATCCTTGATGCCCTTTAAAAATTCTACCTACACTTACTCATCCATAATACCTCCATACCATTCATCTCAATCCACCCCTCCCATTGCTCTTGGAAGCAATTTGGGTGCCAAATGTCAAAAGCTTCCATATCAAAATCCACATGTGTCAAAGGATCAACATGTCTCCTCAAAGAGGCATGCAAAAATAAAAGAAAATTTGATCCAAAATCAAAAAGGCCACAAAGGCCCATCAAAGAAAAAAGGAAATTTTCAAAGACCACAAAGGTCCATAAATCAAAAGAAAATTTCAAAAGGCCACGAAGGCCCATCAAAGCGAAAAGAAAATTTGTCAAGGCCACAAAGGCCCATAAATCAAAAAGAAAAATCTCAAAGGCCACAAAGGCCCACAAAGTAAAAATCAAAGTCAAAATTCATGTGGATTCCAAAAAGTCTCATAGAAGCAATAAAATCTAAATTGGCATCCAAATTTGCTAATCCAAAAGCTTCCTCCAATTTGTCATCTAAAAACCTATCACCTTCCAAATCCATTTTTCCTCCATCACTCCACCATCCTTCAAGTTATGTGTCAATGTTGACCTTGCAATCCTTCCCATCTATCCATCAACAAGTCTTCCCACCTCCTATCCATTACACAGCATTCATCCCCCATTCTCCTTTAATTCAAACCTTTGGATAAATCCTTAGTTCTTCCATCGTACCTTTAATAGGCCAACATTTATGAGTTTAATCCCCATTTCCATGGTTTATTAAAGGAATGTTTGGTCATGAAACTTGATTCTTAAGTCCTTCCTTCATCTCCCTATCATCCATATCATATTTTCCATACTCATCTTGCACTCTACACTTGGGGGGCAAGTTTTGTTCATCTTATCATTCCTTACATTTCCACCTTTGATCTTGACAAGGTTAAGGATCTCCTTGAACATCATATATCTTATCCTATTCGCTTTGTCGATATATTTCATACCATATCTTTCATCTTATCCATATTCCATCATTCTTTCTAGATACATCCTTTCTTCCCTTCCTTGGTCTTGATGAGGAATAGGGTAAAAATACTTGGGCCTTGTGTCTGTATCTTATCTAGTTGATCTTGATCATCCCATTCATATCCTTGCATTCTTCCATTCTATATCTCCCAGCTTATAAAAATCCATGTCATCATGTCCCTTTGCAACCTTGAATCTTATCATGCAAATCATATTTGAGCCTAGCTATAAAACATTATCCAATCCTCATATCTTTTGTCAATCAATCATCAACAATCATTAATCTTATCATACTTAGAGGAAATCAGTGATCCTAAGTACTTATCATCATCATGCCTTATGGAATAAATCATTCTTGGCATCCTAATCAATCAACCATTATCATCTTTTGATAAGAGATATGTTGCTTGTGTGACATGTTTTGCAGTGAATCTTTCATTTTGATCTATCATTTATCCATGGTTGCATTATCTCTATTGCGGGGAATCTTGTTCTTTCAATTGGTCATATCACATCATTCCATCTCAAAAATCCAAAAAAAGTAAAAAAGATAAAAAATACAAAAAAAATTGAAAAAGAAAAAAAAGAAGTGAAAAATCAAAAAGATAAAAAAAAAATCATAAAATCTAAAAAAGTGCAATAAAAACAAGTAGTGAAAACCTGGAAACAAGCACTATTTGTGATAGGCTAGCTTTCCCATCTATTTGAGCATGCCAATCACTTGCTTTCGCCATTTGCTTTTGTCATCAATCTACCTATCCTTTGAAAGCTTCATGTACATATCCTAGCATCGCAGTCGTGTCTCACTCTAGACTGGGGGAAAAATCCTAAACCTACTGGAGGTAAATAAACTTTGAGCTTAAACCGACAGACAAACAACAGTAAGACAAAACATGACAAACATGATCATAGTGCAACTCAACATGGAACATCAATCACCTTTGGAAACACATCAAACATCAAAATCAAAAGCCAAATCAATCAAACCAAAAAAAAAATTCAAATGGATGATGCTCTTTATGAATCATGGGTTTATCATGTTAAACACAAATTTTCAATTGTTGTACTTTGATTTTTGTTATCATATCTCTAGGGCCCCTCGATGATGTATCAAACTAGAGGAGCTAGTAAATAGTATGATTTTTCTTTGTCTATTGTCTGTGAAATGATCATTATTACTATGCAAATTGTTGTGAGACATGTGCTACAAAGTATCATTGATGATATTCTGAATTTGCATAGGAAAAGGATTAACTCTTGTCTATTTACGCAAGCAATACTCAAGTCATCTCGGTTTAATTATACTTAGATGCTTGTGTTAACTTGCACTATCAAACATCATGGAAGTAGTACTCATGTCATCATGGTCTAAATCCACCATTGATACTTGTACTCACTTCCAACATTTTAAAGGCTCAATGATGATAAAAAGCATGACAAATTGAATGTTATGAATGACAACTTTTGAATATGAGATTTGCATGGTTAGAGTAGATTGCATCCAGTTTGCATCTATATCTATAGGGTTTCCAAAGTTTCAACAATTTCACAATGATGTTATCTCTGACACTAACAGATTGAGTACACTTGACATTACCAAAAACACCTCATTCTCATATAGAAAACACATTAGTTTCCTCATCATTTGCATCCATATAATATCATATCATCATCATATAGAACATCACAAAGCATAAATAATATAAATTAAATGCATCCATCATAATCATCATATAAACATCATAGACACATAGACCATAAGCATCATCACATATCATATAACCTCAAAATCATAATGTCAAAGTGTACAAGGATATCCAAGGGTATAAAGAGATACATCAATATCAAAAATGGCAGTGTATCATAATAATTGAAATCAAGAGGTACAACATCAAGTCTTAGTACATTAATCAATCCTATATTGGGGCATATCAATCAAAGATGATAAACCACATCGACTAATAATATTTAAATCAGCCTGCACTAGATGTGAATCATGTCCCACGTCTTTAGGAAGCGTTCCCTAGACTAAAGAATTCTAAAATCCTCCTTTGATCATAACATATCACAAATCAACAATCTTATTAATCAATCAACCCATCAATCAGTCAAAATCAATCAGCCTATCAATCTAATCAACTTTGGTGAGACTTTGATCAAATCTCGTGAGCATCAATTTATCAATTCAACCTCACCTATCATGAGGTTCATCAATCAATGCACCTCGCCTATCATGAGGTTCATCAATAAATTCAACCTCACCTATCATGAGGTTCATCATTCAATGCACCTCGCTTATCATGAGGTTCATCAATCAATTCAACCTCGCCTATCATGAGGTTCATCAATCAATTCAACCTCGCCTATCATGAGGTTCGTCAATCAATTCAATCTCGACTTTCATGAGATTCATCAATCAATGCACCTCATCTATCATGAGGTTCATCAATCAATTCAACCTCGCCTATCATGAGGTTCATCAATCAATCCAACCTCGCCTATCATGAGGTTCATCAATCAATCCAACCTCGCCTATCATGAGGCTCATCAATTGATCCAACCTCACCTATCATGAGGTTCACCAATCAATGCACCTCGCCTATCATGAGGTCCATCAATCAATCAAACTATCATTTATCCTCACCTATCATGAGGTCCATCAATCAATCAAACTATCATTTATCCTCACCTATCATGAGGTCAATCATCAATCTATCATTGATCCTCACCTATCATGAGGTCAATTATCAATCTATCATTGATCCTCACTTATCATGAGGACAATCATCAACATCCTATCATTGACCATCACCTATCATGAGGTCAATCATCATCATCCTATCATTGATCCTCACTTATCATGAGTTCAATCATCAACAATCACATCAACATCATCAAATCAATCGGCTGAATGCGATCATCAAACATCAAACACAAGGAGGCAACATAAGGCATCAATTAATCAATCTGGTAGGCTCAATCTTCTTTTTCGGGAGATAAATCATTTTTGCATCATAAAAATTTGCAAATCATCATCAAATCGTCAAAATTTCAAAAAATCCTAAAAATTTCCAAATTCACTGATTTATCTCCCAAGGGGGCATATATCCGTCAATATCTAAAAATCGACGTCTGGGGCATCGATTTTTTTTCTTCTTGGCATCGGTATCAAATTTTTCTTTGAAGCAACATGTAAACACATTACTTCAAAGAGGGGCAAAATGTATACACCTAAAATCGGTCATGACATTTAATTAATTAAATACTAGTTATTTAATTAATATTTCGACTATGTATAAATAATTTCTCAATTTATTTGTATTGTTCATATTTTCTAAATTCTCCAAATATAAAATCATATTCTTCTAAATTAATTAAATAAACAAATTTCCATAAGCTTGTTTTATTTAATTAATCTTCACTAATCTCGATTAGGAATTCAAGCAAGCACATGTCTACATCTTTTTGTGCCACCTCACCAAGGTCACATGAAATTAAATAATTCTAATTTTTAAATTAAATTATCTTCAACCAATTTTTAAGCACATGGCTTATTCCTCGCACAATTTAACCAATTTTCAAACACATGGTCTTTTCTTTCCACACTTTAATCTTCCATTCATTTGGCATGTTGTTTTTGGTCAAGGGGACAACATCTTGATTCTCTCCATCTCTACTGTTCATTCTTCTTGTTCGAATATGGACCATCGATCGTTGCCACCTCACAAGATGTTTGGAAAAGGCTATAAATACAACCCTTTGGCATTGTATTTTGCATCCACTTTTGAATAGAGTTATTATGCAAGAATATCGTTTGAGCATTGGAGCATTTTGGAGTCTTATAGTTACATTTCATATCATGTTTTGCATCATAGTTAAATCTTAGAATAATACCTTGCTTCATAGTTGCATTTATATCCCACTTTGCATCATAGTTGCATTTTAGATTAACATATTCATAGTTAGCATTTGAGCACATGGAGTATCATCCTAGTTTCATATCATAGCATTTACATTGTATAATCTAACACTATCATCCATTCATCATAGTATCCATTATCCTTTCCATCGTATAGTTTCATGTAGGAACTTAATTGGTTTACATGTTGAATATTATCTCATTTTCCAAGTCTTAATTTTAACAACCATTGTGTACATAGAAATCTGAGGGCCAAATGGTTTAATAAATCCTTAGGAATAAAGGACAATGAAATAGAGTAGTTCTCTAATATTACACAACAACATTAAAATTGGCCAACCACAGTCAATCACAACACTGTTACAATGTTCTTTCAACATACAATCCGCTCAACCAACGGCCAAACATTTTTTTCCTTTCTCAACACACAATACCAATCGGTCTGTAATTTTTTATTTGCTATATTCACTTCGACCCTTTGATTTCTAGGAATCTACTGTCCAAACTGATTTGGTTCACTCAACCGCCAAGAAGCTCAACCGTTGACACTATCCCACATTGGCACAAAATATTAATAGTCATTATTTTATAAACAAAAGCTCGAAGACTTTAGGTATCCATGAGTTAGCCCTTTTGATTACCAACTCACTCGTACATTCACAGTCAAACCAACCATCAACATGGCCCCACCAAAGTGAACGCCCATCGACACATTGCTCAAAATGTTAACTTCATAACCACTGCATACAAGTTAGGAATTTACTGATCCCCGCGACAAACCGATACCATTGTTGCCTAGTCAGAGAAAAATCAAACTTCATAACTCCCACATAAAAGTTATGAATTTACCGATCCCCACGACAAGTCGATACCACTGTCGCCCAGTCGGAGAAAACTCAAACTTCACAACTCTTGCATACAAGTTATGAATTTACCGATCCCCGCAACACGCTGATACCACTGTCACCCAGTCAAAGAAAACTCAAACTTCATAACTCCCACTACTGGTTAGAAAGTTCCCAAATGCCACGACAATGAAGGAGATTGGTCAGTCAGGAAGTTACGAAACTTCCAAACTCCACGACAAGGTTCTTAAGTTAGAGAAATCACCGATGTCGTGACCAACACATTGTCGCCAAGTTAGAAACTTTTAGAACCTCGCGACTTAGGTTAAAAACTTAGGAACTCCAGCGATCAACTGAAAATGAAGACTTAAACAAAAGAAAAAAATGTTAAGTCTTGAACAGAGATACAAGCCAGCAAGTTGAGGCACAATTTCCAACAATATCCCACTTGATGAAGACTTTCTGGCTTCCTCCAAACTCAGTTTAATGAAGGTCATGGGATCCAAGGTCCATCGAACTAACACACCACCTGTACTTGTCCATGCTCACGGGATTTGTCAATGCATCTGCAACATTTTCTAGAGTATCCACCTTCTCTAAACAAACTTTTCCATCCTCCACCAGATCTCATACAAAATGATACTACACATTAATATGTTTCATCCTGGCATGGAAAGTTGGATTTTTCACCAAAAAAATAGCACTTTGACTGTCACAACAAATTAAAATTTGCCTTGTACTAAACACAACATCAAAACACAAACGTTTAAGCCATACAACTTCTTTGTAGGCATGTGTTTCTATCATGTATTCAGCTTCAGTAGTGGATAGAGCGACTACAACCTGTTGCTTACTCATCCAACTAATTGCACCACCATTCAACATGAAAATATATCCACTGGTGGATCTATGGCTGTCAAAGTCCCCTGCCCAATCAGAATCCACATAACTTCTAATGCAAAGAGAATGTTGTGATCCAATCGAGTTACCATGATAACACAAAGCATACTATGATGTACCTTTTAAATATCTAAAAACTCTTTTCACAACATCCCAATGTGGCCTTCCTAGATTCGCCATAAATTGGCTAAGAACTCCCACTGCTTGGGAAATGTCTGGCCTTGTGCAGACCATTGCATACATTAAGCTTCCAACTGCACTTGCATAAGGCACTCTGGTCATGTCCTCCATCTTAGTAGGAGATTTTGGACAATCTTCAATAGATAGTTTCATTCCTTGCAAAATTGGAACAACTAGTTGCTTGCAATCAATCATACCAAATATCTCCAGAATAGTGTTAATATACTTACTCTGGCTGAGCCAAAGTTTTCTGCTCTTTCTGTCCTTGGTTATTTCCATCCCTAGAATATACCTGGCTGCACCAAGATCTTTCATTTCGAACTTTACAGACAATTAAGATTTTAGATCAGAAATCATAAGCTTACTATTCCCAATGAAAAACATGTCATCCACATACAGGGCAATAACTAAGACATGATCATTTTTATATTTGAAATACACACAATGATCATATTTTGGTCTTACAAATCCCAAAGACAAAACAAATGTGTCAAACTTCTGGTACCACATTCTAGGAGATTGTTTTAATCCATACAAATATTTTTTCAACTTGCATACTGGATGTTCTTTACCTTTTTCCACATAGTGCTCAGGCTAGGACATATAAATTTCTTCTTCAAGATCACCATGAAGAAATGTTGTCTTCACATCCATCTGTTCAATCTCTAAGTCATACGCTGCTGCAAGTGATAGAAGAAATCTGATAGATGTCAGCCTAGCTACAAGAGAAAAGATTTCTCCATAAACAATTCCCTCTACCTAGGAATAACCTTTCGCAACCAACCTCGCCTTATACTTTTCAACATTGCCATCCAAACCTATTTTCTTTTTAAATACCCATTTACAACCAATAGCTTTTCTACCTTTAGGCAAGGGCACCAAACTCCAAGTGTCATTCTTTTCTAATGATTCCATTTCTTCATTCATGGCTTCCAACCAAGAGTTTGCATCAGGCATATTAATTGTCTCTTTAACAGTCCTAGGCTCATCAATGCTAGTAATCAAAGCATAGGCACAAGTAGAATCTAACATAGAAAACCCATACCTATTAGGTTGCTTTCTTTCACATGTTGACCTCCTCAAGGGCTGAAGCTGAGGTTGTTGTTCTTCAAAACTCTTAGAATTGCTTGAGCTTTCCTCAGATTCAGGTATGTTTTGAATTTTTAATTCCTCTTTATCTAGTGTCAGAGGAATTTCAACTACATCCTTTTTATTTTTTGATTTTATCTTTGACTGCAGATCCAAAGTAGAAGGCTTCAACTCTCAAAAAATAACATTTATGTTGTACAAAACCTTCTTAGTCACAGGGTTCCAAAGCTTGTATCCTTTTATGCCAGCACTATAGCCAATAAATATACATTTAACAACTTTGTTCTCCAACTTGGATATTTTTTCATTCGACACATATGCATATGCCTCACAACCAAAAACTCTAATGTGTCTAAGAGAGGGATTCTTACCAGACCATGCTTCCAAAGTTGTCTTCTCAACAAGAGCAGAATTAGGAGAGCAATTTAATAAATAACATGTTGCAACTGCCTCAACCCAAAAATTCTCCTCCAAGCCAACATTGCTCAACATACTTTGTGCTCTTTCCATCACTATCCCGTTGAACCTTTCAACAACTCCATTTTGCTGCGGAGTATAGGGTGTAGTCTTATGTCTTTTAATTCCATGATCTTTACAGTACCTTTCGAACTCATCAGAACAAAACTCACAGTACCTTAAATATTTTATTTTCCTTCCATTATGATTTTCCACAAGGTTTTTAAATTCCTTAAAATGACGGAACACTTATGATTTACTCTTTAAAAAATACACAAATTCCCTTCTCAAATAATCATCAATAAAAGAAACATAATATTTAGAATTCGTTAACGAAGGAACATTTACTAGACCAAACACATCAGAATGAATGTAATCAAGTATACCAAAATATTTATGAGGATTGGAATAAAATGAAACACGGTGTTTTTTACCATATATACAATGTTCACAAAATTCAAATTCAAGGTTACAGTCATCAAGCCCTTCAACCAGGTTTTTATTTTTCAAGGTTTTTAAACCTTTTTCTCTAATGTGGCCCAGTATGTGATGCCACAACATTGTTTTCTTAGCTGGAAACTTCATCTCCAAAGAATTAGCTCCTGCTGGAACAATCACCTCTTTCCCTATAGATTTACATGGTTTTTTAGAAGCATTGTTGCATTGAACTGCATTGGCGTCCAACTTATATAGAGTACCAATTCGAGCACCCTTTGCCAACAACATAGAGCCTCTTTTCATCTTACAAACACCATTAGAGAAAGAGACCTATACACTAGCATCATTCAACCTACTAACAAAAAGTAAATTTCGAGCAAGACCTAGTATATGTATAACATCATTGATTCTCTTCACCCTTCCATTAGGGAACTGAATTTTGACTCTTCCACGACCAACTATATCCAAGGATGAATCTCTTGCCAAGTACACCTTTCCACCATCGTATTTTTCATACTTTGTGAACTAGTCTCTATGAGATGTCATGTGGAAAGATGCTCCAGAATCAATCAACCAGACATCATCTGATGCTTGAGTTGCCAAGGCTACAATGAAGGCATTTGCTTCACTCTGAGAAGAATCATTGTCAAAAGAGTTCTTCTTCTTCTTTTTCTCCTCTTTGCAATCCTTTCGGACATGACCAGGCTGTCCATAGTTCCAACACTTCACCTTGGAATTTTTTCCATGAGACTTTGATCTCCCTTCTGATTTCAATTTGGATTTCTTGTCCTTATTCTTTCCTTTTTCTTTCGATCGACCTCAAACAACAAGAGCATCCTTCACCATCTCAGAAGATTTTCTTCTCATTTCTTCTGATAACAAAGAAGCAACAACATCTTCCATCTTAAAAGTGGATGTTGTACTCCCAATGGCCATCACCAAGTGATCCCAAGAATCAAGCAAAGAACATAACAACAACATACAATGATCTTCTTCTTCAATCTTCACACCCACAAATGTTAACTTAGCAATTATCATGTTAAAAGTATTCAAGTGATCATCAACAAATTCTCCTTCCTGCATTTTCAAAGAATACAACTTCTTCCTCAAGAACAACTTGTTTACCAAGGACTTGCCCATATAAATATCTCCAAGTCTTTTCCACAAGGAGGCTGCAGTCTTCTCTTCATGCACATTAAGAAGAACAAAGTCTTCCAAACAGAGCCTTATTAGCCCATTTGATTTTTGATCTGCAAGATCCCAATCTTCTTGCTTCATGCTAGAAGGTTTCATTCCAGACACAACAATCCAAAGATCACAGTCAACCAACAAATCTTCCATTTTGAGTTTCCACAACTCAAAATTGCTGCCATTGAATTTATCAATTTCAATCTTTCTAGATGTACTTGCTAGTGCCATCTCAATCTATAATTTGACAATTACCAGACTTCTACAAGACTCCCATTGAACATAATTGACACAAAAAACCCAACCAACCCACAAGGATAACACAATTGGCCAGGCTCTGATACCACTTGTAAGGAAAGACTCTAGTGCAGACATCACTTTCCTAATGTCAATTCATAGGGGAATAATGTAGGATTACTTTTAATTTCAAATTATAGAGCATTAAGATTCACACAAAAGAATATACAATAATATCAACATAGAATAGACACCAGATTTACATGGGAAAACCATTTCGGGAGAAAAACCCACCACCAAATAAAAGTCACTTTATTGACAATAAAAACAAATTACAATAAAGTTACAGATCCCTCCTTCACATGTATTCGTTCTCTGATATTACACAATAGCATCACAATCAGCCAAGCACAGTCAATCGGAACACTGTTACAATGTTCTTTCAAAATACAGTTTGCTCAACCGATGCCCAAACTTTTTTCCTTTCTCAACACACAATACCAATCATTCTACAATTTTTTATTTGCTATATTCACTTCGACCCTTCGATTTCTAGGAATCTACTGTCGAAACCGATTCAGTTCGCTCAACTGCCAAGAAGCTCAACCATTGACATTATCCCACATTGGCGCAGAATATTAACAACCATTAGTTTATAAACAAAATCCCGAAGACTTTAGGTATCCATGAGTTATCCCTTTTGATTACCGACTCACTCGTACACCTGCGGTCAAACCAACTATCAACATGGCTCCACCAAAGTGAACACCCATCAACACGTCGCTCAAAATGTTAACTTCATAACCACCGCATACAAGTTAGGAATTTACCGATCCCCATGACAAGTCGATACCACTATCGCCTAGTTGGAGAAAACTCAAGCTTCATAACTCCTGCATACAAGTTATGAATTTATCGATCCCCATGACAAGCCAATACCATTGTCGCCTAGTCGGAGCAAAATCAAACTTCATAACTCCCGCATACAAGTTATGAATTTACCGATCCCCGCGACAAGTCGATACCATTGTCACCCATTCAGAGAAAACTCAAACTTCATAACTCCCACTATTGGTTAGAAAGTTCCCAAATGCCACAACAACAAAGGAGATTGGTTAGTTGGGAAGTTACAAAACTTCCAAACTCCGCGACAAGGTTCTTAAGTTAGAGAAATCACCGATGCCGTGACCAACACACTGTCGCTAAGTTAGAAACTTTTAGAACCTCATGAATTAGGTTACAAACTTAGGAACTCCAATGATCGGCCGACAATGAAGACTTAAAAAAAAGAAAAAAATGCTAAGTCTTGAACATAAATACAAGCCAACAAGTTGAGGCACAATTTCCAACAATGAATATTTAAGAAGATTCATTTTGTTATGACATATGTTACTTGTCTTATGACCTAGCCAAGTGTGTTTTTCTACAACACTTGTAGAAGAGAAAGAATTCCTAGATGAAGATAGTACACCTAAATATTATGAAGATGAAAACATGGACCAACTTGATGCCTACGAGGAAAATAAATTATTTCAATGCGATCAAGATAACTCTCATGTTCAATATGACCTACCAAATCAGGATTTCAATTATCTCAAGGAAATGATGTAAGATATAAGAGGGAAAACCTTCTAATGATGACATCAAGGCTCTCACTGATGTAGTTGTCTTACAATTTCAAAGTGAGTACCAACTATCAAATAGAAAATCAGGTGCTAAATGTAAGGCTATAAATGTTATTGTACTGAAGGCATCAATGACACTAGTGAATAAAGGAAAATAGAAGGAAAATAATACAAAAAAGGACATGAATAGAGTTATAGGAAATTCACCACCAAAGAAGAAGATACATATATCAAATATATTTCTACAAAAGAGGTATATCCCTAAAAACCAAAGTTTTGATATCCCAATCAATAATATAAAACTTCACAAGGCTACAAAAATGAATAATCCTATGTAAAATTAGGTGAGAAGAGTAACAAATGAAAGACATGGCATTAGTAAAGGAGTTGGAAATAATGGAAATGATAATGTTGTTATTGGTGGTTGTTGGCCTCCTACAATGATTTAACAACTAAGCCCTTATAGCTGTGATTCAAAGATTGGACATCTAAAATGAATATCCATCCAATCATCATGAAGGTGCATTTAACTTGTCAACCTAGGGATGTGAACTTGAAATGGGCTAGCAAAGTATGTGCACTAAGGATCCCAAGTAGCCATATTATTTCTACAACTAAGAAAAATATAATGTTGAAGGGAAATTGCTTAGAAGGAAATAACATAAGTACTGAACATCAATCAATAACTATGCTAAGCTAAAATGCATGATATAAATGAAAATATGAGTAAACAAATAGGAAACTACTTTGTCTGCTTTGGCTGCAGGAACAGTCACAAAATGGAATTCTAGTGGCTATAGGAATAGTCAGTGCCAAATTCTTAACTAATTAGAGAACAAAAAGTAATAACTAAACTAAACTAAACTAAGGATGGAATGCTCACCAAGTGGGCCCCTTGGATGAGTATCCTCTAAAACTAATGTAAACTCAGATGCATGGACTTATAACTTCATCTTATTCATTGGAAAACATGAGTACAATAGAGCAATGTAACTATATTGCTGAAAACTAAGAATACAAGTACATCATCAAATTGTGCAACTTCCTGAGAAGGAGCATCCAACTCTTATTTATAGGAAAAGAAGCTACTAACTAAGCAAGGCGGTCAACTCTATGAACTAGGAGGATGCCACTTTAGGGAAAGCAGAGAAAGTGGAGAGGCGGTTACACATGCATGGAATCTGGTTAGATGTGTTTGCCTCAATGAAAATTTAGCACAACAGTAATGCCTATATTCGCTCAACATCAATAAATATCATTTACAAGGTGGTTACAACTCGATTTGCATGAGGAATCTCTCACTGTCAACCTCTTTGAATGATTCCCTTCGTTGACCTTTGCATGACCACTGTTATGGTGAATGACCAGCTGGTAGAATCTTCTCAATCTAGTGGCCTTGAATCATATATGCATAGAAATATTAGTACACACAATAATCACATATTTGTAACTATCTTAAAGAACATTCATTAATCCACGTGTAGAATTAACACAAA
Organism: Sequoia sempervirens; assembly: GCA_007258455.2. Classification (NCBI taxonomy): domain Eukaryota; kingdom Viridiplantae; phylum Streptophyta; class Pinopsida; order Cupressales; family Cupressaceae; genus Sequoia; species Sequoia sempervirens. The sequence goes on along the minus strand of VDFB02049217.1, from coordinate 101,500,439 downwards.
TAGTCCATATAACATGTCAATGTCATTAAATATTTGCAAAGATAAAATTAGGCCCAATGTCTATGGTTTCAGGAAATATCAATATTCAAACATCAAGGTTCATGACAATTTTGACAAATAGATCATAAATTCTACCAAAATTAAACCATAAACTAGACTCATCATCCCCCCCAACCTAAGGTTTTGCTGGTCCTCCAGCAGGGGAAGGGTTGTTCTTTTGCTTAGTCAAAGCCCTGAAATTTTCAACTGCCAATTGTCCCACATCAGTGGTTGTTGTGCATGAATCAGGATCCCAATAGAACCCTTGTTGTCTGTCCAATTGGTTCCATCTTTGTCTCTCTACAACAATATCATAGTTGTAAAACTTGTAATTTGGCACGTGCCACATTAGGATGGGTGGCTGAAAAGTCAGTGGAGGCCAGAATCATCCTTTTTTCCTCCCAATCTGTATATATCTATCAATTATTTTAAGTGTTGCAACATAGTTCTGTATAGAGTGGGGCTCAAATTTCTTTAGCTCATCAGTTAGGCTGTTCCATCTTTGTGACAAGTATCTCTTCATAGTTTCCTCTTTTGCTTTTGCCACCACCTCATATTCACTGTAAACTGCTTCTATCCAAGGCATAATCCTATTACCATAGCTAGGTCTGAGAAGCATTCTACGCTACTCCCTGTAAATGTCCCTTGGATTTCTTGATTCAACTCTGATGGGCAGAGGGATTTTGGTTTCCAATTACTTATAAGCCTCATATTGTTGTCCCCAACTGATCTTATTTTGTACCAAGGACATAAATGACCTTAATTGGACATCCCCAACATATAAAAATGGATTCCAATCATGGTCTTGAGTCACAACATAATTGTGCAACTAAAATTCACACAACAAATTCTTCATCTCATGGGAAGCAATCCGATAAGCATTGAAAAATTCAATAGGAGTCTCAATAGAAGGGTTCAAACCTGAGACAATCCTTGCTAGCTTAAAAGAAAGATATTTCTCCTTCAAATGCAAAGCATAGACCCTTGGAGGGGCCCTACATTCTACTATCGAGGGTACTAAGGCTGTCATATCATCCACCTTCTTCTTTAAAGTAGCAATTTATGCATCCTTGTTTGCAATCTCCTCATCTTTCTTTTAAATTTCCTTCTTCAGCCTACATTTCTCTTCTTTCCATTCCTCTTCTCTTCTTTGCATCTCTTTCCATAAATGCATAGCTACCATGTGCATCAAAAAAGAAGGGGGGTTATATATTCCTACCAACATTTTTCCTAGCACTGATGCTTGTTCTTCATATAGTACCAGTTGCAGGGATTCAAGTTGTTCAGTCAAGTTCGGCTGTAGGGCCTCTAGTTCCTATTTTTGCTCATGCTGTAGGATCTCTTGTTGTAGGAAATCCTGATTTTCCTCATACCCTTGATTCTCAACTTGTTCTACAATATCAACAAGATCTTCCAATGTTATGTTTGTTGCTTTCACAAATATATCCTCTTCCTTGACATTCACCTGCCCCATTGGAGCTTTTGTGTCCCCCTGTGATATTTCTCTAGACTTAGGGCTTTCCTGCGGAGGCATATCAAAGGCTGGTCTGGTTGGTCTTGATTTCTTGGGAGGGATTTCACATTTTTCTTTGGTTGCAGGATGAATAGTGTCAGCCTTCCACTTCCTAGAGCTTGGTACTTCTTTTTTTGTTGGCTACTTTTTAGCTTTTCCTTTTGTTATTTTTGCTTCTCTCTTTTGTGCCCTAGTTTTCATTAGGATTCCAAGTGGAACATCATCATCAAAATATAGGGAGGAACTTTCTTTGTTTGAGTGCTCTGTCTCATAAGAGCTAATTTCTATGGTATGTTTTGTTGCAAGAGGGTTTGCACTAGGGCCTCTGCTAGAGGTTGAAGCACCAGGGGTGGCTTCAATCGCGATCAATCTCCTGCTAGACCTACGGGGTTGAGGTAAAACCCTAGGCCACAAATGCTTTGGTCTAATTTGATCAATACTTATGAATTCTTCCCAAGTCATCTAAGATGCGTCATGCAAAGACTTCTCAACTAACAATTTAATCAAAAAATGGTGGGAAACGAAATTGTCCCTACCTTTCTGAGTCTCGTTTGCCATGATTGAAAGAAGGTGGTAAAGCATGTTCGACACATTCATCCTCCTCCTGTGCCTCATTTGATTCAAGAGTTTAAAGTGCACAGAATGTAGATTTGACAACCATCCTTCATAGGTGATATATTTTATGATATGAACAATTATTTGCTTCCATGGCTTGGGCATAGAAGTTCTTTTTTCACCTTGTCTGTCCACGCTCAATGGAGGGTTGCCAGGTTTTATAAATTTGGCCCTATCCGACCTGGTGTCTCTAGAAGTAAGGTAATTTTCACCGTCGGCAGGCAACCCTGTAACCTCTGCATTTATCTCTTCAATAGCCAATACTTCCAGCCCTTTTACCGTGGCTTTTCCCTCAAACAATGTCTGGGTAAATTCTAATGCAATGTCTTCATTAAAACCATTCAACTTCATGAAACAATCTAACTAGCCACAATTTTAGAATTCAACTTGTGAAGGTGCATCCTACAATAATACATCATGAATCGTGGGTTCATTCCTGATTAACCCATCTCCCATTGTCTGCAATCAACAATCACTCTAAAAATTTTCCTTCCTGCAATACTGCCAAATTTCCAACGCTAATGCCGCTTGAATTTTCCTTTTTTGTTTTACCTTTTCTTTCTTTCTATTTTACCTTTTGGCGACTTAAGATTATGATAGGATCAATAATGCCAGTAAATGAATAATAAAGGGAGGTTATGATGGAGAAAAATGGTGGTGGTAGTTGGTGTCACCTCACACGTACAAGCTATCATCTTACTCAAAATTCAAATTGGCTCGATTTAAACTTGTTGACGTAGATCAGTATGGACTGACACATGGGAAAAGTACTCACATCTTTCCCCCCAACTTGAATTTGAGCATGTGTCCTCACATGCGAGGTGGTAAGGATGATTTGACAGGGACAGGGAATAATGACATGCTATGGTGAATGTCCATATTAATTCACATCAATTAAATGAATGCACTAAAGACAATTAATAGATAGCAATTAATGTGCACATACCAGGATTCATGGAAGATTCACTGCAAAGATTGTGGAGAAAGTATCGGTCGCCTTTTAAGAAATAAGTTGAGCAATTAATGAAAATGAGGTGGAATGAGGTGGAGTGGAATGAACTGAAGTGATGGAAGAGAGAGAAAGGTGGAGATGGATGGGTGGTGTTGATGGTCAAAATGGCACAACAATAGTTAAATAGAATATTACTATTCTGTTTCTCCTGAAAGAGAAAGACAACACATGGATATCTTAGCTCCCAAGGTCTTGGTAGTTGGTTCTCAACTGTGCTAATGTTGCTCAATGGTCAATGTAACAGTAATGTTCAAGGGGCCTGCTGGTGTTGAGCTTCTGGATTGTTCTGAGATCAAACATAAACTTAAACCTACTCTAACTAGGGTTTTTAAAGAAACAAAAAAAGATAGATCAGAGCTTTGGAACCGAAAAGAATGACAATTCGTCTAACTTAACCAGACATGTTACCTTTCAAGGAATTTGTTAACTAAAACTATAGAACAAAATTAACTTGTGATTAACACATAACTTCATTCATTCACAGTGCTAATTTAAATAACAGATTGCAAGTTACCATTTAAACAAAACATAAAAATAAAATTTCATTCCTTGAAAGCTTCTCAAATCAAATGATTAACTCCAGACAAACACCACTCAGGAACACAATCTGAAGTAGATTTTAATTTGGTTGCTTCTACTGTTAATGAAATAGATAAACAACATTTACAAATCTGGCACAATCACCAGTGTACGGAAAATCCATGACTTCAGATTGTTCCCTTCTACACTAAGAAAACTTGAAAGATACATTACTAACTTCTACTGAATCTAACTCCTAACTAAGAAGACAAAAGAAGCTCCCATTACAAAGAATTAGGATGTAGCTCTGTCTCCTCTATCCTTCAGAAAATTCCTACTCTTGAAAATCTATCTCTAGACCTCTCTTTTTTACAAAGAGGCAAAATGCCATATATACAGAATGTATCCAAAAGAATGTGCTACCCCCTGCCTTAGGGTTTACAAAAATATCAGTTTTTTTAGAAGGGTCCGCTCTCAGATCTTTTTGATAGATTTAATGTTGCGTTCAATGGCATCCTCGCTGTCCATGTTGGTGAAAGATTGTTCTGGGAATGACCTGCAGATCTTTTGTAACTACAGTATTAACTCCTAGCCTCTGTGTCCATCTTCGATCTCCCCTGCAAAGCTGCCTTGAATGCTCTAAAGCATTTCCATTAATACCGATCTTCCTTTTTCCAACAGACTCCACAGCTGTCCCTGTGACTCGTAGTTTCTTCCTCTTTTCTGCCTTTCTCCCCGCTCTAGATCCTTCTTCAAGTCGACCGTCTTCGAGAAGCAACATCCGACCTGCCCTGTTAGATTCAAACACCATGTTCACCGAGCTGATTGATCACCTTTGATCTCTGAGTAGATTGTTATGCTCTGTTGATCTTGTTTACAGGGGGTAGTCAAATAGTCAAATGACTCACTTATAGTTCCTTTCGATTAGGCGAACAAATGCCACGCTAGATTCCTGGGTAGTCAAAAGTGGTCCATATTAAATCGCATGTCAGTGAGACACTAATCGTGTCTCCCTGATGCGATTATGCCTCTCCTAGAAGCTATCGATGTAACATATGATAGTCGGCGAGACCTTAGGAGATATACTGCAGTGCCTCCTTCCATTGGCGAGACACCGCACTTGGGAAGACATCTCCCCAAGTCCTAATCATCTGCCTGGAGCTTCTCCGAGCTCATTCTTATTCCCCGAGCTTAAGCCCCTTCTACTTCGGCAAGACTTCTTCAAGTCGGTGGGACATTTTTCCGAGTTCAAGATCTTTCGGCGAGCCAATCTTATGTCAGGGAGATCTCCATTTATCGACAAGACCTTATGCCGAGGACATACCCCTTTCGCTGAGACCTCATTGTATCGGCATGACCTTTTGCCGAATTCATTCATTCTCATTCTCCCCGGGCTCATTTCACTTTGGTGAGACTTCGTCAGGTCGGTGAGATGTTTTGTCGGGTGACAAGAGTTATAGTGATATCCTCCCTGTCGGTGAGACAATCCCATATCGACAGGACATCCCCCCGAGCTCATTATGTTACATCGAAGGCACACCCTTCGGCGAGACACATGCTAATTGGCCAGACCTCCTGCCAAAGGAAAAATCTTTCACCGAGCGCAAAAATTTCAGTGGGACCTCCTTCTTTCGGCAAGATGTTATGTTGATATCACTCTATTTTGGCGAGACTAGCTCCCTTCACCAAGACCTTACACTGAAACCACACCGCCTTTGTTGAGACACCTTTGGGTCAGTGAGACATTACGCCGATATTATCTTATGTCGACGAGACCTCCCTCTTTCGTTGATACATTACACCGAAGCCTCCTTGTTTCGGTGAAGGCTTATTTTAGTTCGGGGAGACTCCACTTAGTCACTGAGACCTCATAGAAACCGAAACCTCCTTTTGCTGAGACATTCCTCTATCGGCCAGAGGTCTCACCGAAGCCTATAATAGATCCATCGCTATCGGCAAGACACCACCAGGTCGGCGAGACTTCATAGCGAACTCCTCCATTCTGCCCGAGCTCACTTCATTTTGGCAAGACCCCTTCTTGGTCGGCGAGAACTTTCACCGAGATATTATTAGATCGGTAGGACCTCTCCCCGAAAGTAAACAACTCTCCCCGACGCCGGCCTTGTGATTAACTTTCAGCGTGACTCCCACCGGTTAGGAAGACTTCACAGTGGGTTGCAAGAGTCTTATCGATGTCCCTTTCTATTTCGGCAAGACCTCTCATCGAGCTCAAGATCCTTGGGCAAGCTCATTTCATATTAGGGAGACCTCCATGTTTCGGTGAGACAACAGGTGATCAACAAGACCTCATGCCGATGATGTCTCCTTTTGCCGAGACGTCCTCCATGTTGGTGAGACCTTTCGCCGAAGGCATTATCTTTCGGCGATCTCATTTCATTTCGGGGAGACAAGCTCCCTTCGTCGAGACCTTACACCGAGTGCAAAATTTCTCCAGGCTCATACCTTATCTCGACAAGACTCTGCCTTGTCGGCGAGACATTTTGGTGAGCTCCAAACATTACACCGAAGGGAGAATCCCCTTGTGGCGAGACTTTTCTCTTTCGGCCAGACCTCATGCCGAACACAAATCCTCCGCCCGATGTCGCTCCATCTCGGCAAGAATTCACCCTGTCAGTGAGAATTCTTGCCGACATTAACCGTTGTTGCCAAGACCTCCTTCGATTGGTGAGACATTACACCGACCGAGCCTTCCTTTCGCCGAACTGAGAGCACCTCGGGGAGACCCTAGCATGTCGGCCAGACCTCATGCCGAAGGCATAACCCTTTAGCCGAGACTTCACCGTCGCGACAGGACATCCCCCTAATGCAAACCTTATACACAAGGGTCGGTGTGACTGCTTTCCAAACGGAGAGACATATGAATCCTCACGACGACTGAAAAGTTTGGGTGACCGGTGGATCCCAAATGAATAGAACGCACTGCTAGTCGGCAAGACAACTGCAGGGTCTTGCGGACTTTCCTCTTAGAGGAATTTTATGCCAAACTAGATGGGGGATACTTTCCATCTGATCTCCCTGAGAAATATCATCATGTGCATGATTCAATCCTACAAAACAAATGCCTCCATTAGTACTCAAAGCATATAAAATACACTATTGTTCATCATGTGTTGAATTTTAACAAGAAGAAACCCAACTTTGACTAAAGCAAAACCAACATTTAATAAAACAAGAAGACAAAATCAGGAGGAAAATAAAAGAACTCCCAAGAGCAAAGCAAATAACCAAAGGCAACGAAAGCAAAAGAAAAGGGGGACCCATTTTGTTCCAGAATAAAATGGGGTGGTTATGCAAGGCATAACAGGTGGATGGGTGGATGGGTGAAGAAGTGGACTCCCACAGAAGTGGAAGTCTTTATTATGACAAGTACATACCTTAATTAGTTAGGAGGGACACTAGGTTCACTTCCCTTGGCTGTAAGAAGCTCAAGTGTTGCATGCTAAGTGAATTGCCGCAGGAACTCCTCTTTGGAAGTTGGCTTATTGTTAGAGTAAAGGTTTTAATTTAATCATGTTGATTAAATTACCTTTATTCCTCTCTTAAGATTTCACTTTAGTTTGCATTTTGTGACATTTAATAATTATATTAATTATTAAATGTCTACCTATTAGGGTTTCTTTTAGGGTTGCACAATATCCTTTTATAAGGATTCATCATTGTAATTTCTCTCTCGGATGAATACATTTTTCAGCTTTCAGAGCACCCTTGCTTGTTTGTCTCCATCTCTTCTTTCTGTGACAGGTTATTTGCATGCAGGTGATCTTCGGGGTCTGTGAAGTTGGCTTTCTCAACTTCAACATGGTATCAGAGCTCCAGACCTGCTGCTTCCTGTTCGTCTCTGAAGAATTTGGAGCTACGAGGGTTAGATCTGGCTTTCAGGTTTTCTGGTTGTTTTTTTTGAGGATCTAGGTAACTCCATTTTTTGGGTGCATTTTGGGCCCAAACGGACCTCACGGTTGGATTCAGAGCGGCCAAAAACCCATATTTTCATATATGGCACGATCTATTTGGGCATAGTTGATCTGGGAGGCAAAATTTTTTAGGCCCCAAGGCCGTACGGCCTCAGGGCACGAATTACGAGGCAAAAATCAACACATTTTTTGGGCCCCGTGTGGGTGCTCACAGTGTATAAGGGTTTTCCGCCTGACGGCCACCCATCTGCCGCCCGGCGACCTCCCTTTCTCCGCTGCCGCTGGCGGCCACTCCACAGCGCCGCTCCGGTGGCTCTCCTCCAGCACCGCCGCCACTCAGGTTTGAGCCCCCCGCCGGGATTTTTGCCCTAGCCCCGGTCACGTGGGTGCCTAGGGGCCGCGCCGACAGCCGCCAGCCGTCGGACCCCTGGCCGCGCATGTGACCAGGGGCTTATTTTTTTTAGCCCCTGAGGGCTCCTAGAGGCCTAATTGTGCATTTTCAGAAGGTTTTACAAAATCGGGCATAACTCGGGCATTTTAGCTCGGATTTTCAAATGGAAATAGGCGTTGGAAAGATGGTTCCAAGCCCGATCTAATTGATGGAGGATATTTTTTCTGATTTTGCCGTTTTGTAGTCTTTTTTTCCAGTCAAAGTCAGAACTTGTGTTTTTCACTCTTGAGGGCGTATCTTTTGTGTCCGAACTCTGTTTTTCGCAAATGAATAGGCGTTGGAAAGGGGTTTCTGTGCTCTTTCCAGATCTATCATTTATTTTTCTAGAATCTACACCAGGTACATTTTATTCAGTATTTTGTGTTTTCACACATCTGTCAATTACTTGGACGTTTCAGCACTTGAAAATGATTTGTTTGCGTGGGATGACTTTATTTGATCTGGTTTATCAGTATTGAGGTCAGTTAGTCTCAGATGTTTTAATTTGAAGAGTTATCATGGGTTTCTCTACTCACCCTTTAGTTGTATTTCTGGAATGGGGTAATTATGAGTCATGGGCAAAGGGTATACTTACACATTGTAGGTGGCTTAATATTTTGCCTTATTTGTATGATCTCATACCTGCACCAGCAACTTTAGAGGGAAAACTAGCTTGGGATATCATTAGAAATCACATAGTAGGAGTTATTTTGTCTAGTGTTGATTCTGACACTGTGTGGGCTATATCGGGCATTGATTGTCCTCACTCACTTTGGACACGTCTTTGGGAGATCTATGGAGACCTCAGTCTTTCTCCATTCCCAGAGGATCCTGCTTCAGATTGTCTTGTACCCATTGGTTGGAGAGAGAACACACCCTTTGATCATGATACTTTAAAGGAACTTCAGTATTTAGACACCCTTACATATTCTGATGAATCAGAGGATTGTCTCACAGTTCCTACTCTTCAGACTGAGATTATACATGTATCAGCATCATCTCCTATTGTTCCTGATCAGTTTGATATTGCCTCTTCTTTGGCTCCTATTGATTCAGCTAAGCAGGACATCATACATCTTTCAGACATGGCTACTTGGGATTCTTATCTTGCAGGCATTTCGTCTTTGTTTGTAGAGTCCTATATTGACAGATCTGGAGGATTACTTTGAGGATTTTCAGCTCCTCTTTGTTGACAGCCATATTCCAGCTGTTAGCCCACCATCATCTGTGCATTCAGAGGTTGCAGTTTTTGAGTCTTTAGTTCAGTTTGGATTTGACATCTTTTGTTTCAGTTTAGACAAAGAGATTCTTCAACATCCTATTATGGCACACATCTTGAGACAGATTGATTCTTCTCTCTTCGTCCTTTGGATCCATTTCTTCCCAAGGGGAGGAATATTATATGCCGCTTCAGGATCTCTTTCTGGATTCTACCTCAGGCATCCATATGTGCAACAAGAGTTTCTTCATTGTGGGGGGGCCTTCTAGTCTCTTTCTATTTCTCTTATGGAGACCATTGTATATGCACTTATATGATAGAAGCTATTTATGGGGGGTATCATGTTATCCACCTCCTATCCTTCATTTCTTAGTGCATTGCATGCTTTCATCTCTTTTTGGAGTAGAGTTTTTCCCATGCGGTTTTCTCTATTTCTCCACTTTATAGAGATTTTGTTATATTCGGGCACCTGATCAGGCCATGTTGCTGGGACCCTCTGTTGCATTGTAGTTCCTTTGCTTTCTTTTGCATTGTTTATAGCTGCATTGTAGCTCATCTTAAGGGGGAGTGTTAGAGTAAAGTAATTAATTAACTTTACTCTCCTCTTAAGATTTCACTTTATGCACACATATTAGTCATTTGATAATTAATATTTAATTATTAAATGCACTCACCTTAGGGTTAGGTTTTCTTTTTTGGTGTTGATCTCCTTTTATAAGGATTGATCATTGTATTTTACAACTCTCTCAGATGAATACATTTTTCAGCTTTCAGAGCACCCTTGCTTGTTTGTCTCCATCTCTTCTTTCTGTGACAAGTTATTTGCATGCAGGTGATCTTCGGGGTCTGTGAAGTTGGCTTTCTCAACTTCTACAAAAGGCCCTAGATTTGATAAGCAAGTGGGTGAAGAAAAGAATGAACTTGTATGGAAAGAGGAGATGAAGAAAATAAACTATATGCTAGAAGGAGATTAGATAGAAGGCCATGGAGAGTTGAATGGTGCAGTAGAAAATGAAGGACAAGAAATTGGAACAACAAAAAGAAATGAGGTATAATTTGATAATTTTGAGTCTGATTTGCTTGAAAAGATGAATATAATAGAGGATAAAAGAAAAGAAGGTAGATGCATGTAAGATTTCCATTTCCATGAGAATACTGTAGATTTGGTTGTTGAAGATGCTACAGTTGGGAGACTTGGTACAATATTTGAAGACATGAAGATGATGGTGAAAGTAGACAGGGTAGATGAAAACCTCATAGCGAAGGATGAGATGAAGGTTGTAGCTAAAGATGACACTGGAAATATTGTAGCAAAGAGAGAGGAGGTATTTTTGCTTACATTTTTTGATGATATTGTATTGTATTCATTTGTAATGATGAGGTTTGAGAAGTATGGCCGAGAACGTAGGGAAATTGTTGTTTTACATGAAGTTGTAGGGGCATATTTGTGTGTGTATGTTGCAGGTGTTGATGTGCATGATGAGGGAATTTGGTGGAGGTGGTTGAATTTTGGTGGGTTGGATCCCATGAAAGAGGTTAGGAAAGGAGAGAATCATTGGAGGAGGAGGATGGTTTGTGGCGGATACAAATCCATGAGAGTAAAGAAGAATGGTGAGCAAAGTTGTTGGAGGAGAGCGAAGCTAGTTCCAACAAGATGTTGGAAGAAGAGGAAGAAGAAATTTCAAAAAAATAAAGAAGAATGATGGATCCAAAACAAACATATGGTCTTCATTTTCCTCCTAGCCCCTCAAAGTTGGAGTCATTTTAATTAAATTTGAATTTGGTTCAAAATGGGAAATGGAGGTGTTGGAATTTATTTATTTTATTGAATTTTGGGAATTTATCAAATCCCATGCCCAAGCAAGTGGAGGCCATTCTTGACATCTTTTAACTCCACATTACATTTAAAATTTTGCATAAAATTGAATGTGGAAGAATCTAGGCACTTGGTGTAGGAGGTAATGGAGTGAGCTAGTGGAGGTGAAAATTGGGAAAATTGCAATTAATCTACCAGGAAAAATTAGTGAGAGGAATATGCCCACACCCAGGAAGGATTAGAGGATGGAATGCAACTCATTTTGTAGAAGAGTTGAATATGGCTAGATTTTGAAAGAATTGTCAATGTCGAGGCTTGTAAATGGAAAAAAGGGAAGGAAAAGTGAAGAAAATGATAAAGAAATGAAAAGGAAAAAGAATCAAAGAGCAGGGAGGATGGAGTACTAGAAATTGGAAAAGTATTTACTGAAACATGTAGTTGTTTAAGAAGCCTTTGGACCCGATGAATGGTTATGTGATTAATCTTGCCTGTAGCAAAATTTGATTTTGGTTAGTGTGCTTCCAACAACTTGTAGATTAGAAATTTGAACTCTCTCTCAAAATTTGTATTATGTGTGATGTTTATTACTTTGGAATGCACTCTCAATAGTTTGAATTCATTTTTAAAATGAAATTCCTTGGTTGAGTGATTTGGGTGTTGTTGCAACTATTTTATGTTGCCTGAAGCTAGTTGTTGAAAGTGGGGATTTATGGGTTTTTTGAGTTTTCAGCTATGAATTTAGAAGGGTATTGTTGGGGTAAAAATCTTGATTTTCTTACTTTCTTGAAGATGAATGTGGGGGATTTCATTATCCAAGTTTTTAGATGAAAGGCAATCTTTTGATGGTCGAAAATAATTTTTGAAAGGAGGTCTGCCAAGAGTTTTGGGTGCAGTTTGAGAGTTGTATGAATTTTACTTTTGGGGTTTACAATATCCATACTAATTTTTGGAGTCTTGATCTTTGTCTTGCATAACTTATTTAGGGTTATCATTACACTATAACTTTTCTAGGTTCTATCAATTCAAGTTGGTTGATGAATATCATCGAAGGTTTTCTTGAATGTATCCAACTAGTTTATTGCCTAAGGTATAGTTTATAATTACCTAAAATTAAAATTGTCTTTTGTCAAAATATTATTTAAATGTATAGAATTATAGTGGAACAAATTGTAGGTAGAACTACTCTTACATGGTTAGGATTCTTCAAGAATGCTTTTCGGGTTTTGTTCTTTGCTCTTGTTCTCTTTATTTGTAGATTAAGTATGGATTCATGATGTTTGAAATTGTATCAATAATGTAAAAAAAAAAATTTTTTTAGTCAAAACAAAGTATTGTAAATTATTTTGTACTAATTGTAATGATTGTAGAATCAATTTATATATTTCAAATTAAATTTAAATGTTTGACTTTGGATAACCATTATGTTCATTTTATTCATTAATTTACATATTTTATTAGTGATTAAGGTTAAAGATCTTACATGGTAGATGGTTAGAGACTATATTTTAATAACTAATATAATAACTATTATCTAGGATTTTAAATATTAGTCAAATAAAATGGTTGACTAATAACCAACATATCTTGATAATGTCTTTAGAACATAATAGAGTACACAAACAAAATAATGATGTAGAGGTTATTTCCTTTTGTTTTTGTCTTCAATAAGAGTTAAATTTTGATGTTTCGTGTGTTTCAAAAGTTACAAATTTCCTTACCATATTGACCCTTATCATATGTTTTTTGTTATCTATTCATTTTCTAGTAAATATGAAATGACTCATTTAACAAATAACTCCTACAATATCAAATATGATAATAAAAAAACACAAATCCATATGTTAAAACTTAAACAAATATAAAATAAGAAAATTCAACTTATATTTAACATATAACTTCAATAGGAGTTGCATAACCTCTTATCATATTTACTAATATCAAATATGATAATAGAAAATACAAATTCATATGTTAAAACTTAAACAAGTATAAAATAAAAAAATTCGACTTATATTTAACATATAACTTCAATAGGAGTTGCATCACCTCTTATCATATTTTCTTATTTTGTAAATTTCAGTATTTTCATTTGATATAGATAAAACACTATTCCTCAACCAAACTATGAAAATATTACCTTAAATGTTCACAATGTATAAATAAAAATATAACTTCTATCATCTCTAGAAGTAAAGGACAAAAGTGAGTTGCAAATCAATCAACTAAATACACAATTGCACAAGCATTAGTATAACACCTTATTGCATTAGTATAATCTATGAAAGTTAAGCTATGAACTATTTAAAAAAAAAAAAAATTAGCCATGTATTAAAACCAAATAATCTTCTATTTTGTTATTACTATGAACTATCAAACTCAATTTATAATTGTTTATTGGAATCCCTAGTCGCATATTCTTATATTTTATATTACACTATTAATTGTATGGTAATAAAAAGTTTGATTATTTATGAAAAATATTGTAATTCTTTTAGTGGTGGTTATATTGAAATCCTTGAGAAGAGATGTTGTATTGCTAAGTTGAATGCTTAAGAATCTTGATAGAGTTTCATTAGCTCTTAGGTGATTACATGACTCTCTTCAATTACTATGCAAAAAGATAGTTTTATTAGCCCTTGGCTAAATAAAATTGAACAAAATATTTAAATTATCCACATCCATATCTACATGAAAACATAATTGTTTGATTCCAACATGACATGTGCAAGGCCATGTCAACCCCTCAAGTTAGGGTGCACTACTCTTAGGCCCACTCTCCTAATCAAAACTTTTATTATTTTTCATAATCATAGTAAAGTTGGATTCACTTGTGATTATCTTAAAATCCACAATAATGGTTGCTACATTTTCTAACTAAATGCCCAAGACTTTTTATCTTAGATATTGTTTCATTAGCCTTTGTACTAAATAAATCATATTATTCTAAAACTAGTGTAGAAATTTTTCCCACTGTTTGTAGTGAATTTATGTTTCCAATGTAATCAATGCTTTCTAGAATGATGATGATTTTCTATCATTTTATGTTTCTAAAAATCAAAGATGATGATGATTTTTTTAATTTTAATACTTTTAGATGAAGAACATATCCCAAATGAGGACTAAATATGGTGCAAATAGGTTGAGGACAACATTCCCTCCATATAAAAGAGGTGTACAACTACCACCAAATGAAGAAATTGAAAATGTGAATTTGTAACTGAATAATCAATTGAGGTGGTAATTCAAGTAATTGAAGGTTTAAGAATGAGGAATATTTTTAGTGCAGTGAGAGTATACTAAAGATGATATAGAAAGAGCACTCAAAGATGATGATGATAACACATTTTTCATGGAATGCAACAAAGAAATAGGGAATCCATAAAATCACATAAACCAACTAAGTGGTTTAAATTCCACTTCAAACAAAGGTCCTCCAATAGTGTCAAGTATAGAGGAACATGAAAATATAGTGGAACTATGTAAACAAATTATGGCTGAAGTGGGAAATCAACTTGAGATTATCAATCTAAAGGAAAAAAGTTACATAAATCTTCCCAAACAAGGTTGAAGCCATTTGAGGATGGGATCCTAGGTAAATCTTGGTAGAAAGAGTTTAAATGTTTCATCCTAAACTTAAATTGAGGATAATTTAAGGTTTTGATAGAGATAGAGCACTAAATCTTAGACCTATAATTGTTTTTATATTCTACACCATAATGTCAAATGTTTTTGGCACCAATACATATGGTCCTCACAAAATATGAAATTATGATGAGATTAGAATTCAAGCTAGAAAAAATGGAGCCATGTAGGTGTTGGTGAAAATAATTAGTAGAAGTGTTCATACATTATACAAAAGAGTAGAGAATTGATAACTATATTATGTTGTGTGAATGTTGGTGGTCAAAACATATCATATTTTTATTTGTTCAAGGGTAAAATTAATCTTAAAATTTACAATTATTAGTGTGAAATAGGTGGATGCATGGCTATTTAAGGCCATGCATGGATAAAAAAATATATTTTTTTAGTTGGTTGCATCACTTTACAAGATTAGTTTTAGGTAGTGTTTCATTAGCAAGTAGAAACTTGCCAATTTTTTATGGACATAGAAACCATGTTGTTGTCACAACAATCAAAGAGAAAGGTCAATAAGGATTCAATTGATAACATTACTAGAACACACTTCACACAAAATTTAACCACATGATGTGCTCGTGTGATTTCTACATTCAAATCATAGTTCAAAATTGAAAGAGCAACATGGCTAGCTAAGTTTATAAATATAAAAATTAAGAGTATAGAATTGGCAAAACTTGGTAGCAAAGATTTTCAAAAAGTACTGAACATTACAAACATAGAATTATGTTGAACAAGAGGATAGGATTTGGCCACTTAATCTCAATGCATTTATGGAGGACATCCTTATGCATTATAAATGTTTCAATATGTCATGCATTAATGTATCAGAAGTAGAAGTGAAAAATAACTTGTTATAAGGCCTTGCAAGGGAGGAAATACCTTCTAAAACACTTGAACCGATGATAGAGGAATTAATTAGGCAACATAAACTACTTATTTGGAGGTTCAAGTATGAGTTGAAATGGATGAAACTCAACATGATTGAAACAATAAGATAGATGTACTCTTCCCACTTAGTGAATCCAACCATCATGGTTAATGGAGGGAGCTATGAATCTGGGAATTAACTTAAATTTACATAAAGAAGAATAAGAAATCTCCTTTCCATATTCCTCACTAACATTAAATGTGTCCAAAATAGTAAATTACCATGTTGATTGTAGATGTTGATAAGTCAAAGATAATGCTATCGACTTAGGAGCAATTTAGGATTATAGTGGAAATTTAAACAAGGGTCAATATTGTAGTCATGTCTGGAATCAATCAATCATTGGGAGATAAAAGTATCTCAAACATCATCCAATTCATTAAACTTATTGTTAACATTATGAAGCAAAAACTAATTGAGCCAATGATCTTAACTTCTAATTGAAAATGATTACATGAACTTTTTGATGGAGCACGGGAAAAGAAATAAATAAATTAAATATTTGAAAGTAAGAGAGAAAAAATAGAGAGAAAGACACCAATAATTATTGCAAGGGAAAGAATAGGTAAGGAAAAGTTAGATAGAGAACTTTAATGACAAGCAAGGGAAAAAAATACAAAGGCAAGAGAAAGAGCATAAATAGGAGAAATAAAGTATCCAATGGGATTAATAAAAAATAGGAAAAAGAGTTTGAGATGGAAAAAAGGGCATTAGAGAGGCATATGAATTTGATAAATCTATTGAAACCTTTACTTAAACAACATGCATTATTAGGGAGATGAAGAACATTCACATCCCTTCCTATTCTATTAAATGAATTGTGGTAGCCCATCTCATATAGGTAGAAATTTGATTTCACCAACAAGGGAGGAGAACATGGGTGGCATAACTTTGTCAAGTAGCTATACAATCACATATTTTTTATTCTTACCCCATGGTTTTAGTTAATTGGTTCATATATTTTAGGAGGCATGTATGCCTTTTTCATAATCTTTATAGTATGTATGAAGATAACAAATTCAAGTTTTAATGTTTGACACTATTATATTCTATTGTTACTGTAATGATTATACATAAATATGTTTGGAATTTTTTTTATTATAATGATTTTAATGAATGTGATGTTTGATATTTTTTATCTCATAAGTAAGAATATGTATTATATTATCTTATTGAGCTTACAATTATGCCAATACATCCAATCAATACGAAGAAGATCAATGCTAGTTTTTGATGCCAAATAACTTTATGTTTGATATATGTATTATGATAAATATTTATTATAATTATCTATAGTGAAATCCCCTATCTTTAAACACGATATAATTTTAAACACAATTATAATTATTTATAGTGAAATGCCCTATCTTTAAACATGATATAATTTTAAACCTCTCCCTATCTTTAAACATGATATAATTTTATGTTTTAAGATATAATTTTAAACACGATTACAAGGTAACTCTTTATGAAATAATTTTCTATAATTTCAAATGAAGAGTATTAAAGTTCTTGCAGAGGTGGGGGAATTTTAGAGGATAATGGTTTGGGACAACATCTCATGTGGAGTCAACAAGGTGTAATTCAACAAATATTTATTCAAGCCTCATAATGGCCCTTACTAGAAAAGCTCACACTAGGAATTCAAATAAGTCATATTCTCTTCATTGTTACTCTAGCGACCACTATAGATGGATTCCCTCCCCTTATTGGCCTCACCCAAATAATAAGATATATAAACCAATAACATAAGAAAGGATTTGAAATCAACTTGTAGTAATATTTTTTGTTGAAGGCTAATGACTAGTATTGTAGACAGTAGTAGCATTGGATTGAACCATGTAACAACTATTATTAGGATTTCAAGATAATCAAGAGTGAATCTAACTTTGATATGTTACAAAAATATTCAAAAATTTGATTATCACATAAAAATGGGTCAATATAGTTTACTAATTAATAGATCTCAATATTTCAATTTATAACTTAAGTTTGATAGGTTAGAATGATGGATGAAAAGAATATTTAAATTTTCGTAAATAATGAATTTGTTACAAAACACAAAAAAATCACATACTATTGTGTTTAAGAATAAAATGAAATGGATGGTAAAATTTCATAATATTCATGTTCTTGTAGGCGTGCCCTAGAACTACAAATAGTGAAAGAAATACCATAATAAGAAAATAAAATATTACAAACTCAAGAGTTGGTCATGTTTTTAGTTAAAGACTAATGAAATAGCCATTGAACTTAGTAATTTAGCAATTGTTACTACAACTTTCAAGATAAACGATAGTTGATCCAAGCTTGCAATGTATGTTAGAAATATTGAAACTTATGATAACTCATTAGGGCTTTGTAGACAACCAACAATAAAATGATGATAATTATAACCCTAGTTAGGCATATCAAACCTCTTCCATTACAAATAATTAATAATAAGTATTAATAGTAGACTAAGTAATGCACAACACACAAACAAATTAGAATAAAAGAAAATAGATCAAGTGGGTCATTTCCTTATTGAGGCATGAGGACTTCACCCTCCCTTTCAAGCCAAACAAACAATTGAAATGAACATGACCACCAAACAAACCTCCACATTATTGTAGCATTCTCTCCATGCATGACTAATTAATGTCGTTGCATCGATGTCGATCAAACAGTTCATGTGAGAGCTGATGATTTGTATCACAACCCTCTCCCTCATCCACTACTTACATCACTTGATAAGAATTATCCAAACCCATATGCAAGTAAGCCTTCAAACAACCAAGATTGAAGTTAGCAAGTTCCAGTCCAAAATGTAATGTGTTTTGGGGAAGAAGATAGAAGTTCTCAAGCCCTAGCAAAATGTTCAATAGGATGTACTACAGTATTGCATGCCCATTGTATCATATCTTTGTGCCATTTGATACACACAGTAATAGAGGAGTAGAAAGTATATACAATCACATTGGGGTTTAGTATGAAATCATGCTGAATAAAGGTCTTCAATTTTTTAATAAAACATGTCAATTCGGAAGAGAAAAAACGAGTCAATAGAAACACATAATAGATAGATGTTATTCAAGAATAGGGGATCCACATGCACCACCTTTGATTAGTCATTTTTAACCCAAAAAGACATTTAGATAAATAAATCTGTCTACATATTTGACATATTATAAGAAGATGAAAATAAAATATTTAAAAGATCCATTCCTTACCTATGTGACTATATATATATATGGGTTAGGAGAGGCCCGTGCACTCTAATTTTAGGGATAACATGTATAAAACCACATCAAACCCTAAAATTAGAGTGCACGTGCCTCTCCTAACCCTCATAATTAAAAATAAAGCATCAAAACCTAAATACGTATTTAATATAATCCTTAAGAGTATTTGATAATCTGTACAAAATTTGACCTTTAACGGTTGAAAAATATTGGACTGTATAATAAGGTTAAAAGCATAAATATGGGAAAACGGCCATGATTTTGACATATTTACCCAGTCGGTGAAATTGCTTTGGTAAAAGAGCGAGATAAGGTAATTAAGTGAAACCTGCACGCGCACTGATACGGTAAAACTCTCAAATCTTGGAAATGACAATGCTGCGGGAAGTGGACCAACAAAATTTATGACACCTAATAATTATGTCTAGTCATAGTTATAGGTAACTTTACCTACTCCACATTATTAGGCTTAATTATGCATTCATTTAGTTTTTTTGGTACTGTAAGGAAAAAATTAAATACATCTCCAATGAGTTCAGGAGTTTAATTGACTCCTAAAGTGATAAAAAAAAATTAGAGTTCAATAATATACATTATAATTTGGAAGGGGCTAGAAGTGGGACTTCAGTTTTTCTTATTGTTTCTTTTTGTGTGGTGCGAGTAATAATTGGAATTATAAATATAGAATTAGATATGTATTATTGAGTTTGTGATAATTTTGCTTAATGAAGTTCGATTGTTGTAAAATTTGTTCACATTTATTTTCTTATCCAAAGTTACTTTATTGTGATGTAGTATGGTCCTTTTTTTGATGTTACTTTCTACTTTTTGCTTTTGCTTTTAACACCTAAGTCAGAAAGGGTTGTGTTAAAAAATAAGTGTAGAGGAATATTTGTGACTTCCTTGATATTTAGTCAAGCCCCTTCATCAATGGTATAAATCAAAGACATGCCAAGTAAGCAATGCAATGCCCACAATGTCAATGCTAAAGTAATTGTTAATGTCATGCTATATCGTTGATGTAGATGCTTTATAATTATTGAAATAGTACTATATGATGACATATTGCAATGATATCCAATTAGTACAAGTGACCTATGACTATTTATAAATGCAAGATCCTAGATGTTCAACTTGAGGTGTTTTGGTGCATAAGCCAACAAGAAATATTGAAATTTAAAAGGGTCAACTCAAGATAGGAGGTTTTTAATTTTGATGCAATACCAAGGTTGGAGAACCCACCAATAGACTATCGAATTAAGCAACAAACAAAAAACATGCAAATATATAGAAACAAAACACATATTGGATGAGGAGACTTCAATTATATTTAAGAAAGGAGAATACTACATATTCAAAGATTACAATGCTTTGACTTAAGGTGCAATGCAAAAATCAAGTGTTTACTATGCTTTCATCGACTAAGAAAATTAGGTACTTCTAGGAATCCACTCTTCTTGACTCCCCTACTAAGTTTTATGAAAGGTGTCTCAACCTTGCATCCTAATGTTAAGAACAAAAATTATAATGTTCAGGATCTAGAATAGAAAAACTTAAATTTTGGACTATAGAGATCATTTTTGGCCTTGAAAAATTGTTAGAATGTGTTGTAAATGACAAGCTAGTTATGGGGACATAGATATCTTCGAGATCTATAATTTTTAAGGAAAATCCCAATTGACTCTCTAGATCAAAAGTTATTGCCTCTAGAAGTTGGGCCTCCCACATAAAAAATGTAAGAACATCTATGACACATAAGAGAGTTGTAAGAGGGAGTTAAACTTGTTGATCAACTTATGATGTATGTTATTAGACATCATAAGACATCTTCGAATGAAGATGATGGAGCCAAGTGGAACACCCAAGTTGGTGAGTGGATAATGACAAGCTTATGGTAGTCAGAAGGAATATGCTATTTGAAACTTGCCGACTTATCTTGAGGATTGAACATTAATTTTTTAATTAGGGATTTGGGCACTACATTTTGGGTGGTTTTAGCTCATGGTTTCCTAATTACCATTTGATGGTTTCGTGTATTGCTTCTCCTATTTATTGGGTGCTTGAGAAAGAGGTTTCAAAGTGAGTTTTTATAGGTATTGTTATGCTACCAAAATTGCTTTATATCTCTTATTCGTGATACTCCTATAATTGATTAATAATGAGTTTTTATAGACTTTGCTAGTGTATTGTAAAAAATGGTTGCTATTTAATATATTGAATTGCTTTGGAACATGGGGTTTTTTTCTCCCAAAAGGGTTTTCCTCATGTAAATCACCGTGTTATGGTATATTTCTTTTGTGTTAATTTTATTGTAACTATATGATTAATTCATTTTTTACATGTATATCCTCTTATAGTTTAGTGTAAGAAGCATATTTTCTATCTTTGCTTCCTTTCAATAAGTGATCTCATTACACATATATATAGACAAGTTCCCAAAAAATGTTACATCTGCTAAGGATGGGGATGAACTCCTAAGCAGAAAAATGTGTTACATTAAAGGATTATTCATAATTTTGAGGTGGATTGGCCCTTATGATTCATTGATTTGAGTTTTATATTTTCTCCCTTGAATTATGATGATAGTACTATAACTTTATAGTATCTTTTCTCTAATGGTAGAATTGGTCTAAGGGTACCTAGCATGAAATCCAAATTCTTCTACTTACTAATTTGACATGTATTAAGGGCTAGGATTCTATTGATATCCTTAATTAACTAGAGAATGGAACATGTCCTCATGCCATGCACTTAAGAATCTAAGACAAAGTGAGAATATAATAAGGGAAAAGCCAGTCAAAGAACATAAACTATTGTGATTGTTCCTTTGTGCTTTAGATGGTGACTAACTAAGAGTCTTTAGCAAATAATTGATTAATTCCACAACTTTAATCCACATAAATCCTAAGTATGCAGTCTCTTGAACCTTGAGTAGTAGTATAAGACTCTTGAAACCTTAACTTAGGATGATACTACATGACTCAATCTACTCCAAAGGCATATATCCATTATTTTGTCTCTTAATAAACTACAATGACAATGCCTCATTTAATAAGCTCTGTGATATAGATGTAGATTATTCAACCTCTAAAAATTATATAATTAAAATTACTAAACAAGATGATGAGAACACACTTCAAAACCTAAAAGCACAAAGATAAACAAAAAATATAAACTTAGTTTTAGTTGATGCATGATTATTAAATCCTTTTGACTCTCTTGCATTAAATTTAAAAACTGGTTAGACTAAGTTGTGCAACTCAATCCAAGGGATAGGACCACATGGGAAACCTAGTCTGAAAGTGTTGAAGCCTTAAGAGATCAAACTAGTGTTGATCATGAAAATTGATAATGTTATTATAGATGGTGGATTTAGGTTTAAGGTTAGTTTCTACATCAAAAAAAAAAATTGAGCATTATAGTATACATTTATGATGGAACCAAATGTACATGTAAAATTAAAGAATAAAAGAGAACCATATACAATTTTATCCCTTGAAATTTACCCCTCCTTTAGTACATGTGAAACTAGATAAATCATTCATGTCAAAGTAAGATATGTATAAGTAAAGTAGTGTATAGATCCATGATACATAGTATGGACGATTCCTTAATGAATAGGATAATCAACACATTAAACCATCAAATGGTAATTAGGAAACCATGAGCTAAAACTGCCAAACATGTGGTTCGCAAATCTATATTTAAAAATCCAACACCCAAACCCCAAGATGAGTCCACATGCTAAAATTAAATATTCCTTCCACCTACTGTAAGTTTTTCATAATCCACTCACTAACTTGGACCTGCTCTATTTCAAATCCATTATATCCATTCAAATATGCTTTATGACATGTTATTACATACATCATAAGTTGGTCAACATGTTTAATTCCATCTTACGACTCTCTTATACATCATAAATCCTCTTACATTTCCAATGTAGGAAGCTCAAATTTTGAAGGCCATAAATTTTGATCCAACAAGTCAATTGAGACCATTTAAATTTTTTGTAGAGATATATTAGATCTAAATACACATGATGTTACACCTTGTTTCCCAGTCACCAAATTACTTTTACCTTTATGAGTAAATATGATATTAAATGAAAAATCATTACTTTAATATGTTCAATGGGTGAATGAAATACTTGAATATGCATTATGATATTGATTTTTAATACTTTAATAAAGCAAATGATATATGATGGATAAGATTTTCATGTGATCGACTAACTTCTTTTGTGATGCACTAAGTTGGATGCAAGAAAGAATTGAGCCCTATAGTTAGGAGAGGGAGAGTATCACCCAAGAGAAGAGTTTGGTATGGTAACCCCTAAAGCTATCACACACTCACAACCTAGTTAGTCAAGTTAAGTCAAGTCGGTTTGAGATTGTTGGGACAATGTGTCTCAACCTTGCAATTACATAAAGTACTGTTGATACATAAGGTATTGTTGATATGTTAGCAACAGGTGGTGTGGGGGGGTTTTGGGCTGAAGCTATTACCACTACTTGTTATCTGATTAACAGGTCTCCTACATTAGCTCATGTTGATAAGATGCTTATAGAGGAGTGGTTGGGTCACAAGCCTTCATTAAGATATCTTAGAGTTTTTGGTTATGAGGCATATGCACATGTGCCAAAGGAGCGAACAAAGTTGGAGAACAAGGTTGTGAAATGTATCTTCATCAGATATAGTTATGGTGTGAAAGGATGCAAGATTTGGGATCCTCTTGCATAGAAGGTAATACATAGTATAAGTGTTATTTTTAGAGAAACTAAACCTTCTTCTATTACATAGCAACCAAAACAAATTAAATAGGAAGATGTGATTCAATTTCCTTCTACACCTAAGAAAGTTGAATCGAGGTCCATGTATAGACAAGAAGTTGAGGAGAGCACATCTAGCTCTAAATCTTCAGAAGAGGAAGAAGAGCCTCCAACTCAGCTTGTTTGTAGGTCTACAAGGCATAGAAAACCACCTGAAAGGTATTCACCTGATGATTGGAGATGTATTTTTTCTTTGAATACTAACATGGATGAACTTAGATCAGTAGAAGAGACATTAGGTATGAATGCCACAAAATCCTGGAAGATTTCTATGGATGGAGAAATGACAACTTTGAAAAAGAACAATACATGGGATCTTGTACCATTGCCTGAAGGATGAAAACTTGCTGGTTGCAAATGGGTGTTCAATAAAAAGATTGGTTTAGATGGAGGTATTGAGAAGTACAAAGCAAGGTTGGTTGCAAAAGGTTACTCTCAAGTTGAGGGCGTTGATTATGGTGAGATATTTTCCCCTTTTGCAAAAATGACATCCATTGGATTTTTACTTTCTATTACTGCTGCTTATGGTTTAGAGGTTGAGCAAATGGATGTGAAAAATAATTTCCTTCATGGTGACTTGGAGGAGGATATTTAATTATTTGACACATCTAGAGCATTACGTGGTGAAAGGTAAAAGTAAATTGGTTTGTAAATTGAAGAAATATTTGTATGGCATAAAATAGAGTCCTAGGATGTGGTATCAAAAATTTGATACATATGTGTTAAGTTTGGGATTTGAGCGTTCTAAATCAAATCATTGTATTTATTATTAAATTGATGGTGATTGTTTCCTGTTTATTGCATTATATGTTGATGATATGATATTTATTGGTAGAGGGAAAGGTATGATTTCATAATTGAATCTCAACTTGTTGAATTTGAAATGAATGATCTTGGTGCAACTAAACACATTCTTGGAATGGAAACTAAAAGACATAGAGTGAACATAAAGCTATGGATTGGCCAAAGTAAGTATGTCAATTCAATTTTACAAAAGTTTGATATGCAAGATTGTAGACCATTGTGTGTTCCTATTGAAACATAGAAAAATGAGGTTAGGGTTCAAACACATAAGGTTTATACTAAATTTGGAATATTTCACCAAACTTACTATAAATAAAAAGGGAAAAATGGGGTGAATGAACCTACCTATTCTTCTATTTCATTTAGGAAATAAGATCCCTCAAGTCAAAATCCACTTTCAACCCTTAGGTGAGTGAATTCTTTGAGGAATCTGCAAATTTCCTTTTTGTGTTAGGACAAGAGTCTTGGTCAAACAACACTTTGGGGAAAAAAAATAGTAAATCAACACCAAATTGCAATCTAACACTTGGAATAGCAAGATTAAACATAAAATTGAAGGAAACAACAAAGTTTCTAGAAAATCTGGAAGGGATAAATGTTATGTACCTCTCACAAAACAATATTTTTCGGAATTCGTATGAGGACTCATTCGCCCTATGGCGAATGGATCCTTTGTAGGGATTTTCAAAATTGGTTTCTGGGTCCTCTACTCCTGTGTTTGCACTTCCAAATTCTCGGGTTTCACAGTTGGACAGTCAAAAATAAATCCGGGATTTGAGTTTCTATGAGATGACAACAAATGCAACTTTACAATTTTGCAACTTTGAGATCTTCAACTTTTCTTCAACTTGCAAATATGCAACACACAAAGAGAGGGGAAAATGTTTGTTTTTGGTGAATGGGGGTTTGCCTTGGTCAAACCCCATTTTGGTAATTAAACCTTGAAATGAAATAAAATAGCATGAAATGAATGATGAATGAACAAGTCAATGCTACAACTCACCAAACCCATGGATGAACCTTTGAAGGACTGAAATCTTGATGTTGATCTTGCATGAAGAACATAAATGAATTTAAAGCATTACAATTTTACCATCCCATGTTGGAGTGTGTTTGCATTGATAACAAATGTTGGGTTGCTTGATCAATACAAAGCCTCCATTGTTGTTGAAAGCTTCAAAGTAGTAGTAGTAGTAGTAGTAGTAGTAGTGATTTCAACTTCAAATGTGATAAATATGCTTCAATGACTATTTTGACATAACCTCTCCAAAAATTCTCTAGATTATTCGATCGTTTGTGAGAAGGATGAAGGTTGTTTTATAGATTTATTATTTTTAGATGAATGATCGAGATGCAACAATGAAAGATCAAGATCAACGATTGAGAATTGTTGAGATGAAATAGATTGATTAATTAACTCCTCTGATTGATCCAATTAAGGGATTTAATTGAATAATCAGTGGGATTAGATTGAATGATTAGTGAGATTGAAGAGATCAAATTGAGTTTTTAGTAGGTTTGAAGAAATTAGGTTGAGTGTTTAATGGGATTAGCATAATCAGTGGAATTGGGAAATAGATTGAAAAATCAATGGTCATGATTTATTCAATCAAGATATGTGAGGATGTATTAATTAATTAATTAATTAATTAATGTTTGAGAGGAATGCGCAAGATATGTTTGACTTCAAGAAATAAAGATATATTTATTTATTTACCATGTTGAGTGATTTTGAATAATTGATTTAATTATTCAACTTTAGAGAAGGGAAAGTGGCTTAATTATATAATTAAAGATAACTATGTAATTAATTTAGACGAATAAGTAGTGTTAGTGACATAATTAAATAACTTGTGTTTATTTAATTAATCAGGAAGAATAAAGTTAAATTAGATGATGACATAATGAATTAATAAAATAATAAAATATTATTTAATTAATAGAGGAAAATAGGGTTAATGATGCAAATAATGTTAAATGATGTTGATAATGGAAAAATCTAGTTTAGGATATGGGGTATGTGTTAGGTCATTTTTATATGTCTACACCTTCTGGTTGTTCAATGTAAACCTCTTCTTTTAACTCACCAGTCATATATGAAAACTTGACATCCATTTGATACACCTTGAAGTCTTTGTGTTGCAAAAGCAAAAAACATTCTAATGGCTTCCATTCTTGCCACCAAAGCAAAAATATCTTCAAAATATATTCCTTCCACTTGTTAGTAGCCCTTACACACAAGTCTAGCCTTATTTATAACAACCTTTCCATCCTTATTCAGTTTGTTCATGAAAATCCATTTAGTTCATATCACATTCTTGTTTGTTGGTCTTGGGATCAATTCCCAAGTATGATTCTTCTCGATCTGTCTCAACTCTTCTTCCATAGCTTTGATCTAGTTCTCATCCTTGCATGCTTCAGTTACTCTTTTAGGTTCTACCTCTGAAATTAAACAAAATTTCACCTGTTCCTCTGCCATAGCAAATTTTCTCCTTGTCAACATACCTTTGCTCTTATCTCCAATGATTTGATCTTCAGAATGATTCTTCTGCACATACTTAGGAGTCTTAGAAATCTTATACGAAGATTCTTCCTCTTCAACTATGATCTCTTTTTCTTTTTCTTCTTCACTACAAGGGGGTTCATTAGATTCATATCCTTCTATCAACACATAACTTTGATTTGGTTCTTCATCCACTCTGACACTTGCACTTTCAACAATATTCATTCAACCTTTTGTTATAGCAGCTGTATTCCTTTCTTTTTGTAGAGTATCCAAGGAAGATTGCTTCATCAGATCTTGCATCAAACTTTCCTAATTTTTCTTCATCTCTCCTAATATAGCATTTTATTCCGAACACTCTAAAATATTTTACTGTAGGAGGTTTTCCATACCATAACTCATAAGCAGTCTTTGAAGTATTCACTCTTGTTTTCCCTTTGTTAAGAACGTACACTGCAGTATGAATTACTTCTTTCTAGTATACTTTGGTATATTTTCTTCCTTCATCATGGTTCTTGTTGCTTCTTGAACCATCATATTCTTCCTTTCCACAACTCTATTCTGTTGAGGAGTCCTAGGACTTGATAACCGCCTCTTTATTCTATGATCTTCATAAAAACTGCTAAACTCATTGGAGGTGAGCTCACCACCTTTGTTAGACCTCAAGCACTTGATTTTCAAGTTCATTTCATTCTCAACCATAGATTTAAAGGCTTTAAACTTATCTAGAGCTTTTGATTTTTCTTTGAGAAATTTCACCCAAGTCATTCTAGAATAATCATCAATCAACAACATAAAATACCTATCACCTTGAGAGCTTCTTATTCTAGTAGGTACACTAGGTATGTATGCACCAACTCCAAAGGTCCTACAGTAGAATGTTCTTTAATTCTGAACCTCTTCTTTATTTTCTTTCCAAACTGACACTCTTTGTAGATTGCATTGATAGGCTTTGTAATCTTTGGTAGATCTCTCACAACATTAGTAGAACTAATCTTCACTAGGCTATCAAAGTTAATGTGACCCATTCTTCTATGTCATAGCCAACTTTCATTGACTTGAGAAATAAAGAACTTAACACCACCACCTTTGAGTTGATAAACATTTTCTTTTGTCCTTGTACTTGCAGCAACCAAAGTCCTGGATCTTCCTTTTCTGATTTCACAACCATCATCTTGAAACACTAAATTTTATCCTCTTCTACACATTTTTCCTACACTAAGAAGATTATGCCAAAGATTCTTGACATAAAGAACATCATCTATTTTATTCTTTCCATCAAAACTAATTGAACCTTTTTCACAGATCTTAGTACATGTATCATCACCAAACTTAACAATACCACCATCATACTTTTAAAGTTTAACAAACTTACTCTTGTCACCTGTCATATGATTTGAGCATCCACAATCAATTATCTAGTAATTCCTTTCCTCTCTTGCATGACAAGTAGTCAACATAGTTCCTTCAATATTGTGACCTATCTCTGGAGCACTTTCCTTCATACATCTTTCAAGATTAGTAGAATTAGTTCCAATATTTAGAGCCATGAACAAGCATTCATCACTATCCTCATAAGGATAGTTTGATTCCTCATCATCAAATACACAATTGTCTTTTTCAACATAATAAATCTTCTTGATGGATTTACCTTTATGATCCTTATGTTTGTCATTTGCAACTTTGATTAAATTTTTTAGAAGTATAATGACCTATATTTCCATAATTGAAACACTTAAATGGTAACTTACCTATGTATTTTCTAGTGCCCTTTTTCAATCTCACAAAAATTTCTTCCACCTCATCAAGATCATCAAGATCTGATTCATCATCCTTCTTTGCCTTGCTGACTTTAAAGGAAGTTTCTTTCTTTGTAGCATCTTGTGCAAACTATCTCAATTCATAAGAAATTAAAGCACCAAACATTTGATCTCTAGAATATTGATTTAAATTTTGAGCTTCCTTAATAGCAGAAACTTTAGAACTATAGGATCTAGGAAGAGTTCTCAATACCTTTTTGAAAAATTCACTTTCTTCTAGCTTACCACCAAGACCATTGATGGCATTAACAACTTCATCCACTCTGAGCATGTATGCTGTAATGTCTTCATATTCTAACATCCTTAGGCTTTCAAATTTGGCTTTGAAATTCTGCATCATTGCTTGCTTGACCTTAACATCTTCATAAATGCTCTGCAACTTCACCCAAACCTCTTTAGCAATTTTGAGACTTATCACCTTTCTAAGTTCATAATCAGAAAGACCACTCAAGATAACATTTCTTGCTTTGCCATTATTCTCATAATATTTTTCCTCATCATCACTTGTCGAACCATTAGCAAGCATATTATATCTAGTTTCAACTGAATTCTAGACTCCAAACCCTAGAGAGACAAGAAAGGATTCCATCTTGATTTTCTAGTAAGTATAATTCATTCCATCGAAAATAGGAGCTTTGACACCCTTCCTGTGTGCCATCTGGATCTACCTCAAGTGGTTAAGCTTTTTCCAAGGAACCACATCTCTAATACCAATTTTCAGACACATAGGACAATTGAGAGGGGGGGTGAATTAGTTGTACATTAAAACCTTAAACCCTCATTAATCATCAAACCTTTATTAAATTTTAGATCCTTATTAAGCATCAACAAAAAGTAAACATATGAAACATCAACACAAAAAAATGATACATAAGATAACACCATATTTATGTGGAAAAACCATGGTGAGGATTAACTCACATATGTATGAATAACAACACCAAATACAATAGGCTCACTTCTAGAAGGGCTCACTACCCAAAAGAGAAGAATGGCTCACAGTCGGTGGCTCACTACCAAGGGCTCACTACCTAGAAGAAAGAAGAATAGAAGAAGACTGTTATAGATAGATTCACTCTCTTAGAGCAACAAAAGAAATCCACCACTGCAACTCTGCACCACCCACAACCTTTGGATCACTACC
The DNA here is from genome assembly GCA_007258455.2 of Sequoia sempervirens. Taxonomy (NCBI): domain Eukaryota; kingdom Viridiplantae; phylum Streptophyta; class Pinopsida; order Cupressales; family Cupressaceae; genus Sequoia; species Sequoia sempervirens. The sequence goes on along the minus strand of VDFB02049217.1, from coordinate 101,470,447 downwards.
TATAGCAACTTCAAGCACACTGAAAAATGTAGACACCTTTTACTCACTACATCCAGTAGCCTTAGGTGTTTAATCTCGCACTCAGATCACCACAGTTGGTCACATTCACATCATACGACACTCGTACCACTCCACAAACATCTCCATCAATTAACTTTATTATATATCCTCCATGACCTCAAATAATCTTGTTTAGGTCAGCCTCAATGCAATGTATGCACCTCAAACATGCAACCAACAAATAGGTCAGCACCAAACACTTCCATGATGGAAAGAAGTGAAGGAAAACTACACAAAGGGTTAACTAGGATCCAAATCTACACCGACACACTTCACCATGCTTCCATAAACAACAAACAACCTCTGTAATTAGCGCTAGCACCCAGGTCGGCCATACCTACACTAACACTAGTAAGCGACCACATACATGCCTCTCCAAGTCTGAAAACTACATGAAAACCACAAAGAAACACTTCAAAACATCCACACAACATCCTAGAATATTCCAACATCATCAAAATATTTTACAACACTGCCACAACCACCTGCAACTAAGAACACCATCATCCTGTGCAACCAACAATAGTGCCACAGGCATACAACTCACTAACCAACCTTGTAGAACATCTGAACACACAAAACTCCAAGAGAAGGTAGGAACAAACACTATTAACATGTTCTCAAATCTGCAAGACAAGAAACCTCACTACAGAGAAATGCAGAGCAATTTCATTTCTCCCAGATAACCTTCTACATAGGTAGACACACTATCAAACACATCTTCCACTACTGCATGATCCAGAACTTGAAACTCTATATATAACACCTTTGAACACCTCTGGTCATCACATCTAAACCGCACAAGCATATCTTCAACCATGAAGAAATGTGGAGCATAACACTGAACACACCTTTGTCACACTGAACACTCCTTTAGTCATTTTTTCTCAAAAGCGCTTGGAAACCAAGTGAACCAGTTGCATCAACAACACCACAAACAACTTCTCAACATATCTACAACATTTGCAACACCTGATCAATACCACAGACACTTCTCAACATGACCGCATTATAGGTTGACATCAAATCACAACACTAATGACAACATAGTGCAACAATCTCCAACAATCTCCCTGACCATATTGGAGATTGACACCAATATGAGATCAAACCAAAACACATCCACACTAGAGATGGAACCATAACTCTTTCTCACGCAAAACTCTTCAACATATCCAACAATATCCACATACTAGGGGTTGACATCAATGACAACACTAATGAAAACACCAACAATTCTCCAACAAAACCAAGATGACTACCTAGGTTTCAACCTAATATGGAGCTTCAATCTACAATTCAGTGCTAGCTTCAATGTGTCCCAATTGGTGGTGGCTAAAACATGTATTCACGAGACCTCAAAGATTGATTTCTATTTATTATATTATGTCATAGAGTTTCCATGTCACTAGAATACACACACATAAATATACACATAGAGACTAATTTCATAGACCTTCAACACCACATATCTCAATAATTGTAGTATATCTTTGTAGAGTCTTATTTAGTTCCTTCATTTCTTAGTATTATTGTATTCCTTAGCTTATTTCTCCATAATTACCACACTTGTATGTTCACAATGTCAACTACCTTCATCTAATGGCTTCTCTTGATACTTGTACTAGTTTCTTGAACTATTTATTTGTGGATTTCATTGGTTGATTTGAGTGGCATTGAATTTACATTCAAAATAATTGTCAAATGTTAATTTTTCGACATGCACCAGAACAATTATAACATTCCCTAGGCTATAAATAAGGCTTGTAAAATCTTGACTTATTTTGGTTGGTTACCCCTTTGATGTTGCATTTGGATTGGTGTTTCTACCTCTTTGCATGCAATTTTATTTTTACATAAATGCCTCAACAATTGTTATCCATTTAATCTATGTGCATTGCCCTCTATTCCCACTTGTACCTATGTTACTAGGAAATGTAATTACTCCTATTGTCCTAATAATCAACACCTAGCCTCTTAGTTTCCTCTACTAATGGTTTGTGCTTTACAGTATCACCAAATACCAATGAGACTTCTCGTAAAAAATAATATCCCCTTCTACTTGGTTTGGCCTTATCCTTGTTAGAATTTTTCCTACCCACTTAGATCAATATCTCAAGACATCTAGCTTCATAAAATAATATTAGAAATTATTAATGTAAATAAACATTAGTTTGAGAAAATATTAATCTAGAGCCTCAATATGAAATTAATAATTCTACAACCATTGCTCGTCATTAGAAGTTGAGAAAACACCGGTCAAGATAGTAATCACTTTAATCACTATTACTTAGATACATTTGGTATAATCATGTATAAATTATCATCTATCAAAACATACTTAATATAAACTACATTATTTAGGTAATCAAACTCTCTAACTTAATAATCATGGAGTCCTTGTCATAAATTTATTAAGGCTTATATTCTAGTTCACCAGTCCTTGTCAAAACAAGAAATTTAAAAAGTAGTGTGCACTTCTTTTGTTTTGATATTGAACAATGCCTGATATACATTAAAATATACTTGAAAACATGAAGATTGCAAGGAATCAAAGTACTAATTTAAGACAAAACAAGCATTACCATAAAAAATATCTTTACAAGAATGACGAAGACAATATGTCTCCTCACAATTACTATACAAACTTTATCATGATATTGACAATATGCATAATCCGTCTTATCTAATTTCATGGGGCTATAAATGAGGTTAACTAACATTACCATCTCCATAACCATTTTGACAATGAATAATTATGACCATCCAAAGCAATGGTGTAGCTACCTACAATCAACTACACCAACACCCAACACTTGCTAACTTCAGACACTACATAAACATACACACAAGAATTAATCTCTAGATTAAAACTAGACTCACATGTACACAAACTGTGACTAAAACCAATTGACCAAGACCAAGTATAATTGAATCAAGTAAATTTAGCTAGAAGTAACCGTCCTTGATATGATAAAGATGGTGACATCCTAATACACAAAGTATGACCATAATCTAACTACAACTAAGATTACCATCATCTAGCTAAAACCAAGATGACTACCTAGCTTTCAACCTAACATAGAGCTTCAATCTCCAATTTAGAGCTATCTTCAACTTGTCCCAATTGATGGTGGCTAAAACATGTATTGATGAGACCTCAAAAACTGATTGTTATTTATTATATTATAACTCATAGAGTTACCATGTCACTAGCATACACACGCATAGTTATAGACATGAAGACTAATTTCATAGGTTTTACACAATATAGCTCAACACTTGTAATATATCTTTATAGAGCCTTCTCCAATTCCTTCATTTCTTACTATTATTAGTTTTCCTTAGCTTCTTTCTTCATAACTCCCACACTTGCATGTTCACAATATCAACAACCTTCATCTAATGGCTTCTCTTGATACTTGTAGTAGTTTGTTGAACTATTCCTTCATGGATTCCATTGGCTGATTTGAGTGGCATCTTTTACTTTCAAAATAATTATCATTATTTTTTCTACATTGGAACAATTATAGCATTCCCTAGGCTTTAAATAAGCGTTGTAAAATCTTGGATTCTTTTGGTTGGTTACCCCTTTGGTGTTGCATTTGGATTGGTGCTTCTACCTCTTTGCATGTATCTTTATTTTTATGTAATTCCTCAACAGTTGTTATCCATTTAATCTAGGTGCATTTTCATCTATTCCCACATGTGTCAAAGTTATTGGGAAATTTGATTACTCCTATTGTCCTAATGATCAACACCTAGCCTCTCATTATAAGTTGAGAAAACACTAGTCAAAATAGCAATCACTTTAATCACTATTACTTAGATACATTTGTTATAATCAAGTATAAATTATCATCTATCAAAACATAATTAATATAAGCCACATTATTTAGGCAATCAAACTCTCTGACTTAATAACCATGGAGTCCTTGTCATAAATTTATTAAGGCTTATATTGTAGTTCACCAGTCCTTATCAAAATGAGAAATTTAAAAAGTAGTATGCACTTCTTTTGTTTTGATATTGAACAATGTTAATATACATTAAAATATAAGAAAATGTGAAGATTGCAAGGAATCAAAGTACTACTTAAGACAAAACAAGCATTAACATACAAAATATCTTTACAAGAATTACAAAGACAATATGTACAACAATCTCCCCGCAATTACTATACAAACTTTACCATGACATTGACAATATGCATAATCTCTCTTATTTAAAAATGATATTTGATAAAGATAAAAGCGAGAATTGAAAAGACTCGAATCTCTTACAAAGTAATTATTAAGTAAATAGACTTATTATCAGTAATGCTAAAAAAACATAACTAATATAAACCACATTATTTAGGTAGTCAAACTCTCTGACTTAATAATCATGGAATCCAAGTGTCATAAATTTATTAAGGCCTATATATTGTAGTTCACCAATCCTTATCAAAACGAGAAAATTAAAAAGTAGTACATACATTTCTTTTGTTTTGATATTGAACAATGTCAATATACATTAAAATATAAGAAAACGTGAAGATTACAGTAAGGAATCAAAGTACTAATTTAAGACAAAACAAGCATTAACATACAAAACATCTTTACACAAATAACAAAGACAATATATACAACAATCTCCTCACAATTACTATACAAACTTTATCATGACATTAACAATATGCATAATCTCTCTTATTTAAAAAAGACATTCGATAAAGATAAAAATGATAATCGAAAAGACTCTAATCTTTTACAAAGTAATTATTAAATAGACAGACACTTATTGTCAATGATGAAAAATAAAAACATTATTGAACCATTAACGTACTGTCCATATAATTGAAAGAGTTACTGTTAATGACAGTGGAAAAGCATTGCTAGAAAGTGAAGGCCATTAATGTGCTGTCCATATTATTCACAGGCCTTGTTGATGATGATGGAAAAGCTTTGGTGGAAAGTGAAGGCCATTAGCGAGTGGACCTTCAAATGCAAGACAGAATATGCAAGCAATATGTAATGACTCATAAAAAATGGGCCTTCAAACCTTAATGTGACAACTAAGATTTTTCATCATTCTTCTCTTTCTTTGCAGTAAAGACAAAGAGTGTATTCTTCCGCAGTACAACCCACAAAATAATAATGGTTGTCTTCTGTTTGCTTACAAAAAACTTTATTGAAATGACAATCATTCTAATGTAGGGATGTTGGCAACTCATACTTATCATTATTCATTATTCCTTATGCCAATTAGACTGCCACTGCCCATGCGCAGATCAGTACGGGGGAAGCCAAAGTCTCATGCTTCTCCCTTTTTTGAATGCTTTGTTTGCTTTTGAGATTATTGTCGTTTGTATGGAACAATTAAGGTATATGTTGTCTTATGATAATTATGAATACTACGAGGTATATGTTGTTTGTATACTAATTATGAATAGTTTGTTGTATATGTTGTTTTTATCTTTTATTTGTAAATATTTGATTTGTTTTGTTTTGATAATTTTTGTGGTAGGGGTGGGGGGTCTGGTTTGATTGTCTCAAGCATTCTGTTGTAGGCAAGAGGTCATGAGGTCTAGTCTCCTCCCATTCTCGTGATATCGGAGGTGTGTCATGTAAGTGTCACTAGTCACATGAAAAAGGCAAGAGGTCATGAGGTCTAGTCTCCTCCCATCCTCATGATATCAGAGGGTGTGTCGTGTCAACATCATTGGTCACATAAAAAAGTTTACTAGGCACACTGCACTTTACAAGAGGGGCTACCTGATTTCTACAGTCTAAAAAAAATTGTGGTTGTTTATATTAATATAATTTAGCATTGTTTGGTATTAAAAAATTAGTTGAAAAGTATTGTAGATATTTTGTTATTAAGGGCAAATATAAGTCTAAATTAATATCTTCTGTATTAAAAATTAAGAATTACGATTGTTAAAACATCCAAAACACAATCTTATCTTATCTTGTATTTATTATTGATAAATAAAAAATAAAAAACATATTATTATTTTCATCAATTTAATTATTTAAAATTGAAAAATTAATATTTCATAAATATATTTAAAAAAATTAAAATTAAAATAATAAATGAGATAACCCTAACCTACTTAAACTATAATTTGTTATTCCTAAAAACTAAGAAATAACATAAGTAAGAATATTATTTCAATTGATATATATTTGCTTAAAGCTTATCTTACCTACAATAATGGAATTGATTCTTAGATGTAAGTTTATTTCATTCTACCAGTGTTGAAAGCCAAGCAATGTTTAATGTAGTGTTGCGTTATTTTTATCACCTTATATTTTTATAATATAAAAATGCTTAAAATAAAATATGTTAAGGGAATAATAATGAAGCACAAGTTTTATAAATTTTAAATATATTAAGTAAAATAATTAAAATTTAAGTGAAGTATAGAAGATTATTGTTGATTTAAAATATTTAATTTCATGTTATTTATATATCAAAATTATTTTTAAATTTTAATTAAAAATATGCATAATATAAATAAGATGAAAAGTAATTTAAATAAGGTTAACAATAGGTCTATTATTATTTATAAGGATGTATGAAGGCTAGAGAGAAGGTTTGAGTGAAGGTGCATATGGGTGAAGATTGATGAAGCAACAAAAGAAGGACAAAGCCTATATAAAAGATAATGGTTACAAATTCTTGATTCACTAAAAAAAAAGGAGTTTCTCCAATGGTAGAGGGTCTATCCTTGTACAAGGTCTAAAGGGGCCTTCTCTCCCCAACCCATATTCATAATGTGATAAAGAAAAACCAACTTCATAAATATGATACATCATAGGAAAAAAAATCTATGAAAAATATAAAAACCAAATTAACCCTTTTGAAAGTGCAATGCATACTATAGGGAGATTATTATACAAGCCAACCTTATTATCTCCCCTAAGTTGATGATAATAAATATAGTTGTGGAAAATGAATCAACTTCAACAATAATTATCAAAGAAGATGCAAACTCTAATCCTTCAAACGATATCCTTATTTCTCCTTGGGTGATAGCAAGGTGGTTGTAGTAGATAGTCCTATTGAATTCTATGTCCTTGATGATCATGTTCATGTAATACTTGTTGATATTGGTAGTTACTCTCTTGTCATCATACATCGAGAGAAGCATCCAACATATAATGATCTTTATTTTGGATAAAGAAAAACCTAACCTAGTTTATTGGCTCCTTTAGTAGAGATTCTTGGTCATATATTTTTTCTTCTCTATTTTAACTCCATTAAAGGCTATTTTTTGTGCAAGAAAATATAATCATTTTTTATATTGTCCCATTTTTTAATCTAGTGGCTATTACCATTAATTTATTTTTGGTTTAGATATGCCTATATGAACTACCATTGATCATGAGGGATATTGGACTTATCAAAAATTGGTTGATCAAGTGGGTTTTTTTGTTAAAATAGACTTAGAGATAATAGATTTAAAATATATATTTGTCCTATCATGTGTCACAGTCAATATTTCCAATCATATTATCTATATGAATGCATTATTCACTAGGAACTTGGATCCAATTCTTAAATTCAAAATATTTGACTTTGAGATTTTCTTTACAATTTGATTAGGCATAAATTTGTTGATTGGACTTCTAAAATTTATCCTAGTTTAAGATTGGCCAACCTAAATAAATGGGTAAGGAAATTAAGTTCTCTTGATAGAGACTTCCTATGGTGCAATAATGGATTTTTTTGAGAATATTCAGAATCTAATTAGGTGTATGATTTATTTTAAGATCTCTTAGAACTCTGTACTAGATCTTTTGAACCTACATGTTCCACCCCTCTTAATGACCACTTACATAATATATTGATGTCATAAATCAACTCTCAAATGATGAGGAAGGATTCTCAAACTATATAGAACAAATGATGAAAAATGAGGGTCTCTTCATGAATGAGAAAGAAAAAAATATATTTTTTATTGATAAATAAAATGATTTCATTCCCTTTCCCAAAAGCACAACCATTTCCTACACCATAAAAAAATACCCAAACTAAAATATGACATCTTGGGTAAGAGGAAAAGATAGAAAATAAAAGGAAAAAACCCAAGCATACAAGGTTATGACTTATTCAATAATGGCCCTCAATGGATTATTGATGTCCACCTCACTAGAAATAGGAATAATATATTTCTAATAAATGATCTTAAGGGTTGTTATGCCTTTCTTTTGAGAAGGACTAATTTGCATCCTTAAGCTTGTTTTGTATCTTCTAGCATCTCCTTGGTGTTTCTTCACCTAATTCTTGGTTCTCCCTTGTTAGCCTCTTACAAATTCTTGGATTCTCTTCATCAATATCAATACTTCATTGGTGGTATTATGCATGTGAACTAGTTTATTTAATTTATCACTACTACATTGGTATAAAGATCTTTTCTTTAGTTTATTTTTTATTTTCTAAAAATAAGGTGCGGGTCTTATCCCACACTTTCCTAAAAAACACATTAGCATTTAAGGTCAAAATTATTTCATTAAATATTTTTGTAAGCTTTGATGGAACCAAACTTCAACTCAAACCATTAAGACCTTTAAAAGATATTATTCAATTACATTGTGTAGTTAGTTATCTAAATTGAAGAGAACTCCTAATCAAAATAATAAATATTTTATGTAGTTTTATTGATTAAGAATGTACACTACAAAAGAAAGAACCAAAACCAAGTGAAGAGAAATCTTGATTAGATTAATAAATCTTTCAAATTGAATGCAAAAGTCCTAATGTTAGAATGCACAAGTAGCACACCACATGCTAATCATTGTGTTCACCACATATTTATCCTTAATTATTTTATTCTTAAACTTGTGAATGCACATTCAAGCTCAATGCAAAAATAATTCCTTCAATGGCCTTCCTGTCCATGAGATATTAATCTTCAATAAAAAAAAGTTAGAATCTTAGAAACTTGATCTAACAAAAATCAAATTTTAATACACTTTACCACATATTTGTTGAAGAAAATTTGTGCTATCCTTGGAGTCCCCATAAACTTAAATTTTTTTTTTATTTTTCGTCTAGCCACAAGAGTGAGGCCAAACTCACAACCCATCAACTCAATAATATTGATCTAAAGATTTATTTATTTGGTTTTTTTCTTAAAAAAAATGGAGTGGGCCCTTATCCTACACTTTACTAATAAAAAACACATTAGCATTTAAAGTTAGAATTCTCTCATTATTTTTGGAACCCTTGATGGAACTAAATTTTAACTCAAAGAGACCTTTAAAATTCATTATTCAATTACATTATGTAGCTAGTTGTCTTTTCACTAATATTTGCAAAAGCTATATAATAACTCTCTTATTTTGTTAAATTATGATCTATTTTGGAAATTTTACCTTTTTAAGGAATTTTTTTATTGATTAAGAATGTAAAATACAAAAGAAAGAACCAAAACCGCATAAAGATAAATCACAATCAAAATAATATATCTTCCCCTATTTAAGGAAAAAAATACTAATGTTACAATGCACAAGTGGCACACCACATGCTAATAATTATGTTCACCACATATATTCTTAATTATTGTGTTCCTAAACTTGATTATGCACGTTGAAGATGGGTGTAAAAATGATTTCTTTAATAGAATTCCTAATCATGAGATAGTTCAAATCACTTGGAATGTGTTACCAATTAATCTAATAAAAAATAGAATCTTAGAAATTCATTTTTTAACAACAATCAAAGCTTAATATACTTTACAACCTAGTTGTTGGAGAAAATTTGTATTATCCTTGTGTTATCCTCGAATTCAGTTGTGCTCAATTTGTGGGATAACCCCTATGAAACTTGTTCGTTTTGTAGCTCACAAACTCTAAGCACACAAAATGAGGCAAATTGCATAAGTCTTCGTGCATGGTCCCCCAACCTCAAAAGGTCATTTTGAGCATTTCTCTTTTGTCTTGGTTCGTCAAAATTCATCTTTTTGACCAAGTTGTAAAAATCTAGTTTTCAAAGTTAGAAATTTTTTTACACTTGCAAGGTCATTGAATTTTAGCAACCCTCCAAGTCAAAAATTACAAAAATAAAAAAGTTTGCACTTAGGGGTGATCCCACAATATTGGTTTACAATTTTTGGCCAAACTGGACACTGAACTGATTTTTTCTAACTAAATCTTCACTTTTGGGCACCTATAGCAGCTCAACTGTGAGGAATTTGAAGATGATGCAAACTAGTGATTTGTGACATTTTGTCTATAGATTCTAAATATATTTTTTTCAAAATTTTGGAATCAAATTGCACTTCTTTTTCCATCTCCTTCGAAAACTAATTTTTATCAGTAAACACCATTTTTGAGTGATGCTCATCGTATACAACATAAATTTTTTTCTATGAAGGATAAAATTCTAATTTTTTCAAATTTAGATTTGTAACTACGATATCTAACCAATTCATTTGGTTTCATAGTGTTTTATTGAATATTTTTTTCCTTAATCAAGTTTTGAAGTCAAACTAATTACAATTCAAACATAGGCGAACCGTATACAACATAACTTTTTTTGTATGTATCAAAATTCATTTTTTTTTACTGGATCAAGGAAATCAATACCTAGCCTAAACATATTTTTTAGAATTTTATTTTGATAATCTACTATTTTTCCACATGTGTAGAACAAAGAGCTTGATTTTCGGTGAAAAACCTACATTCACAAGAAATAAAAATTAAATATAATAATAAAATTAAATTTATTTAAAATTATACTTTTTGGGAAGCTTATAATAAGGACTACATACTCACAAAAAAATAAATTTTAAATGAATTCATTTGATCCCCCAAAAGATAAATCAAAAGTGGTTTTTTATCAACATTTTGATGGGTGTAAAGGAGACTCTGTTATAGGTATAGCTTAAAACTAGCAGGGTTCTATCCAAGGGGGTTTGATCTAAGGTGGTTTGATCAAACCCTCTTCAATTGGAATCCTTTAAATGGAAATTTTCAAGGCTTAAATCATTATATTTTCTAAAAATATGTGATTTCAACAAAAGTCAGGATCTCTGAGAAAGTGTAAACCAGTATTGTGGGATCATTGAGGTTGCTGATTTTCAGCGACCTTGCATATTATTTGTCTAACTTTCAAATGCATGAGCGTCAAAATCCCCGACAATGCAACTAGGGCTTCACATGAGTGTCATAATGTCATTTTAATGACATTCAAATAGGTTTTTGATCTTTCTTTTCCAATTTCATTTGTTACTTGTCCTCCTCTATCCACTACAAGTTCATTTGAAGCATGTGCGAGTTTGATTGTGCATGGATTGTGAGTGGTTTTCACCATCTTTGGACAGGGTTTTTGTCATTTTTCTTCAGGTATGTTTATACCTTTCGCTTTTCTCTATTTATTGTTGTTGTAGTATATTAGGGTTTGTATGCTAGATTTTTGTCTATATTTTCATTTGTATCTCTTCCATTGCTTTGAAGCCCTAGTGTTGCTTCCTCGTATGGACTATTTTGAGGCCAAAATCTATGAAGACATTCCCAAAATTCTATCTGAACTACCCTAAGTTTTTAAATTATTGGTAAGCTTTGTTTTACCATTAAGGCATCATAGGTTTCTTAAACATGTGATGCATAGATTACCTGTCCATGTTTGAAACTTAGGGTTCCTTTAAATCTAATCGAACTCATGCACATATGTGGGAAACCTTATGCTATTTCCAAGTAGGGTTCGCTAAAATGCTCGGTGATCTTTCATTATGTGAATACACTAGTGCCTAAATCTTACTTGTCGGGGTGGTAGATTTTGCTGCTAATGTATGAAAGAGGTCAGTTTGGTAATCACTGTTTTTCATTATTTTTTGTCAAAATTAGTGTCGGGGTAGAACCCCTACCCGACATGATCTACTCATTCGAAATGAATGGTCATTTTTTTCCCCATCTCAAAGATCAAGTCTAAGCTTTGAACATCAAGATGTCATGTAGGAATAAATCTCTGACCATGCACATAAGCATTCGGTATATGTTTGATCAAAGAATTTCATTGATCAAACATCATGAAGCTTGACCTCGCATGTCAAGGATAATGGTGGTATTTTTCCCCACTTGAATATCATAAACTAAAACCTATGATTTGCATCATCATATTTTTTTTTCGATGATGCATAAAACAAAACTCCCAAGTCATTTGCATAAGCAGCGAAATTTGCCGATAGTGTAAATTGTCCAATGTTATAACATGTATAATCCACAAATTTTGTAGACACAACACTATGAAGGGAGATTGCTTTATCTCATGCAAGGTCAAATATTTTTACCAACCTTGCAACTCAAGTTGAACTTCCAAAATGCAAAGTTGGTTAATTTTGTCGACTTAGCATAATCAAAGCAAACTTCCACTTGTATAGTTGTTTTTCAGCGACTTTAAAAATATTTTGAAAACATCTATTTACACCTGCAATAGCACTATTTTTTAGTGCAGATACATCAAGGCACTCCATTTCACTTCCATAGGCATTGATTTTTAGTAGCCTAACACATTTTTGCTAAAAAATTCCTAACACTAGCAGATTTTTCCTTTTTGCCAATTTGACCGCTCACGCTTTGTTTTCCGTGTCCATCACACTCAAGCCCTAGGTATACATGCAATTGTTTTATTTTCCCCGCCTTTGGAAATTCCAATGTGTAGATTTTCCTAACATTGCAAATATGCTAAAAAATTTCATGTAGCTTCCTTGTGCGTGTGCACATCGAGATCTTCACATTTGCATTCTTTCAAAGACAAATTTTTCTTCAGATGTCAGATCTATCTCCTAGTAAGGACAAAGCAATGAAATACAAATATCAAGGTGTGTTTCCAGCCACTATGGCCACATCTAACATTGATGAGATTAGGGATATAGAAATCAACCATGTGGACATGTTAGAGTTTTTGGAAAGGACTAAGAAGTAGCCATTGGACAATAGAATGAGGTCTATTATTCAAGGCAATATCTAATTGGTATCCTAATTTCCTATTACGACACAAAACCTGGAGTTTGTTTTACAAGTTGCTTCACACTATGAAAAGTATACTAGAAGTGTCAAGGATTCAAATGGGAATGTGATCATAAGGTTGGATGTTGAATTCTTTGACAAGGCATTTATTTGTCTGAGCATTGATAGGTATGTGGATATTTCTAAGGAATCTATGAAAATGGAATATGATCAAGACCTAGACACTGCTAAATGGGTAATTAATAACAAATGGTTGAAGACACCTCAACCTAGAATCTCTAGGTGGACCAAGAGTTTCCCTCATAGTTATTTCATTGAGGAGGTGAACGATCTCATAACTCTTCTCAATAGAGTGCAAGGGTTACCTGTCTCCTCTAATTTTGAAAATTAGAAGTATCTCTACATCAAGATTATTTTAAAGAGGAGACAACAGATCTTCTGGGGTGAAGAAATCAACAATGCCACTCATGAGCAGTTAACTCAGGTACTCACAACACATAATTTGTATATGAATTTGTATTTGGTATATGTCACTGCAGCCATAAGGAATTTCCTAGGTTTGACAATAGAGGAGAACAAAAGGATGACTTGAGTGTACAACTACTTCTCACAGATAACTCTCAACGGAAGAATTAATCATTTCTGAAGGGTGAATGATGCCTTCTTTGGTCCATGTGTTCATTGGATCTAGAGCTAGAAAGGAAAATATTATCAAATGAGGCATGGAAGGTTGTGAATAAATATGGATGTTTGTATCTACAATTTCCTACCTTTACATATCTGAGGGTTGTTTGCTTTACTGGGTATCCGTACATGCTTCCATGCTACCCCAACGATAAGATTATCTTGATGGAGTTGTGTAGACAAATCATTGTAGTGCATAGCAAGCAAATGGAATCCCATAAGTCGAGTTTCAAGTTTCCATTGAAAATTGACATATATTCTATTCAAACTTATTCAAAAGATAATTTTTTTGAGTCAGAAATGTAGTGGGTAACATGGAAAATATACAAGAGGAGGCTTGATTTCGATTACCGAGGTATGAAGGATTGAATCAAGAAAGCCTATTCATATGTGCACTAAATTGAGGAGATATAGGCTTATATGAGGACAGATGAAGAAATTAGAAAGATGGATTATTGCAAGCTCACCTTGAAGCAGATTGAAGAGTTGGAATTGGAAAAAATTCCTAAGGGCATGGAGGATGATGGAGACATGTTAGACCCAACCTATGAATAGAAAAATATTATAGGATCTCTTCTTCCTCTTATTCAATGGCCTCATAAAGAGGTAACCTCGATCCAAGAGAGATTTGAGCATATTCTTTTTAACACCAATGTCTTGTTACTAGAAAGAGGAATTCAATTGAAACAATTTGTTATCGGGTCAAAGGAAGAAACACAAGATCTTTCCAATAAGAGCCAAAGTTAAGAATAAAGAATAGGAGTGATGCTCCAAGTTCAAGTAGGTCATCAAAGCCCAAAATCAAGTTTATGGTCAAGGGTGGTAGTAAGAAAGGTGAAACAACCACATAAGGGCCTTCTACTAAAAAACATGAGGAGTCTATGTAGGAAGAAAGGCAAGAAGAGGAAGAACGCCATGAGGAATCGACAATGTCTCCTCATGAGAACATTCTAGAAGAACCACCTGTCTCATCTTCCCCCATTGTCACTGTTGCTCCTACTCCTCCTATGACTTCACCTGTTCCTGATATTCCTGCTGCCATAGTCTCTCCTACAGTTCAATTCAATCTATACACTTATCCCCCTTAAGGACTATTTTTGAGAGCCCCAAACATGGTTTAGATAATATCATAGGATCTATAATGTCTTTATTGAGCTTGTCTTCTCTATCTTTCGACATTGCATCTCATTCTGACTTAGAGAAATTCATGACTTAGTTCAAGTGTCGAGTGTTGAGATACCTAGTGTTGTTTTAACTGACACTCCTCCAATCATAACCACTACCTTTGTGAGTGCAACAACAACATCCAAAACAATGGCCACAAATCCAAGAGAGAGCTCACCACTCCCACCTTGGATCTCATCACAAACACCAAAGAGGAGAAAGGAATCCATCTCCCCAAATGAGTTTGACTTCGCACAACTTGCACCTGCAAAAAAAAGGACTAAGAAGAAGGAAAATACTCTCTCAAGGTTGTTGTTTGACAAAGAGGGCAACATATATGTGGAAGTGGCACAACCTGCTCCAAAAAAATCATAGGAAGAGGTTGATATCTCAGACTCTATTGTAACAAGAGTTGAATTGGGAAATATCACACATGAGACTACAAAGGCAAATGCCCAATCAACATTGAACACTCTTATTGAGAAGTTTGATGCAGTCAAGAAGGTGAAGGATCAACACAAAGATAAGAATGAACAACTGACAACTTTATTGTGGAAGATTACTCTATCTTCTAAGTTAGCTAAACCAATGGCTACATCAATATTGAAGATCTTGTGATCTAGAAGGTGGAGAAGGTACACACTAGAGGCAAAATGGTTGGAGATTTTCTAGAACGGATGATTGCAAAAGGTTTTGAACTCTTGGTATTTTCAATGAAGAAAATGAAAAGGATGGAGGCAATAAAATCAAAGTTGGATGAAACTACTGATGCTTTTGTTCATGAAAAGGAAGAAATAGAAAAAAGTTTGCAGGATTGGGTGAAAATAAAGGAGCTCAAACTAGGTACGTTGGTGGAAGCTGAAATCCTTCCAAATAAAGATATGTATGTGGAGGTGAGGGAGACTATGATACATAAAGTAAATGTCATCAAAGATTTGATTGATGATTTGTAAAGTGCTCGAGAGGTTTCCCAAGATAGAAATTTAAACCTTATCAATAGAGTTGAAGAACTTCCCTGTAAGTTGTGAGATGATAATGATAAGGTTCTCTCCTCAAAGATTGTTGTCCAAGAATTCACTAGCATGATTAAAAAGGAATTTGAAGATCAATCCTTTTTAGTGGCTTCGATGGATAAGTTGCTAGACATTGAGTTGACCTTGGACAACTTAAGAGTGTTTTTAGGAAGGCATGATGAAGCTCGTGATACACTGAAGGAGTCTATCCTAAGAGTCCTCACAATTACCAAACATACATGAAGCTTGGCTAAAGAAGAAGTTAATGCTATCATGAAAAGTATGATGAATTTTTGATGGACGTTAGAGAATGTTGATTATGCCTTAGTTTAGTTTTTAGTATCTTTCATGCTTTTTGTAATTAGTTCAAGACAATTTACATTTCTTTTTCAGAATTGTAAATACATGTAAAAATAGGGAAGACCTCTAATAATTTTGGACTCCAATGTTAAATAAGTCAAATTAATTAATTCTTTCCTAGATTATCTCTTTGCTCTTATCTATAAATATGAGAGAGCTCATTTGTAATTGGGACTTTTAATCTTATGCAACAAAGTGCTGCCCAAATTGTGACTCAACTTTGAAACTTTGTGTTCAAATTGAAAGATCAAATTTAGTTAATAAAAGGACGTGAATTTTGATTTCAACCTTTGTTTTGAATCAAGTTTGTATGAGTGAGAATGTTATTATGTCATTTTTGTTGATTTCTCTTATTGTTAATTTGATAAGTGGTAATCTTATGGTTGGAAGGATGTTCAAGATAGAATATATAAACTTTGAGTTATATTGATTACTTGAAATTGTGTGATGTAAGTATTTCTTGGTGAAGATTATCAAGTCTTTGAGCTTGGAGTTATTCACTTTTTGTGTGGATATATTGGTAACATAGGTTGATAGAATTTGTGCTACAATGTGCATCATTTATTACTTTAAAAACTATCATAAGGGCAGCAAGAAGACTTTGTTCTTTTGTGTGTCTTTTGGTTACTATTAATCTAGTTGTACTAGTACTCTTTGATTACTCTTACATTTAATCAAGATTATTGGTGATTAATACTTAGGTAGATAATTAGAGGTGTAAAGAATTGTAGAATATTACCATGGAACATTGTAAACATATTTTCTGAAAGAAGAGAAAATGATGAATGTAACACACCCCACATGGTTAAAGCACTTAGCGTAGTTACTCTTTTTTCCAATAAGTAGTAAGAAGCGAGCCTCCCCTTTCAGAGAGGAGAGAACATTCTCATCATAGTTGTGGCTGAAATCCCTATTTTTTAATCTGTAAAGGGATTACAAAATATTCACCCAATAGTTTTTTGGCGACTTTGTTGGGGATACACACACACAACCAAAGCCTCACACTTTTGGTTGAAGTGGAAAAGTATTCCAATTTTTTATTGTAAGTTTGTAATTATCTTTTGTTGTTGATTTCATTTTTGTTTCAAAGGCTACACTCTAGAAAACAAAATATATACTCATAGTCAAAGGGCACAAGGTCTAATTGATCCTTTTTTCAAGTTGTTGCAACATGATAATATTATTCTTTCTCCTCTGTAGACAAGGTCACTATTACAACACATAGGAAGTCATCCTCCTCGAAGAATAAGATCACAGTTCCCAAGTGAAGCTTTTAATTTTTTGGGAGTTTTACCTATCACACCAATTCAAGTGACTATTGTTCAAGGTGTTATGGAAGATAAACTGCCACCAGGTCCTTGGGGTAATGCCTTTGTGCCTTTAAATTTGGCAACCCATTTACATGAACTTCCTCACATTTCTTGCAAGAACATCCCCAAATTCAATGGTGATGGTAAGTAGCACACTGACGAACATATTGTTGTTTTTTATATTATATGCAGTGTTCTTGGTGTTGAAAACGAGGATGTTTCCATAAGGTTATTCATTGATACCTTACAAGGAGTAGCATCAGAATGGTTTTACACTCTTAATCCTCATACTGTTACAAATTGGGTTACTCTCCGTACCAAATTTGAAGAACATTTCAAGCCTGCAGAAGATGCACATGCCTTTTTGGCATAACTTACAAGTATGGGAAAAGATACACACAAACCCATGCATGAGTTCATGGAAAAATTCAATAAGTTGGTAACAAGGATTCCAACTAAGGCCAAGCCAGTACCTCATAATCTTAAATTTTTCTTCATTAACACGTAACTACCAGAGGTAAGTTTCTTATTGTAGAGGGAAATTCCAATTATCTTGAAGTAGTGTAGCAATTGGCTACTATTTTTGAAGATAATTTGATTCTTGTCGGTAAGATAAGAAAAGAATCAAACAAAAATAATGTACAAGCATATACATCTTCATCTACCAATGCAAGCACCAATCCTATGGTGCAGAAACTAGCAAATGAATTGCTAGCATTGAAGAAACAGGTTTCTCAAGGACCATCTAATCCTCCATACAAGGATTTTCCAAGGAGAACCTTTCTAAATTCTTCCATAAACCAAAACAAACTTCCTGCATCACAAGGAAGACTTGCTCTTGAGGCTCCACCCACCAATGCAACAGTGGGGTAATATGAAGTAGAGCAAGATGATTATGTGCAATCAACTCGTATCCTACTGAAGAAAATGTCGATCAATTCCAGGGGGAGGAAGTAGATTTGACTGGAGACTCTAATATTGTATATTTACATGTTGAAAATGAATCTGATGAAGAGGATCTTGTGACTAATGCTTATGTTGTGTTCAATCATTTGTAACAAAATCAACTTGATCAACCTCAAGCTGATGTGACAAAAGTAAAGGATATTTCATGACCACCTATGACTATTGCCAAAAGGGGAACTCCTTTTTCTAGTGCAACCGAATTAAGATACAACAACAACAAAGAAAGTAAGTACCACTCATCCTCCTATATCTTCTTCATTGCCTAAGGCTAATACTCCAACTCCAAAAACTAGTGTTCCATTTTCAAAACCTAACAAAAAAATTACCCCGTCCTCTTTGCAAAGTTCTTTCCAATCCTTTGATATAATTGACCATGCAAAGAAGACTAAGATTCAGATGTTTGAGGCTGAATATCTAAAAGC
>VDFB02049217.1:101425638-101451409 GCA_007258455.2 Sequoia sempervirens | reverse complement strand
TTTCTCTAATGTGGCCCAGTATGTGATGCCACAACATTGTTTTCTTAGCTGGAAACTTCATCTCCAAAGAATTAGCTCCTGCTGGAACAATCACCTCTTTCCCTATAGATTTACATGGTTTTTTAGAAGCATTGTTGCATTGAACTGCATTGGCGTCCAACTTATATAGAGTACCAATTCGAGCACCCTTTGCCAACAACATAGAGCCTCTTTTCATCTTACAAACACCATTAGAGAAAGAGACCTATACACTAGCATCATTCAACCTACTAACAAAAAGTAAATTTCGAGCAAGACCTAGTATATGTATAACATCATTGATTCTCTTCACCCTTCCATTAGGGAACTGAATTTTGACTCTTCCACGACCAACTATATCCAAGGATGAATCTCTTGCCAAGTACACCTTTCCACCATCGTATTTTTCATACTTTGTGAACTAGTCTCTATGAGATGTCATGTGGAAAGATGCTCCAGAATCAATCAACCAGACATCATCTGATGCTTGAGTTGCCAAGGCTACAATGAAGGCATTTGCTTCACTCTGAGAAGAATCATTGTCAAAAGAGTTCTTCTTCTTCTTTTTCTCCTCTTTGCAATCCTTTCGGACATGACCAGGCTGTCCATAGTTCCAACACTTCACCTTGGAATTTTTTCCATGAGACTTTGATCTCCCTTCTGATTTCAATTTGGATTTCTTGTCCTTATTCTTTCCTTTTTCTTTCGATCGACCTCAAACAACAAGAGCATCCTTCACCATCTCAGAAGATTTTCTTCTCATTTCTTCTGATAACAAAGAAGCAACAACATCTTCCATCTTAAAAGTGGATGTTGTACTCCCAATGGCCATCACCAAGTGATCCCAAGAATCAAGCAAAGAACATAACAACAACATACAATGATCTTCTTCTTCAATCTTCACACCCACAGATGTTAACTTAGCAATTATCATGTTAAAAGTATTCAAGTGATCATCAACAAATTCTCCTTCCTGCAGAACAACTTGTTTACCAAGGACTTGCCCAGATAAATATCTCCAAGTCTTTTCCACAAGGAGGCTGCAGTCTTCTCTTCATGCACATTAAGAAGAACAAAGTCTTCCAAACAGAGCCTTATTAGCCCATTTGATTTTTGATTTGCAAGATCCAAATCTTCTTGCTTCATGCTAGAAGGTTTCATTCTAGACACAACAATCCAAAGATCACAGTCAACCAACAAATCTTCCATTTTAAGTTTCCACAACTCAAAATTGCTGCCATTGAATTTATCAATTTCAATCTTTCTAGATGTACTTGCTAGTGCCATCTCAATCTATAATTTGACAATTACCAGACTTCTACAAGACTCCCACTGAACATAATTGACACAAAAAACCCAACCAACCCACAAGGATAACACAACTGGCCAGGCTCTGATACCACTTGTAAGGAAAGAATCTAGTGCGGAAATCACTTTCCTAATGTCAATTCATAGGGGAATAATGTAGGAGTAATTTTAATTTCAAATTATAGAGCATTAAGATTCACACATAAAAGAATACACAATAATATTAACATAGAATAGACACCAGATTTACATGGGAAAACTATTTCGGGAGAAAAAACCACCACCAAAGAAAAGTCACTTTATTGACAATAAAAGCAAATTACAATAAAGTTACAGATCCCTCCTTCACATGTATTTGTTCTCTGATATTACACAATAGCATTACAATCAGCCAAGCACAGTCAATCGCAACACTGTTACAATGTTCTTTCAAAATATAGTCTGCTCAACCGACGCCCAAACTTTTTTCCTTTCTCAACACACAATACCAATCATTCTACAATTTTTTATTTGCTATATTCACTTTGACCCTTCAATTTCTAGGAATCTACTGTTGAAATCGATTTAGTTCTCTCAACTTCCAAGAAGCTCAACCGCTGACATTATCCCACATTGGCGCGAAATATTAACAACCATTAGTTTATAAACAAAATCTTGAAGACTTTAGGTATCCATGAGTTATCCCTTTTGATTACCGTCTCACTCGTACACCTGCGGTCAAACCAACTATCAACATGGCTCCACCAAAGTGAACACCCATCAACACGTCACTCAAAATGTTAACTTCATAACCACCTCATACAAGTTAGGAATTTACCGATCCCCACGACAAGTCGATACCACTATCGCCTAGTCAGAGAAAACTCAAGCTTCATAACTCCTGCATACAAGTTATGAATTTACCGATCCCCGTGACAAGTCGATACCATTGTCGCCTAGTCAAAGAAAAATCAAACTTCATAACTCCCACATACAAGTTATGAATTTACCGATCCCCGCGACAAGCCGATACCACTGTCACCCATTCGGAGAAAACTCAAACTTCATAACTCCCACTGTTGGTTAGAAAGTTCCCAAATGCCACAACAATGAAGGAGATTGGTTAGTCGGGAAGTTACAAAACTTCCAAACTTCGCGACAAGGTTCTTAAGTTAGAGAAATCACTGATGCCGTGACCAACACACTATCACCAAGTTAGAAACTTTTAGAACCTCATGACTTAGGTTACAAACTTAGGAACTCCAATGATCGGCCGACAATGAAGACTTAAACAAAAGAAAAAAATGCTAAGTCTTGAACATAAATACAAGCCAACAAGTTGAGGCACAATTTCCAACAATGAATATTAAGAAGATTTATTTTGTTATGACATATGTTACTTGTCTTATGACCTAGCCAAGTGTGTTTTTCTACAACACTTGTAGAAGAGAAAGAATTCCTAGATGAAGATAGTACACCTAAATATTATGAAGATGAAAACATGGACCAACTTGATGCCTATGAGGAAAATAAATTATTTCAATGCAATCAAGATAACTCTCATGTTCAATATGACCTACCAAATCGGGATTTCAATTATCTCAAGGAAATGATGTAAGATATAAGAGGGAAAACCTTCCAATGATGACATCAAGGCTCTCACTGATGTAGTTGTCTTACAATTTCAAAGTGAGTACCAACTATCAAATAGAAAATTGGGTGCTAAATGTAAGGCTATAAATGTTATTGTACCAAAGGCATCAATGACACTAGTGAATAAAGGAAAATAGAAGGAAAATAATACAAAAAAGGACATGAATAGAGTTATAGGAAATTCACCACCAAAGAAGAAGATACATATATCAAATATATTTCTACAAAAGAGGTATATCCCTAAAAACCAAAGTTTTGATATCCCAATCAATAATATAAAACTTCACAAGGCTACAAAAATGAATAATCCTATGTAAAATTAGGTGAGAAGAGTAACAAATGAAAGACATGGCATTAGTAAAGGAGTTGGAAATAATGGAAATGATAATGTTGTTATTGGTGGTTGTTGGCCTCCTACAATGATTTAACAACTAAGCCCTTATAGCTGTGATTCAAAGATTGGACATCTAAAATGAATATCCATCCAATCATCATGAAGGTGCATTTAACTTGTCAACCTAGGGATGTGAACTTGAAATGGGCTAGCAAAGTATGTGCACTAAGGATCCCAAGTAGCCATATTATTTCTACAACTAAGAAAAATATAATGTTGAAGGGAAATTGCTTAGAAGGAAATAACATAAGTACTGAACATCAATCAATAACTATGCTAAGCTAAAATGCATGATATAAATGAAAATATGAGTAAACAAATAGGAAACTACTTTGTCTGCTTTGGCTGCAGGAACAGTCACAAAATGGAATTCTAGTGGCTATAGGAATAGTCAGTGCCAAATTCTTAACTAATTAGAGAACAAAAAGTAATAACTAAACTAAACTAAACTAAGGATGGAATGCTCACCAAGTGGGCCCCCTTGGATGAGTATCCTCTAAAACTAATGTAAACTTAGATGCATGGACTTATAACTTCATCTTATTCATTGGAAAACATGAGTACAATAGAGCAATGTAACTATATTGCTGAAAACTAAGAATACAAGTACATCATCAAATTGTGCAACCTCCTGAGAAGGAGCATCCAACTCTTATTTATAGGAAAAGAAGCGATTAACGAAGCAAGGCGATCAACTCTATGAACTAGGAGGATGCCACTTTAGGGAAAGTAGAGAAAGTGGAGAGGCGGTTACACATGCATGGAATCTGGTTAGATGTGTTTGCTTCAATGCAAATTTAGCACAATAGTAATGCCTATATTCGCTCAACATCAATAAATATCATTTACAAGGTGGTTACAACTCGATTTGCATGAGGAATCTCTCGCCGTCAACCTCTTTGAATGATTCCCTTCCTTGACCTTTGCATGACCAGCTAGTAGAATCTTCTCAATCTAGTGGCCTTGAATCATACATGCATAGAAATATTAGTACACACAATAATCACATATTTGTAACTATCTTAAAGAACATTCATTAATCCACATGTAGAATTAACACAAATAGTCCATATAACATGTCAATGCCATTAAATATTTGCAAAGATAAAATTAGGCCCAATGTCTATGGTTTCGAGGAAATATCAATATTCAAACATCAAGGTTCATGACAATTTTGACAAATAGATCATAAATTCTACAAAAATTAAACCATAAACTAGACTCATCATCCCCCCCAACCTAAGGTTTTGCTGGTCCTCCAGCAGGGGAAGGGTTATTCTTCTGCTTAGTCAAAGCCCTGAAATTTTCAACTTCCAATTGTCCCACATCAGTGGTTGTTGTGCATGAATCAGGATCCCAATAGAACCCTTGTTGTCTGTCCAATTGGTTCCATCTTTGTCTCTCTACAACAATATCATAGTTGTAAAACTTGTAATTTGGCACGGGCCACATTAGGATGGGTGGCTGAAAAGTCAGTGGATGCCAAAATCATCCTTTTGTCCTCCCAATCTGTATATATCTATCAATTATTTTAAGTGTTGCAACATAGTTCTGTATAGAGTGGGGCTCAAATTTCTTTAGCTCATTAGTTAGGCTATTCCATCTTTGTGACAAGTATCTCTTCATAGTTTCCTCTTTTGCTTTTGCCACCACCTCATATTCACTGTAAACTGCTTCTATCCAAGGCATAATCCTATTACCATAGCTAGGTCTGAGAAGCATTCTATGCTACTCCCTGTAAATTTCCCTTGGATTTCTTTATTCAACTCTGATGGGCAGAGAGATTTTGGATTCCAATTACTTATAAGCGTCATATTGTTGTCCCCAACTGATCTTATTTTGTACCAAGGACATAAATGACTTTAATTGGACATCCCCAACATATAACAATGGATTCCAATCATGGTCTTGAGTCACAACATAATTGTGCAACTAAAATTCACACAACAAATTCTTCATCTCATGGGAAGCAATCCGATAAGCATTGAAAAATTCAATAGGAGTCTCAATAGAAGGGTTCAAACTTGAGACAATCCTTGCTAGCTTAAAAGAAATATATTTCTCATTCAAATGCAAAGCATAGACCCTTGGAGGGGCCCTACATTCTACTATCGAGGGTACCAAGGCTGTCATATCATCCACCTTCTTCTTTAAAGTAGCAATTTTTGCATCCTTGTTTGCAATCTCCTCATCTTTCTTTTAAATTTCCTTCTTTAGCCTACGTTTCTCTTCTTTCCATTCCTCTTCTCTTCTTTGCATCTCTTTCCATAAATGCATAGCTACCATGTGCATCAAAAAAGAAGGGGGGTTATATATTCCTACCAACATTTTTCCTAGCACTGATGCTTGTTCTTCATATAGTACCAGTTGCAGGGATTCAAGTTGTTCAGTCAAGTTCGGCTGTAGGGCCTCTTGTTCCTATTTTTGCTCATGCTATAGGATCTCTTGCTGTAGGAAATCCTGATTTTCCTCATACCCTTGATTCTCAACTTGTTCTGCAATATCAACAAGATCTTCCAATGTTATGTTTGTTGCTTTCACAAATATATCCTCTTCCTTGACATTCACCTGCCCCATTGGAGCTTTTGTGTCCCCCTGTGATATTTCTCTAGACTTAGGGCTTTCCTGCGGAGGCATATCAAAGGCTGGTCTGGTTGGTCTTGATTTCTTGGGAGGGCTTTCACATTTTTCTTTGGCTGCAGGATGAACAGTGTTAGCCTTCCACTTCCTAGAGCTTGGTACTTCTTTTTTTGTTGGCTACTTTTTAGCTTTTCCTTTTGTTATTTTTGCTTCTCTCTTTTGTGCCCTAGTTTTCATTAGGATTCCAAGTGGAACATCATCATCAAAATATAGGGAGGAACTTTCTTTGTTTGAGTGCTCTGTCTCATAAGAGCTAATTTCTATGGTATGTTTTGTTGCAAGAGGGTTTGCACTAGGGCCTCTGCTAGAGGTTGAAGCACCAGGGGTGGCTTCAATCGCGATCAATCTCCTGCTAGACCTACGGGGTTGAGGTAAAACCCTAGGCCACAAATGCTTTGGTCTAATTTGATCAATACTTATGAATTCTTCCCAAGTCATCTAAGATGCGTCATGCAAAGACTTCTCAACTAACAATTTAATCAAAAAATGGTGGGAAACGAAATTGTCCCTACCTTTCTGAGTCTCGTTTGCCATGATTGAAAGAAGGTGGTAAAGCATGTTCGACACATTCATCCTCCTCCTGTGCCTCATTTGATTCAAGAGTTTAAAGTGCACAGAATGTAGATTTGACAACCATCCTTCATAGGTGATATATTTTATGATATGAACAATTATTTGCTTCCATGGCTTGGGCATAGAAGTTCTTTTTTCACCTTGTCTGTCCACGCTCAATGGAGGGTTGCCAGGTTTTATAAATTTGGCCCTATCCGACCTGGTGTCTCTAGAAGTAAGGTAATTTTCACCGTCGGCAGGCAACCCTGTAACCTCTGCATTTATCTCTTCAATAGCCAATACTTCCAGCCCTTTTACCGTGGCTTTTCCCTCAAACAATGTCTGGGTAAATTCTAATGCAATGTCTTCATTAAAACCATTCAACTTCATGAAACAATCTAACTAGCCACAATTTTAGAATTCAACTTGTGAAGGTGCATCCTACAATAATACATCATGAATCGTGGGTTCATTCCTGATTAACCCATCTCCCATTGTCTGCAATCAACAATCACTCTAAAAATTTTCCTTCCTGCAATACTGCCAAATTTCCAACGCTAATGCCGCTTGAATTTTCCTTTTTTGTTTTACCTTTTCTTTCTTTCTATTTTACCTTTTGGCGACTTAAGATTATGATAGGATCAATAATGCCAGTAAATGAATAATAAAGGGAGGTTATGATGGAGAAAAATGGTGGTGGTAGTTGGTGTCACCTCACACGTACAAGCTATCATCTTACTCAAAATTCAAATTGGCTCGATTTAAACTTGTTGACGTAGATCAGTATGGACTGACACATGGGAAAAGTACTCACATCTTTCCCCCCAACTTGAATTTGAGCATGTGTCCTCACATGCGAGGTGGTAAGGATGATTTGACAGGGACAGGGAATAATGACATGCTATGGTGAATGTCCATATTAATTCACATCAATTAAATGAATGCACTAAAGACAATTAATAGATAGCAATTAATGTGCACATACCAGGATTCATGGAAGATTCACTGCAAAGATTGTGGAGAAAGTATCGGTCGCCTTTTAAGAAATAAGTTGAGCAATTAATGAAAATGAGGTGGAATGAGGTGGAGTGGAATGAACTGAAGTGATGGAAGAGAGAGAAAGGTGGAGATGGATGGGTGGTGTTGATGGTCAAAATGGCACAACAATAGTTAAATAGAATATTACTATTCTGTTTCTCCTGAAAGAGAAAGACAACACATGGATATCTTAGCTCCCAAGGTCTTGGTAGTTGGTTCTCAACTGTGCTAATGTTGCTCAATGGTCAATGTAACAGTAATGTTCAAGGGGCCTGCTGGTGTTGAGCTTCTAGATTGTTTTGAGATCAAACATAAACTTAAACCTACTCTAACTAGGGTTTTTAAAGAAACAGAAAAAGATAGATCAGAGCTTTGGAACCGAAAAGAATGACAATTCATCTAACTTAACCAGACTTGTTACCTTTCAAGGAATTTGTTAACTAAAACTATAGAACAAAATTAACTTGTGATTAACACACAACTTCATTCATTCACAGTGCTAATTCAAATAACAGATTGCAAGTTACCATTTAAACAAAACATAAAAATAAAATTTCATTCCTTGAAAGCTTCTCAAATCAAATGATTAACTCCAGACAAACACCACTCAGGAACACAATCTGAAGTAGATTTTAATTTGGTTGCTTCTACTGTTAATGAAATAGATAAACAACATTTACAAATCTGGCACAATCACCAGTGTACGGAAAATCCATGACTTCAGATTGTTCCCTTCTACACTAAGAAAACTTGAAAGATACATTACTAACTTCTACTGAATCTAACTCCTAACTAAGAAGACAAAAGAAGCTCCCATTACAAAGAATTAGGATGTAGCTCTGTCTCCTCTATCCTTCAGAAAATTCCTACTCTTGAAAATCTATCTCTAGACCTCTCTTTTTTACAAAGAGGCAAAATGCCATATATACAGAATGTATCCAAAAGAATGTGCTACCCCCTGCCTTAGGGTTTACAAAAATATCAGTTTTTTTAGAAGGGTCCGCTCTCAGATCTTTTTGATAGATTTAATGTTGCGTTCAATGGCATCCTCGCTGTCCATGTTGGTGAAAGATTGTTCTGGGAATGACCTGCAGATCTTTTGTAACTACAGTATTAACTCCTAGCCTCTGTGTCCATCTTCGATCTCCCCTGCAAAGCTGCCTTGAATGCTCTAAAGCATTTCCATTAATACCGATCTTCCTTTTTCCAACAGACTCCACAGCTGTCCCTGTGACTCGTAGTTTCTTCCTCTTTTCTGCTTTCTCCCCGCTCTAGATCCTTCTTGAAGTCGACCGTCTTCGAGAAGCAACATCCGACCTGCCCTGTTAGATTCAAACACCATGTTCACCGAGCTGATTGATCACCTTTGATCTCTGAGTAGATTGTTATGCTCTGTTGATCTTGTTTACAGGGGGTAGTCAAATAGTCAAATGACTCACTTATAGTTCCTTTCGATTGGGCGAACAAATGCCACGCTAGATTCCTGGGTAGTCAAAAGTGGTCCATATTAAATCGCATGTCAGTGAGACACTAATCGTGTCTCCCTGATGCGATTATGC
Source organism: Sequoia sempervirens (assembly GCA_007258455.2). Classification (NCBI taxonomy): domain Eukaryota; kingdom Viridiplantae; phylum Streptophyta; class Pinopsida; order Cupressales; family Cupressaceae; genus Sequoia; species Sequoia sempervirens. Next base: position 101,442,268 of record VDFB02049217.1, on the reverse strand, counting down.
CTCTCCTAGAAGCTATCGATGTAACATATGATAGTCGGCGAGACCTTAGGAGATATACTGCAGTGCCTCCTTCCATCGGTGAGACACCGCACTCGGGAAGACATCTCCCCGAGCCCTAATCATCTGCCTGGAGCTTCTCCGAGCTCATTCTTATTCCCCGAGCTTAAGCCCCTTCTACTTCCGGCAAGACTTCTTCAAGCGGTGGGACATTTTTCTGAGTTCAAGATCTTTCGGCGAGCCAATCTTATGTCATGGAGATCTCCATTTGTCGACGAGACCTTATGCCGAGGGCATACCCCTTTCACCGAGACCTCATTGTATCGACATGACCTTTTACCGAATTCATTCATTCTCCTTGGGCTCATTTCACTTCGGTGAGACTTCGTCAGGTCAGTGAAACGTTTTGTCGGGCGACAAGAGTTATAGCGATATCCTCCCTGTCAGTGAGACAATCCCATATCGACAGGACATCCCCCTGAGCTCATTATGTTACATCGAAGGCACACCCTTCGGCGAGACACATGCTAATCAGCCAGACCTCCTGCCAAAGGAAAAATATTTCACCGAGCGCAAAAAATTTAGTGGACCTCCTTCTTTCGGCAAGATGTTATGTTGATATCACTCTATTTTGGCGAGACTAGCTCCCTTCACCAAGACCTTACACTGAAACCACACCGTAACAGCTGAATACCTTTAGATTGTTGAGACCTTACACCGATATTATCTTAGCTCTGCGTGAGAGACCTCCTCTTTCAACTTTGAGACATTACAGCTAAAGCCTCTTGTTTTAAGCGAGAGCATTTTTAGTTTGAGAGGCTCGATTAGTCACTTTGGACCTCTCATAGAAGCGAACCTCCTCTTCATTTGGACATTCCTCTACTCGGCCCGGAGGTCTCATGAAACTATAATGGGATCCATATAACTATGAGGAAAGACACCACCGGTGGGACTTCACTGAGTAGAACTCCTCCAGTCTACGAGGAGCTCCCTTCATTTTAAACTAGACCCTTCTTGAGTTGGCAAGACCTTGGCCGAGATCTTCTCATTTTGTTGAGATATTATCACGGTCGACAAGACCTTACCTCTCCCCGAAAGTAAACAACTCTCCCCGACGCCGGCCTTGTGATTAACTTTCAGCGTGACTCCCACCGGTTAGGAAGACTTCACAGTGGGTTGCAAGAGTCTTATCGATGTCCCTTTCTATTTCGGCAAGACCTCTCATCGAGCTCAAGATCCTTGGGCAAGCTCATTTCATATTAGGGAGACCTCCATGTTTCGGTGAGACAACAGGTGATCAACAAGACCTCATGCCGATGATGTCTCCTTTTGCCGAGACGTCCTCCATGTTGGTGAGACCTTTCGCCGAAGGCATTATCTTTCGGCGATCTCATTTCATTTCGGGGAGACAAGCTCCCTTCGTCGAGACCTTACACCGAGTGCAAAATTTCTCCAGGCTCATACCTTATCTCGACAAGACTCTGCCTTGTCGGCGAGACATTTTGGTGAGCTCCAAACATTACACCGAAGGGAGAATCCCCTTGTGGCGAGACTTTTCTCTTTCGGCCAGACCTCATGCCGAACACAAATCCTCCGCCCGATGTCGCTCCATCTCGGCAAGAATTCACCCTGTCAGTGAGAATTCTTGCCGACATTAACCGTTGTTGCCAAGACCTCCTTCGATTGGTGAGACATTACACCGACCGAGCCTTCCTTTCGCCGAACTGAGAGCACCTCGGGGAGACCCTAGCATGTCGGCCAGACCTCATGCCGAAGGCATAACCCTTTAGCCGAGACTTCACCGTCGCGACAGGACATCCCCCTAATGCAAACCTTATACACAAGGGTCGGTGTGACTGCTTTCCAAACGGAGAGACATATGAATCCTCACGACGACTGAAAAGTTTGGGTGACCGGTGGATCCCAAATGAATAGAACGCACTGCTAGTCGGCAAGACAACTGCAGGGTCTTGCGGACTTTCCTCTTAGAGGAATTTTATGCCAAACTAGATGGGGGATACTTTCCATCTGATCTCCCTGAGAAATATCATCATGTGCATGATTCAATCCTACAAAACAAATGCCTCCATTAGTACTCAAAGCATATAAAATACACTATTGTTCATCATGTGTTGAATTTTAACAAGAAGAAACCCAACTTTGACTAAAGCAAAACCAACATTTAATAAAACAAGAAGACAAAATCAGGAGGAAAATAAAAGAACTCCCAAGAGCAAAGCAAATAACCAAAGGCAACGAAAGCAAAAGAAAAGGGGGACCCATTTTGTTCCAGAATAAAATGGGGTGGTTATGCAAGGCATAACAGGTGGATGGGTGGATGGGTGAAGAAGTGGACTCCCACAGAAGTGGAAGTCTTTATTATGACAAGTACATACCTTAATTAGTTAGAAGGAGGGACACTAGGTTCACTTCCCTTGGTTGTAAGAAGCTCAAGTGTTGCATGCTAAGTGAATTGCCGCAGGAACTCCTCTTTGGAAGTTGGTTTGTGATACAATCTAAGGTGATGACCATTGACAAGCAGCTTAAATCTAGCTGGGTCAATAGTAGTGAGTTGAACAACACCATTGGGGTATACTTCAACAACCTCATATGGTCTTGGCCACCTTGTCTACAATTTCCCTACATTATCCCGATATCTTGAATCATAGAGCAAGGCCCAATATCTTGGTTAGAATTTCTTGTCCTTGATGAATTTATCATGCCACCTGATTCTTTGATTATGCGCTACCTATGTATGAAGCAAGGCTACTCTCCTCATCTCATCCAAAGCATTCAGCTGCAAGATTCTCTCTTTTTGTGCCTCAGAGATATCCATCCCCAAGTTTACTATAGTCCTAAGAGTCATATGTTCAAAATCAATGGGAATCATAGATGTCTTTCCATACAACAACTCAAATGGAGTGAAGCCTGTAGTTGTTTTCCAGGTTGTTCTATAGGCCCCAACAATTTCTGGCAGCCTGTTTGCCCAATCCTTTTTATGAACAACCACTATTTTGGTCAAGATGGCTTCAATCTCCTTGTTAGTCACCTCAACTTGGCCATTGGCCTGGGGGTGATAAGGAGTAGACTTCCTGTGTCTTATGTTGTACTCATTGACCAGTGCTGGAACAAGGGTTGATGTGAATTGAGCCCCTTGATCAGTCACTATCTCTCTTGGAACTCCATACCTTATGAAAATCTCCTCATAAAAAAATTCAACAACCTTATTGTCTCTTGCATGCTTCATGGCCTTAACTTCTACCCACTTAGTTACATAATCAGTGTAAACTAAGATATAAGACTTACCATTTGATGGAGGATCAATGGGTCCTACAAAATCTAGTTCCCATTTGTCAAATGGAGTGATTACTACCTGAGGGAAAAGTGACATCTCATCATATTTGGTTGGTCTACCCATCCTCTCGCGTCAATCACATTTTCTTGTATACCTTCCTGCATCCTTGTGGAGTGTTGGCCAATAATATCCTGTATTCAAAATCTTCATTGTTGTCCTCTTAGCTACAAAATGTCCTCCACATGGTTCGTTGTGGCATGCATGCAAAATTTCACATGTCTCACCTTCTCTCACGCATCTCCTCATGACATGGTCTGGTCCAGTATAAAACAAACATCCAACAATCCATGAAAAAGGAAAAGATTTTTCAATGAGCACCCTTCTTTCTTTTGGAGAGAAGTGGGGATGAACTCTCCTTGTGACCAAATAATTAGCTATGTCAGCATACCAGGGTGTTTGCACACTGATAGAAAATAGATGCTCATTAGGGAAAGAGTCATCTATGGCTTGTTTATCTTTTGATGTGGTCATCCTTGAAAGAAAATTTGCAACAACATTGGCCTTCCCTAGTTTATCCACAATGGTTATGTCAAACTCGTACATGAATAATAACCATCTTGCCAGCCTACCTGTGATCAGGGGTTTATTCATGAGATATCTGATGGCTGCATGATCGGTGTGCACAAAGATTTGATAGCCTATTATGTAGTGCCTGGATTTTATTTAGGGAATAGATCACTGCCAACATTTCTTTTTGTCACTTTATAGTTGAATTCAGCTCCTTGTAAGTTTTTGTTGACAAAATAAATGGCATTTTCAATATCTCCTTTTTGTCCTAAAACTGCTCCTATGGCATAGTCCTACATCTAGCAATTTATGTAGTTCTCCTTTTACAATTTCTCTTAGTGCAGGGTTGATTCTTCTTTGTGGCTGTCTAACTGGGGTGCAATCATCTTTGATATAAATTATGTGAGTGCAAAGCTTAGGGTCCAATCCCTTCATCTCATGATAGTCCCACATAAATGCTTGTTGGTCGGTCCTCAGTAAGTTTTCCAACAACAACTGTTGTTCTTCATTCAGTTTGCTATTAATATTTAGATATTTTCCTTCTGACACATGTACTTGTGTAGTTAACTCTATCATAGTTGCTTCATTAACACATGGTACCTTGAGTTTATATGGAAGCAATGTAGGGACTTACCTATTTATTTGTAGGAAGTTCAATTTCTTTGGAAGGCGGCTACAGAAGAGTATTTGCCAAGAAGAGTGGTTGTAGGAAGTGCGTCTGCAGGAAGAACAACTGAGGAAGAGCAGGCAAAAGTGTCCTAACTGGAAAAAAAGAATGAGAAGATGATGCTTCCTCCACTTCACAATGATTCTGAATGATGTTAGCCAATACTTCATCTTCATCTTGAAGCTGCATGAAAGAGCTTCTGCCTAACATCATAAGCTTCACCATAGAATTAACTTCCTCGGCCTCTTCACCAACATATGGCCATATGGATTATCCTCATCATGGGATGGTTGAGTAGGAGGATAAAGAGCGGAATTTTTGGTGTTCTTTCCATCAGAAATGGTCATGTCTCCTATCTTGCATCCAATATATGCATCTGTTGTTGCTAACCATGGCCTTCCAAGAATAATGGGATACCCACCTAGTGTGGCTTTAGGAGAAAGAATCATGAAATATGCTAGGTACTCCCATGAGTCTAGAATTACCACAAGATCCTCTACTATACCATCAAGCTTAACAGTAGAACTATCAGCAAGCTGCAAGATATTAGGAGAAGGTTTCATGCTTACAACATTTAGTTGTTGCAGGATAACCTTAGTCATTATATTTATTGCTGCTCCCAAGTCAATTAATGCATTCTTTATTTGGATCCCATTTATAAAAAATCCTACCATAGGACTACTTGGGTCATTGTACTTAGGGATAGTCACTTTCCCAAGCATGATGTCAGCTAGTTGTCCCACCACATGAACCGTAGTGGGGTCTTTCTTCTTTCTGCCTAGTTTCTTGAGGCATGCTTCCTTGATTGCCTTGCCATAGATTGGAACATATTTTATGGCTTGAAATAGGAGTATCTGGACACATATATAGGCTTTAGCTGATCAATAGTGTCAAAATTTGTGTCCTTTTCTTCCTTCTTCTTGACAACTTCCAATCTCTGAGGAAATGGTGGTTCTTGTTTAGTTTGCTTGATTGGGATTGGTTCAGGACTTTTAGGTGCACTGGGTTGAATGGGGGTATTCAGAGACTCCTCTTCTTCCACATGAAGTTCAGTGATAATGGGTGTGGAAGGAGTTGGTATAGTAGTTCCTGAACATAAGTGGATGTCACTCACACTCACAACATATGCAGGGAATTGATTTGAATCAAAAAAATATATAGGCTGCTACTGTGGTTTGTTATTTGGATTGGGTGTGGGATGAGTTGGTAGCTGAGTAGGTTTAGGTGGAGTTGAGCTTGAATTAGCAGGAGGAGGCATTATAGTAGGTTGTTGGGGTTGAGAAGGTGGTTGCATGTAGCTATTTGGTTGGTTTGGCCATTACTATCCTTCCCTCCATTGATTTGTTTGCTGTCGATTTCTTGGGGGTGGCTGCTAATTTCCTTGACACTGTTGCCAATTCCCCTGAGGTTGTTGCCATTGGGGTGGAGAGTTTTGATGATTAGGCCAGGTATTTGGAGGGTTACTCTAAGGTTGTGGTGGATATCCTCCATAGTTGGATGGATATGGGGGCTGCCATTGGTTACCAAATGAATAAGAATTGAAATATGGCCCAACAAAAGAGAGTGGATCTAGTGGCATACCTTGTCTTGGAGCCCAAGGCCTCCTTTGTGTAACATAGTAGACTTGATCTTCTTCAATCTGAATTGGCTTGAACTCGGGTGCAATCTGCTTGCTTTCAATATTAGCTACCATCTTGCATCTGCAGTCCTTCTTCTTTTATTTGCAATGGGGGCAATACTCTGCCAATGTTGCCTCTATCTCCTCTTGTTTCTTCTTGGCCTGAAGTGCATCCAGCTGATTAGCTAGATTGTTTATAATGTCTTGCTTAAAGTCTGCCAAAATGAGTAATCTCCATTCTTGAAACTACACTGGTAGATGACTTACCCATGGAAGATTGGTAAGCTCTCCCTTTCTTTGAAGCTGCCCTAGAGTAGTTCTAACATATCTTCTTGATATCCTCCAAAGGAACTTGGAAGATATCTCCTACTCCCATCAGGTCCAAGGAATCAATACAACTGTCATTAATTCCTCCTAGGAAAAGCATAATTGTGAGTCTTCATTGAGTGTATGGTGTGGAGAATTTTGTAGGCAAAACAAAAACCTTGCAATGTAATCCTCTAGGCTCTCATCCCCTGTTGCATCCTAAAAATGTCACCTCCTCATGTCACTGCCTTTGTAATACTCCTTGTATTTCTCAAGGAATTTTGTCTTCATGTCATCCCATGTCTCCACAGTATCTCTACCTAGGCTCATGAACCATCTTAATGCAACTTCTTTCAGAGTGGTAGAAATAGCTTAAGCCTATGGGCATTGGTGGTATAGTCATAACTCCTGCAGATTATATCAAACTCGAACAAGAAGGTATCAGGATCTTCTGTGACAAGTCCATAGAACTTGGGAAGGACTAAAGGAGGGATATTTTTGAGGTTGTTTACTTCATTCTGATGAGCAATGGGGAAAGGAAAATCTAGTTGGTTAGGTATGTTTCTATTTGCATCACCTATGCCTACTTGATGTAGTTCCAAAGCAAATGGATTCTCAAGTTGATTTTAGTCTTCAGAGGAAACTTCAGAGCTAGTTAGATTAGAAAATGCATTAACAAAGGGGTGTGGATCTTCTTCTTCTTCTTCTTTTCTTGGCAGGTTCTAATATTCAACTAGTTGGAATGGATCATGATTGTTAGGAAGGAATCTCCCATAAGCATCTCTTCTCCTTCCTCTATGCATGCGGTATTAACTCACTATCAACTAGCTCACACAAAGAATTGGTAAAGAATAAGGGGGTCATTACTTCCTAAATGAAGGGTATACTAAGAACAACTTTCAAAAATACTACCAATGACTCCAAATAACTCCCTAGTTTGACACCATCCCCACAACGACGCCGAAAATGTTGGCCTCCTACAATGATTTAACAACTAAGCCCTTACAACTATGATTCAAAGATTGGATTTCTAAACTAAATAGCCTTCCATCATCATGAAGGTGCATTTAACTTGTCAGCCCAGGGATGTGAACTTGAAATGGGTCAGCACAGTATGTGCACTAAGGATCCCAAGTAGCCATATTCATTCTACAACTAAGAAAAACATAATGCTGAAGGTAAATTGCTTAGAAGGAAACAACATAAGTATTGAACATCAACCAACAACTATGCTAAGCTGAAATGCATGACAAAAATGAAAATCTGAGCAAACAAACAAAAAACTACTTTGTCTACTTTAGTTGCAGGAACAGTCACAAAATGGAATTCTAGTGGCTGTAGGAATAGTCAGTGCCAGATTCTTAACTAATTAAAAAACATAAAGTAATAAATAAACTAAACTAAAATAAGGACGAAATGCTCACCAAGTGGGCCCCCTTGGATGAGTATCCTCTAAAACTAATGTAAACTCAGATGCATGGACTTATAACTTCATCTTATTCATTGGAAAACATGAGTACAATAGAGCAGTGTAACTATATTGCTGAAAACTAAGAATGCAAGTACATCATCAGATCGTGCAACCTCCTGAGAAGGATCATCTGACTCTTATTTATAGGAAAAGAAGCAACTAACTAAGCAAGGCGGTCAACTCTATGAATTGGGAGGATGCCACTTTAGGGAAAGCAGAGAAAGTGGAGATGTGGTTACACATGCATGGAATCTGGTCAGATGTGCTTGCCTCAACATAGATTTAGCACAATAGTAATGCCTATATTCGCTCAACATCAATAAAGATCATTCACAAGGTGGTTACAACTCGGTTTGCATGAGGAATCTCCCATTGTCAACCTCTTTGAATGATTCCCTTCTTTGACCTTTGCATGACCACTTTGTTAGTTGTTATGGTGAATGACCACCTGGAAAAATCTTCTCAATCTAGTGGCCTCAAATCATATCTGCATGGCAATATTAGTATGCACAATAATCGCATATATGTAACTATCTTAAAGAACATTTATTAATCCACATGTAGAATTAACACATATAGTCCATATAACATGTCAATGTCATTAAAGATTTGCAGAGATAAAATTAGGCCCAATGACTATGGTTTCGAGACAATATCAATATTCAAACATCAAGGTTCATGACAATTTTGACAAATAGATCATAAATTCTACCAAAATTAAACCATAAACTAGACTCATCATTGGTGATTAGATAATGCATTTTATCCCTGACACTAATGTTGTTATAGTTCCACTATCCACTCATTTACCTACATACTAGCACATTGATATGGCTCTAGCATTGAGCCAATTGAAAGTTCAAGTGTCCATGAGGGAATTGCTTAGGATCCCAAAGCATATGGAGAGGGATTTGTTGTATATCAATACCCTAAGTATCATTAATTATCCTAATGAATCCCCAAGTGATTTTAAGAATGATACAAATTTAGAGACCAATGTCTAATAACAGAGACTATCTTAGAATAGTGTCTATTGGTAACCATCACATTATTGATTTATTTTATACTTCTTTACTGATAAATGGGTGGCTAGTACATAATTCTATGTTAGATTTTGGGGCATTTAGTAATGTGATGCCATTTGAAGTCATGATCCAATCAAGCCTAAGAGTTTTTAAGTCTTATGAAAAGTGTTATACAATAGATTCTTAATAAGTTAGGGGAAAACCCCCAATTGCCGTTCATGATCTGATTGTTGTTTACTCCTCGTTCACCTGTCCCCTCAATATCCGTTTACATTTTAGTCATTAAAATGTTTTGGTTATGCCAATAAAAAAATAGACATTACACCAGTATATGTTCACTACTTAGTCTATAACCAACCAACAAAAAAAACAAATTTAAACATATATTGGTGCAATTATGTTTTCAACACAAGACAACTTGCACATAATAAAGTCATTTATGAATTAAATAAGGTACAATGATGTTTACAATAACCACTCCATTCAAGTGGCTTAAAGCTTCTAGTGTATTGTATTTACATGTATACATAAATAGTTAATGGTGCACAATGTCACATAATTTAAAATATTATAAACAATTAATGGTGCACATTCTAACATAATACAAAACATTGATCAACTTTATGAGCTATCAATTGCACATTCACCCACACTTCCCTTGACATCTTCATGCATTAACTCCATCTACTTCTGGTACCTACATAAATAGTTAATAGTGTAAGGCTCCGTAATATACCAAAAATCATAGTATAATTCATATATTTGACTTAATTTAATAAAGCCACCTATTTTAACAATTAAACCAAATATAAAATTGATTTCCTAAAGGCCATGACAAAACTCTTGCATAGATGGCCACTGCAAAATGAAATGACATATTTTTTCCCACAAAAATTCAAATTTGAAACTCAACCACCACAATTCAATGCATTCAATTTACCCGTTCGAATAATTTTATAAGAGGGAATTTCCAGGGTCATTTTCATTACGAATTCTCCTTTGCTTTCACTGAATATCCTCTGCAGACTTTAGAGCTTACTAAGGCAACTTCTGCACATTCCTCTTAAAAGGGAGCTTATTCAGGTCGATACACCTAGAATAAGTAAATTCATGTTTTTATTTATTAGTATACTGGATTTACATTTATGTTGTCTATTTCATTATTCAATATTCTCTTCTATATTTGTGTACTTAGTGTTTACATTATTTTAAGCCTCTTTGTTTTACATTTATGTTGTTTGTTTCAATATTCAATATAATCTTTTATATTTAAGTACTCATTGGTTACATTATTTTCAGGCATATTATTCTAAATTTTTGTTGTCTGTTTCATTATTCAATATACTCTTTTATATTTATCAGGCATAATGTTTTATTTATTCAATATACTCAGTGTTTACATTATTATTAGGCATAATGTTTACATTTATGTTGTTTGTTTCATTGTTCAATATAATCTTTTATATTTATGTACTCAGTGTTTACATTATTTTCAGGCATACAAATAATTTTGCTCACTCAACTGTTCAACTTAACATTATCCATTATTTAATCATATCGTAGTTACATTATATTTATATTTATGTACTTAGTGTTTACATTATTTTCAGGCATACCAATAATTTTTCTTTCAATCAGCTATTCAACTTAGCATTATCCATTATTTAATCATATCATAGTTACATTTTTTTCACTTGCATTCATCATAAATCAAAGATAATAATAGCAACATTATACCATACATCAAATATAATAACAACATTACCCATTTTTTAATCATATCACAGTTATATTCTGAATCCTTCTTTAATAATCATGAAGTTGAATGGGTATACAATTTTTGTCCCAATTTATTGACCAGTTTTTGGATTAAAATTTGCAGACAAATATATATATATATATATATCATGTCGTGTACGGTTTCATCATAGCAGATTGTATATATATATATAATCTGATAAGAATGTGTAGGGTTTCATCATAGAAGATTGTATATATATATAAAATCTAATAAGAATGTGTAGGGTTTCATCATAGAAGATTGTATATATATATATAAAATCTGATAAGAATGTGTAGGGTTTCATCATAGCAGATTGTATATATATATAAATAAAAAATTGGTAAGAATATATATCATTCTCTGTAAATACAATGATATATTCTTATCAGATTGTATACATACATACATACATACATACTATATAATTTGACAAGAATATATCATTGTCTGCAAAGATGATGATATATTCTTATTAGACTGTATACATACATACATACATACATACATACAGATATATATATAGTCATGCCATGTACTGTTTACTCATATCAAGGCTTGTAGAGTTTACATGTGACTGGTAGAAATTTGATCCACCTCTCTCACCTGCAAGATTGTTTGTTCAATAGTGGATTTTTGTTGGTTTCGACGGTGTTTGAGTGCATTTTGGCATCTTTAAAAATCATTTATGTGTATGGCATTAAGGGTTTGACTGTAATCATTTCTATTTACATGTGACTGGTAGAAAAATGATCCCTCATGAATTGTTCTATCTATGGCATTGACGGTTTGACTGCTATGCCTTTTTTTGACATTATTCTATGAAGTAATCACATGTAATGTGATTTAAACAAAACATTGATGAAATTTTGACCAAGTATAATCATGAAATTTATTGGGTATATAATAAGATACTTAATAATCAAAGATTTTTTAATTTAATCTTATATGGAGCTGCATAAAATGTCTCCAACTCTCTTCACCTGCAAGATTGCTTGTTCAACAGTGGGTTTTTTTGGCATTAAGGGTTTGATTGTAATCATTTCTATTTACATGTGACTGGTAGAAATTTGATCCCTCATGAATTATTATGTCTATGGCATCCAGGGTTTGACTACTATGCTTTTTTTTCCCATTATTCTATGAACTAATCACATGTAATGTGATTTAAACATAACATTGACGAAATTTTCACCAAGTATAATCATGAAATTTAATGGGTATACTGTAAAACACCGATATAATCATGAAATTTAATCACATGAAGCTTCACAAACAATGATATGTTCTAATTAGATTGAATATATATTTTTACAGAGAATGATATGTTCTTATCAGATTGTATATATATATATATCTATGCAGACAATCATATATTCTTTGCTGCACTAACAAGTTATTCAATTTTTACTGTCCGTGCAAGTTAAGTGGAAAATTATGGCACCTTATAGAAGGAATACAAGGGTTGTAGGAAGAGGAAAATGTGCAATTAGAGTAACTCGTGGGGTGCACTTCATTGAAACATAGTTTGATGAGGAAGTTCATGCAAATCCCAACCTAGAAGATGTTCCTGACTTTGCAGATGAAGCCACCAACACAATCGAAGCCGAACCTCCTGTTTAGCCAAATTTTCAACCTACTGTGCAACTACCCTCACCTGTACCCATTAGGCAGTGGAAATATGTTAATATGGAAGGGGCAGTTAAGAGTGTTGAAGAACACATGTCAATCAGGGTAGCAACAATCAAGTGGGGTATGCCACCTAGCAGTTTGAGGGCATGGCTGTTAGGACAAACCACCACAAAGAGGAGGGGTCCACGTACAACTTTAACTGAAGAGGAGGAGAATGAAGTTGTCCAATGGTGCAAGGACATGGAAAAATTGGGCCATAGACTGCAAGTAAATCAACTACAAGCCACAATTTCCCAAATAACTACAAGTCGACCCAATCCTTTCACAAATGGGGTCCCCGAGAGGTCATGGTGGGTAGGATTTCGAAGAAGGCACCTAGATTTGACAATTAGAACAGCTGAAGGAGTGGACAGTGACAGAGCGATTATGGTTCGTTCTTCTATCGTGCAAGCATTCTATGACAACCTCGAGAACCTAATCAACCTTAAGTCAAATATGGAATTGCGATGAGACTGGTATTCAGGCTGGTAGGAACTATGGCATGAGAGTTATTTCCAAATTGGGTACAAAATGTGTACCACATTTGGTTTCAAAAAGTAGAGAGTGGATCACAGTGTTGGCTTGTGTAAGTGCGGTTGGGACAAGCATTCTTGGGTTCTACTTGTTTAAATCAAAGAGGAACATGTAGAACTATATCATTAATTGCAAGGTAGGGGCATTGATGGCAGTCCAAGAACATGCGTGGATGACAAAGGAACTATTTGTCAAATGGTTAGACCATTTTGCAGCTAATATCCCCGGTGGGGTTTCACCAACAAATAGGGCCCTTCTCATTATTGATGGTCATGGCAGCCACGTGGCTTTCAAGACCATTGAAGAATAAAAAAAATAGGAATAGACCTGCCAATGTTGCCTGTTCATACCAGTCACACGCTGCAGCCATTGGATGTTAGTGTTTTTGCTCCATTCAAGGCATATTTTAGAGAGGAAAGAACCATTTGGCAAGCTGGAAACCCGCATATTGATATTGGACGTGAAGAGTTGGCAACTCTTGCAAGCCAAGCTTTTAGAAAAGCCTTCAAACGAAACAACATTGTTAGTGGGTTCCGCATAACAGGAATTTGGCCTCTTAATTGGTCAGCCCTTAACAACGACATGGGGCCAAGTGAGGGCTATGTTGTTGAAGATGATGTTGCAACTCCTACAACAGAAGATGAACCAGTCACAATGGAAATTGAAGACAATGTTATGGCAACAGAGACATGCTTGCGTTTTCTTGGTTACAATGAGGATGTAATAGATGGTTTTGTGAGGGAATACGATGCAAGGGAAGTGGCAAGTGATGTTGCAGTAGAATGCAATGGGGGTGATGAAACTACAACACACATTCAACTAGAAATCCAACAAGTTTTTATAGATTTCCAACTAGAAGTTCAACCAGTTATTGCACCCTACATTGAAGATACAACCACTACATCAACAGGCCTGAGTTTTCCAACTCAAGTTAGCTAACCAGAATGGATGCATGAAGCAACCACAAACCTTGGAGTGCAAATAAATCCAACTGAGGAAGAATTTAGCCTCTCTATGCCTTCCCCACCACATGTTGATATAGCCGAAGTAATACATTACTTCACTACTGCAAGGAATTGGCAAGAGCATAGTGGTGGTCAAAGTGAAGATGACAATGCTATTAGTGAGGAAGAAGTTGAGTTTGTGCCATGCACCCCACATGATGGATCACAAACAACAAGAACAAACAAAAAATTCTTGAAACTTCCAGTGCAGAGGGTGCAAGGAACATCACAGAGAGGTTGTTCGGGCGTGCTTCGCCTTAGTAGGTAGTCCCAAGTACTAACATCTGACGCCTTCATCAAATTGTTTAGCCAACAAGAGGTAGAGAAGAAAAGGAAAGAGGAGTTGCGACAATGTAAGGAGAAGATGTTGCGGAGAAAGGCAGACCGTGAAGCAGAAGCAATTCTAAAGGAAGCAACAAGGGCTAAGAAGCAAGCAAGGAAAGTGATAGAAGATGAGCAGAAAATGATAAGAATGCAAGAGAAAGCCATTAGACAGGAGCAAGCCAAGGCTGAACATCTACAAAAGGTAGCAGAAAAGAAAGCAAAACAAGTAGAGAAGAGAAAACGTAAGTCTACAGTGGGGGATCCTATACCCTCCCAACATCCTATCTTGCTTGATATGTAGGCTGGGAGTGGCTCACAACAAATGGGATTGACTATTGATGCAAGCCAGACATTACTTTCTCAAATAGAAACATGCCTTCAAGGAGGTATTAACCAAGTATCACCTCCTACAAGTGGACCTGATTAAGCTATTGGTGGATATATCACGCTACCTCCTTTCCTAGAAATATGGACAGTTGATTATGTGCATATTCAATTTTGTTTTTTGATTGATGTAGTAGTATATTTTGGTGATCTGGTTTGCAAATCAGATCTGTTTATCTGCTTAAAGTTATAACTGTGATATGATTATAAGATGTGATAATGCTGATGTAATTATGTTTCAAACCTCACATATGTTTAAGGGGAGAAGATCAATACAAGCTTTGAGTAATATTTTCATATGTTTCAAGTATGTTCGAGCCATGTTTTTCTCTCGCACCACCCAATCAATTATTGCAGTTTGATTCAAAATATAAATATGATATGATTATAAAATTTCCTAATGTTGCTGTTGTTTGTTATTGGAACCTCAAATTTGTATGCCTTATATGTTTGATGATGGTTTTAGCCTTCTATTTTCTATGGTCTCACTAATTACACTATGTTTCAGTCTTTGTCAATAAAAAAAATCACAAAACTTTGTTTGCAAACACAATTTGCAGACAACGATATATTTTTTGTAGACAGTGATATTATATTATAAGATTGTATATATATATATTTGTAGAAAATGATATATTCTTATCATATTGTATGTATATATATATACACACACACACAATCTGATAAGAATATATGATTGTCTGTAAATACTAACCTGCCAAAAAATCTATTGGAGATTATGAGTTTAGGGATTAAAGATGCTCGACAACCAGCAGTTAGGTAAACCCATATGTGTGGTTTGATGAAGGCATATGAAGACTGATATATTCTTATCAATTATCAATATCAAAAATTAATGAAACTACATGTTAATTATCAAATTAATTATATATATACACATAGACACACACACACATATATAGCTATATATGTACATACATATACGCATAACCATATATATGTATGCACATATATACCTATCAATATATATATGTATATACATGTAGATATATAATTAATCTAATACTAACTAATCTCATAATTACTGTATACTATTGCTCATTTCATCAAACTTTGAGCCATATATATAAAAAGACACATTTTTCAGTATTACTAGGTCATTGCCAAAGTAAAGTCATAGACTTTACCTGTCATTAACGCTGAATGTCTTCTGTTGATTGTTGAGAAGTCCTCGCATGCCTTCCATTAAGAGACCAATGCCAATAAATATATTCCTTCAATCAAATAAGCATCTAATAAGAAAAGTATATATTTATGAACATATGTATATCAGAAAATGTAAACATATCATAAAGCATTCAAAGCAAAATGTCCCTATAGAGTTTATTGTGTTAACAAACACAACTTTGTTGGTATGATGATAATCCACATACTTGATTCACCTCTCCATGCTCTTGCTTGCCTGCAAAATAATTGTAATAAACAGGGGTAGTACTCGGTACTCATAACATTCCCACATCAAATAATCCTTACAATATTGCATGCACAACAATAAGAATTTTGATTGGAGCATTAAAATCCACAATGTTTTGATCCTTGGTATGAAGCTGAAAATAACAGTGTGTATTACATATGATGGCACCATACATGGAAGAGTGCAATAGAAAGGACATATCTATACATATATATGTATGTGTATACATGTATATTTATATGCATATACATGTAAATATACATATATTTATTGACAACCGTTGCACAAATCTATTTGATAGTGTGTATTGTGCATATACTTCTTGCCACAACTTTCAATAAATATATGTATATCTATATAAATATACATGTCTATGTATATACATATACATTCATACATACATATGCATATACATGTGTATATATATTTGTATATACATATACATGTACATGTATATGTATGTTCATGTATCTAGTGTGAAACTCACTTAAAATAAGTGGAGAAAATAGATAAAATATATTGTGTCGCGATGTGATTTACACCAATGGATAA
>VDFB02049217.1:101366465-101425538 GCA_007258455.2 Sequoia sempervirens | reverse complement strand
AATAGTCATAGGTCACTTGTACTAATTGGATATCATTGCAATATGTCATCATATAGTACTATTTCAATAATTATAAAGCATCTACATCAACGATATAGCATGACATTAACAATTACTTTAGCATTGACATTGTGGGCATTGCATTGCTTACTTGGCATGTCTTTGATTTATACCATTGATGAAGGGGCTTGACTAAATATCAAGGAAGTCACAAATATTCCTCTACACTTATTTTTTAACACAACCCTTTCTGACTTAGGTGTTAAAAGCAAAAGCAAAAAGTAGAAAGTAACATCAAAAAAAGGACCATACTACATCACAATAAAGTAACTTTGGATAAGAAAATAAATGTGAACAAATTTTACAACAATCGAACTTCATTAAGCAAAATTATCACAAACTCAATAATACATATCTAATTCTATATTTATAATTCCAATTATTACTCGCACCACACAAAAAGAAACAATAAGAAAAACTGAAGTCCCACTTCTAGCCCCTTCCAAATTATAATGTATATTATTGAACTCTAATTTTTTTTTATCACTTTAGGAGTCAATTAAACTCCTGAACTCATTGGAGATGTATTTAATTTTTTCCTTACAGTACCAAAAAAACTAAATGAATGCATAATTAAGCCTAATAATGTGGAGTAGGTAAAGTTACCTATAACTATGACTAGACATAATTATTAGGTGTCATAAATTTTGTTGGTCCACTTCCCGCAGCATTGTCATTTCCAAGATTTGAGAGTTTTACCGTATCAGTGCGCGTGCAGGTTTCACTTAATTACCTTATCTCGCTCTTTTACCAAAGCAATTTCACCGACTGGGTAAATATGTCAAAATCATGGCCGTTTTCCCATATTTATGCTTTTAACCTTATTATACAGTCCAATATTTTTCAACCGTTAAAGGTCAAATTTTGTACAGATTATCAAATACTCTTAAGGATTATATTAAATACGTATTTAGGTTTTGATGCTTTATTTTTAATTATGAGGGTTAGGAGAGGCACGTGCACTCTAATTTTAGGGTTTGATGTGGTTTTATACATGTTATCCCTAAAATTAGAGTGCACGGGCCTCTCCTAACCCATATATATATATAGTCACATAGGTAAGGAATGGATCTTTTAAATATTTTATTTTCATCTTCTTATAATATGTCAAATATGTAGACAGATTTATTTATCTAAATGTCTTTTTGGGTTAAAAATGACTAATCAAAGGTGGTGCATGTGGATCCCCTATTCTTGAATAACATCTATCTATTATGTGTTTCTATTGACTCGTTTTTTCTCTTCCGAATTGACATGTTTTATTAAAAAATTGAAGACCTTTATTCAGCATGATTTCATACTAAACCCCAATGTGATTGTATATACTTTCTACTCCTCTATTACTGTGTGTATCAAATGGCACAAAGATATGATACAATGGGCATGCAATACTGTAGTACATCCTATTGAACATTTTGCTAGGGCTTGAGAACTTCTATCTTCTTCCCCAAAACACATTACATTTTGGACTGGAACTTGCTAACTTCAATCTTGGTTGTTTGAAGGCTTACTTGCATATGGGTTTGGATAATTCTTATCAAGTGATGTAAGTAGTGGATGAGGGAGAGGGTTGTGATACAAATCATCAGCTCTCACATGAACTGTTTGATCGACATCGATGCAACGACATTAATTAGTCATGCATGGAGAGAATGCTACAATAATGTGGAGGTTTGTTTGGTGGTCATGTTCATTTCAATTGTTTGTTTGGCTTGAAAGGGAGGGTGAAGTCCTCATGCCTCAATAAGGAAATGACCCACTTGATCTATTTTCTTTTATTCTAATTTGTTTGTGTGTTGTGCATTACTTAGTCTACTATTAATACTTATTATTAATTATTTGTAATGGAAGAGGTTTGATATGCCTAACTAGGGTTATAATTATCATCATTTTATTGTTGGTTGTCTACAAAGC
This sequence comes from Sequoia sempervirens, assembly GCA_007258455.2. NCBI lineage: Eukaryota > Viridiplantae > Streptophyta > Pinopsida > Cupressales > Cupressaceae > Sequoia > Sequoia sempervirens. Next base: position 101,423,564 of record VDFB02049217.1, on the reverse strand, counting down.
CCTAATGAGTTATCATAAGTTTCAATATTTCTAACATACATTGCAAGCTTGGATCAACTATCGTTTATCTTGAAAGTTGTAGTAACAATTGCTAAATTACTAAGTTCAATGGCTATTTCATTAGTCTTTAACTAAAAACATGACCAACTCTTGAGTTTGTAATATTTTATTTTCTTATTATGGTATTTCTTTCACTATTTGTAGTTCTAGGGCACGCCTACAAGAACATGAATATTATGAAATTTTACCATCCATTTCATTTTATTCTTAAACACAATAGTATGTGATTTTTTTGTGTTTTGTAACAAATTCATTATTTACGAAAATTTAAATATTCTTTTCATCCATCATTCTAACCTATCAAACTTAAGTTATAAATTGAAATATTGAGATCTATTAATTAGTAAACTATATTGACCCATTTTTATGTGATAATCAAATTTTTGAATATTTTTGTAACATATCAAAGTTAGATTCACTCTTGATTATCTTGAAATCCTAATAATAGTTGTTACATGGTTCAATCCAATGCTACTACTGTCTACAATACTAGTCATTAGCCTTCAACAAAAAATATTACTACAAGTTGATTTCAAATCCTTTCTTATGTTATTGGTTTATATATCTTATTATTTGGGTGAGGCCAATAAGGGGAGGGAATCCATCTATAGTGGTCGCTAGAGTAACAATGAAGAGAATATGACTTATTTGAATTCCTAGTGTGAGCTTTTCTAGTAAGGGCCATTATGAGGCTTGAATAAATATTTGTTGAATTACACCTTGTTGACTCCACATGAGATGTTGTCCCAAACCATTATCCTCTAAAATTCCCCCACCTCTGCAAGAACTTTAATACTCTTCATTTGAAATTATAGAAAATTATTTCATAAAGAGTTACCTTGTAATCGTGTTTAAAATTATATCTTAAAACATAAAATTATATCATGTTTAAAGATAGGGAGAGGTTTAAAATTATATCATGTTTAAAGATAGGGCATTTCACTATAAATAATTATAATTGTGTTTAAAATTATATCGTGTTTAAAGATAGGGGATTTCACTATAGATAATTATAATAAATATTTATCATAATACATATATCAAACATAAAGTTATTTGGCATCAAAAACTAGCATTGATCTTCTTCGTATTGATTGGATGTATTGGCATAATTGTAAGCTCAATAAGATAATATAATACATATTCTTACTTATGAGATAAAAAATATCAAACATCACATTCATTAAAATCATTATAATAAAAAAAATTCCAAACATATTTATGTATAATCATTACAGTAACAATAGAATATAATAGTGTCAAACATTAAAACTTGAATTTGTTATCTTCATACATACTATAAAGATTATGAAAAAGGCATACATGCCTCCTAAAATATATGAACCAATTAACTAAAACCATGGGGTAAGAATAAAAAATATGTGATTGTATAGCTACTTGACAAAGTTATGCCACCCATGTTCTCCTCCCTTGTTGGTGAAATCAAATTTCTACCTATATGAGATGGGCTACCACAATTCATTTAATAGAATAGGAAGGGATGTGAATGTTCTTCATCTCCCTAATAATGCATGTTGTTTAAGTAAAGGTTTCAATAGATTTATCAAATTCATATGCCTCTCTAATGCCCTTTTTTCCATCTCAAACTCTTTTTCCTATTTTTTATTAATCCCATTGGATACTTTATTTCTCCTATTTATGCTCTTTCTCTTGCCTTTGTATTTTTTTCCCTTGCTTGTCATTAAAGTTCTCTATCTAACTTTTCCTTACCTATTCTTTCCCTTGCAATAATTATTGGTGTCTTTCTCTCTATTTTTTCTCTCTTACTTTCAAATATTTAATTTATTTATTTCTTTTCCCGTGCTCCATCAAAAAGTTCATGTAATCATTTTCAATTAGAAGTTAAGATCATTGGCTCAATTAGTTTTTGCTTCATAATGTTAACAATAAGTTTAATGAATTGGATGATGTTTGAGATACTTTTATCTCCCAATGATTGATTGATTCCAGACATGACTACAATATTGACCCTTGTTTAAATTTCCACTATAATCCTAAATTGCTCCTAAGTCGATAGCATTATCTTTGACTTATCAACATCTACAATCAACATGGTAATTTACTATTTTGGACACATTTAATGTTAGTGAGGAATATGGAAAGGAGATTTCTTATTCTTCTTTATGTAAATTTAAGTTAATTCCCAGATTCATAGCTCCCTCCATTAACCATGATGGTTGGATTCACTAAGTGGGAAGAGTACATCTATCTTATTGTTTCAATCATGTTGAGTTTCATCCATTTCAACTCATACTTGAACCTCCAAATAAGTAGTTTATGTTGCCTAATTAATTCCTCTATCATCGGTTCAAGTGTTTTAGAAGGTATTTCCTCCCTTGCAAGGCCTTATAACAAGTTATTTTTCACTTCTACTTCTGATACATTAATGCATGACATATTGAAACATTTATAATGCATAAGGATGTCCTCCATAAATGCATTGAGATTAAGTGGCCAAATCCTATCCTCTTGTTCAACATAATTCTATGTTTGTAATGTTCAGTACTTTTTGAAAATCTTTGCTACCAAGTTTTGCCAATTCTATACTCTTAATTTTTATATTTATAAACTTAGCTAGCCATGTTGCTCTTTCAATTTTGAACTATGATTTGAATGTAGAAATCACACGAGCACATCATGTGGTTAAATTTTGTGTGAAGTGTGTTCTAGTAATGTTATCAATTGAATCCTTATTGACCTTTCTCTTTGATTGTTGTGACAACAACATGGTTTCTATGTCCATAAAAAATTGGCAAGTTTCTACTTGCTAATGAAACACTACCTAAAACTAATCTTGTAAAGTGATGCAACCAACTAAAAAAATATATTTTTTTATCCATGCATGGCCTTAAATAGCCATGCATCCACCTATTTCACACTAATAATTGTAAATTTTAAGATTAATTTTACCCTTGAACAAATAAAAATATGATATGTTTTGACCACCAACATTCACACAACATAATATAGTTATCAATTCTCTACTCTTTTGTATAATGTATGAACACTTCTACTAATTATTTTCACCAACACCTACATGGCTCCATTTTTTCTAGCTTGAATTCTAATCTCATCATAATTTCATATTTTGTGAGGACCATATGTATTGGTGCCAAAAACATTTGACATTATGGTGTAGAATATAAAAACAATTATAGGTCTAAGATTTAGTGCTCTATCTCTATCAAAACCTTAAATTATCCTCAATTTAAGTTTAGGATGAAACATTTAAACTCTTTCTACCAAGATTTACCTAGGATCCCATCCTCAAATGGCTTCAACCTTGTTTGGGAAGATTTATGTAACTTTTTTCCTTTAGATTGATAATCTCAAGTTGATTTCCCACTTCAGCCATAATTTGTTTACATAGTTCCACTATATTTTCATGTTCCTCTATACTTGACACTATTGGAGGACCTTTGTTTGAAGTGGAATTTAAACCACTTAGTTGGTTTATGTGATTTTATGGATTCCCTATTTCTTTGTTGCATTCCATGAAAAATGTGTTATCATCATCATCTTTGAGTGCTCTTTCTATATCATCTTTAGTATACTCTCACTGCACTAAAAATATTCCTCATTCTTAAACCTTCAATTACTTGAATTACCACCTCAATTGATTATTCAGTTACAAATTCACATTTTCAATTTCTTCATTTGGTGGTAGTTGTACACCTCTTTTATATGGAGGGAATGTTGTCCTCAACCTATTTGCACCATATTTAGTCCTCATTTGGGATATGTTCTTCATCTAAAAGTATTAAAATTAAAAAAATCATCATCATCTTTGATTTTTAGAAACATAAAATGATAGAAAATCATCATCATTCTAGAAAGCATTGATTACATTGGAAACATAAATTCACTACAAACAGTGGGAAAAATTTCTACACTAGTTTTAGAATAATATGATTTATTTAGTACAAAGGCTAATGAAACAATATCTAAGATAAAAAGTCTTGGGCATTTAGTTAGAAAATGTAGCAACCATTATTGTGGATTTTAAGATAATCACAAGTGAATCCAACTTTACTATGATTATGAAAAATAATAAAAGTTTTGATTAGGAGAGTGGGCCTAAGAGTAGTGCACCCTAACTTGAGGGGTTGACATGGCCTTGCACATGTCATGTTGGAATCAAACAATTATGTTTTCATGTAGATATGGATGTGGATAATTTAAATATTTTGTTCAATTTTATTTAGCCAAGGGCTAATAAAACTATCTTTTTGCATAGTAATTGAAGAGAGTCATGTAATCACCTAAGAGCTAATGAAACTCTATCAAGATTCTTAAGCATTCAACTTAGCAATACAACATCTCTTCTCAAGGATTTCAATATAACCACCACTAAAAGAATTACAATATTTTTCATAAATAATCAAACTTTTTATTACCATACAATTAATAGTGTAATATAAAATATAAGAATATGCGACTAGGGATTCCAATAAACAATTATAAATTGAGTTTGATAGTTCATAGTAATAACAAAATAGAAGATTATTTGGTTTTAATACATGGCTAATTTTTTTTTTTTTTAAATAGTTCATAGCTTAACTTTCATAGATTATACTAATGCAATAAGGTGTTATACTAATGCTTGTGCAATTGTGTATTTAGTTGATTGATTTGCAACTCACTTTTGTCCTTTACTTCTAGAGATGATAGAAGTTATATTTTTATTTATACATTGTGAACATTTAAGGTAATATTTTCATAGTTTGGTTGAGGAATAGTGTTTTATCTATATCAAATGAAAATACTGAAATTTACAAAATAAGAAAATATGATAAGAGGTGATGCAACTCCTATTGAAGTTATATGTTAAATATAAGTCGAATTTTTTTATTTTATACTTGTTTAAGTTTTAACATATGAATTTGTATTTTCTATTATCATATTTGATATTAGTAAATATGATAAGAGGTTATGCAACTCCTATTGAAGTTATATGTTAAATATAAGTTGAATTTTCTTATTTTATATTTGTTTAAGTTTTAACATATGGATTTGTGTTTTTTTATTATCATATTTGATATTGTAGGAGTTATTTGTTAAATGAGTCATTTCATATTTACTAGAAAATGAATAGATAACAAAAAACATATGATAAGGGTCAATATGGTAAGGAAATTTGTAACTTTTGAAACACACGAAACATCAAAATTTAACTCTTATTGAAGACAAAAACAAAAGGAAATAACCTCTACATCATTATTTTGTTTGTGTACTCTATTATGTTCTAAAGACATTATCAAGATATGTTGGTTATTAGTCAACCATTTTATTTGACTAATATTTAAAATCCTAGATAATAGTTATTATATTAGTTATTAAAATATAGTCTCTAACCATCTACCATGTAAGATCTTTAACCTTAATCACTAATAAAATATGTAAATTAATGAATAAAATGAACATAATGGTTATCCAAAGTCAAACATTTAAATTTAATTTGAAATATATAAATTGATTCTACAATCATTACAATTAGTACAAAATAATTTACAATACTTTGTTTTGACTAAAAAAATTTTTTTTTTTACATTATTGATACAATTTCAAACATCATGAATCCATACTTAATCTACAAATAAAGAGAACAAGAGCAAAGAACAAAACCCGAAAAGCATTCTTGAAGAATCCTAACCATGTAAGAGTAGTTCTACCTACAATTTGTTCCACTATAATTCTATACATTTAAATAATATTTTGACAAAAGACAATTTTAATTTTAGGTAATTATAAACTATACCTTAGGCAATAAACTAGTTGGATACATTCAAGAAAACCTTCGATGATATTCATCAACCAACTTGAATTGATAGAACCTAGAAAAGTTATAGTGTAATGATAACCCTAAATAAGTTATGCAAGACAAAGATCAAGACTCCAAAAATTAGTATGGATATTGTAAACCCCAAAAGTAAAATTCATACAACTCTCAAACTGCACCCAAAACTCTTGGCAGACCTCCTTTCAAAAATTATTTTCGACCATCAAAAGATTGCCTTTCATCTAAAAACTTGGATAATGAAATCCCCCACATTCATCTTCAAGAAAGTAAGAAAATCAAGATTTTTACCCCAACAATACCCTTCTAAATTCATAGCTGAAAACTCAAAAAACCCATAAATCCCCACTTTCAACAACTAGCTTCAGGCAACATAAAATAGTTGCAACAACACCCAAATCACTCAACCAAGGAATTTCATTTTAAAAATGAATTCAAACTATTGAGAGTGCATTCCAAAGTAATAAACATCACACATAATACAAATTTTGAGAGAGAGTTCAAATTTCTAATCTACAAGTTGTTGGAAGCACACTAACCAAAATCAAATTTTGCTACAGGCAAGATTAATCACATAACCATTCATCGGGTCCAAAGGCTTCTTAAACAACTACATGTTTCAGTAAATACTTTTCCAATTTCTAGTACTCCATCCTCCCTGCTCTTTGATTCTTTTTCCTTTTCATTTCTTTATCATTTTCTTCACTTTTCCTTCCCTTTTTTCCATTTACAAGCCTCGACATTGACAATTCTTTCAAAATCTAGCCATATTCAACTCTTCTACAAAATGAGTTGCATTCCATCCTCTAATCCTTCCTGGGTGTGGGCATATTCCTCTCACTAATTTTTCCTGGTAGATTAATTGCAATTTTCCCAATTTTCACCTCCACTAGCTCACTCCATTACCTCCTACACCAAGTGCCTAGATTCTTCCACATTCAATTTTATGCAAAATTTTAAATGTAATGTGGAGTTAAAAGATGTCAAGAATGGCCTCCACTTGCTTGGGCATGGGATTTGATAAATTCCCAAAATTCAATAAAATAAATAAATTCCAACACCTCCATTTCCCATTTTGAACCAAATTCAAATTTAATTAAAATGACTCCAACTTTGAGGGGCTAGGAGGAAAATGAAGACCATATGTTTGTTTTGGATCCATCATTCTTCTTTATTTTTTTGAAATTTCTTCTTCCTCTTCTTCCAACATCTTGTTGGAACTAGCTTCGCTCTCCTCCAACAACTTTGCTCACCATTCTTCTTTACTCTCATGGATTTGTATCCGCCACAAACCATCCTCCTCCTCCAATGATTCTCTCCTTTCCTAACCTCTTTCATGGGATCCAACCCACCAAAATTCAACCACCTCCACCAAATTCCCTCATCATGCACATCAACACCTGCAACATACACACACAAATATGCCCCTACAACTTCATGTAAAACAACAATTTCCCTACGTTCTCGGCCATACTTCTCAAACCTCATCATTACAAATGAATACAATACAATATCATCAAAAAATGTAAGCAAAAATACCTCCTCTCTCTTTGCTACAATATTTCCAGTGTCATCTTTAGCTACAACCTTCATCTCATCCTTCGCTATGAGGTTTTCATCTACCCTGTCTACTTTCACCATCATCTTCATGTCTTCAAATATTGTACCAAGTCTCCCAACTGTAGCATCTTCAACAACCAAATCTACAGTATTCTCATGGAAATGGAAATCTTACATGCATCTACCTTCTTTTCTTTTATCCTCTATTATATTCATCTTTTCAAGCAAATCAGACTCAAAATTATCAAATTATACCTCATTTCTTTTTGTTGTTCCAATTTCTTGTCCTTCATTTTCTACTGCACCATTCAACTCTCCATGGCCTTCTATCTAATCTCCTTCTAGCATATAGTTTATTTTCTTCATCTCCTCTTTCCATACAAGTTCATTCTTTTCTTCACCCACTTGCTTATCAAATCTAGGGCCTTTTGTAGAAGTTGAGAAAGCCAACTTCACAGACCCCGAAGATCACCTGCATGCAAATAACTTGTCACAGAAAGAAGAGATGGAGACAAACAAGCAAGGGTGCTCTGAAAGCTGAAAAATGTATTCATCTGAGAGAGTTGTAAAATACAATGATCAATCCTTATAAAAGGAGATCAACACCAAAAAAGAAAACCTAACCCTAAGGTGAGTGCATTTAATAATTAAATATTAATTATCAAATGACTAATATGTGTGCATAAAGTGAAATCTTAAGAGGAGAGTAAAGTTAATTAATTACTTTACTCTAACACTCCCCCTTAAGATGAGCTACAATGCAGCTATAAACAATGCAAAAGAAAGCAAAGGAACTACAATGCAACAGAGGGTCCCAGCAACATGGCCTGATCAGGTGCCCGAATATAACAAAATCTCTATAAAGTGGAGAAATAGAGAAAACCGCATGGGAAAAACTCTACTCCAAAAAGAGATGAAAGCATGCAATGCACTAAGAAATGAAGGATAGGAGGTGGATAACATGATACCCCCCATAAATAGCTTCTATCATATAAGTGCATATACAATGGTCTCCATAAGAGAAATAGAAAGAGACTAGAAGGCCCCCCCACAATGAAGAAACTCTTGTTGCACATATGGATGCCTGAGGTAGAATCCAGAAAGAGATCCTGAAGCGGCATATAATATTCCTCCCCTTGGGAAGAAATGGATCCAAAGGACGAAGAGAGAAGAATCAATCTGTCTCAAGATGTGTGCCATAATAGGATGTTGAAGAATCTCTTTGTCTAAACTGAAACAAAAGATGTCAAATCCAAACTGAACTAAAGACTCAAAAACTGCAACCTCTGAATGCACAGATGATGGTGGGCTAACAGCTGGAATATGGCTATCAACAAAGAGGAGCTGAAAATCCTCAAAGTAATCCTCCAGATTTGTAATATAGGACTCTACAAACAAAGACGAAATGTCTGCAAGATAAGAATCCCAAGTAGCCATGTCTGAAAGATGTATGATGTCCTGCTTAGCTGAATCAATAGGAGCCAAAGAAGAGGCAATATCAAACTAATCAAGAACAATAGGAGAACATGCCGATACAAGTATAATCTTAGTCTGAAGAGTAGGAACTGTGAGACAATCCTCTAATTCATCAGAATATGTAAGGGTGTCTAAATACTGAAGTTCCTTTAAAGTATCATGATCAAAGGGTGCATTCTCTCTCCAACCAATGGGTACAAGACAATCTGAAGTAGGATCCTCTGGGAATGGAGAAAGACTAGGGTCTCCATAGATCTCTCAAAGACATGTCCAAAGTGAGTGAGGACAATCAATGCCTGATATAGCCCACACAGTGTCAGAATCAACACTAGACAATATAAGTCCTACAATGTGATTTCTAATGATATCCCAAGCTATTTTTCCCTTTGAATTTGCTGGTTCAAGTATGAGATCATACAAATAAGGCAAAATATTAAGCCACCTACAGTGTGTAAGTATGCCCTTTGCCCATGACTCATAATTACCCAATTCTAGAAAAACAACTGAAGGGTGAGTAGAAAAACCCATGATAACTCTTCAAATTAAAACATCTAAGAATAACTGACCTCAATACTGATAAATCAGATCAAATAAATCCATCCCACGCAAACAAATCATTTCCAGGTGTCAAAAAGTCCAAGTAATTGACAAATGTGTGAAAACACAAAAAACTGAATAAAATATACTTGGAGAATATTATGGAAAAATAAATGAAAAATCTATAAATAGCACAAAAACACCTTTCCAACGCCTATTCGTTTGCAAAAAATGGAGTCCGTATGCAAAAGATATGGCTCCAGGAGTGCAAAAAAAAAGTTCTGACTTTGACTGAGTAAAACAGTATCAAAATGGAAAAACCAAGAAACCATACCTAATTCATCAGAACGGCGCCGGAACCAGCTTTCCAATGCCTATTTTCATTTGAAAATACGAGCTAAAATGCCCGAGATATGCCCGTTTTACTAAAAGTACTCATTTAGGCTTTGAACCAAAAATATTCAGCTGAACCTTCATGCACGAAAATCAAGGCAAAAATCAAAAGGGCACAAAAATCGAGGCAGCTCAAAATTGATGAAGCGACAAAAAAGATGAAATGAAAATCGTCTCACTGTACGGATCCGTACAATCGTACGTATTTTTTGGCCTTTTTTTGAAATTCCTCAAAAACACTAAAAAATCAATTTTCAGCAAACACTATCATATTTTATATGAAAATAGGGGTTTTTGGGCCTTCTGAGCACATCTATGAGGTTTGTTTTTCCCTAGCATGCACTATTTGAGAGATCAAGGTGAAAATTTATTCAAAAAATGATGGAAAAACCCTTTGATCTAGCAAAAAAAAATTAGAATGAAACCCTTGCTAAAAAAAAAAAAAACTCTGAAGCATATCTTCAAAAAAGAAAAAAAAACCGCAGATGGAGCTCTCATACCATGTAGAAGTTGAGAAAGCCAACTTCACAGACCCCGAAGATCACCTGCATGCAAATAACCTGTCACAGAAAGAAGAGATGGAGACAAACAAGCAAGGGTGCTCTGAAAGCTGAAAAATGTATTCATCCGAGAGAGTTGTAAAATACAATGATCAATCCTTATAAAAGGAGATCAACACTAAAAAGGAAAACCTTACCTTAAGGTGAGTGCATTTAATAATTAAAATATTAATTATTAAATGACTAATATGTGTGCATAAAGTGAAATCTTAAGAGGAGAGTAAAGTTAATTAATTACTTTACTCTAACACCTTCAAACTTTGTTATGTCTGCTTCTACATCTTCTTCATCTTCATTCTTCATTCTTCCATCAAGGCATGCTTCCACTGCACATTATTTCTTATCATTGCTCTTAGTTATCCTTCCATGTAGTAATCCCAATCTATCCAACCTTGCATTTATATCCAAGAGATCCTCCTCTTTTGATATTTTCTCCAACCTTCCCACATCACAGGCTTCTTCCTCATGAGTATACTGATCTCGTTCATTGATACAATATGTCACACATTCTGCAAAAATAATTTCTCACAACACACTACCTTCTACCCAACAAAGAATATGGAAGATGCTTCCTCTACCCACTATCTCTCAGTGGAGGAACTCTACACCTACCTAGATTTATCTTTGCTAGAGAATAGTAGTCAAATACACTCTTTCATTCTTGCAAGAAACAAACTTTCTCACATCTCTCTCTCTCTCTCTCTCTCTCTCTCTCTCTCTCTCTCTCGTGGCTTCACCACTTCACTCTTCATCACTCTTCACCTACAAGTCCTAGTGCATACTTTGTACTCTGAAGATCTTCTAGCTCTAATACCATTTGATGCAAGACAAAGATCAAGACTCCAAAAATCAGTGTGGCTATTACAAACCCCAAAAGTAAAATTCATACAGCTCTAAAATTACACCCAAAACTCCTAGTGAACCTCCTTTCGAAAATTATTTTGGACCATCAAAATATTCCCTTTTCATATGAAAACTTGGATAATGAAATCCCTCACATTCATCTTCAGGAAAGTAAGAAGATCAATATTTTTACCCCGACAATACCCTTCTAAATTCATAGCTGAAAACTCAAAAAACCCATAAATCCCCACTTTCATCAACTAGCTTTAGGCAACATAAAAAGTTGCAACAACACCCAAATCACTCAACCAAGGAATTTTATTTTAAAATTATGAATTCAAACTATTGAGAGTTCATTCCAAAGTAATAAGCATCACACATAATACAAATTTTGAGAGAGAATTCAAATTTCCATTATATTCAAGCTTTTTTTGTGTTGGTTGACAGATTTGTCTTTTAAAGATTAACTCAAGTTTACTCCATTCTGTCCAAAAATAAACACTAATCAATCACCAAGAGTTGGAGAGATCACCATTTCTTTGGTGATCTTCCTTTGAATTTTAAGAGGTACAACTCCCTCGTAAGATACAAATTTAGATTTTTTTACTTAAAAAGAAAATAGGGGTATGCTTTTAACTAAAAAGCATCAAAGGCAATCTAACACCAATCCATAGCCATGGAGCAGATGTGGTGGAAATCAACTTTAAAATTACTAATTGAACTAAAAGTAGATTGGAAAGTTACTATTATCATGACTCAAATATCATATTACTAACAGTCAAAATGACTCGACTCAAAGCAACTTTGACATTTAATGAAGATACATGAATGAAACATCGTGAATACCACATCCACAAAGAGAAGGAATATCCTAACACTTATCAAAGCTCATAGGGTTACTCATAAATACTAAATGCTTCATTTAAATTTTCTACTCAAAGACAATAAACATCTTTAGAAAATAATCAAAACTATAAAACTTGATCCTTCATTAAGACCAATTCTCACTCATGCATCACAATGCAAGGGTGATCAAGATTTAGACCCTTAATTCATCAGTTCAAAACATAATTAATTTTTACAATTTAACTGTCACCAAAATCTTGAAAGAAAGTGAAGTTGATTCTTTAAAATAACCATTACCAAAGAGTTCACATAACATAAACAATTAAAAATTGATGCTAGTAAAATGAAAAGACACTTATTGTTAAGGTGGCTAAGCATTTGGATCAACAAATACTTCCTTAAACACCAGCATTTGCAAAGTAGATGCCACATGTGCCTTATAATATTTTAGCACTTGTGTGATGATGGGAACCTCGACATGCTAAGGAATGATGGCATTCTTGGTTCTCAACTTCCAAACCACTTTGTTGTTGTGAATAAATTCCATCTTGGCGGTTATAAGGGTAGGGACATCCTCCTGCTAGGATAAGGCTACGTCAATTTTGGATAACTTCTTCAATGTGTCTTTATAAAATACCTACTCTTTTGACAAAGTATCAACTACTTTCAAGAACCCATCTTTTAACTCCTCAGCTATAGCAACACCTCTATTATCAACCTTCATCATCTAACACTTGAAATTAAAGAAATTTTTACTGAAATCTTGGTTGAGGCGATTGCACTCTTCTATCAATTTATTCTACTCTAGAAGATTTGTTTTTATAATAGTGATTTTCCATTCTATGCTCTTTGAAGATGGGAAATATGAATAAGAAGGTAAATAGATGAAATGCATAAGCAATAAACACAAATATGATTATACCTCCATTTCTCCTTCCTCTTCATGGATTGAGCTCACAAGATTGCACCCATATCTTATAGATTTGCTTTGATGATTGAAGGGATGTGGTTGCTCAAGATATTAGCATGATGATGGTATAATGAAGATGCATTTGATGAAGATTTGAGTAGCATATGGATTATGGAGAATGTGTGTTGAAAGAATGAGAGCCAAGGCCTCACTATATAAAAATTTGGCGAGGAATTAAGGACTAGGATTGAATGGCTAATAGAGGGATGATATTGATTGAGAAGGTGAGGTTTGGATCAAGGATGAGGACTTATTAGCCTTGTGACAAGTGTCACAAGATGGAAAGGGTTGAAATGGGGAGGTGTGCTCACATGTACATGTGTGAGCACACATTGGGAAGAGAGGCATTAAATTTGTGTAAGAGATGGGGTGGATTGTATAAGAAGTTAGTGGGGGTAGGTGAGAGGTAGGAATTTAAAATTAGGAAATAATGATAATGATGATTAGGGATGAGGATTAGATCAATTAATCAAGGATTAATTGGTTAATAAGGATGGGATGAGTTAATAAACCAAGGGTTTATTAACTTGAGTGGAGTTAAAAGTTGGAGAATGAGATAATAATGGTTTAGGATGGGGAGAAAGTTAATTAATCAAGGAATAATTAACTTAGGACAGGTTAGGGGATTTTAGAGGAAAGTGAGAAAAGGTTAGCTTTAATTAAATAAATGTAGATTTATTTAATTAAAGGTGGTGGATAAAGGTAATGGAGAAATTAATTAGATAAATAATAAATATATATTTAATTAATTATTAGGATAAGGATATAGGTTAAATTGAATAAATAACAAGTATTTATTTAATTAAATATTATTTTGGGTGACTGCGCTCTTTTTCAACAGCATGACTCTGGGATCATCTTTAGATGGGATAACCTTCTATGAAGAAGCTTTCTCCAATCCCATCACAATAATCTCAACAAGGTCTTTATTAGCTTGCAACCCATGGGACTCCTCTTGCTTACAATTAACTATCTCTGACTTAATAGAATTCCTTAACAACATGAATTCATCATACACTTTTTCAACTTTTGTATCAAGGGAGGACCCTTTTCCATAACATCTAGCACCCATTCTTGAGCAACCCTCCATAATGGTTATCCCTTTGTACTTTACTCACCATTTTCTTCCTAGTTGCAGAGTTGGGATCAAAAGAGGGGCTCGCTTGACTAAGGGGTTGAGGGGAAGGATCTATTAATATTCTAAGATAATTAGAGAGGAGTTCCACTGCTCTCTTTAATTCATCTTTATCATGTTTGTCCTTCTCCATCCTCTCTACCAACCAAGAGACTATCACCTGAAAATTGTGAGCATCCCCATCTCTACTAGGTGGGCCCAAATCTACCTTAGTTACATTATAGTCAGCTATGGTAGCCTAACTGGGATCTTTTTGCACATAAGGTTGTGTAATCTCCATAAACAAATGCCCAGCTTTTTCATCCTCCATCAACCTCGAGGTAGTCTTTAACTTTTTGGCCTTAGGGGTCTTTTGCAACAACTTCCCAACTACATTGTCATATGGTAAATCTAGGGGAATTGCTTTCCTCTTCCGGGACAAGGTTTTTTCGAGCCAAGAGGTTGATGAAGTGGTAACATCAGGATTTTGAGAACCCTCTAGTGTGGAAAATTGGAGAGCTCTTTGTAGAGGGAGAGTCTTGGATGCACTTTGTACATTGAAAGGGAAAGAGGCAGGGGGTTTACCACTTTGTGTGTTCTTCTCAGTGACATCTTACAATTAGCTTGTTTTCTCTTCATGAACACCAACATTCTCTATTTCACTTCCTTGTTCTTACTCATTTCCATTTCCATTTCCATTTCCTCCTTCACCTTCATTTTCCTTTTCTATATGTCCCTTAAAACCAACATTGATGAGAGGACCCTCACCACATGTTTGCTCAAGGCCTTTGCTCCTTTCAGGTGGATCTTCTCCACTTCCACCACCACTTGGTAATGATGTGATCAATGGGGGTGGTGGAGCTAATATAGTGGAAGATGCACTTATCTAACTTGTGCTAGCTTTCCCCCCATTTCCTTTCCTATCTTTGGGTGGAGCCTTGGAAGCTTCTCCTTTCTTCTTTGCAAGCTATATATGTGTTCTCCTCAACACCGTAATAGTCTTGACATTTAAATCCTTAGGATCTTTGTAGGTCCAATAAACTGGAATTAAAGGATATGTTTGAATATCATTGACATAAATAGGGTCAACTAGGTCGAACCTGTCATCTTCAATTCCTCTAATATCCCATCTCAATTTGAAATTAAAAATTTATCCCAAAGACATCCCCATCCAACTCCTCTTCCTTACCTCAGAGTCATCGACACAATCTACCCATTAGTCTTCCAAGTGGCACATGATAGAAACCATGACTGAGATGAAGATTATTCCTCACAAAAAATTTGTTATAAAATGGGAACCTTCTTTCATAAGTAGAAACATTGTATTTAGAAATATCCTTTCCCAATTTGAGGGCATTCGATTGAGACTTGCATTTTTAATATCCCAAGCCGATGGGAAAAGGAATATCGACCTTCTTCCTCTCTGCACGTCTCTTGTTGGCCTCTGAAATATATCAGCATAAATCAATCAAGAAAAAATTATCTTCAACATATCGGGGAAGCTTGTGAGGGAAACCATCAAATCCTCCAACTCTCAAATATGTAAACTTCTGAAATTGGATAAAAAGGATACCATATTTGGTAATTAATTGAAAATATTTTAGGGAAACCCTCTTGCCTAAGTCACCTTGCAGCTCCCTGAGCAGTCACATAGTAAACACATCATTCACCCTTGAAAAGTTTTTGTATCTCTTCTCAAGCTGCAGGTCTAGATAATAATCATAAATATGAATTTGTTCATCATAATCCTCTACAATATTTAATCCTATCCAAGGCCTTGTACATGCTAGGGTGTAGAAAAGATAGGATGGCATGTAGAAAAACCTATTTCCAAAAAAAATCCTTATCATATGGTGCAATTGGTCACTAATTATGGTGGCCCAATCCAAGTATTGTGCCCCAACACAAATAATCTAGATGAAGAAATACACTCACTCTTCAAAACTGTTTGAATTCATGCTTCCCCTTACCCTATGCAGAAGGACAATAATATCTGAGATTTCATCTCGAAAATGTGATTTATACAATTTCTTCTGTAATTGGGACTTTCCCTTCCTCGAGGTTGGGAACCATTCCTTTGCAATAATATTTCTGTAATAGCCCTTCTCAAAAAATTGACATTGTGATAATGTGAAGTCAAATTTAGCATACACCTCTCTTTTTGGCAACCTAAAACATCTACTAATGGTAGCTTGTTTCAAGTTATCAACAAATTATTATCTCGGGTCCTAGATTTCCCTAGTTTTAGGGTTGTAGCAGGTTATACATTCCAAGACAAGGTATGTGCATTATATGGCCACTAGGAAAGTGGTTGCTTCCAACAAACCACTCTCTACCAATCTCTAAGTGATGGGAGCCATATTTGGTTTGTGAATTATTTCCCAAAACTCCTCTAGATTAATATGACCTAATCTTGTATCCCCTATCTCTGGTAATGAACTATCCAGACTAGAAAAATTCTCATACCTAAGATATTTGTATTTCATTTTTCTTCAAAAAATTTAAACTTCACTTCAAATAAAAATGGGGCGGCATTTTCCCCTCTCGCAAAGATACCTTGTTCTAATCAATCCTCTATAATCGGGAATAATTTGGGATGGTTACTTACCCGATAATATGCCACCAATTTGAGTTGAATTCTCCCTGTGAATTTGGTCGTCCCTCTACTCCTTTCCACTATTCAAACCTAATTTCTCCCCATGACAATAAGAATGATTATGCAATGAAAAGCACCTTAATCCATGTACGATTAGGCATTTATTTTTCCTAACTCGGCTCTAAAAATATTAACTCTCTAACAAGTAGGCCACTTGGTGCCAATTTTGAACTCTGTAACATACTAGATAGGATCAGGTTTTTGAAATGTTTTCAGGTTTAAATTGGAGTCTGACAAAGTTTTTAAACCTTGTCTATTTCCCACTCGGGACATTATTCTTCTCTTGCATAACTTTTTATCTATTAAAGTTGGGCATCCACAACGCTTTTAGAGTCCTCATCAGGATCCACTTTAATTATGGAAACCTTTATTGGGTCTGATGGGAGTTGTAAAAATAGTATTTTGTTCCACTTATGCTCTTTCCTTTGGACATTTCCAACTTGTGAGGAACTCCTTTTAGAGAAAAATTGGTTCTAAAAACCCTTACAATTCCTAAGAGGAAACTGAAAACTTTGAAGAAGGCCAACTATAAGACTTGACTAGCATACCCTAAAACTAAAACACTTAACAAAGACCGTGGTCGAGAAAAATATTGGTTATAGAAACCTCATCGAGGGCCGACAGAGTTTTAAAACCTCGTTGATAATCAACTAACAATAAACAAAAGAATTGGATAAGTATAGAGACATCAATTTATCAAGTAGGACAAGATTGGGACTTGCTCACGATTGAAAAAGGACACCTTGGAGCTTAAAAGACTAGGGAATAGGAAATAGTTGGATTTGACTGGGGACACAAACTGGCAAGGATGCAAAAAACCTAGCAATCTCTAGTTGAAATCTATTGGGTGATAGAGTCAAAATATATGACCCTAAAGACACGTAAATGAAGGAAAAAACACACCAAAAACCTAACACACACCAAAATTCCTACACTACTAATGTACACAAACATGGGATACCTGCTTTACATCTAGTACAACTTGAGGTCATGTCCATTGTATGACAATGGGAAGACTATTCCATTTGGATAAGCCAATTTGAAAGCATTGTTTCCATATGCCTGGTGGATTTGAAAGGGGCCCTTCCATAAAGAATTTAATTTTCTATGAGCACCCTTAGGCTCTCTCCTTTTGTCCCATAGTAACACTATGTCTCCTTCCATAAAATTCCTGGGTTTAGTTCACCTATTAAAAAATTTCTTGACCCAAGCCCGAAGTAGGGTAATCTTGTCCACCATGTCCTCCCTTTGCTCCTCCAATTCACTTAGGTACATAGTCCTCTTCTCCAAGGAACTTTGGAACTGTTAATCTTCCACGATTATCTGTAATTTCACAACAGCTAATTCCAATGGTAAGGGTAGAGCTAAGTTAATTCCATAAACTAGCTCAAAGGGGGATATCCCAATTGCTCTCTTTGGTGTAGTATGATCTGCCCATAAAGCCTCATACAATTTCTTGTGCTAGTTTTTCCAATTTTCATCCACCAACTTCTTCATAATTTCCACCAAGTTCTTATTGCTATATTTGGATTGGCCATCACCTTGGGGATAATAGTCAGATGAATGTGACAAAGAAATCCCATTCTTGTAAAAAAAAAGGACAACTTCTGAGGATGAGAAATTGGTTGCATTGTCAGTCACTAACTTTTTAGGTACCCCAAAATGCACCAAAATATTTTCTTTGAAAAAATCATAAACCACTTCTAAGGTAGTTTTCTTTACAAGTATAACTTCAACCCACTGAGTAAAGTAGTCTAAAGCCGTCAAAATATGGGTATGGTTGACACTTGAAGTTGGGTTGATTGGCCCTACAAATTCTAAACTTCGCTATTGAAAGGGCTCTTCAATCACAATCAACTTCAATAGAAGGGAAACAAGTTGAGGTCTGCCAATGAACTTCTTACATTTTTCACAATTTAATACCTGATGATAAGCATCCTTGAACATTCCCAACCACTAATAACACTACCAAAGGATCTTAAAAATAGTCACAGAAAAAGAAAAATGGCCTCCACAAGCCTCATTGTGAAATGACCCTAGGAGTTCTACCGTTGGTCATCCATGCATCTCAAGAAGGTTCCATTTAGAGCTCTTTTATAAAGTGTGACATTCCATATCACATAATTTGATGCTTTTACCTTGAGATTCCTCTTCTCTCTTGGGGAAAGTTGTGCAGGGCTTTCCCCATAGTTGAGATAATACGCAAAATTTGAAAACCATGGGTCTTGTAGACTCACCAATATGACCAATGGGCAGTCCTCTTAATCCTCTGGTTCATTCTCTAAAATCAACTTATAGAGACCTTTATGCCTTACTAACATGGTGGGCTTAATATCCAAATCATACTCCTACACCTTGGCTACCCAAGATCCACTCTAATTACAACCAATCTCTTGTTATGTAAGGACACTTTTGACTACTAGTTCAAGAACAAATACAACAGCATGAGAATGAATAATATAGAAGCTTAACTACTTGATAGCCTTGAATATAACAAATACATACTTTTCAATCTGTGAGTAGTTCAACTCATGCTTCTTGAGCAGGATGCTCATGAAATTAATAGGATCCTTAATCTTTTGATCATTTTCTTGTAACATGATAGCATACATAGAATGTTCAAAGGCATAGCAATAGATAATAAAATCTTTACTAAAATTAGGGTGGACTAGCATGAGGGCATTGAAAATTGCCTCTTTGATATCCTCAAAGGCTCATCTTCCAAAATCACTCCATTTGAAACCTTGATTCTCCTTCATCATATCAACTATATGCCTAGTAATTTTTAAACAATCAGAAACAAACTTCCTTAAAAAATCACCCGTCCAAAGAAATATTTCACACCGGTTTAGTTGGAAGGAAGACATAGTTTCTGGATAGCTTTGAATCTCTCAAGATCAATTCTAATCCCCTCTTTAGACATGATATGTCCCAGAAGCTTGCATTTACTTCAAGTGAATTTGAAATTTTTTGTGAAGATCATGGTATTAGGAGACATCTGACTACTCCTAGAACCCCTCAATAGAATGGGGTAGTGGAGAGGAAGAATAGGAATGTCCAAGAAATGGCTAGGGAAATGATGGAAGAAGTAGATTTGCCTAATATGTATTGGAAGGAAGCAGTTCACATTGTTGTGTATTTGCTTAATAGAGTATAGTTGAGGGTCAATAGTACTAAGACCCATTATGAGCTATGGTATGTAAGGCCTCCCACTGTGAGATACTTTATAATTTTTGGCAGAAAATTTTACATCAAGAGAGATGGAGACCTTGGAAAGTTTGATTCAAGATGTGATGAAGGGATCTTTCTTGGTTACTCAACCAGGAGCAAGGTATACAAATGCTACAACAAGATTGGGAAATATTGTTGAAAGCACAAATGTTAAGGTAGATAAAGACTTGTGTCAGATCTCACAAGAACCATAGGCTTACAGATTTGATATATCTCCCTGGATTGAATAAGAAGAAGAAGAAGAAGAAGAAGAATAAGAGGGGAAAGAAGAAAAGGAACCAGAACTAGTGAAGACCCTTCAAACTAGCAAAATATGTTTAGAATAATCATTATACAAATCAAATTATTGGAGATAAGAATGAAGATGTGTTGACCAGGAGAAGGTTTGCAAAAGAAAGTGAGGAAGTAAATTTTTGTTTATTGGACCAAAAGTTGAGCCCAAGAACTTTTTTGATGCTAGCAAAGATGATGGTTGGACAAAGGCAATGGAAGAAAAACTGGATCAAATAGAGGAGAATCAAACTTAGGAGTTGATTCCAAGACTTGATAATAAGAATATGATTGGAACTAAGTGGGTGTTGTAGAATAAACTGAATGAAGATGGTGAAGTTGTGAGGAACAAGGCTAGATTGGTTTGGAAAGGTTATTCACAGGTCAAAGGTATTGATTTTGAGGAGACTTTTTCTCTAGTAGCTAGAAAATGGAACCAATAAGGATGTTTCTAGCTTTTTTTCTCATAAGAACTTCAAATTCTATCAAATGGATGTCAAGTCAACATTCTTGAATGGTGATCTAAAGGAAGAGGTATATATTGAGCAATCAAATGGGTTTGAGTTATGAGAAGATCTAAACATGGTATGCAAACTGAAGAAAGCTTTGTATGGTCTCAAGCAAGCTCCTTGAGAATGGTACACTTGCTTGGATAAGTATTTACTTCGGAAAGGTTTCAAAAAAAGTATTGTAGACAATAATCTTTACATTAAGGTTCAGGAAGACAAGTTGATTGTGGTTGTATATGTTATGACATCATATTTGGTGGAGATGATGACATGTGTAAGAAGTTTACAAAAGAGATGCAAAAAGAAATTGAAATGTCTATGATTGGTGAACTGTCTTTCTTCCTTGGGATTCAAATTGTTCAACATGATGGTGGTATCTTTATTTCTCAGGCTAAGTATGTAAAGGAGATATTGAAGAAGTTTGGCATGGAAGACTCCAAGCCTATAGGTACTCCTATGATGACTAGTTGTCACTTGAGAAAAATTGATGAGTCTTCAAAGGTTGATCAGACTCTTTATAGGTCTATGATTGAAGGTTTGTTGTACTTGACTGCTTCTAGACATGATATCATGCATGCGGTATGTTTGGTTGCCAAATTTCAAGCCAATCCTAATCAATCTCATGAGAAAGCATAAAAATCGAATATTCAAATATTTGAAGGGAATTCTAAACTATGGTTTATGGTATAAAAAGGATGATAATTTCTCTTTGAGTGCTTATACTAATGTTGATTGGGCAGGATGTGTGGATGACCAAAGAAGTACTAGTGGAAGTTCATTTTTCTTGGGAGACAGATTGGTCTCGTGGTTTAGTAAGAAGCAGTATTCGGTGTCCTTATCCACAACAAAGGTTGAATATATCGTTGCAGCATCTCACTGTACCCAAGTGTTATGGATGAAGCAGAATTTGAAGGATGTAAAGGTGGTATATGATGAGCCCATTCCTATATTGTGCGATAATACCATTGCAATTAATATTTCCAAGAATTTGGTAATGCATTCAAGAACCAAACACATTTCTATCAGGCATCACTTTCTAAGAGAAAAGGTTGTTGAGCACGAAGTCAGATTGGAGTATGTGCCTACTAAGGATTAGATTGAAAATATCTTCACTAAGGTGCTTTCAAAGGATACTTTTGAGTATCTCTGATAGAAGCTAAGGGTTATTGCCCCTTCTTTTTCTAACTAGATGCATAGATAGTGCATCTATCTAGGGGGAGAAATCCATGCCATAACTTTATCTCCTAGATTGATGTGTGCTACCTCTCAGGGGGAGATGGTAGTAAGGGGGAGTTTGAAGAGTTGTGTAGTTGTTGTGCATGTGCAGTTGTTGGTCAAAGGGGGAGAATGTGTTGGTGTTTCAATTGAAGATCTTTGGCCCTTTATCCTTGAAGTTAGATTTTGTGTTGTTTCCTTCTATGTGTAGGTGTGTGTGGCCCTTTGTCCTTGATGTAAAAGGGAGAGAGTAAGCAGGTGTGTGTTTCCACCAAAGCTAAAGGGAGAGATTGTTGGCAATGGTTGTCATTGATGTCAAAAATTGAGGAGATTTGTGTAAGATTATTGGTTATCATTGATATCAACACTTGGTGAGATTAGTGCAGTTGTTGTATGTTTGGCAATGGTTGTCATTGATGATTTTGTTGTCATTAATTTCAACACTTGGTGAGACTATTATAGTGGTTGTATTGTTCGAATTACTTAAGGAGAAGATTTTTGTAGTGGTTGACGTTGGTTGTCAACACTTGAGAAGATTATTGTGATGTCAACACTTGGTTGTATTGTTGGTATTAATTATTAGTATTGGTTGTTGTTATTGACAACATTTAGTTTGGGCTATCATTGATGAATGATGATGTGTTGTTGATGTTCATGGTTGGACACCATTCCTTCTTGATGTTCATTGATGTTGTATGAAGTATGGTAGCTATCAAAAGTGATGATTTCATGATGATATATAAAGATGAGGATTATACATATTGCTAGTGATGGAGAGATATTGTTGATGGTCTATAGTATGTTATGTGCTCTCTTATTTTGTTCTTGGAGACGTATGTGTTGTTGCAAGTTATTTTTGGCCTTCACAAGTTGTTGAAATCTTATGTTTTAGGAAGTTGTTGTGAAGACAATTTGGGAGAATTCTCTGTATTCCTCCACTATTGGAGATATGGTCTTGTGGTTTGGGATTCAGAGTGTGTTTTTTGGATGTTGCACTCCTATATTTTAAGGTCATCTATGTTTTTGAGGAGGAATCTGTTAATTCTAGAAGGTTGGCAATGTTGTTGGTTATCTGGACTGTTTCAGAAAATGCTCCACATTTCTCTGTATTGATGTCTTTCTCCCATGACTTGGTGAATGTTCTCTTAATGCATGTGTAGTTTCTAAATTCCAATTTCATGTGTTGAAGTGGTCCACAAGTTTTTATGTTAATTTTATATCTCGTGTTTGTGCATTTTGTGCCTTCAGGATGAAGTATTTTATTTCTATTTGATCTAGGGTGGTTGTTGGTGGCATGACAGTATGAAATAAGCATCTGGAAATGTTGTTGGATGTTCAAGGAACATCTCTTTGTGATTTTGATTAGTGTTTGATCTCTTTGGTGCTATATTATGTGTTGAGTTGGCTTTTTTGGTAATTTATGGATATCTGGCCAACAAGGCTTGTTCTTTTGCTTGTGCCATGAGCTTAGGGGTTTGTGCTAGTATTTGAGGTTGTGTTAAGTTAGATTTGGGTCTTGACCTATCCTGTTGGGAACCACATTGAGTTAATTCATTTGGAATTATGTTTTTGGGCTGACTAGTTATGTGCTTCACATTTCCTATTGCCAACTTGGGTTTTGGTGCGCTAGTTTGTAATTTTTTTGGGATCACATTGGAAGATGCAATAAGATTCATTTGGTCCTCTCTATCTTATGAATGGTACCACATTATGATTTTGCGGTTGACTTGTTTAGATCATTGTTTGTATTCTTTTTGGACAACCTAATTGATGTTTTGAGGTCTTGTGGTGGATATAAATGTAAGAAAATTTCATATGCAAGTGATAAATTAAGTGAGAGTGGAATGTATTGAATATCTTGCAAAAGCAGTGCACAAGTGTGTGGAAGATAGATCAAATGTGCTTTAATGCCTTAGTCAACAAAGTGCTTTGTTGACAAATATTATCATTTCTATAAACTTCTTGTATCTTGCTCTAAGACAATGAGTCTCATTGGGTCCTTGTATCTTTCCTTGGAGTCGTTCACTTTAGTTCTAAAATTCCCTTGTATCTTTCCCTAAGGTTGTGTGCCTTAGCCTGCAGTTCTTTGGTAGTGAGCCTAATTGTAATTTTTTAAGTGAGCTTCTATGTTGTGAGTTAACTCTCACCATGGTTTTTCCCTCATTGGGTTTTCTACGTAAAATATATGGTTATCTTGTGCATGTGTGTTCCTTATTTCATCTTCCATGGTTGTTGATCTAGTTAAGGGTTAAATTGTTTCTTTCATTGTCGATGATTGTTAAACTTGTTAAGGAACTAAATTTCTATATATTTTTGAAATGTTTTTGTTCTAGTAAAGAAGTTTGAGGTTGTTGAAGGGTTTTAAAATGACTGATTCACCCCCCTCTTATTCTTTGAGTGTGTTCAACACTCCATCATCTACCATGTCTCTACAAGATTGTCACGGCTTCCTCCAATTCCAACATAGCCTTAGAATTTCTAGGAGACTTGTAAAGATACTTTTCTCTCTTATTGTTATTCTTGTATTCTTCTTCAATATTCCACAAACTAATATGGCCTTATTAGTTTATCAAAAAATCTCTACATCATCTTTGAAAGTAACGATGCAACTACCTCATCCATATGAGCTTAGAAGTAATTCTCTCAATTCATATCATAAGGCGATCCCATGTGTTTGACAAAGAATAAAGAAGTGTCATATAGTGATCCTCCTCCTCCATCTTCACTCCAATAGAGTAGAACTAGGCCATGATTATATTGAACATATTCATGTCCTTAGCTATAGAACCACCATCCTCCATCTTAAGGGTATACAAATTATTTCTCAGGAAAAAATTATTTACTAGGGATTGATCCTAATAAATTTCTCTAAATTTATTACAAAGAGCTTGTGGAGTGGCTTCTTCATGTATATTCAACAAAACATAATCTAATGAAGCCCTTTAGTTTTAAATCCACTATATCCTTGTTTTATTGTTGCATTACAATGAGTTGGATCCAAATATTGTAACCCATCGATCTTTATCTATGTGTGTATCCTCCATCATGAGCTTTCACAACTCAAAGTTAGTGCATGTAAACTTCTCCATATCTATCCTTGATGTGCTTACAATTTTCCCTACAATAATATTTTCTTGTGTGTAAGCTCCCACTCAATCTAGTATTAGTATAAATAACTTTATCCCTAAAAACTAGAATTTGACGTGATTAGGCTCCAATGCCGAATGAAAGGAAGAAATAGTGTGGAATATGTTTCTTGTACTAACCTTTGAGGGAAGGTAAATGCAAAAATAATTAATCTTAGTTACAAAAAATATTACACAATAAAATTATTCCATAAGATAATGTTTACATGGAGAAAACTATTTAGAAAGAAAAACCCCACACTCTAAAGCATAAATCTATTGCATTATCAACAAAAAAATTACAATGCAATATCCATGGGCATACCCTTACAAAAGTATCACTAACATGTAAAACTAGAGAAATCATAGTATAATAATACCTATAATCAACATACAAATATACATAGCTCCATCCCCAACCACCAATAAATATGCAAATATCAAACCACAAACAAAGAGTGGTTTTCTAGAACCACTAATCAAAACAATGACCCAAAAGTGGTGCCATATTTGTTTCAAGTTCTAATGCACAAGTTGATCATAGTCTTCTAAGTTATTTTAAAAATACTCTCTTACAATTATCATAACTTATCATAATAACTCCTTAACTTGGGTACTATATTTTGACATATTCAAACCCATTCAAAGATGTATTTTAAATTTTCATAATGTTGGTCAATATTTCAATGTAACCCCCTTAATAATTCTCTTGTGCGTAATAAGAATATGTCATAATTAAATCCCATCTTATAACGCCATAATGATATTAGATATTTCTACTTGTTACACACCTTCCAAAGTATCTACCATATGGAAAATAATGGTTCAAGACAAATTGGGACTCTCTATTTTCCATACGAGGCTATAAATAATAAATAAATATGAACATTAGTACACAAATTTGAGAATCCTTTTCCAACAACAAATATACTCATTAGACCCTCGTGCAAAAAATAATGAATGGACCCATAAAGTAGAGAAAGTAGCTACTCTATAGCATAGTCCCTAAATTCATGTGGAAACAACTTATCTTATAACTTGTATTCATACACAAAAGATACTTGAAAAGATATCACGTGTATTAGGATCACCTTTACTAGTTTACATATTGAACTAAGGTCCCACAAACCCAATTGATAATGGATAAATTATAGTGTCAAAATAAACAGGATTATATTGTGTCTCAATAGAATCACCACCATTAGCCCCATGAGGTGACGTTATGCTCCACTATATCATGTTTCAATGAGTTTGACAAGGGTCAAGAGGAGTATATTTGGAATAGGACCATGAGAGATAAGGTTTGGGGCATAAATATGATGAGACATAAAGGAATATGATGGGAAAAAAGGAACATCATACATGAACACAACACTAGTAGGATGAGTACAGAAGGCGATGATCATGGTAGAAGGAATAGAGTATTATGTGATACTAGTGGAGTGGGATGAAGGCATAATACTGGAAGGATGGGAGGAAGGCATGAAACTAGCAAGATGGGACAAAGACACCACACTAACAAAATAGGTAAGAGAAAAATAATAAGGTTGGACATAGAAAATGGGCTAAAGAAGATAAGTGGGAACACGAAGAAGATCAATCTCAAAAGTATGGGGAGGAATGTATGGAAACCATATTGAGGCACAAAATTAGGAGGCATAAAAAAAGATAAGTATTGGGTGGGAGGGGGTATGAAACAATATTTAAAGGACTTTAATAATCAACCTTTTCACTTATGATTTTAAGAACCTCTTAAAATTAGTTCTTGTTAATCTACAAATTATAAATAACCCCAACCATTTAGTATTGTGTAATTTCCCATTCCCACAAGATCAAAAGAATATTTATATAGTCAAAGAAATATCTTTCTTATCCAAAACCTCAATATAGGCACCATGATCAAATATTTACTCTTCCCCATTAAGATGTGTGTTATTAGTCAAATTTAACCATTCCATTCTCAATCTTGAATCTTAGCCATTATAGGAATCAAATAAGGTTTCTTCTCAGAAGGAAGTGGGATGATGGAGATAATTTGACATAAGAACATGACACAAACCCTAAAAGGATACAAAGGTGAAACAATTTATGGATGATATAAAACTTGAACAAAAAATTGGAGATTGCTTAGATTTTGAAATAAAAATTAGAACTTGGAAATAAATCCCAAAGGCCAAAAGCTAAGGGATTGTAGGGTTGGATGAGTTCACCAAAATTTAAAGAATAAAATAAAATATTTCAAATAATGTAGGGTAAAGTAATAAAATCTCTAAGCAAGCAACTAAATTTAGATTAAATAGTTGAGATTGTTAATTGATAAGAAATAACACTTTTTAAAATGACAAAGAGGAATTAGGACTTATTTCATGTGTAGTGTGAAGATTTGTTTTGTAGGTCATATTTTTTGATCCAAAAATTTTATTTGAAATTAGATCTAAAAGTGTTAAATATTTAAAAACCAATTGACTACTATTTTCTATATTTGGTTGAATTTGCGCTTGTGAAAATCAATATTATACCCACAAAAATGAACCATGTTTGTAAATTCAAACCTTGTCCATACACATGATATACACACCTGTAAAAGTGTGGAGTTTGTTCACCTTGCCTTATGGTCCATTTGTATCTACAACACAAAGTAGTATTGATAAACACCTTTGGGATTTTTCTATGCAAGGAACTTCTCCTTTGGTCAAAACTATGGATTCCAATTTAATGGTTTTGAAACAAGTATTAAAGACATCATAAGTTGTGTACGATACCCCAATATATCACTTTATACACAATGATGTAAGGTAATGATGCAATAAATATTATGATGTTCAAGTGATACTACTATGAGATGCTTAGATGGATCTTGAATGTATTAAATGAATAAAATATAAATAGGGTTTGTTCTTTTATATAACACCTTAGCATGCAATTTGAAATGTTTTTGCACTTAATTCAAAAATAATAACTGATTAAGAAAGGATTGGCTTAGGCCCTTGAATTAATTATTATTTTTTAATTTTAGGATCACCTATGGTAGATTTGACTCAAGTAGGTGAATTTAGGTAATTTGACTATCAAAATAGACCTTTCAAAATGTGTATAGATGGAATCAAATTAAATTCAAATAATTTAGCAACTTTTACATAGAAACATACCTTATGTGCTAGTCACTGCATTAAGGAATACTAATATTAAGTGGACTTGTGATGCAAGTATAAATTGGGCATATATACATGTTTAGTGTAAAGAAAATTAAAAAATAAAAAACCTCTTAATAAAATGTGATTTTATAATTATTTTTGTTAGTGTTAATTTCTACAAAATTAAAAAATAAAAATTAATGACTTTGTTTATGATTTTTAAAATATTTTTGATATTTTTGTTTTATATTGTTTACTTTTTCATTTGAGTATGCATAAATAATTGGTGTTGGAGCTTAAATTTGACAATTGACCTTTGCATATCAAGTAATTTTTTCATGATAGTTGTATGTATGTATGTATGTATGTATGTATGTATGTATGTATGTATGTATGTATGTATGTATGTATGTATGTATGTATGTATGTATGTATGTATGTATGTATGTATGTATGTATGTATATATTAGAATTTTGACACTTTGTCTAAAATCTCTCTCTTTTGTGTGATATAATCTTCCTAAAATTTTGATTGTATTTTATAGTAAAAATATTTAAATACAATCATAGAACCTTTAAATTTAGGCTATGATTGGTGCATTTTCTAATGTTAGAACCATCACCTCCTACATTTCAATTAAATATTTAGTGGGTTGAAACACATGCATGATAGTTCTTTACATACTAGACGTAATTTAAAAAGAAATCTTTTAGATAGTGGTGGAAACAAGACTAAGATCTCAAAATCCAAGAGAAATATAAAAAAATGTATATGTACTAATAGAAACACTCATATTAGACATTTATTTAAAACTAATTTGATTTTAAAATTTGATATTAACTTTGGTTACTTAACCTTTTAATAATAAATATTTTTCTTCTTAATTTATTAGAAGTGTAATTGACACTCTCTTAATTTATTATATTATAATTTATCTTTAATCACATTATCTTTTGTGATTATTTGTGGACATTAATTTCAATTTAAATTATTCCTAATCAAAATGTTAAAACATTATAAAGCTTTCTCAAAAATACCTTTACAATCCTATTACAAACTTAAATTCATTATAATCCTTTACTCTTTCTAATCCTCAAAAACTCCACCCTTACAATCCTATTACTAAACTCAAATACATTACAATCCTTTACTCTTCCAAGTTGAGAATAGTCTGTCAACTTTCCCTTATAAAGACTGGAATAAAAATTTAGTCTTTAAAAAAATATCCAAGACCAAGGATAAAATGAGTCCCTCTTTTAAAATTTATGAGTTATTTATTTATCTTATTTAAGTTTTTATTAGTTATCAAGGAGATGGTGTTTTCACATTGAGTCACATTACATGATGTTTTATCAAGATTCAACTACATAGTTTTTGAGTCGAATTCATTTACTCATATTTAATGAGTAGTGGTTCACAAAAATCCATCTCTCATGAGAATTGATGGTCTACATAGCACTAATTGCATCAAAGGGTTAATCACTTGAGTATAAAATGTCAAGGCTTCCTAAAGATCATCCACCATAATTTTACTTCAACTTAAGTATGCTTAACCATGGAGTTTCCCTCAAGATCAAGTCTAAAAGGAAATTAATAGCATAAACACTTCCTATAACACTAAATGATGACAAGAATGCATGATCTATTAGTTTCAAAATAAAATATACACAAAGATTATACCATATAGGCACAATATTTATCCTAGGAAAACCCTTTCAAAAAAAATCTTTGTCTCCAAATCTCAAATCAATATATTTGTAGTACCAATTTGGTTACAATACATTAATAGGCTCAAGCCCTCAGAAGAGAACAATAAACACAAGTTTAGAAAAAAATCCTAGTATAACCCCTACAAAATTACATCATCCTACATCTTCATCCTACGCACTAATATATAGAAAATACAAAAGAAGAAAATATAAATGGTAAACCATAAACCATGGGAGAATACCACCTCCCAAAACATCCAAATCCCTATAAGGAATTTTAATGTCCAACTCCTAATATGAGTCAAAATGCTAATAATAGTAGATTCTCTTACTTTGTCATAACTTGTCATAGCCAATTCACCAACTCAAATGCTCCCATTCTGGTTCTGCTATCCCCAATAAGAGACATGATATTTCCACAATCCATGATATTGGGTAATAATTATTTTGACAAAAAGCTATGTAGAATTCTTTTATATCAATGTCTTATAATGTGTCATAATGTTGGTCAAGATTCTAATATAATTCTCTTATAATAATGCTCTTGCATGTCATACATAACCCCCATCGTACAATGTCGTAAGATGCTCTTACAACCTCTTACACATGAACAAAATATTGAAACATGGCCAAGAATTCCACCTCAAAGTGGGACATCCTCTTTCCCATGTGAGGATAAAAATAATAAATAAATATAACTTATAAACACATAATTTTGGGACACACAGTTGATACTCCTTTCCCAACAATGTCCACTTAGCTTGCTACCTAATGTGCAAAACCTTCAACAATTATTGTGCCTTATGAACCATTCATTAAGAAGCTCTTTTAGCTCATTCATTATCAAAGATGTAGTGTTTTTGTGGTGACTCAAATTACATGATATTTTATTAGGATTTAATTACATTTTTTTTAAGTCAAACTCATTGATACATATTTCATAAGTATTGGTTCACAAGAACCTAATTTCATAAGCATGAATGACCCACTTAGTGCTTATGACATCTAGGTGATGCACATAGGGGTGAAGCATTAGAAATTCTTAGGTGGTTCCCATCCCAATACTATTTTTATTGAAGCATTCTTAACAATGGAGTTTCCCTCAAGATCAAATCCACTTAGCTTACTAGCCTATTTTTAAAATCTTCACAAAGTGTTGTGCCTTATGAACCATTCATTATAGAACTCATTTAGCTCATTTATTATCAAGAACGTGGTGTTTTTGTAGCTAGTCAAATTAGATAATGTTTTATTAGGATTCAATTACGTAGTTCTTGATTCAAACTCATTGACCCATATTTCGTAAGTGTTTCACAAGAATCAATCTCTCATGAGCATGAATTATCTAGTTAACTTACTTATTGCATCTAGGCATTGGTCACAAGGGTGAAGAATTCAAACTTCTTGGGAGGTCATCGATCTCGATAATACTTCGACTCAAGTGCACTTAACCATGGAGTTTCCCCAACATTAGTGTTTTTTTAGTGACCAATATTTGAAAATTGATTAATAGTTGAAATTGGGGATTCAAAATTTGGCTAATAGTACAAGCTATAAGGAGACCTGAATCACCTTATTTTTATAAAAAATCTAGTCCTAGTTAAATTGCCAAAGCATTTATTTTATTAAACTTTTAAAATAAAAAAATTGTCATAATATTCAATACCTAATTAGATCAAATTCGCCTAAATTTTATAAGTTATAGTATAAAATGAATTTGATTCACCAATAATATTATATATTTATTGGTTACTTCAGGGCCATATCACCAATTTTTAATCACCATCATTGATTTTATTTGTAATCTAATGGTTTTGGTTGTATTCCATGGGTTAAAATGTACTCATAGAGCTACAATTCCCATCGAGCCCAAAATTATATTTGGGTCATTGAAGATTTATAATCTAATATATGGGGTGAAATTCCATGGGCCAAAATGTACCTACAAATCTTCAACACCCATGGGGCCTAAAATTGCATTTGGGCCCCATGGGCATTGGAGCTTTGTGGGTACATTTTGGCCTATGAAATAGAACCCAAACCATTAGATTATAAATAGAAATTAATAGTGGTGACAAATTGATTTAAAATATATGGAATTAAGGAATTATAGAAATGAGCACTAAAGCTTAAAGTAGTCAATCATTGCCACCCTCAGGCCCTTACATTTCCATATGAATTTTTTATTTTTTTTAAAGGAAGGATTCACCGTAGTAATTAATTCATTTGCCTATTTTTCAACAAGATTCATCAAGATTTTTTATAAATTTCTAGTTATTTTAAAAAATCTCCAGTAAAATTAAAATTTTCTTCAAAAAAAGGAAAGATTCGCCAATAGACATTAATATTTTTTCCCAAAAAAGTGAACGATTTACCAGGATTTTATATCTTTTTTCAAGGGGGGTTTCTTAAAGTTATCACTGCCCAAGATTAAGCTCACTTAGCTTGCTACCCCATTTGTAAAACCTTTAGTAGGTACTGTGTCTTTTGAGCCATTCATTATAGAGCTTTAGTTCATTCAATATCAAATAGGTGCTAATTTTTGCAACGAGTCAAACTATATGATGTTTTATTAAGATCCAACTACATAGTTTTAGAGGCAAAACCTCTACAATTGAATCATAATAAAACATCATATAATTTTCATTAATATTAAAGAAGGGTGAATTTTTTTGTAACATCTCAATCCATGCAACAACAAAATTACTTGGGTTTTTAACCATGTAGTAAACAATTCCATTCCATGAAAATAGAAAATATTTGTTTTCTCTTTCAACATCAGAAATTACAATTGCATAATTGAATACATAAGCATTTCATAAAGAAATCATTTTACTTTTCAAACTGAAAAGAATATACAACATTTTTATTTTCAATTTCCACATAAATGATTGCAATTAAGTAAAGAGATATCATGTAACTAATGAGTGTAAGGTTAGGAATTCCATATTTGAATTATTTTTTTGTCTCACAAGCCTAAACATGTCATCTGCAAGAGGGGGAGCATCACCCAAATGCTTTACCTCCAAACACAGATCGACGGTCCCCCACACACCTTCCAACTGAAAGTGACCCCACCCTTCAACGAAGATTATAGTCAAGGACCCCTAGTATTTCCATCTGAGTTATGGTGTTGTGTCCTACTTAACCAATACGATTGAATACAACTATAGATTCCCTCTAACTATGTATGACACTACTGATTGGTTAGGCACTCTGGAGCATAGTGAACTAACAAGTGCAAGTAGAGACTATTACACTTACTTAGGCCAAATTATTGAATTAAATTCAACCACTACATATGAGTGGAGTCATACGTTCGCCCATGTCTAACTCGACTTGGAAACCTTAACTGACCTAAGGTCAACCCAAACTTACTATTTGACCAAAGGTTAACTTATTTGTGAGTTCTTTCTTCGAACATAATGACACCCTAAGTCAAAAAGCTAACTGGGTTGGTTAGTTATTTCTAATTTTTCTTGGAAATTGTGCCTCAACTTACTAGTTTGTGTTCTATCTTCGTAGCATTGAGTTTACCTTCCTTATCGGGCTAACTCTCCTTCGTCGGTGAGACCTTATTCTCTATCCCCTTGATGGACCAATGATATTCCATTTGACATGGTGTATTCTCTGTCAGCAGGAGTTAATATTTTTGGTGGGATTCATGAACTTTGGAGGGACTCTGACTGGGGTCTCCTCGATGCATCAATACAACCTCTGTCAGGGTGACTTGAAGTTTTCGGGGGGACTTCTTCCAAGGTCTCCTCAATGGACCGACGAAACAATATGAACACAGTGTAAAGGGCTCTCATCAGTAGGACTTTATGACATCGATGGGACCCTAACTAAAGTCCCTTCGATGGGCCGATAAGTCGGCAGTCTATGGTAGTGACATGGGAGTGGGGACCACATGAAGTAGTATGATCCTAATCAAAGTGACATCCTTATATCGATGGGAGATGATGTATTGTCTCATCAATATGGCGACATATATATATTGATCAGCAATTGTGACTAGAATGATCCAATGACACCCACTAGCATGTGCCTTTTATGGTGGGTCCCGAGTGACTTCTGTGAGAGAATAGGGATTGGCTAAGCGATGTATGATTTGGTGAACAGTGTGGATGTCAATATGACTTTGAGGGTTCAAAGAGAGTTTGAATGAAGTCTCATCGATAGCTCAACGGGTATTGATAGTTAGAAAATTTGTGTACAGTTGCATATGGAATTCAAATCAAACAATTCTTTGGTGGTTTGGAATGTAGAACGAATGTTGTATCAATATTTTACATTTTGTAACATTGAATTTGTGTGGTGTTTGAATTGAGCTGAAGCAAGGTTGTTCAGGGAAATTGCTACTGTAATTGACAATATGAATTAACATTTGGAAGCATGAGTTTGTAACTCTATATGTAAACATTATTTATTGTAATACAAAATGACTTTGCTTGGTGTGTGGTTTTTTCTCTCGTAAGAGTTTTCCCATGTAAAACTGGTGTTAAATTATGTGGGTGTTTTTTAATTGTCTATTATGTTACTTGTGAATGTGCATCTTTAATGAACTATAATAGAAATTGAACATACCATCTGTATTTCTCTTCTTAGAATTGGCATTAAGAAGGAATTTTCACACCTAGCTTTCCCTACAAGTGGTATCAGATCCTGGCCAGTTGTGTTATCCCTGTGAGTAGGACAGGTTTTTTGTGTTAATTCTATAGAGGGAGTCTTGCAAAGGAATCTAGTAGTCTAGATTGCAAATTGAGATGGAAAGCACATCAAGAAGAGAAGAAATTGAAATTTTCAATGGTGGAAATTTTGAGTTGTGGAAACTCAAAATGGAAGACCTGTTGGTGGATAGATATCTCTAGATTGTTGTGTCAGGAACTAAACCATCGGGCATGAAACAAGAAGATTGGGACCTCACTGATAGAAAAGCCAAAGGGTTGATTAGACAATGTCTGGTAGACTCCATTCTCCTAAACGTCCATGAGGAGAAGATTGCATCTTCATTATGGAAGAAACTTGGTGATATTTATTAGAGAAAGTCTCTGGTAAATAAGTTGTTCCTAAGAAAGAAGTTATACTCCTTGAAGATGGAGGAAGGTGCATTTGTTGTAGACCATCTAAATTCATTTAACATGATTTTTTCTTAGTTGGCATTTGTGGTGTGAAGATTGATGACAAGGATCGTTGTATGCTTCTGTTGTGTTCCTTGCTTGACATGTGAGACCATCTAGTGATGGTTATTAGAAGTACAACAACCACTTTCAAAATGGAAGATGTGGTTGCTTTGTTGTTGTCAAAAGAAATGTGAAGGAAATCTTCTAAGATGGCCAAAGAAGCCCTTGCTATTCAAGGAAAATCAAAGGATAGAAGCAAGAAGAAAGACAAAAAATCTAAATCCAAGTCTGAAGGGAGATAAAAGTCTCCAGGAAAGATGTCCAAGGTGAAATGTTGGAATTGTGGACAAACTAGACATATTTGAAAGGATTGCAAAGAGGGTAAAAAGAAGAAGAAGAAGAACAACAACAACAACAACAATTCTTCAGATAGCAATTCTTCTCAGAGCGATACAAATGCCTTCATTTCTACCTTAGCAACCCAGGCATCAAATGATGTCTAGATGATTAACTTAGGTTCATCTTTTCACATGATATCTCATAGAGATTGGTTCACAAAGTATGAAAAGTATGTTGGTGGAAAGGTGTATTTGAAAAGTGACTCATCTCCTGAAATTTTTGGTTGTGGAAGAGTTAGAATTCAATTTCTTGACTGAAGAATCAAAGGAATTGATGGAATAATGCACATACCAGGTCCAGCTCATAATTTTCTTTCTGTTAGTAAGCTAAATGATGTTGGCATGCAATTTTCATTCTTAAGTAATGGCTACAAAATGACTAGAGGCTCAATGGTGTTGGAAAAGGGTGCACATATTGGAACTCTGTACAAGTTGGGTGCACGTGTTGTTCAATGTAACAATGTCTCTACAAAGTCAAACAAAGTTGCTTGTTAGGGAAGGAGAACATTGTTCCTTTAGGTGCAAACTTTTAGAGGTGAAACTCCCAATAGAGAAAACCATGTTGTGGTATCATAGACTTGGTCACATAGGAGAAAAGGGCTTGAAAGCCTTGAAAAATAAAATCCTGGTTGAAGGGCTCGATGATTATAACCTATAGTTCAATTTTTGTGAATATTGTATTTATGGAAAGCAACACCATGTTTCTTTTTACTCTAATCCTCATAAATCTTCTAGCATATTGGATTATGTTCACTTTGATATATTTGGTCCAGTGAATGTTCCTTCGGTATCGAAGACAAAATATTATGTTTCATTTATAGATGATTATTCGAGAAGGGAATTTGTGTATTTTCTAAATAATAAATCTGAAGTGTTCAGTCGGTTTAAGGAGTTTAAAAACTTGGTAGAAAATCAGACTAGCAGGAAAATTAAATTCTTGAGGATGGATAATGGCAGTGAATTTTGTTCTATATATTTTGAAAGGTATTGCAAAGACCGTGGGATCAAAAGGCATAAAACTACACCTTACACTCCACAGTAGAATGGAGTTGTTGAAAGGTTGAACAAGACGGTGATGGAAATGGCGAGAAGTATGTTGAGAAATGCATTACTTCATGTTTTTATCTTCTATGTTTGATCAATAATTTCATAAGGAGTGGTTTATTTTAGTTTGCTAACAATGGCTAATTTTGTATGTTTTATCTATTGTTAGTGATTGCAGATTCTCCACTCACAGTTGAGAAATGCTAGTCTGGAGCAAAAATTTTGGGCTAAGGTTGTAGCTACAACATGTTACTTGATTAATCATTCTCATACTTTGGCGCTTGTGGAAAAAATGCCTATGTAAGTATGGTTTGGTAATAAGCCCTCTTTGAGACATATTTGAGTCTTTAGCTGTGAGGTGTATGCATATGTGCCTAGTGAGAAAAGATCTAAATTGGAGAACAAGGTTGTTAAATGTATCTTCATTGGCTATGGAATTGGTGTGAAAGGATACAAGATTTGGAATCTTGTTACTGAGAAGGTAGTATACAACAGAAGTGTAATCTTTCATGAGCTGAAACCTTCTACAGTGGATCTACAACCAGAGATGAAAGAAAACAAAAAGGGGGATGTGGTTGAAATTTCTCTAACTCCAAATAAAAAGAAACTAAAAACTCCAAGTGTACCTGATATTGAGGAGTGATCAAGTAGTTATGAGAGTTCTGAACAAGAAGAAGAACCACTACCTCAACCTCATCCTCTAAGGAGATCTACAAGTGAGAAGCGGCAACCTGAAAGGTATGGATATTCCATGTTGGATTGGAGTTGTGCCTATGTTTTGATTACTAGCACTAATGAGCCTAGGAATTTGAAAGAGGCAATTAAAATGTCTGATTCAGATTCCTGGTTGGAGGCCATGAATGAAGAAATGGCATCATTGAAAAGGAATGAAACTTGGGATTTGGTACCTTTGCTTGAAGGTCGAAAGTTTGTTGGTTGTAAATGGGTATTTAATAAGAAAATTCATCTGGATGGTTGTGTGGAGAAGTATAAAGCTAGGTTGGTTGCAAAAGGTTATTCCCAAGTAGAGGGAATTGATTATGGACAAATATTTTCTCGTATAGCTAAGCTAACATCTATTAAATTTCTATTGTCACTTGTAGCTGCGCTTGACTTAGAGATTAAGAAGATGGATGTGAAGACAACATTTCTTCATGGAGATTTGGAAGAAGAAATTTGTATGTCCCAACCTAAGCACTTTGTTGAAAAAGGTAAAGAAAATCAAGTTTGCAAGTTAAAGAAGTCTCTGTATGGTTTAAAACAATTGCCTAGAATGTGGTACTAGAAGTTTGACGTGTTTGTGTTATCATTGGGATTTATAAGATCAAAATCAGATCATTGTGTTTATTTTAAATTTGAAAATGGTCATTTACTTATAATAGCCCTGTATGTGGATGGCATCTTATTCTTTTAGAATAGTAAGGGTATGATTTCTGATTTAAAATCCCAGTTGTCAGCACAGTTTGAAATGAAAGATTTAGGTGCAGCAAGGTATATTCTAGGGATGGAAATCAAGAGAGATAGAGATGGTAGAAAACTTTGGCTTAGTCAGAGTAAGTATATCAATGTTTTCCTTGAGAGGTTTAATATGATAGGTTGCAAACAGTTAGTTGTTCCAATGTTGCAAGGGACAAAAATTTATGTTGAGGATTGTCTGAAATCTCCTCCTGAGATGGAGGACATGACCAAGGTGTCTTATGCAAGTGCAATTGGAAGTTTAATGTGCGTGATGGTCTATACTAGGCCAGGCATTGCCCAAGCAATGGGAGTACGTAGTTGGTTTATGGCTAATCCAGGAAGGTTGCATTGGGATGCTGTGAAAAGAGTTTTTGGATACTTGAAGGGTACTGCTAAGTATGCCTTGTGCTATTATAGAAACTCTACTGGATTTAAGAATTCAGTGAGCATTCATGGATATGTGGTATGATTGGGTAGGGGACATTGACGGTAGAAGATCCACCAGTGGATACATCTTCACATTACATGGTGGTGCAATTAGTTGGATGAGCAAGCGGCAGGCTGTAGTCACTTTATCTACTACTAAGGCAAAGTATATGGCAGCAACACATGCCTGCAAGGAAGCCATTTGGATCAGATGTTTGTGTTTTGATATTGGGTTTAATACAGGGCATATTACTATTTGTTGTATTAGTCAGAGTGCTATTATTTGGCAAAAAATCCCACTTTCCATGTTAGGACAAAGCATATCAATGTCCAGTATCACCTTGTTCATGATATGGTGGAGGATGAAAATGTTAATATGGAAAAAGTGGGTACTCTGGAAAATGTTATAGATGCATTGACTAAACCTGTGAGCACAAACAAGTACAGGTGGTGTGCTAGTTCTATGGGCCTTGGGGCCTATAATATTCAGTAACTTTGAATTTTAATGAAGCTAGTAAGTCTTCATCAAGTGGGAGAATATTGGAATTCGTGCCTCAACTTACTGGTTTGTGTTTTATCTTCATAGCATTGAGTTCACCTTCCTTATCGAGCTAACTCTCCTTTGTCGATGAGACCTTATTCTTTCTCCCCTCAATGGACCGATGATATTCCATTCGACGTGGTGTATTCTCTATCAATGGGAGTTAATATTTTCGGTGGGAGTCATGGACTTCAGAGGGACCCTGACTGGGGTCTCCTCAATGCACCAATACAACCTTTGTCAGGGTGACTTGAAGTTTTCGAAGGGACTTCTTCCAGGGTCTCCTCGATGGACCAACAGAACAATATGAGCATGGTGTAAAGGGCTCTCATTGGTAGGACTTCATGACATCGATGGGACCCTAACTAAAGTCCCTTCGACAAGCCGATAAGGCGGTGGTCTATGGTAGTGACATGGCAGTGGGGACCACATGGAGCAGCATGATCCTCGTTAAAGTGACATCCTTATATCGGTGGGAGACAATGTATTGTCTCGTCGATATGGCGACATATATATAGTGATCAACGATTGTGATTAGAATGATCCAATGGCACCCGCTAGCCCTCGCCTCTTGTGGTGGGTCCCGAGTGACTTCCATGGGAGAACGAGGATTGGCTAAGCGATGTATGATTTAGTGAATAGTGTGGATGTTGATATGACTTTGAGGGTTCAAAGAGAGTTTGAATGAAGTCTCATCGACAGCTCGATGGGTATTGATAGTTAGATAGTTTATGTACAGTTGCATATGGAATTCAAATCAAATAGTTCTCTGGTGGTTTGTAATGTATAACAAATGTTGTATCAACATTGTGTGTTTTGTAACATTGAATTTGTGTGGTGTTCGAATTGAACTGAAGCGAGGTTGATCAGGGAAATTGTTGTTGTAATTGACAATGTGAATTAACATTTGGAAGCATGAGTCTGTAACTCTATATGTAAACATGATTTACTATAATACAAAGTGACTTTGCTTAGTGTGTGGGTTTTTCTCCCATAAGGGTTTTCCCACATAAAACGGGTGTTCAATTCTATGTGTGTTGTTTAATTGTCTATTATGTTACTTGTGAATGTGCATCTTTAATGAACTATAATAGAAATTGAATGTACCATCTATATTTATCTTCTAAGAATTGGCATTAGGAAGGTGTTTTTGCACTTAGCTTTCCCTACAACTTTGAACACCTGAGTTACATTCATGTAACTACTTGGGTCTTGGCTACTATCACTTGTTCGAAGCTCTACCATAACTCCTAAAAGTAACTACTCTCGTAATTTAAATTTTAGCAAATCTTGACAAAAAAATGATGACATCTTGACCTTCCTAGTCATCATATAGTATAAAGATAACATATATTAAAAAACCCCATGGTGATGGGTGTTTTCCCATTAAAGAATATAACTTTTCTTTAGGATTTAGTCTTTCTTGATAAATATTGTAGTCTTGTTTAAAAGGATTCCGTTCAAGAATACAAACTCTTTTGACAGTAGTAACAATGGAAAGAATGCAAAAGGGTGACTGACAAGAGTACTCAATAAACATCTTTATCTAGGGTCAAGTATTGACCATGCTTTGGTCTCTTCAACAAAAATATTGGGTTCATAACCAAACTAATTTGTAGGCTCAACAATAATATCAAACAATGAAAATGTGGTTTAAATTATGCCCACCATTAGGATTCTTTATTGAAGCTATAGATTTAATCTATTTGTATCAACTAATGAAATTCCATTTGGAAAGAAAAAAAGATAATTTATTTCAAGAATAGAATTAAACTCGCATAATTTATATGGCAGATTTCAGACTCTTTACTCTGCTATTTCTTTGCATAAGAAATTCTAATATCAAAGATTATCTCATTACTAGTTTATGGGAACCATTTATTTCCAATAAATGCAAGAGAAATCTATTTCAAACTAGAAAGATTAATAAGTAAGAATGGATTACTTGCCTGCTTAGCTAGTTCAGTTGAGTTATCTAGTTTTTAAAAAACTAGCTCATAGCCAACAAGAACACTTTAATTCCTACTCCAAATCTAAAATATGTAACTCTATTAATGGTGGAAACAACAACCTTTTCCACAACTCTTCTCCAATCGAGCCTTTAGACAAACTCAAAACTCTTTCCTAATAAATACTAGACAAACTTTACATATACACACAAAAACTAGGTGCAACTTTAAGGTAGACTTGAGCAAATGAAACCTTCTCTTCAATGCTTCACAAGAAAAATAATGTTGAACAACTCTTCTCTTCTTTCAGATATTGAGAAAAAATGTATTCAATAATAGTAAAAACCCCTCTTAGAGAAGATAAAATGAAGCTTACAAACTCCCTTAACTACCTTTTCTGTAAATTCTATTGCAATTACTGATTATCTATCTCCTATCTATATAGATTATTTGACTAGCAAAAATTAATTCATAGCAAATATTGAAAAATAACACAACTTCAACTTCACAAATAAAATCACAAGAATAGAGAAGAAAAATACACAAAATAATGAACACTATTTTTGGACAAATTGTCCCTGGAAAAACCCCGAAGGGAAAACCAGTTATGCGGATGAGGAATTTTATTAGACTTTAGAAAATCAAGAGATACATAAACTGCTTTCCTCTTACTGGCAAAAATCCAGAAATATTTCTTCTCTGGAAATTCTTCCCTCAATTTCTCCTGCTAAAATTCCACTGTTACTACCTCCAATGCTATCACTGCACCCTTACTATCACTACAAAACTATTTGCTATCAATGCAAATTTATTTGCTATCACTGCAATTTTTTCTCAAATGTGTGTTCTCCAAATTCCCATTGATCCCCTTTTATACTCTCATTAAAAAACCAATGGCCATGATTTAACCTCAATCAATGGCTAAGATTAATTAAACTTTAACAAACCCTAACTAACTAGTTTCTAGAAGTCTCTAGAGGAATCAAATAATGAATTAATTAATATTCTTGGGTTTGGAGACACCTGTCCAAGCTACATAAATTAACACTCCCTCTTAGCAAGGAAGGTGTTTTGTATGACACCCAACTTATCTCTGAAGAAGATGAATTTCGCCTTCCCCAATGCCTTTGTCAAAATGTCTGCTACCTGTTGATCTGTAGATATATATTGTAGCTGAACAATCCTTTGTTGTACACAATCCCTAATGAAGTGATACCTGATGTCTATATTCATAGACTTATCGTGAAACATTGGATTCTCAAACAACCTGATGCAACTTTGATTGTCGTTGTGTATCACCATATCTCAACCCTCTGACCAAACAAGGCTACCAACAACTTCCAAAGCCATATCACCTCACACGTTGCCATGCTAGCTGCTATGTATTCTACTTCTATAGAACACAAAGCCATGAACTTCTACTTCCTACTGTAGCAAGAGACAACTCCTGATCCCAAACTGAAGCAACACCCTAAAGTGATTTTCTTGTTTGTTGTATTGTCTACCCAATCTACGTCAGTATAACCTATTAACTTGATACCATCACCTCAAGCATATTTGATCCCATACTTGATTGTACCATGCAAATACTGCAACACATGATTTGTCACTGTCTAATGCACTCTTTTCAGCTCAACCATGAACTGACTAAGAGAGTTTATTGAAAAGGATATATCTAGCCTGGTGTTGACCAAATACATGAGAGACCCAATCAACTGTCTATATAAGGTGGGGTCTACATCCTTCTCCCTAGATGAGTCTACCTTCTTCCAACTCATGATCATAGGAGTGGACATGGCTTTGCAATCCTCCATCTCGAACCTCCTCAAGATTTCAATGCAATATTTTCCTTGTCCAAGGAAAATCTCTCCATATGTCTACCACACCTCCATGCCTAGAAAGTAGTGCATAAGCCCCAAATATTTCATCTCAAACTTTGCTACCATGTCCCTCTTGTACTCCTCTATGAGCCCCAGTGAACTTGTTAAAAATAAGTGGTCCACATATAAAACAGGAATGAGAACCTCACCCCTAACCACCAAGTAGTAGAGGTTAGCATCTATCTCACTCTTCATGAAGCCCATTCCCTGCAAGTATTTATCAATGCGATCATACCACACCTGGGAGCTACTTGATTCCATACAAAGCTCTCTTCAATCTGCACAAGTGGGTTTTGTTGTTGTGTGCTACAAAGCCCTATGGTTGTTCTATGTATACCTCCTCCACCAACTCACCATTAAGAAACACCGTCTTGACATCCATTTGATGGATCTGCCATCCCATCTATGCTGCAAGTGAGATCACAACTTGTATAGAAGTATACCTGGCCACTGGAGCAAATATCTCCTCATAGTCTATTCCCTCCTTATGAGAGAACCCCTTGGCCACAAACCTTTCCTTGTATTTCTCGATGCTACCATATGCATCATGCTTGATCTTATAGATCCATTGTGATCCAACCATCGCCCTATGTGTTGGTCTAGGCACAACCTTAAACACATTGTTCTGCACTATTGAGTTATATTCCTCAACCATCACATCTTGCCACACCTACTATTGTGTGGCCTCTTGGTAGCTGGAAGGCTCACTATCTACCAACTAACTAACTAATGCCATATAGTCATTATACCTAGCTAGTTGTCTCTGTTGTCTACTACTCATCCTAGGAGCTCCCACAAACTCCTAAGTATCCCTATGTGTCTATTGAACCTCACGGTTCCTACTACCAACTGTAGAGGATGAAGTAACAACTTCCATGTCTTCATGATGCATTTCTTGGATCTACTACATTTGTTGCTCCATACTCTATGAAATCTCAACATTTGAGCCTATGCTTGTACTAGTAACTGTACTTGTGCTTCGTTGCCCTTGATCCGATTGAACAATCCTTGGAGCTTCTGCTAGCTACTCATTCTGATCGTTTGCTGGAAAATCTCTGGACCTCCTGAATGCCTTGTCCTCCATGAATTTGACATCACGCCTAACTATAATCCTCCTAGCCCCTGGAATAAATATCCAATATGCCTTTGAGGTTTCAGTGTACCCCACAAAGTACCCTCTCTTTGCAGTATGATCTAACTTGGAATGTGACAA
Organism: Sequoia sempervirens; assembly: GCA_007258455.2. Taxonomy (NCBI): domain Eukaryota; kingdom Viridiplantae; phylum Streptophyta; class Pinopsida; order Cupressales; family Cupressaceae; genus Sequoia; species Sequoia sempervirens. Next base: position 101,379,505 of record VDFB02049217.1, on the reverse strand, counting down.
AATTCTAAACTCCCAAATATCCTAAAGTGACTGGCATTTGGCTTCTTCCCTGAGAATACCTCCTCTCGTGTCATCTTTCCCAATACCTTATGTGGAACCCTGTTTTGTATGTATAATGATGTACTATATGCCTTTTCCCATAAGTAACATGGCATATCTTGTTCATACAACATAGCCCTTGTTGCCTCCGATATAGAATGATTCTTTGTTTTAGCAACCCCATTTTGTTCCGGGTTGTAAGGAATGGTTCACTCTCTATTGATTCCTTCCCTAGTACATAACTCTTGGAACTCTTTCTCTTTGTACTCGCCTCCATTGTCTGACCGAATAACCTTTATCTTCCTTCCTGTTGAATTCTCCACAAGAGCTTTGAACTCTTGGAAATGAATGAAGACCTCATCCTTGGTCTTCAAGAAGTATATCCATGTCTTCCTGGAGAAATCATTAATAAAAGTAACAAAGTACTTGTATCCTCTGAGAGACTTCGTCGACATTGATCTACATATATTTGAATGTACTGGATCAAGAACTCCCTTGGATCTGGTGTCACTCCTCGGAAAAGTTGATTTTGCAGACTTCCCCAACACACATCCCTTACATACATCATGTTTTGTGCTCACCTCTGGAACACCTATCATTGTCTCATGAAGCAATTTAAGTGCTCCATGATGTATATGGCCCATCCTCCTATGTCATAGTCTCCTTGAGCTCTAGGATTATTGTTGCTCATGAGTGCCTTATGCGTATCAAACTACAACCTGTAAAGCTGACTCCTAACTACAATAGCCTTATGCTTGATTAACACATGGGCCCCTCTAAAGAGTACATTGTAGCCTTTATCCCGAAGGACGGATGCAGAAATCAGATTCATGCCCAAGCCTAGCACATGCAACACATCATGAATGGGAATTAGCTTGTCATTCTCCCTCTGAAATATAACAATCCCTTTCCCAACTAGATTGTGTTTGGGCATGTTCCCCATATAAATATAGATTATGATGTATTCCTTATAACTAGAAGAGTACTCTCTAACTCCTGTCATATGAAATGACACCTCACTATTTATATACCAAACTCCCTGTGAAGTTGAGCTAACCATACAAGCTATGAGTGTAAACTCATCCTCCATTCTGCTAGAGAACCCATCTGCACTTGTTGAAGCTGTTATCTGCCTCTTGCCTTTCTTTTTGTTCTTCCTTTGTGAGCAATCACTGACATAGTGGCCAAACTCGTGACAACCATAACATTTGATCTTAGACAAGTCCTTCTTCTTCTCACTTTTTGAATTTGATCCTTTGCTAGATCCCTTCTTTGGTTTCCCTTTTCTTGCTAGAGCAACGTTTTCCTGTTTTGCCTCACTTTTTTTACTATTACTACAGGTTCCACTAACAAGACTTAGTCTAAGCTACTCCTGAGTGAAGTCACTTCATAGTTGATCCTAACTCAGTAAGGTGTCTCGCCCATTAATAAGTTGAACAAAGACATCCCACTGCTTAGTAAACCCATTCAGGGCTATTCGTACTAGCTCTTCATCATCTGGTTTATTTCCAATAACTGCCAACTCATCCTTGACAATTCTAAGTTTGGTGACATAACTTGTAACGTCTTCTCCTTTGTTCATTTGGGTATTCCTCAACTTTTCTCTGAGAATCAGCTTCCGGTTAGTGGTAGTATTCTAGTAAAAATTCAAAATGGCGTCCCACATCTTCTTCGTTGTATCTAACTCTGCGATATGCGAAACTATATGGTCCTTGACACTGTCAAGGATTAGCCTCCTCACCTTGGCATCTTCCTTCTTATATGCTAAGAGTTGTGTTGGATCTATAGGTACAACTACAACATTGGTCACATATTCTTTGATACCATTATCTTCCAGCAATAAAGAAATTTTGGCTTTCTAGACACCAAAATTTGAGGATCCATCCAATATGTCATGATCTCTTAAACCTACTGAGACCATCTCATAAAATGAGAAAAAACAAAAAAAAAATTGAAGAGGTCAAACTGGGTTTTATAAACCCTCAATTTTTCCTTCTTGTGCCTACGCTAAGCCTTTTCTACCCTTAAATCAGCTCTGATACCATGCGAAAAATCTATTGCAGTTACTGATTATTAATCTACTATCTATATAGATTATTTGACTGCTGAAAATTAATTCACAACAAATATTGAAAAATAACACAACTGCAACTTCACAAATAAAATCACAGGAATAGAGGAGAAAAATACGCAAAATAATGAACACAATATTTTTGGACAAATTGTCCCTGGAAAAACCCCAGAGGGAAAACTAGTTCTATAGATGAGGAATTTTATTAAACTTCAGCAAATCAAGAGATACATAAACTGCTTGCCTCTTACTGGCAGAGCTCTGGCAATATTTCTTCTCCAAAACTTCTTCCCTCAATTTCTCCTGCTAAAATTCCACTGCTATTACCTCCAATGCTATCACTACACCCTTGCTATCACTGCAAAACTATTTTCTATCACTGCAAATTTATTTTCTATCATTGCAAATTTTTCTCAACTATGTGTTCTTCAAATGCCCATTGATCCCCTTTTATACTCTCCTCATTGAAAAACCAATGGCCATGATTTAACCTCAATCAATGGCTAAGATTAACTAGACTCTAACAAACCCTAACTAACTAGTTTATATAAGTCTCTAGAGGAATCAAATAATTAATTAATTAATATTCTTGGGTTTGGAGACCCCTGTCCAAGCTACATAAATTAACACTCCCCCAAAGAGGTGTGCTTAACCCATCTTGGCTTTCTTTGATAAGGATGGATAACTGAATTTGCCTTTAGTTTTGGTGTCTCATCTTTCATTGATTCACTCAACTGCCACCCTTCTAATGCCACAACTACAAAAGATACTGCCACCTTCGTGGCTATTGTTGCACAACCTTTAAGGCAAGATGTTGGCGCTAAACACTTCAAACAATACTTATTCAAAACTAGAATATGACCTGCCAAATATGGGGTCAAGCTTTTCCCATACCATGGCTTAAACAATCGATACCAAAGAACAATTAAAAACTATTTAAATACATTTCATAGCAATAAAAGAATGCCACAAAGCGGTGTCTATAACATAAGGTTGGTTGTTGTTATCTCTTGCCATAACATTGGCGTTAATGTTGTTTTATTATATCGACATCTTATGCATTAGTGAAGGCTATCATGCATCACGATGTGCATTGTAATAACTAATAACAATTATCATCCTTCATGCATGTAAAGGTTAAATAACAAATACATATAATATCATCGTATAATGTATATATATGTATTATTTAATTTCCATTATAATATATATACACACATATGAATATACATATAAACGTCAATGTATGATCATCGCATACATAAGTATATACATCCCTATGTGTATACATGTATACATATATTTGCTCCGCTTAATAACATTTACATATACATATATATCTTAATAGATTATACATGAGACGCTTTCAAAATATCTCAATATGTTTGCAATCAAATCAACATGAAGATAACAAGATCATTTAATGTCTAGGTTCAACTTACCCATTAGACGCAACTGATGACCCTAAACTCTCACTAATTCATTGGGTTCTAGAACTTGACCTACACAATGCAAGGAAAACTCAGATAGCAATACCAATAAAGTCATAACCATACCCTTCTCATGGATGATACTCTCCCTCTCCCTCTAGAGGGTGTGAAATCTATTCAACATTTCTCTTAAAGAAACAACCAAGTAGTTAGCCGTTAATAGATACATCATATTCATAACATTGCATAATTAACAATAATTCATTTAAGTGCAAATACATCATATCACATTCAATTTCATCATAGCATTTAAATTTCAAAGTTTCATCATCACACATTCATCATTGTACTTTGACGTAAAGTGAAAAATAATTTATAAATCAAAGATGGGGTGTAACAAATTTCCGCCATTACTATATTAACATTTTATATCTATATGCCAATCTTTATGAGAGGACCTAGTAGCTATGCACCCTAACTTCACACATCTCAAGCTCTTAAACAATACATTAAATTTTCACTAAAAAATCATCATATCTCTAAATGTGAGTAAATAATTTAAAGCTACTTTTTAGGTTCAAGGCATTAATAATATAGCCACATCCATTAGTCTTTATTGAGTTGTTCAAAAAATCTAAAAAATAAGTTAGACCAAAATATATGCATCCAAACATGTATTATTGATCTCCTTACATATTGCTATGTGATTAGTTATTTAGTTGATGTGACTTATGAAAATGAATATGTTATGTACATTTTTTAATATAAAGATAACAACTATTCATACTTAACATTACAAATAACAAATAAAAGTATAAAAAGATAACTAGGAGGTATTTTTCCACAGCGTGTCAAATTATGATATTGCTATCAGGATTCAAACGGTTGAATCCTGATAGCAATATCATAATTTGACACGCTGTGGAAAAATACCTCCTAGTTATCAATTGATGAGCTAAAAGGGGCTCTATTATGAATGGTTCATAAGGCACAACACTTGCTGAAAGTTTTGCAATGGTAACAACTCAGCGGGCTTAACCTTGGAGAAAAGTCCCGATTAAGCTTTGAGCGAGCAAGATCGGATGGGTGACCTCCGACCAATGCTTCACCTCTGTGAGCATCACCTAGATGCAATGAGTGTTAAGTGGACCATTCGATATCATGAGAGATGGGTTCTTGTTGAACCACTACTCATGAAACATGGGTCAATGAGTTTGACTCGAAACTACACGGTTGAATCCTGATAGCAATATCATAGTATAAAAAGATGAAAAGGTACCTTTCTCTAACACCAAAGTAGCTCTCCATTAAAAAACCATTGACTAACCCAAAAAAAATATTAAAAAAAAAACCACCTTCAATATGTGAGATTAATGAACACATGTATTAGCCCGCAAAATAGAAAGTGGACAAGATATCTCTGAGCAGCGAGATTTCGGTCGCTGCACTTATAGGACTGTGGATGTAACATGCCAAAACCAGAAATTTTACAGTGGGAAAGTGACAGAAACACTTTATTTATTGTGTAAGAGAATCTTAGACAGATTAATTTATTCCTTTCTGATAGAAAAGCAGACAAATTTGAACTTTGATCTAGAGGGAATCAGAGCGCTTAGAGGCTAAAAAAACACCCATAGATATGTGCATAGAAATGGGATAGTAGGTTTCGGGTTGACTGAAATAGCTTGATGACAAACCGGACATACTGCCCACTAAGCTGATTGCACTGACTCCCTGCACACATGGGTAGTCAGCAGCTTGGTGAAATATAGTACGGGGGCAAAAACAATTTGTTTATGTTATTGGTCCTACTAGGCAACTATTACTGTTGACAACCAGCCCTGCCAATATACTGGCATTGATGGGAATTTACTGCAACGACCAACAAAGAGAGCAAGGTTTTTAGTAGGAAATCAAAGATTTGCAGCATGAAAGGGACGAGTGAACCTTACTGCAACGTGACAGTTGGTTAAAAGGGTGTAAATACTGTAGGAATAGTTTGGTGGGTTGCCATACAACATGCTGCTTTGAAACAGACTGGGAAAGTTCTGAGGACTCACTGGAATCAGTTCTGTATTTATGGAGATAAATGGTACCTCAGGCATGCATTCATTATGTTGGGAATGCTGAATATGATATACGAGACCGGTGAAGGAGTTTGTTGCAAGCGACACATTGGTCAAACCAAAGAAAGGGTACCATGAGAACTATTAGTGTAGGTATCTGATTGGGTTATGGAAGATTGCATTAATAACCCATTTTTAAAAGATTGCAAAATTGCAGCAGAAATGGGGCTACTTAACCTATATGAGATTATTGGGGAGGAACTGAATGATGAAATTTGATGCTAATGAGATAGCAGGGCCAAAGTGGCTCTTATTCCAAAGACATCTCAAGGCCTATAAAACTGTTTTCTTACCTTCCGATTTAAATTTTTTGGGGGTTCACATTGTCATTTTCTGGATATATAATCATGACGATAATGCACACTGAGGCGTGTGGTTGTTATTGACGTAAGGGTTACACACATTGGAGGATACTTGCTGTGGGTACAATGAATCGAGGGAGACATCATAAGTGGATTCTGTGATTGCCCAAATTGCTCCCTGGGACCCTGGCACGCTCCAATGGAAATGTACAGCATCAGAAATGTTGACAAATAACCAACCCACTTAAATGGCGCTTCCAAGGAAATAAACCTGTTTTATCTCTTTTTCTCTTGTAATCAATGTTTTGCTTAGAATGCAAGCTCCATAGCGTTGTGGGGGCCTCGTTATGGATTTGTTTGGACCTTGTTTGTAATTACTTCATTCTTGCTTGATATCAAAGGATGGATCAGTAGGCACAAAGCAAAGTTCGTAGGTGAAATCTTCGTCAGCAGGGTTGTTTTTGAAACAGAATATATCAATGCTGGTGGTCCGATTTCAACAGCCAGCTGTGATTCCCACAGCATGCTGTTGTATTTTAACAGGTCAATGAATGTTTTTTTGTTCTTTTACTCTGTTTCTAAAATAATTTTGCTGAGATTTGATGAAGAGTCCTCCTGCATTTCAAAAATAGCGGCTTTAGCTAGTCTTCGTTTCCTTGGTTTTTGGTTGTCGAGGAGTGAACTGTGCTTGAAAATGCAGGTTTTTTGGAAGAGATATTGAAGTAGAAACAGAAAAGAATCGTCCTGTAGTGGCGGTGCTTTTGTTGTAAGACCAAATGAGGCTATGGTTGGTATGGCTAGTCCTGGAACTATGGATTTTTTGGGGTGTTTTGTCCTTGAATTCTGATGGGCTTTCCCTTTTGGCATTCAAAGCTGCGATGAATTCAGACCCAATGCATGCTTTCATTGATTGGAACGAGAACGACACCATACCTTGCAATTGGACAGGAGTGTCTTGCATGACACTGGTTGGAAGCCCGGATCCTAGAGTTGTAGGGCTTACTGTTACTGCTAAGGGCTTGGACGGGTACATACCTTCTGAGTTAGGAGCTCTGGAATTTCTCCGTCGCTTGAATCTTCATGGCAATAGGCTAAATGGTGCTATTCCGATTCAGTTGTTCAATGCTACGGCACTTCATAGTATTTTTCTTTATGAAAATAATCTGACAGGACCTATTCCTGTTGAGGTTACTAGATTACCCAGATTGCAGAACTTGGACCTCTCAAGCAATTCCCTCAGTGGGCCTATCCCTAAAGATTTCACTAAGTGTAAACAGCTGCAGAGGTTGCTGTTACAGAATAATTTCTTCACAGGGCCAATCCCAGCTGGGCTTGGATCAAACCTCAATGATTTAGAGCAGCTGGATCTCTCTTCCAATCTTCTGAACGCCTCAATCCCAGAGGATCTTGGTAACCTTTCTTCCTTGGTGGGTACTCTGAATCTCTCCTATAACAGGCTTTCAGGTCCAATTCCTCGAGCGCTGGGTAAGTTGCCTCTTACTGTCAGTTTGGATGTAAGGAACAATAATCTCTCTGGGCCCATTCCACAAGATGGATCTCTTGCAAACCAAGGACCCACTGCGTTTGTTAACAATCCAGGCCTATGTGGATTCCCCTTGAAGACTATTTGTGAAAATCCTGTATCTACATCCCGTTCACCTCCCAATCTTCCTTCACCAGAGGGGCCTAACGATCAACGAGAAACACCCACAGGAAGAAAAGGGCTCACGACTGGTGCGATCATTGCAATATCTGTGGGAGATGCTGTGGGTATTGCTTTGGTTGGCATGCTATTTGTTTATTTGTATTGGAAAACTAGAATATGCCAAATCAAATGGTGCAGCTGTACAGGAAAGAATAAGTTAGTAGGAGGAACGTCTCAATGCTTTTGTGGTAATAGAGAGTCGTCTGATACAGCCTCAGAAAAGGGAGACCAAGGAGATCTTATTCCAATTGATAAAGCCTTCAGCTTTGAACTGGATGAATTGCTTAGAGCTTCTGCCTATGTCTTGGGAAAGAGTGGGCTGGGAATTGTTTATAAAGTGGTGCTTGGAAGTGGGATTCCAGTTGCAGTGAGGAGATTGGGCGAGGGAGGTGCTCAGAGATTCAAGGAATTTGAGGCTGAAGTTCAAGCCATTGGGCGGATTCGGCATCCAAATATTGTGAAACTTAGAGCATATTATTGGGCAGCCGATGAGAAGCTGTTGATCTATGACTTCATCCCAAATGGAAGCCTGGCAACTGCATTACATGGTAAAACTTTCTAATCAATATTGAATTGAATAACTACTTGTTCTGTCATAGATTAGTTCTTTGACCTTGGTACGTTGCTCATTCAACTCCTTGTTTGCAGTCTTTGATGTTCATAGTCAGTGCTCATCAAATAGAAAATGTGAATGGGGGAGGAAATTTTAAATGTTGCTAGAAAATGATTTACAGCCTACAGTATGTCTTATTTTCATGTTGGAAGTCTCGAATTCAAATAAAAGCTAGTTGTTTTAAATTTTAGCACAGTGGCATATTAGCCCTCCTCGTCTACTCTAGTGCATTAATCCAAGGCAGCCTTCATGAAAATAATGGATTTGTAATTTTACATATGTATTCAATTTATTGAATTAAGTTTTAAAGCTAACTCATCAATGGAAGCTTTTTGCCCTGGTTGATGCCTAGTTCCGTGAAGAAAGCACAAGCTGCATTCAATTGATTGATTGGTAACATGGGTGACGGTTCTATCAATTTTGCTTGCAGGTAAATCAGGCCATTCTGCCACACCTCTGCCATGGGCAGTTAGGCTTAAAATTATCAAAGGAATAGTACAAGGCCTGGCCCATCTCCATGAGTGCAGTCCTCGTAAATATGTGCATGGAGATATTAAGCCCACAAATGTTCTGTTAGATGGCAATATGCAACCACAAATCTCCGATTTTGGTTTGGGTCGTCTAATTAACATTGCAGGCAGTGGAGTTGCACCTCAGCAACCTGGAGGAATTCTCGCAGGAGCTCTTCCATCAGGTAAAACCTCAGTTGTTGCTCGCGGAAGCTCTTTCCCGGGAGGAGTTGTAAGATCGGCAGCAGATTGGCCAGCCAGTGGTGGGAGCTCACATTCTTTCGTTAGTAATTATCATGCCCCAGAGGCCTCCACTGCTGGCCACAAGCCAACACAAAAATGGGATGTTTATTCCTTTGGAGTTGTTCTTCTGGAGGTGCTTACAGGCCGATCGCCAGCTTTCCAACTTGCATCCTTTGACATGGATCTGGTCACTTGGGTTAGAAAGGCATTCGAAGAGGAGCACCCACTATCAGAAATTGTAGATCCAACTCTCCTGCAAGAAGTATATGCCAAGAAAGAAGTGCTTGCTGTCTTCCATATTGCTCTTGCCTGTGTAGAAATTGACCCTGATTTGCGACCCAGGATGAAGAACGTGTCTGAATCCCTTGACAGAATTGGAGCTACATCATAAAATTGAAAATGTTACCAAATCAATCAATCATGTCTCCTCTCCCTGATGTTTTATGAGAATTATTGGTCCTAACTTTTGACTTGCTATTCTTCTGAGAGTTGTTGCATTCAAGTGCGGAATCTATCATGTGCTACAGTTTCTCTCAATCTGTTTATGTGTTTTTGGATGCATTGGAAACAATTTTAGTTTCTTGCCAAGACAGTTTACTGTTGGATGCAATTTTCTTGAAAACTTCCAATTCTATTCAAGTATCTTATCAAAAAAGAGTGTATAATTATTCATGTTGCATGTATCAAGTTTTGTAGGACATCAATGCTCAGTTTTCACAATCCATGTGTTGCATTCTTCATTCTGATTTACTATTAGATTGGTTATTTGTTCTAATAAAATGCATGAAAGCTGATCTGTATTAAACAAACGATTATATATAATTTAGCCTAAGTGAACTGCTTGAAGCCTTGATCTCAGCTGCAAAGGAGCAAGGAATATGAATTCAGATGATTGATGATCCAATCTTTTTTCATAAACATCTGGTATAGTATTTGTTTGTGCATCCGAATTCTGAAATTGTCACACTCTCTCATGCATATGTAAGGATTACCTCTAAGGATGTAGGTGGACTGACAATAGCTTGGTATACACCTTAACTCTGTCACAAGGTCAAAATCCAAGTACAAAATTTGATGAGTTAAAAATGAAAGCATTCCTGCCTTACAAGGAGGGTCTCAAACGCCAAATTGGCCTGAAGACAAGGTTGGGACCTGATAAAACATCATACTCCCGACTTTTAACTAAGTAAAACCTGGTTTTGGATGAAAACCAAGGTGGGGATTCAAATTTGCAAATAACTTGTATAATGGATAAACCCTGAAAAAACTCCACAAAACATGGTTAAACTTAGCTAAAAACTTGACATAGAAAATACATTACATTTTTTTCAAAAATTCGAATGTTCAAAGTATTTTTTAAGGTTGGGTCCCATGGATGGGTTTTCTTAAAAAAAATTAGTGGGTGTTGCTGAGATTTTTTAGGAATATTTCAAAACTGGTGGTCCCATGAATTTAATAATGCAGTTCAGCTTAAAAGTTTAAGCTATGATATTTAGGGAAGCGGGAGGTCTCATGAATTTTAGTTTTAATTCAAAAACAAAAAAATAAAAATAAAATTATTTCCCCTCAATTTTTTTCCTGATCGGAATCTAAAACGTCAGATGATTGACAAATGACAAAAGAATTCTAAACTGGTGGGACAATTTCCCATCCCAATTTCATCTGCTCAAATCTGCAGTCCTAAAATTTAAAGACTGTTATTATTTAGAGAAGATTCCAATTAATTCTGTAACATTTTGTTTTTATAGGACCTCCTGCTCTTTGAAAATAGACCCTGAGGCCCTCCTTAAACCCAACATAAGACCTCTTATTGTTACAGTGGTGACCACTTATTCTTCAGCTTGTCTAGTCATTTCTGGAGTCCAAGCCTTGTGCATCTTTACGGAGTTACTCTCATTCTGACATGGTCCATTTTGACATTTAAAATATAGAAAGGCAAAGGTCTGATGGAGAAGATGACAGATCCTGTTTCTGAACTATTGCACTTGAATTGTAGATAGACATGCAAGAGGGTGATCATTTGAGCGATGGTACTTTAATTTTTGATGTTAAAAGTTTAGTACACCCGAACCATACTTGCTTATTTTTAATACTCTCATATGCTCTTGCTAACAGCCAATTTGAAGGACATGTACTGAAGGATAGATGGTTTTAAAAGTTTTGGTTTATTGTTCGATTTGATTGTAAGGGAGAGGACTCAATAGTTGTGATAGCATTTGTTGATTTAATGTTTATTTTTTTACTCGTAAAGAAATTAGTAGTCGTGACTTTAAAGTTGTTAGTGTTGATCATGAGTGCTCATAATTGAAGGAAATGTATTCCTTAGAACGTAAAAGCAACAAATTGTAATGCCACATCAATGCACCGATAAAACATGACTTAATGCATAACTACTGGTCTACTCTTTCTTGGAGTCTTTTTGAACACCTCAACAAAAAGCATGCTGATGATGCATCATATTTGATGATGTGGACCCAAAACCTTAATTATAAGCAAGGGCTTTACCAAGTAAGTCGCTATAAAAATTAGAGTGATCTAAAATTGTCACATATGATTTTGAAAGATGTGAAAGTAGAGTACTTAAGTACTAGATCCTCTCCCCTACTTCCAAATGCAAGATAATTTAAAAGAATCCATTTATTATCCCATTCTCTTTAATGATAAGCTATCCATTAAAAGCACCCAGTGAATAATGCCCTTTTATATATACATGGAAATTGAATCATAGATTGGAAACTGATCTGCAAAAATATCTAAGTTTTTCCTTTTAGCTCATGGATGAAATTGTTTTATATTACCCACCAGGTAACTTTCGTCCATTTTCATAATTTTTTGGCTCTTTGTAAATGTTAAACATGAAAATTTGCAAATTTACTCATTCAATCAGCATTTAGCAAGTCATCAACTGCATGAGATGAGTGTTTTCTTGTACTTGAAACTGTGAATGATCTGCATTTTTAGTTCTTACTCTGGAAAAAATAACCTTTACATTTATTATTCATTGAAGGTTAAGTTAGAGATGACTGAATCAGACTTTGTGTCTCCCGTGCATTTTCGTTTAAAGATCAAATTTCAAAAAGCTCACGCAAAGCAAGACAAGACATCATAGTACAAAATGAGACGTTCAATTAAAGATATAAAGTACACTGCTAGAAGATTTTGAATGCACAACAGAGCTTTATGTTTACTTTTTATTCCATCTCTATCAATTTTCAAAATCAAATTTCTAGAACTAAAGCATTGGCATGAATCAATTTAAGGATCTATGGGATTTAATAATTGGAATAGTGAAATTAACATATCCATGTCAATTTTTTGGGCACATTTTGATGGAATGATTTAATACAAATACATATTGATAAGTGATACGAAGTTTGTCTAAAACTCTTATATTTTTTTCTCTGTTTACCTTTGTTTGCATTCATTTTTTTTATATATATTCAATTCTACATCATTCTTGTATTACACCCACTTTCATACATTCATCATTGTTAGTTATTTATTGCGCCTATTTTCATACATTCAATCCTTTCTTTGAACCAAACACTTTTGTATCTTGAGTCAATCTTTAGTACTTTGGAATCGACCTCAAGTGGTGAGATTGACCCCAAATTAAAAATCAAAAATTGGGATTTCAAAGTTCTTGCCCCTTTCCACTCATTGATGTGAGCCAACTTAGTAAACATTTGTGTAACTTAATGTCATGTCTTAGTATTTAAAGTTATTTGTGCAATTAATTCATAAGAGATCATTAAGAGAAAATGAAGAGAACAAGAACATGCACTAAGGACATTTTGATTTAGAGTTAATAAAGAATATTGGTTTACGCCAAAATTACATAGGCCATCTACAAGTCTATGCATGTTTGCAATCATTTGTTCAAAGTTGTAAGCTAGTCTAAAAAAGGGGTGATCTAAGATAACTTAATCCTAGCAATTCAACAACTTCCCCAAAGGTTTTTTTAAACATTACCATCCTTTTAGGTATTTAGATATCATATAT
>VDFB02049217.1:101123645-101366365 GCA_007258455.2 Sequoia sempervirens | reverse complement strand
CTCTACCCTTATCCTTCCTAAATTTGTTCCCCAATATGGCCCACCCCTTAATTTTAGTCCACCATGATACTCACATCTCAAATGCCATTTTTCATATCTTATTCTTCTTCCCAACCCACTACCATTCATACTTCCATCACTTAACCACCTATTATTCCTACTTCTCCTTTGAATATCACCATTCCTACTTTGACTAGTACTACCACCATAGCCACATCCTACTTCATACCTCATTCCATACATAAACCTCATTACATATCTTCATCCATTCCCATTAGGGATTTTTTTAGTGGAAAATCTTCACCAATTGGGTGGCCAAATTGCCTAGATTTTACAAATTATTGATCCAATGCATTTCCATTCACCATCAATTTATTTTATGAGGCATATTTAAGTAATAATTTTGCCATAACAAACTATGTGTTTCAAATGGATTGATTAATATTTTCACCTCAAATATTGAAAGCATGTATTAAATCACCTACCTATTCGCCAATACTATTAAAACAACATTGTGTATCAAGATACGTTTCACCAATTCCATTAAAAGTTCACTACACATGAGGACCCATTTTGCCAATTAAAATTTACAAATAGTTGCTTATGAGGACCCATTTCGCTAATAACATTAAAAAATAATTACATTTGAGGACACACTTCGCCAATTGCCATGACACCTCCATGCTAATCATAGGGCCATAATCGCCTTGAAAATTACAACGTATATGTTCCATCAAGGTTTGATTTGCACAACACTTAATTGTATTGTTGTATAATCATGCGTGATTCGCCAAAAAATTAATATACCATTTAAAAATCCTACGGAATTTGCCAAATATGGATTGATATAAATACAATCGAAACTTGGATTTATTCTTACACATTTTTTTTAGTTCTAAACTTGTGAGTTCTCAATTTGGAATTTGGACTTGGAACCTTGAAGTTGATCGTAGGCAAGTTACAAACTTACAACATAAGCATTCTTGCATTAACGAATAGCAAGTCAATGAAAACATAAAGGTGAGTGATCATTTCATCATAGTGTTATAAGATTTTTTATCTCTTTTTCCATTCTTGCTTCAATCTTAAAGATGATATTGAGTAGGGAATGGGATCTATATTCTATGTCCTTAAACAAGAAGACATTTTTGTCCAACTTTTATTCAAAGTGAGAGATCAAGATGTCGAGCAGCAAGTGCAACAAGGGTAAGACTCATCGGGGTGGTGAAGGGACTAGGAGGCCATCAAAATTCCCAAAATGTAGAGTTACCATACAATATTACTTTGGAATTGGCAATGTTTCTGATCCCATATCAATATGGGGCTACATCATCAACTCTTGCACCAAATATTAATGAATTCATTCACAATACCTCATCGGAAGGTGGGATTGAGTTAAATGAGTCAAATGAGGATGGAAATACTACAGAAGATGTTCCAAGGGATACCCTAGTTATCCAAAATGAGATAATTGACTTGGATGAAAATGTTAGCATCATAGATGATGTTGGTAGCAAGAAAAGAAAAGGAAAATAAAAAATAGGGTGCGAGTGGGAAATGACAAGGAATTTTGAGAATGATTGGGTGTTAGGGAACCCATCCACTGAACCAGTGGAGAAAGCAAACAAAGATGAACCTCCAACATAATGCAAGGGTAAGATTTGTAGTTGGAAATGTAAAAGAGACAAGAAGTTGCAGCTAAAGCTTGACACTATAGAAAAGCATATTGGTAAAGTTTTTGAAAAATAAATCATAGACAGAAAGGAAAAATCAGTAGTAAGATGGAAATCAAAGGAAGAATGTCTTCATGTTAAGTATGCCATGGAATATGATGAGCATATGCAAAGAATGGTGAAGCTTGTTGCATGTGGAGGTACATTGAGGCTCAATTTGGAAAAGTAATGGAAGGAACACAACTAGCAAAAACTGTTCAGATTTGTTGTTTTTCATATTTTATCTAGAGGGCGTCCTATGATAGACTACCCACAATATTTTAATTTATTATCTTTTTTGGGTGTTCCTAACTTTCCTAGCACATGTTTTTCAATAAACGCTAGATAGGAATTGGCAAGTTGTCTTGTTGCAGTGGAAAAGCAAGATTTAAAAGAGGAAGTAAGAGTAAAACTTCATTGCATTATCTTTAGATGAAGTTACTATTGTAGATAATACTTCTTGGGTCTATATGAATGTGTATATTGTAAAACATGTCTACCAAGCCCATCTTCTCTGTGTTAAAAAAATGAAGGACAGTTCAACATCACAAAATCTATTTGAACTAGTTAAGAAATATTTGAATGAGATTGGAGGTATGGATGACTTGACAATTTCCAAAAATATGGTGTGTGTAGGAGCTGATGGAGCTACAACAATGCAAGGTCACAGGATTGGTGTTTGCACAAAGTTACAAACTACTTGTGCATCATACATGCTTGGCATTCACTACATGGCCCATAGAATAAATTTAGCATTTAGAATTGTAAGCAAGTATCCTACAGTATCAAAAGTTGAAAATCTAGTGGACCACGAGCTCTACGCATACTTTTGCTGAAGTCCCAAACATTTTTCCAAATTTCAAAATTTTGTTGAGGGAATAATAGGAGGAAACGAGCTTCTTAAGGATTTTGATACCAGATGGATCTCCTTGCATGGACTAGCACAGCGAGTTCTTTTAGAATATCGATCCTTGATTGGAATGATGTACGAGCATCACAATACAGTAGGCAAAGGTCCTAACCTCTTACATAGGTTAAGTGATATAGAGACACTCTTAACTTTAGCTAGTCTTCTCTCCATGTTGGATGAAATGAACAATCTTGCGAAGAAATCACAAGAAAAACTATGTATATCTATGAATATACCAAACTACATAGAATGACATGCATGGCCCTCAATAATCTATATCTAGATCTAACTTCTCAAAGCCCAAATTTTGTAAGTTTGCAAATAATTACATATTTGAACAATCCTGAAAATTATTCATAGTTTAATGCAAGTGGGAAGTTATGTGTCTTTATACGTGGATTTGAGATACCAATGCACCATTGTATGATGGTCAGGCACTCTATCAAAGAAGTACCTATTACAAAAGAAGCTTTTAACGACATTGTTAAATCTGTTAGTCTTAATTTGAAGGATATTGCAAAATCTCTTTCCACAGAGATTTATCAACAATTCCCTTTAGATGAAATACTTGAAGCCATGTCTATTGTGTATCCTCAATCTTGGAATCAAGGCAATCAAGATAGCCCATGGATTTTTATCAAAAAGTAAATACCTTGTTCGAACACTTTTCAAAAAGTTCATAATATAATGGATAGACAATAGAAGGAATTATAAATGGAAATAAGCTTAGAGAACAATCTAATCATTTTGCATTAAGTATGATGGACCAATTTGAGTCCATGGAGAAGCCCATGGAAGCGAGATCAATTACAAGGGCTTAGACAACCTTAGGTCAGAGTGAAATATTGCATGATTCAATATCAGAATATTTCAAACTTGTTGATTTATGTCAAACAATGATATTGGGTTCGATGGAGGATGAGAGAGTTTTCAGTTCATTAGGGTTTTTGAAATCAAAGATAAGAAATAAACTAGACAAGAATTTGGAAAATTGCTTGAGGGTGTTTGGAACTACGTATAATGTCCAAACTTTTCCTTTTGAAAAGGCGCTCACAATCTAGAAGTCCATATGCAAAAGAAGAGGGTTTTGCAACACTTCAAATGTTGGTAGTGATGGCACTAGTAGTGGGACAAATGTCAGTGACACAATGAATGTTGAATTTGAGATGCAATTAAGCAGACATACGCAGGGCGAAGAAAATGAAGACTAGACTCAGAATCAAGACAACTCTTTTACTTTATCTCAACATCAGAGAGAGGACATGTACTCAGTGATTCATCATTCAACTCAATGCTTAATGTTTCCTCGCTAGCGTGGATTTGTGCATAAAACATAAAATTTGCAGTAAAGTAAAATTTTAATTTTTGATTTGATATATGATTTTGCATCAATCTTCACAGTTTATGAATTATTTTGATCAATGCCTTATCCGCAACTGAGTCAAAAAATGAAATACACTCCTACAATAGACCAACTCATGGCTTCTTATAACCTCACTGCCTTACAATGAGAAACCAAGAAAAGAACAACACTTATCACACTTCTTATAAATTCCTATTGCATTCACACAATCTTTGATAAATAACTGAAAGGAATATTAATCCATTCCTTGAATAGAAGCTAACAGTTCAACATTCATAACACATGATGTGATATGATAACTTATAAATAACCCTTGATTATTTTGAGTCAAAATATAGTGAATACAATATTGGAGAGCAAGATAGGTCGATATTCAAAATTAAAGAAATACACTTGAGTATTTGAGTCATCTTTTGTTAATATAGAGAAAAATTACAACATTTCCTATCCATGCTATCAAATAGCTTAAATTGTGCAAAAAGTTAAAAGAGCTTACAAAGAATGAGATGAAAGATCAAAAAATCAAACTCTTTGAAATTTTGAATGAGGCTTGGGATTCCCTTTTATAACATAAGGGAAGCAACAAGAAAAGAAGTGAAGAACCTCATCCCATACCTTTCTAACAACCAAAATCTCAAATAGGAGGCATAGGAATAAAAGCATGGATCCACTCATAGGTCGGGTAACCAATTATACTTTTCATTCCATGCCTTAAACATATCCTCAAAAGGCTAGTCATGAGCTAAGAGCTTTTTTGCATTATCCAAATTTTTATGATACTTGGCATCAAGTAAAGCACTGGCCTCTCTACAAAAAGTTTCCATCATTTGTTTTGCATTGACCATCCTATTTGAATAGAAATTAAGTTGATTTAAACCAATTTTGTCATCTTTGCAAAGCAAAGGGATGAGTGTGGGGATTACAATATTGAAACTATCCTTCCATTTCTCTAGGGTCTTCAACTCCCCATTATCTTCTAACAGGCAGGGTACAACCCTTTTTTCAACATTTATGAAAGAGTTCATTTTTGCTCGTGTAGCTTCAATTATACTTTTCAAATACCCTTTATGATTCCATGCCACCTTGACAATCTCAAAAGTAAGATAGATACCAAGTGGGGCATCATATGTGTTTGCAGATCCCTTATACATACCTTCCAAAGATGAAAATTAAGGATTCCATTGTTCAAATATACATTTGAGCTGCTCTTGATCCCCACTTATTCTAGTAATGGCATTTTTCAAATTCAGATATGAGACACAAGTATCTTCTAGCCTTCTCAAGATTTTAGACAGCCTGTGCTACATGATGCACATTGCAATGCGCACATTCTCTTTTTGCTAATTCAACTAAGCATTCTTCAAGTTCTCTTCTAGAATTTGAATCTTTTATTTAAGCTCTATGTTTTCAATCATCACATAAGCAAGGGGAACTATAAAAGAGGAGCCTTCTTCCTACACATTTTCAAGAAGGGATGTTTTTTGAGCCAATAATACCTGCTACTGGTTGTAAGCTTTCGTGAGATCATTATGTTCCTTCAACATTGTTTTAAGTTTATCTTGCAACCTTCGAATAGTAGCTTCATTAAACTTGGAAACATCTACCATTAATGCAGCAACTTTAGGGGCAGAGGTGTCAAACACCCTCTTTACAATCAATCTCCCTTTGATACTTCAACAATCATAGGCTTATTTGTAGTTGGGGCAAGGGCCTAGATTATAAGGGCTTCCCAATTTGGGTTGAACCTTGATCCTAACAATGCCATCCCTGCTTCCTCTTTTGTGGAGAAAAATTCTCCTTCTTGTTTCCTAATAGTATCAAAGAAAATTGCAAAAGCTATGCCCCATTCAAGGAGCAATAGCAATCCACTATCTTCCACTGTTCTTCTCCCTTTGTCAAGTGTAATGTTTTTGGACTCAAAATTCATTTTTTCCCTTACCTTTGCAACTACTTCATCATACTTTTCTCTAGGCACATCTGCTTGTGCCAACCAAACTCTTTTATGGTACTCCTCCCTCTTTGATCTCAAAAGAAACTCTTTAAACTTCCAAGATTTTATAAAATCATCATCAAACATCAATTGTGAGCATGCCAATTCCCTCACATCATTGAGACTATCTCTCCCCATAGCCATGTCCAACCCAAACCTTTTATGAAGAAGGCCAACAATATTTGGTTTTGGGGGGATGGCATATATTTTCAAATTTCATCCATGGTGATATTGAACATCTCCACTTTCATCTAGATTGATTGGATCGTCAACCAACAATATTGGCAGTTTCTCAACTTTCATCCTCTTTTGCGGTTGCTCTCTTGTGGGAGAATCATAATCCACATTGATTGTTTGAGGGGAAGGAGAGAGAGTGACCTGTGGTGGGTCTGATTGCACATTTTTTTCTAATAACAGGCCCCTAGGGCTAGGTCCTTCTGATAGAGAGGTCAGGTCTAGGCCGCTTTGTTGGTTTCTCTTCCAAGATAGGGACCTTACCTACAATTCTTTCAAAATTCTTCAACACTGCCTCAATCTTGGCAATTGGGTCAACAATATCAAAAAATACTCCACGATAATCCTTATCATTCTCTATCTTGACAACCTATGCTTTCCTGAATGCAATCCATTTCTCCTTTCTATTTTTTACCTCAAAATCATTGCAATTTCTTATGACATCTTCATTTTCATCAACCTGATAACAAAAATTGGACCTTCTGTTACTTTTCCTAACCTCGTGTATGAAACTTTCAAGGTGAAAATCCCTAACTTTTAACTAAAATATCGTGTATTCCCCAAGCATTTATTTTAGCCTACCTAAGTCGTCTCTAGTTGAAGTGAAATATGAAAAGGAAATAACATAAGGGAAAAAGGACCCTTTCTTTTGTTTCCTTAAATGAAACTGATCAATCTCATTCAATTTCCATATAATTTCCATGAATTTCAACCTAGGTGACACATATTCAAGTAGCACATGGGGGGCTTGAGGGCACCCATATATTCTAATAACAACTAAGTTGTCATGGAGGTAAACATCTCCCCAATTATGTTGTATTCCTAACTCCAACCTCCTCTTTTTGGGCCTAAGGAAATCCAAAATTTCCTTGTGCAATTTGATTCCAGGTAGACCCAACCTTTCCATGACTTTTCTTACAAAGCAATTCTCAAAAAAATATAGTCGAACTCACTACAATGTGTATCCCAAATATGGGTCCAACATTGCACTGAGAGATCATTGCCCTTTTATCTTTCATGTTTAGTTGTAAAAATTTGTTGAAATGATCTTTCCCTTTGTACAAAGTCATATGGAAAAGGAGAGAATACCACGTGAAATTCAACTTCAGCTCCTTACCACTTTTCTTTCTCTTAATGTCTACCAGCTAATTGTGAATAGCCTTAGCTAAAAATATGGCATAGTCAAAGTCACTATTGACAAAAGGATGTTGTATATCAATAGCCATATACATAAGAGGTATCTCCATTTTTGAGTGTGCATCTTCTCCCAACACATAGTATAATTCCCAATATGTTCTTTTGAAATAGTCTTCAAAAGACTTGACATCAAAAGGCTCATGTTCGTTACAGGGATTCTCAACGACTTTCCATAGAAGTTTTTTTGTCTAAACCTAGGGAGTCATTTCACTCTGAAGCTACTTCTATCTTGCTTGTATTTTATTTTGAAAGAAGTAAGGTCTATAACCTTATCTATGACCACATTGAGTCTAAAAACCTCACAAATAAACTCCTTGGTTATATCCATTAGGGCACTTCCACCCATTGCCCTAATTACTCTAATATTTTCATCATACCTAGAAGCATGGAATATGATGAGTTCCACATTTATAAAAACATTAGGAACAACCAACTTCCCTAAATCATAGGTCCATGCATTGGAGATAGGGGAATGGTAGTTTCTTTTTTCATACTAGTGTAGGAACAATTCCCACCCAGTGATTATGTCATCCTAGTACTTCATCTCAGCATCTCTACAATTTTTGGCTATGTCTACCATCCCATCTATTGCATTAGGGTCAAGGTTATGTTGACGTTGAGGCATTTTTGAGGAACCCGACAACTAAGCCAAAATATCCTCCTCAAAGGGTCTTTTAGATGTAGAGCTAGAGAGTTGGGTGTTTGACTAGCTCATAATTCCATAATGATTTAAAATTGATTTCTATAGTATTTTACAATAGAGTTTGCAAACCTGATTATGAGCTTCAATACTAATAATGGTAAATTTTTCCAAGAAGGGTGTACCTATTTTTTAATTGTTTAGAGCTTAAGCTCATGTTGATGCGAAACAGGCACACCTCTATAGATTTTGCTACTATCCTGGACCAAACAAATGAACTGAAAAATTATGAAAGCAATTATGAGCCATAATCCATCACATCCACCATTACTTGTTCACATGAGGCTAGATCATTCATCTACCCTTTTATCGATTTTGATTGTGGGTCATCCATCTAGAAAGGGACATACAAATCTCAAAATTTTAATGATGAATAAAGCCTTGATTTTCTTGAAAAGGAAGCAATCATCCCCTTTCTCCAATAGAATTCTCCCATGTCCCATGTGAGAATATTGTCACATAGTGTCCTTTCGTAGTTCCGCAACAAAGAAAAGGACATACCGCTATGGACCTATAGACTTGTAGAATCCTTTATCTTCTGCCACATGGCAACATTCTATGGAGCCTTGATGTTCTTGAAAATTATGTAACTATCCCCTCTCTCCAATAGGATTCTCCCCAATCCCATGTGAGAATATAGTCACACAATGTCCTTTCACAATTCTGCAACCAAGAAAAGGGAATTCCACTATGGGCCCACAGACTTGCAGAATCCTTTATCTTTCACCACATAATGAACATAAAACAATAAAATTACAGAAAATTAAAGGTATTGATTTTTATTTTATATCTGATTCTATGAAATATTTTAGCTTTAAGATTTAGATTTACCAGTGCCTTATCCATGCAGAGTCTAGAAATGTAATAAAACTCCTACAATAGACCAACCTTCTAGTTTTTGATAACCTTGTTTTCTTACAACAAAAATTTAGAAACCAATAAATAAACAATATTATCAAACTACTTGAATAGAAACAAACAATCCACAATTCATACATTCCTAACACAAAAGGTGAAATGTGAACTAGAAGATAATCCTTGATTATATTGATTCAAGAGTAATGAGTATAATAATGGAGAGAATGATAAGTCTGATATACACCATAAAGTATAATGCAATGAGCATTTAGGTCATCTATTGTTATTACAAAGCAAAACTTTACAACATTTCCTCTTTGAGCTTCAAAGGAATCAACTATACAACCTAAGACCTACACCAAGGCTTATAAAAACTAAGAAGTAGAAACCCTTGAATGCAACAGTTATATCTAGCAGTTGGGAGCCGATTGAAACACAACTCAATTTGCATCACCCTACTCTTCCATGTGTTCTACCTGCTTTTCTAAAGTGTCAAATCCTTAGTGGAAAAATTTGTTGACCTCATCCAAATGTGCCATGTATTTATTGTCAATCAAAACTTGCACTAAGTGGAGAAAACCAATCAAACTATACTCTAATTTTATGAGTTCATCCATACTACCATTTAACTAGTCAGCATCAACCTCACCCTC
The DNA here is from genome assembly GCA_007258455.2 of Sequoia sempervirens. Taxonomy (NCBI): domain Eukaryota; kingdom Viridiplantae; phylum Streptophyta; class Pinopsida; order Cupressales; family Cupressaceae; genus Sequoia; species Sequoia sempervirens. The sequence continues at coordinate 101,356,748 of VDFB02049217.1, read as the reverse complement.
CCTATTTATCTTACTGTACATGGGAGTGAGGAGGTTGGAAATCTTTGATCTTCATTCTGCACATGCAACCATTTCCCCCTCATTGACCAAAATTGGAGGCATATGGAATTCCTCAAAGCCCTCAAAGGTATTAAGCTCCCTTTTCATTAAATCTTTGTATATATTGTGATGTCTTATCATGAAATCCAAACAATCTAATTCCTTCAAAATGTCATATATCAAGCTTCCATCAAAATTTGAATTGTTAACCAACAATCTCAATAACTCTACTCCTTGGGATCACTTGAGTTACGTGCATTTCTTTCTCATCCATATTTGGTTGTGAGAAGATAAAGCATCCTTCACTTGTGCATAACTATCCCACACCTTATCTACATGGGAGAGGATTCTAGACAACCTATATCCCATAATGTTGTCCACCAAATTAGAGGTCTTCTTTGTCGATGTGACCTCTGAGGTGCTCTATTTCAGCTTCTCCTTGAGTTCCTCTATCTCTACCTCCAATTTATTTCTGGTATGTGAGGCCTGAGCATCCTCTATTTGTTGTGGATGGGGAAATGACCCCCAGACTGCATTGAGCCTTTGCTCAAGGTTTTGATTTAGGGAATTTTCCCTGTCTAGATCATCTTGCAACTTCCTAATAGTTTCCTTTATGAAAAGAGTTGCATTAACTGTTAAAGAAGTTGTTTTTGTAGCACTTGTGTCTCCAACTATCCTAACAACAAGATGCCCTGTAAGCTCAATTGGGTTGGATATGACCTCTGGCTTATTAGTTTTAGGGAAAATTGACCAGACAACCAAGGTCTCATGTCCAAGGTGGAATCTAGACCCAAAGTATAGATCTTCAACTTGTTCTTCTGACCTCAAGATTGGATCCTCACCCTGATGTTTCCTTATTGCATCAAAATCAATGGCTAAGGAAATATCTCAGTCAAGCAACAACAAACATCCTACCTTCTTCACCAACTCCCTTCCTCTTTGAGGAGTCATTCCCTCCATCTCCTGCTTTACCCTTTTATAAAACTCCTCAATGGTGGTCTTTTGCTCCTGCTTAGAGAAGCTACCTGTAGTGAGGGTTTCCCTCAACTCTTATCCCTTGTTCTTGAGGACTAGGTCCTCGAAACTCCTAGGTGTTGATAGATGCCTCATCATTCAAAAACTCCTGGCTAGCCCTTTCCTGGATGTCATTAATGACATTTGTACCAGTCTCAAAATTGATGATCAACCTATTATTTTTGAACCTCTCAATAAGCATCCTAGGAGGAAGAATTTCCTATTGGTTCACCAATGCATCTTCATCCATCTCCTCGGGATCAATTGGGTAGTCAACCAAAGATCCAATAATTGGATCAATAACTTATAATGGGGTTACTGATTGGGGGATTTGTGGTACTTCTACTCTAGAAGTGGATGAAGAGGAAGCACCTAAAGTTCCTGGATGCATATGTGGGACATTGGCCAATATTACCAAGCATAGTCATCATCCTAACTATGGGGTCCCTTATGTGTAGGAATGACCCTCTAAAGGATGGGTCAACCTTCATCCTTTTATTCTCTACAATCTAGATCTTGACCCATAGCTCCCTTCTCTTAGATGTTTGGCTCTCTAAGGAGTAGTTCTTGATCAGGTCTTTAATGCAGACAAAAATGCAAGTGCATTATAAATTTCTCGCATTTTGTCAATCTATTCACAAAACACGAGTGCATTATAACGTGCTCATGTTTTGGCAATGCATTCAAAAACTGCACATTTTTTAAAATTCAAACCATAACATGAGTGCATTAAAACACACTTACATTTTGGCTTGGTAATGACTGAGCCTAGGCTCGGTCACTACCAACCCTTAATGCAAGCATGTTTTATTATAACGTGCTCACTTTTTCACTATTTTGGGATGAAAAAGTAAAGTGGCCACTTCTTGGCCCCCCATCTTTCTGCACTTGCCCCCCTATGTGGATATTAGGTTCATCATGGAAAAATTGCTATTAGACCTAGGCCACAAGTGTGGGAAAAGTAATGTGTTTGATATGGCTCAAATTCTTAGTTGTACTTCCATGCTATCAAATGTTGTTGACTTTTTCCTTCTCCATGATCATATTGAAGAGGCCATTCATCAAGCCGAAGTTTATTTCAATAGTATTTTGGAGCATCTTCGTGCAAGAAAGTATAAACATATTTTTTTACAAAGGGATGTGGAAGAGATAATGAAATGGGTCAAGGTCTTCCTTATGGTGGAGGCTACTATTACATTCTTGACATGTTATTACAAGGATGAGTCATAGGATGTGACAAAGGTATTTTCTTCAGTAAGGATGTTTCATGTGAAAATGTAATGAAATGATAAAAATGAAAGGTTGAGGCCTACATAAATTGCCTCAACCCCTAATAAACTATACACTTTCTTTTTTTAATTTTGGTGTTTGTGGGAGGGGATGATCTTGTTGAACATTTGGAATATTGAGAGGGGGGGTGAATCAATATTCCATAAAACCATTCACATAAAGTCCATAAAGCCATTATCACAATTCTGATTGAATCAGCAAGAGAGAATATAGAAACAAATTAAAGCAACCATACACATGAACATCAGGATTTTTATGTGGAAAACCCAAAGAGGGAAAAACCATGGTTTGGGTTAACTCACAATATATTATATTCAGATACAAAATATTACGGGGCTCACTGCTAGGAATCACTGTCCTTAAAAAGGCTCATTGCCTGAATACAAAAGATGGCTAACCGCCAAAATGCAAAGATAGTGGCTCACTTCCAAGAGATTAACTAATAGGATACACCTTCAATGTGTAGGGTTCAATTCCAATGAAGCTCAAAATATGAAGTACCGCCTCACACAACAGTTGCTCAACAAACCTATACTAATCCACAATTGATAAAGCATTTAAGATCAAACATTTCTTCCACACACTTTCTTCTCCTTCTTCGCTCTCATCTCATTCCTCAAAATATTATATATATGTATATACATACAAGTATATCTTAATCATTAATTAGGTCAACCTAATTAGATGAAAAAAATGATAAAAACTCTCTTTTTCAGCACCATAAAATATTTTATCCATGTAATGCATTGTACCAAGTTGGCTGACATCCATAAAACACAACTAGTCTCCATAGTGTATTGCATACGCTGAGTCAGCCAAGACTAGAACACAATTCTCCAAACCAACAAATAACCCTCAAAGAAAATAGCTTTCAGATCCAAGAACACATTAATTTCTCATCATACCACTAGTATAAAGACCATCAACAAAACCACAACATAAGAATATTCACCTTAATTGAATGTGAAGTCTCCCACACAATATGCCATGCAAGGAACAATAGTAGAATACAGAGTTGCACTCTGTCAGAGATAAATTTCCACTCACAACCAAAAAATGTCTCAAGATCTAGGATATAATTTTTTGAATGAGTCAGGATAACATGGTTAAGAGATTAGAGTCATATTAGATCTTGCGGTGAATTCTAGACTCAAACACCAACACATTGATCCATCACAAAAGGGCATTACTGGTAGAGAGCAACTTTCGGTAAACCAAGTAGACTTCTCATAGAGTTATCATCACGTAGATATCATCATGTTGACATCAATGAAAACATAGAAACAACTAACACAAACCATCCATACTTCATGCTCATGTTGCAAGGCCCAACAATCTCCCCCTTTGGAATTGATGACAATATGAGTGATAAAAACATTTTTCAACTGCAACTAAATACTCTGAATACTCCCCCTATCAAAATTGTTCTTCACAAAAATGTTTTTCTCTGTCTCTTTGTCTCTGCATCTCTCTATCTCTCTCCCTTTGACATCAATGACAAAGGATGGGGTCTGATATATATGTATATATGCATCAAAATGTAGCAAAAAATATATGAACACAAAATTGAATTAACTTGAAGAAGAACCTCTAAGGCTCTTCAGGATAACCTTCCACGACGCTTTGCCTTCTTCCCATCAATCTTTTGCACTTTTAAGAATCTTGTGAAATAGCTCAAGTTTAGTTAAGGATTCTATACCATCTGTTAGAGTATTGGGATTAAGATTAATCTCTAATAATTCACCAATACAACCAAGAGCACTAGAAATAGAACTGTACTTGAGTTTAATCATGCCTCTAAGTACCACAAACTTAATGACTTTTGTCCTTTGATCCTACAACAAAAATAATTTATCTTGAAGCTGCACAATATAGGACCACCTCTAATTATCTCTATCTTCTTCTAACCTGTATGTATTTATCTGAGTGCTCATCCAAGATTCACTCATCCTTATCTCATTTCTTATGTTCAATGTACTGTCAAACGAATTTAGGAAAAAAGAAAGTATTTCCTATGCCTCTTCTTCACAACCTTGTACACTCTCCAATTCCTTCATCACTCAACTATGTGCATTTGCACATTTTTCCTTGATATCTTCCAAATTTCCTTCATCAAATCCAATTTCAGTAGGTACTTCAAGTCTGGAGATGTATACCTTTAAAGAATCAATCACACCTCTGAGATTCTCCACAACAGAAATAGATGAATCAAAATTAGCTCCGGGAATAACCTTTTGCAATTCTTCCAAAGCTTTATGAATATTTATTCTTTCATGCTCATGTTCAAACTCACTTCCTTTTGCAACTTTCTTGCTTAACAACACTCTTCCTTTTCTTTCATGTTCCGGTTGTGCTACCAGAGGTACCTTCTTCATTGAGATTATTAGCGCTTTCCAAAAGAATTTTAGCATAATTATCAACTTTAGTCTCTAACACTTCATAGTATAGTTTTGAAATCCATACCAACCTTGATTCAACTGCTTCCATGTGATAGAAATCTGTAGACACGAGAAAATTTATGCTTCTGGAGTACCTTTCAACAACATTTACTAGAATCCTAAACCTTTTGTTCATCCTCATCTAAAATTTTCCAAAGAATGCAGCAAGGGAAGTCTCTTATGCATCTGAGCTACCAAAATTTATCATGAAATTCCTGATTTGATGGGCAACAGGTACTATATTTTTCCATTATATCCTTCCTATTACCAGTAACTCTCTCAAAAAGTAAAATAGCAAATAGACAACAAGATTACCATACTGAAATGTATTCTTCTTACTCTTCTTGATTTCCTTTAAATTCTTCAAAAGATGTATACGAAGTAATTCACATAAGTCATAATCCATACCTCTTTTAACCATATCAACAACAATATGCACAACAACAATAGAAATTGTGAGGTCATTGTTAGGAATACAAACTTTGTGACCGATGACCATAGTAGCATACCTTATTACCAAATCAACAATTGATCTCAAATCAATCTCTTTCCCTTCAAGATATGCACTGGTAACCTCAATTATCTCTTGCTCATCCATAACCTTCCATTTAGGAACTGGTCCAGAGGAACACAAACCAGTTACATCTCTAATAGCTTCTCTAGTAATCAAATGTGTCTCATCAATCCACAAAGATTCATCATGAATTCTACTTAAAACTATTCGAATATACTTCTTTTCAAGTTCAAACAAAGGGAATTTCCTCCAAACATCCAACTTTTTCTCAACTGACACTCTTTAGGCATCATGGCTTTTTTCCAATTCACTTTCCCATAGCATGCTCAATTGAACTGAGGACATTTCTTCTATCTTACTATAAACAAATGCATAGATATCCTTTGTGGGAAACACTCTTGGAGGGATGCGAGAGAATGCACCAAAAACTCTTCTGATAGATCCTTCAAATATCTTCTCAAATTAACTAGCACTTTATCCGCACTATTCACAATCTTTGAATTATCCATAGCAATAAAAGTGAAAGATTGTGTAGACATGAATACCTCTGTAAATTCCAACAAGAAATGTATAGATATCCTACTTCCAGAGCTCACTTCGAATCCACTTGTTATTTTCTTCAAACCATGAAACTCTGAATTTCTCTCTGAGCTTCCTTTGCACGCTTCTCCGAATTTACATAAGCCTCTTGAATTATCTAAATTTATTCTTTCTATTCTGAATGATTTTGCAATAAATGCTTCAACTTACAGGTAGATCACCTCAAAAATTGTGTACATCTCCATTATTTCAAATTTTGCAAAATTCATCCTTCACACATGTGACTGAGAAAAATTCCTTAATTTCCTTACCACATTAAATATACTTTTGTCATGATGTGACATGAGCATTGATGAGGGGGTTTGTTGGAATTTTCTGATAATTGCTCCCCCTTAGTCACTGTTTTACTTAGAAATTGATGGGAGTATCTATACTAGAGGTCAGCACAGATAAGATTGATGATTCAACTTGATTTCCTTCCTTTCTCCAAATCCTTTTCATTTCCTTTCTTGCTTCTTGCAGATCAATGATTTGATCATGCTTCTTTTCTGAATAATTATTTATTCTTCTTCTACAGTTGTTACCAGTCTTCTAGATTGTTGCACTTACAACAAACAACATTCTTCTTTTTGTTCTCTCTTTTATTCAACTTATCTTCACACAGACTAACTTTATATTCAATCTTCTTATACTTAAGACATTTGCCGGATAATGATAAAGAATCATTCATTTTACTTTTGCAGTCCTTTTCCTTATGACCAAATTCCTTGTAGGAATAATAGACACCATTGAAAGATAAATACCTTGTAGCATCATGTCGTTTGACAAGAGTTCTTCCGAAATTGTTTCTTAGATCCTTGATTTGTCCATTTTTGCACCGAGTCCTCATGTCAGTAGATTGCTTCGCTTTAGAACTTTGACCTTCCTCAAACCCTAAACCACTCTTATCGAACATCGATCTCTGAGAAGTAATCAATTCATCAAGCATTACCGAGCTTATCTTAAAATTTTCTTCAAAACTTCTAACCTTTTCTAGATTATATCTCAATATTTTTGCTTCTCCCTCAAGCCTTATGCATTCATCCATCTTCCTTTGAATTTCAATTTTCTGATATTCAATTCTTTTCTTTTCATTCAATTGTTGCAGCAGACTGGAGACAGTTTCATCTGCTTTAGCCAATAGATCACATGCTTCAACACTTTTACTTTGCAGCTTTTCAATATACTCATTCGCCTTCATCAACTTGTCCTTTAGATCTTCTATTTTTTCTGAACATCTAGAAGAGATCACTTTCAGAGGAAAAAATTTCTCATATTCAAATTTTAGGATCTTCCTTAAGTTGTTAGGCTCCTTCCAAGGAACCAAGTTTTGATACCAATTGTTGAACATCTGAAATACTGAGGGGGGGGTGAATCAGTATTCCATAAAACCATTCACATAAAATCCATATAACCATTATCACAATTCTAACTGAATCGGAAAGAGAGAACATAGAAATAAATCAAAGCAACCATACACATGAACACCAAGATTTTTACATGGAAAACCCAAAGAGGGAAGAACCACAGTGAGGGTTAACTCACAATATATTATATCTAGATACAAAATATTACGAGGCTCATTAGGACTCACTATCCTTAAAAAGGCTCACTGCCTAAATACAAAAGATAGTTGACCGCCAAAATGCAAAGATAGTGGCTCACTACCAAGAGATTGAACTAATAGGATACACCTTCAATATGCAGGGTTCAATTCCAATGAAGCTCGAAATATGAAGTACTACCTCACATAACAGTCACTCAACAAACCTGTATTGATCCACAACTAATAAAGCATTTAGACTCGGACCTTTCTTCCACACACTTTTCTTCTCCACACTTTCTTCTCCTTATTTTCTCTCTCATCTCATTCCTCTAAATATCTTATATATACAAGTATACCTTAATCATCAATTAGGTCATCCTAATTAGATGAAAACAAAATGATCAAAACTCTCTTTGTGGGCACCATAAAATATTTTATCCATGTAATGCATTGTACCAAGTCGGCTGACATCCATAAAACACAACTAGTCTCCATAGTATATTGCATATGCTAAGTCGGCCAAGACTAGAACACAATTATCCAAACCAACAAATAATACTCAAAGGAAACACCTTTCAGATCCAAGAACACATTAATTTCCCATCATACTACCAACATAGAGACCATCAACAAATGCCAAAACATAAGAATATTCACCTCAATAGAATGTGGAGTCTCCCACATAGTATGCCAAGCAAGGAACAACCGTAGAATACAGAGTTGCACTCTGTTAGAGATAACTTTTTTTCTGACAACCAAAAAATGTCTCAAGATCTAGGATATAGTTGTCTGAATGAGTCAGGATAACATAGTTAAGAGATTAGAGTCATATCATATCTTGCGACAACTTCCAGACTCAAACACCAACACATTGATCCATCACAAAAGGGCATTACCGATAGAGAGTAGCTTTCGGTAAACCAAGTAGACTTCTCATAGAGTTATCACCATGTAGATATCATCATGTTGACATCAATGACAACATAGAAACAAGCAACATGAACTATCCATACTTCATGCTCATGTTACAAGGCCCAACAGATCTATTATGGAATGGGGTTTGGGTGTTTTTTGTTATGGTTGGTATGGTGGTGTCAAATGAGCTAGTGCAATGTTGTATAGGTTATGATGCAATGGTTTATGAAAGTTTGGTTTTCTTCTTTTTGTATACTCTATTGTTATATATACATCAAAGTGATTTTAGCACTCAGTTTTTCTTGTACCGATATCTCATTTGTCCATATGTAGATGATTGAACTAGACCTAGTGACTATTTACCACTACTATTTACTATCCTAAAATTAAGCCCCCTTTTTTAATGATATATATAGAATTACTTTTCATCAAATTTTCAATTAAAAAAAAAATACTATTATTAAATACTTTTAAAATACTCACCACTAATAATACTTATTAAAAATTATGATTAAATCATAGAAAATTCACTTAATCATTTTATGTGTCTTTTAACTTCAAGTTTGAATGAAATTGTAATGGGTTCTATTTGAGCCAAAGATCTTACATTGTGTAATAAATTTGAAGAGTTTTTAATATTAGAAAGCAAAAAACATGCACCTGGGGACTCCACCTCAACAAAAACCCCAAAGCCATTACATTTTTGTTTTATTATAGAATATCCATGTGAGCATGACACACTTAGTTATGAGATTCCAAACGAAGATGTAATGGCTTTGGGGTTTTTATTGAGGCAGAGAATGGCGTTAGCATGCATTTTTCAAGAGATCACAAACCAAACAATTCACATTTGGTTTTTCCCAAGTCTTCAAACATCCTTATCATTCACTTAAGTTTATTATATTTTTTTGTGGTTTTCAAGCAAAATGTAAAACCCTTCAAATTCAAAATTGTATATACATTGTGTATATGTTTGTTGGAATCTTAGTTTGCTGCACAGAGAAATGGAGCCTTGTGTGGAGATGTTCTATTTTTGCAAGGATGGACAACTGCTACAAGGGCCTTCAAGTTGGTTGATTCGTTGCAAGTAAAAAATATCTTAAATAAACTATTTCAAAATGGTGAACATGTATAAATTATGAAATAAATAATTAAATTTTAATTATAATAAGAGAGCATATGCAACAAACCTTTTATGATTTTGTAAAGATAGTATGTTTTTATTAGGTTCTAAAAGCGCAGGGGTCAAATGCTAACCTAATCTCTAGTTGTTAGCAGGGCTGACATCAAATCTATACTATAGAGAAATAATTTTAAGAGTAATAATGTGGTTGCGGTAGGTGATCTACCTAATTGCAAGGAGAATCATTCAAGCCCATCAACTATAAAAATCCAAGAGTCTCACCTTAGGCACTTAGGAAGAGGGTTTTTCCTATCCATCTGGGATGTTAAAAATATTGATGAAAACATATTCCAATCCCACTTTTGTGTGAAAAATCTAGATGATTAAGATCATATCATAGGAATTTTAATCAATTTTGAGGTGATAGGGAATAACATTAACTGTTAACTTCATGGATTAAGTTGTATCCCGTGTGATATAATAAACATCTAGGTTTTTCAGTGCATCCACTAGTGCCAATATGACTTTCTCTATTGTATGTCATAGTTAAGGATATGGTGTTTTTTTTGTTTATAAATTTTGTATAGGAGCAAATTTGCACCCCCTACACAAATTCCCCTTTCACATACCCTCACCTTAGAAAATAAAATCCAAAGGAAAAATTCCACATCACCCAACTTCCTTCTGTCCACTTGGCATTTGTCCTTTGTGTCGGTGAGAATATTTTTCAGGGATGCACGTGCAGCGTGCAGACGTTCGTGTAGCGCACTATTGTCCTTGATGAATTCTTGCACCTAAAGTTGGCAAAGGCGTTACACACCTGATTGGGGTTGAATTGTAACGTCCCTCTTCGACCAAGCGACCCAAAAATAGTAGATTCTTTCCATTATTCCTTCAAATTCATTCATTCTCACTTCATTTCATCTTCTAACCATTCTCTTGCATTCTTTAGTAATTCTCTTGAGCATTTTAAGAATTCACTTCACTCTCAAGCAGCATTTCAGCACTCCATAGCAACATCACTCCATCAACTCCACATTTCAAGTGTGAAGCAAGCCATAGAAGTGTGGGCTTGGAGTCTTGCGAGACCTCCCTTTATGACAGTTGCAGCTGTGGTGACTTTTCCAATTCCATATGTCCTCCATTGGTTAGTGAGCTTTTGGGTGGAGGTGGTAACATTTCACTCCTCTCCCTTGTGATTTGGTTGAGTAGAATTGTATTGTTTTGTAGTGTGTATTGCCCTCTTTTCTTTCTGTTATCGCATATTCTACTTCATTGCTTTCTAGTTGTCTATTGAGGTGGAAACACCAAAATGGGGGTCTAATTGAGGCAGGCCCCTATACAACCCCAACAATTTTCCCCTTCTTATGTGTGTAGGTGAACGTTCATGTGGAGCTAGCTGGCGAATTGGCACTTTTGTGATATTATCTTCTTCACCTTAATTCTTATTTACTTGCTTTATCATTTTAGTATCTATTTCCTATACTTTCTTATTTTGTTTTTACCATCTAGATTAACTAGCTAGGTCATTAGTAGGTTTTTTCAATAATTTTTGTTGTGTTTTCTATTTTCTGACTGTACGAACTCTAGCACGTCGCGTTGTTGTCCCAGAACCGCGCTTCCATCCTTGGATAGAGAGTTTTTTGAGACAAAGTATCGACTCTAAAAACCAACTCGCCTAGCCCAAACCTAAGTTCAGGATCTGTAGAGTGGTAGAAGTATGTTATAGTTCTCATCATTCTTGATCCTTACCCCAAGGCATCTTTTAGAGTGAGGTAAGTTAGGGCAGCCCTCCACTCTCAGCTCTCTGTGATCTGGAGCCTTGACATAGTTGGTCCCCCTCTCTTACATTTTTGGTGAACTTGACATGAAGCAATGCCTGCCCATTCATCGGTGTTGAGACTTTTCCCTTGTACCTTGTGATCATTGTACCCCTAAGTGTTGTGAAGGTTTATGAGCATCACAACCCAGTCCATGACTTTTGGGTACGTTGTTAAGAGAAGTGTACGACACCTTCCGATGGAGAAGACGAAGGTCACTTCTGGTTTCTCTACAGGCCTTTTTGCCAGATTTGTCATTGGTCTTTCTACCTAGGAGCAGTTGTTGAGGGGCGAGGTAGGATTCTTCGATGAGATCGACCACATCCCTACTCCTCCTACATCTCCTACACCATCATCAGTAGATGAGCATGAAGTTGTTCATATTCCTATTATCACTTGGATTTTGCACCTTGTTTGAATATAAAATTCAACAATCCAATGCAACATGGGAAGACCTCTAAAGATGTGGGTTTCTTGTAAACAGAGGTCAACCTCCGGAGAAGGCTGGCTTCCTTTGTGTTATCACCTAAACTACTAATCTTTGTGAGGTAAAGGGAGAAGGAATACATAAATTGGAAACTACTCATATGGTGATACACCAAATTTGTTCAAACATGAATAGCTGCTTAACACACAATTCTCAATCAAGTAGTAAAAGTTGATATGCACAACTCAATACTCATATGATATTGCATAAATGTTTTATAAGAAAGCTACGATACATACAGTCCTAGAAGGATGATAAATTCTCCTCACAACTAAAACTATTTGCATCACTAACATAACCTATAACCTACAATATACAAATCTCCTCTACTTAAAAGTGCTATTAATGAGACAATTAACAAGGAATAAGAGAAACTCACATGTAAATTCATCAATCATTCAACACACTCAATAAAACAAATAACTGAGAAGGGAGAAGTTGCTTTCTTTATTGATCTCCAAAGGTGAAACTGTACATACAATATCTGTAAATGAGTTACAAAACTCAGTATTCTCCTCTAAGGACTCTCAAAAGTCACAAAGTAGAAAATATGCAAGAACCCCCTACAAAAGAGGCAAAAATGCCATACATACCAAAACTAAAAGTATTGGCCCCTTTCTTTTTGGGTTTACAAAAAATATCAGTTTCTAAGAAAGTTCAACCCTCAAATATTTTGGAAATAAAGCCATTGCATTCAATGTGCATCCCCCGTGTCCCTGTTGGTGTGAAAGATCGCCCTCAGGAGAATTCTTCAGATTCTTCTGCAACCACAACATTTACTTTTGGCCCCCGTGTCCACTCTCGAACTTCCTTGAAGAGCTGCCTTGAATGCCCCTAGATCTTTACCATTAATATTGATCTGCCTTTTGCCAGTAGACCTCACAGCTATCCATGAGACTGATGGCTTCTTCTTTTATTTGGCCTTCTTCCTACTCAAAATCTTCCTATAGATTGACTTCCCTTGCAAACAGCTTCAAAATTTTCATTTAGATCTCACGACCATTGATCTCTAAGCTACCCCATCGCCTTTGGTCTCAGGAAAAGTCCATGTTGTTTATGCTCTGTTGGTCTCATTCACGGGGGGAGTAAAACAGTCAAATGGCTGATGGTTCGCCTTTAGTTCCTTCAGATTGGTTGAGCTCATGCCACGTAGATTCTAGACGATCAAAGGTTGCTTCATCAGAATCGCATGTCGGTGAGACACTAATCATGTCTCCCTGATGCGAGTACACCTTGTAGCAGCTATTGGCAGGACACGCGACAGTCGGCAAGACCCTATATTGAATGCAAAATTCATACCGATCTCGCCCTCGTCATCGCCCAGACTATCGTCAGAGACACATCGGGTCAACAAGAGATCCTCAGTCGGTAGGAGGTCATAGCGAATGCTAAGAGTCCTACCGATATCTTTTTCCATGGAAAGCTGATCACTATCGGCAAGACTCTCCATTGTCGGCAAGAGCTTTCATCGAGCCCTTCATCCTTCAGCGAGACACCATTAGGTCAGGGAGACCTCACGCCAAACTCAAAATATTATATCGAAGGCACCCCGCTGTCGGCAGGACCTTCCTCATTCGGCCAGACTTCATGCCAAAGGCAACTCTCTCGGTGAGTCCATTTCATCTCGACAAGACCCTATTAGGTCAGCAAGACTTCTTATCGAACTCATCCTCTTGGCGATGAGTCCCACCGTAGCCAACTCCCTATCGATGAGACACAATTCTCTCGACAGGACCTCATAGCGAGCTCCCTTTCTCTCCCCGAGCTCACTTCATTTGGCCAGACCCCATCAGGTCGGGAAGACATCATGAACTCTGTTTTGTCGAGACCTTTGTTAATCGTTGAAACATCTCCCTGAGCTCCTACTTCTTTATCAACACCGCTTCACTTCAGTGAGACCTCACCCCATCAGTGAGACCTTCTAGCGAAGCCCCCATATACACCAAAGGCATCCCGCTTCGGCGAGATCTTACCAGGTTGGCAACACATCTCACTGAGGGTCCTTTTGTTTTGGCAAAAGCTCACTTCATTTCAGGGAGACATTGCTTGGTCGGTGAGACCTCACGAAAAACTCAAATCCTTTGCTGAGCTCACCACTTCCTTTCTTGTCAGGGAGACATCCCTTGGTCGGCGAGACCTCTCATCGAGCTCCTTTCCTCTCGAAGAAACCACCGCTTTCACCGAGACATCTTGTTGAAGTCAACCCCGTGGCCAGAAGTCTTACCAATTCCAAATATCCACTCGGCGAGACCCTGTCGGGTCGGCAAGACCTCACGCCGAACGCATTTCACTTTCCCCGATGCTGATCATTTCTTTCAATGAGACTCCCATGTCAGCAATACTTTATAGTGATGATGCCTCCTTTCGCCGATACCTCATGCAGTCAGAGAGACATCATCCCAAAGCAACTCATTCCCCCCGATGCCACCCTTGTGAAAAACTATCGGCATGACCTCCCTCCAAGTGAAGAGACACATGAAGACTCATGGCGACCTGAATTTCCTAGCGACGGGTGTATTAAACCAAGTAGAATGCAGTGCCAGTCAGCAAGACAACAGGAGGGTCTTGCCAACTTTCTTCTCTGATGAGTTTTTTCACCAAAACTAATCGAGGCATGCTTTCCAACAGACCTCCTTGTGAAATATCCTTAGGTGCATGATCTAACCCTTGATGCAAATTCCCCATTTGGCCTTTATGAACACCTGAAACATAATTTGTCTTGCCTGATTGAGGCTGCAGGTGAAAATTGGGCAACAATTCCTTTAGAATATATCTCTACCCTTAGCAAAGGGTTGGGTGACTTGGAGAATCGCCTAGAAAAGGACCCGAAGTTGGCTAGAGTTGCTAGGGTTATTTGTGAGATAAAATATATGGTGGAAAAAGATCGAATAGGCATAGAACTCCTAACTAGTCTCTCTAGTCTGATTGAAGCGTGCACCCTTCCAAACAACGCTAACATTATACAAGGGGCAGCTCTCAAAGAACATGAGAGATAGTTAGGAATGCCGATGCCTCCCACGTCTGTGTAGATTGCCAACACAATCTTGTTGATCAGCATCCCCTCTGCCTCCAAGAGATTTGAAACTATCAAAGTGAACAAAATACCCTTAGGTTTCAATTTCACCCCTCCTATCACCTCTAGTGGTGGAGGTTTTGGTGGGGGCTTTGGTAGTGATGGTGGCTTCAACAGCGGGGGTGGCTCCGGTGGAGGCCTTGTTGGTGTTGGTGGTGTTGGCTCTAGTAGTGGCCCTGACGGTGGCCATGTTGGTGGTTCTAGAGGTGGCTCTGGTGGTGGCTCTAGAGGAGGTCCCACTAGACCTTTGTCATCCCGAGACCCTATTTTGAACACTCTTCTATAGATTATGGGCAAGATACGATACAAAGCCAATTGGCAAGTCTCTCCCAAGCCTCTACCCAGCCTATCTTTCAACCCTTCTTCTAACATAGTCCATTTTCGATAGCAATCCTAAGCACTCCCTTCCCATAAGGAATGGATATTCCCAAATTCGAGAAGTATGGCGACAAATGGGACCCGCAGATGCATGTGTCTGCCTTTAATGCCATGTGTACAAACTTCTTCTATCACAATGCGTTGATGGAAAAAATATTCCCTTGATCTCTTAAGGATACAACACTAGAATGGTACTTTTCCTTACTTGACAACTTCATTTTCTCATTTGATCAACTTGCAAATCAGTTTCTTCGACAATTCCAAGCCAATATCGGATCGAAGATGACCTTTTTGGATTTCGTCCGATGCAAGCAAGGGGATAATGAGAATATTACTAATTTAAAAGTGTGGTATCAAGCACTCTTCTCACAGATCTCGTACCCATTGCCCAATTTTGACATGCATAAGGTATTCATAGGGAACTTGCAGAGACCTTGGCAAGAAAAGTTTGCCCTTATGAAATACCCTTCTTTCGCACGAGAATATCAACAAACGGTACTCTAGTTCAGGGGATCCTACTCATACTCCCATTTAGAAGGGAAATCCATTGTATCAATCTCTCAAAAGGGTAAGGCTATCATGAATGTAGTAGTCGCTATGAATGATAACGACCTTGGATGCAACAAAAAGTTCACAAAGTTAGTAGAATCTTATTCTTCCATCTTATAGAGATTGTTGAAGAATAAAATCATAACCTTGGAGAACCCTAAACCTCTCAAGGAACCTTACCCTAGTTGGTATGATGTAAATTCCTTCTATCAATACCATCAAGTTAACGGACATGATACTGAACGTTGTATGAGCCTGCGTCACAAGATACAAGATCACATTAAGGATGGTACTATTCATCTTGATGGAAATAAATAAAATGCAAACAAAACTGTGGTGAAATAAAATAGTGAGTTGTAGATATACATGGACCCATTTTCATCGCATTCTTCCAACTTAATTATCGATCCCTTCGATTCTACTACTTGGCTCGAGGCGTACATTAACATGGTCACAGTTACTCCTACCATGCATCCTGCCACTGACTTGGTAAACATGACATTCACCTCGCAAGATATGCCCTTGAACAACAAGCCTTCGCCCCTCTACATTCCCACTCAAATCAATGGAAATGTTGTGATGAGGATCTTGGTTAACCCTACGAGTCGAGTGAATGTCATACCAAAGAACGATGTTGTTGAATTCATTATAGAGGAGGGAGTAAGAAGAAACAATATCTACCATATGTACCCACGATGGTCTTTGTCTCAAATGGTATGGTTGATCAATAACTTTGTCCTTCCTAGTTGGACCTAGGGTTGTAGACACAGTCTTTGATATTATTTTGGAGTTAGATTTGTTCAAGCTAAAGCTAGGCATACCTTGGCTAGCTTCCATGAATGGAATGGCCTTTATCATTAGTAAGTGTTTAAAATTATCCCATGAAGGTGTTGTGCACGTTGTGCATGACAATGGATACCAGTTTTTGGTGTCCCATGGTGGCTACTCGTTGGATCATTTTTGGCCCACCTCGGTTGATCCGCTCCCCCCAAGAACAGACCTAATTTATAAGAACTATGTGAAGTATAAGTTCGGGGGCAAGGGACAACCAAAATTGACCCTCCCAGTAGTGCAATATCCAATTGCCTCCTCTTCTTGAAAGGGACAGGAGAAGCTCGCCTATCCTTGGGATGCCTCTTCCGCTTATCTTTCTAGATAGGAATTCTAGATGTCTACCCCTAGATTCCATCTAGCAATTTTGATGGTGCCTGCTTGGTGTAGACCCAAGATCAGGATATCAGATCTCCCTACCAAACTACTGAGACCTTGGTTCTACTTGTATGGCAAGAGAAAGGGTCCTCGTGGGGAATCTTCTATGTCTCGGTCTTTGTGGCCTCCTACCGATTATGCTCCCAAAGTAATAAACAAGAAGAGGCTTGCTACCGAGGCACTAGAGCTAACTCCCCCAGTTGTTCCTCAATTTTCTCCTCCTACTCTCATTCAAGAGTCTATCCCTCTGTTGAAAATGATTGTGATGGACACCCCTATGGTTGAGTAGGAGCCTTCCATCCCTTTGTAGCTCTCGGGCTCTAGCTCGAAGAGTCACAAAAACTACCTTGCGTGTGAATACAAGAATTGACGAAAGGCTCTTGCGGTTGAGCAAGCCACTTTGTAGAAGAAGGAAGAGGAGACAACCGCCCCTACTTCAAGGCCTCCTGCTATGTCCTCCTCTCTCCTCCCCTCAGCTTTTGTTCAATCTAGTTTGGTATCGCTTTCGACTCCTGCTGTGAGTGCACTTGACCCCAAAAAGGTGTAGGTGTTCATCGCTCCTTCGATTGAGCCACCCTTGTTAATGTCCCTCCCAGACATCCCTCCATTCCCAAAACCCATGGACATGTCAAATACCTCAATGGTGTCTGTCACGATTTTCTCCTCCTCCACTATGCCTCTTACCTCGTCTGTGGGGAGTTCACATCCCCCGACAAATTAGAAGGTGGAGGGTGGCCCTTCTAGCAATGGAGGGCATAAGAGGATCCCACCTTCTCTAAAAGGTGGTCCCATGCTAGGTTGTTTCGTCTTAGTGACAGAACAAGTCTCAACTTCTCCTGAGTTTTTTACCGCTCTCGAGTCACTTGGTGAACCAAGCGATGAATCTCAGGTGTAGTCCTCCCCATCCGTTGAGGTACAACATGAAACTCCAGTAAAGTGAATTTTCAACTCTCTGGATGAGGTCTCGACCTTGTCAGCGATCTTTGTAATGTGGTTCACCATAGCTTCACAAGAGCCTAGCAGAGAAGACCTTGCAGGGTCTTCTTCCTTAGCCCTTATTGTGGGAGGGTCGAAATCTCCTTCCCTTAATATTTCACCACTGCAAGCTCATCCTCCTTCCCATTTTAATGATCTAGATTGGGAAGTAGATGACCTCTTGGTCGATGAATGTTAGGGGGAGGCCTCCTCTTTATCTTTAGATTATATGTGTGTGTGTGTTGTGATGTGTTCCCCTGTGATTGTGCTATGTGTTCCTAGATGACCCTTGTCACCCTTGTCGGTGCTTGGATACAAGAGTTATTTTGTGTCGTGAACCTTCTTCTATCTGTATCATCATTTTTTCATCTATGTTTGATTTTCAACAAATTAGGGATGATGCAAAGTGTTGGGAGCATTTAGGCTTCCTTTCCATGTTGACCCAATTTTTTATTTTACTTTGTTTTTCGTGCATTCTTCCTGATCTGGTCGGAATTGGTGATCTTTTTCCTTGCAATGCTAGATCAACCCTGTGTCCTCTATTTGTGCTTATTTCTCTTTTGATCTTTTCTTATCTTTCTCTCTTATTTGCTTGAGTTGTCCCTCATATGTGTGACAACTCCATTTCTATGACACTTCAATTTTCAAAAAATGCATTCATTTCCAATGAATCTTTTCTCGAGAATCTTTGTAAACTTTTTCAAGAATCGCGTTCTCGACTTGGACCCCTAATAGAATGTGTTCCCTTCATCATGGGTTCACAAAGAAAGAACTTGAGAACTTTCCTCTAAGGTGGGAGAAACTTGGACGTTCCCTCGCGAGAGGGCATTTTCTTCCTTTCAAATTTTTTGATGAAGTGAACATCTTTTGAAAGGATTCCTTGGTGATGAATCGATTTGAGAAAAAAGTGTCTCTTTGGAACTTCCAAACAACATATCCCTTCAGTGGGCCCCTCTTCACATCAGGTTCCTGAGGGACCCCCTTTGAAAGTGTCTCAATTTGTTGATGGTCTATGTGACTGTCCTCTTGATTTCATGCGTGGTCACTTTGTTTTTGGACAAGTTTTATTTGCAGGTAAACATGTCACTTTGCAAGTGCGTCTGTAAAGCCGCCTTCCAATTGAACTTTGCAGAGTCTCCTTATTTGGGTTTCCTTCATGTGAGAGAACTTGGGGGATGCCTCCTTGCAGGTCCACGGGCCTGCAAGGCGCTTACTTCTCTAGGCTTCCTTCATGTGAGAGATCTTGGGGGTCGCCTTCTTGCAGGTCTGTGGACATGTAAGACACTTACTTCATGGGGCTACCTTCATGCGAGAGATCTTGGGGGTTGCCTCCTTGCAGGCCTGCACACTTGTGAGATGCTTTCATCCTACAAGATTTTTCCATCGTTGGTCTAAGGGCCTTTGGTGTACTTTATGCAGCATCATAGTTCTACAGGGCCATGGAGTCTTTTGTTTGAAACTCCTCAAGGAGAGTACCTATGGAGTCCTTTTCCAATCCTGCACTTTTGAGCTTTCTAGATCACAGTTTGCTTCCTTGACGATTCATGTATAAATTTATAGCCCTACTAACTCTTTGATCTATTTTACCAAAGCATTCATCAGTACTCGTGCTTGCTAAAGTGGGGGAAAAATGTATAGGAGCAAATTTTCATCCCCTACACAAATTCCCCTTTCACATACCCTCACCTTAGAAAATCAAATCCAAAGGTAAAATTTCACATCACCCAACTGCCTTTCATCCACTTGGCATTTTTCCTTTGTGTCAATGAGAGAATATTTGTTGAGGATGCACACATGACACATAGACGTTCACACAGTGCACTATTGTCCTTGACAGATTCCTACGTCTGAAGTTAGCAGAGGCATTACATACCCGATTGAGGCCAAACTATAATGTCCCTCTTTGACCAACTGACCCAAAAATGGTAGATGCTTCCTCATTCTTCCTTCAAATTCATTCATTCTCACTTCATTTCATCTTCTTTTTGGGAATAGGATGCCATTTAATTGTAATCCTAAATATTATTTCATGTATCTCCTAAGTCCTTGGAAAGTGTTCCCCAACACTAGGATTAGAAAGAGATGAACATGTTAATTGACATTTGTAATTAATTCTAAATGATAGGAACATGTGGGGATGCCCATGAAGAGATCCTAAAAAATAGGAGCACATGGGGCACCCACATGGAAGGTGGAACTCACCTTGAGTTAAGTTAAATATTTGGAGTAAAAGATAACACTTTAGTAATAAATGTAAAGATCCTAGAAGTTAGGGATTAATGTTTACATGCACAGAGTTTAGATCATTTCAGTTCAGTTTAGTTTAGTTTAGTTTAGTTCAGTATCAATTCAATTCAATTCAATTATCTTTAGTTGCATGTAGTTAGTTTTAGTTGAATGCTAGTTGACTTCAGTTGACTTGGAATGCATGACTAATGACTTAAGTTGCATGTCAGATAATAGGCGACACATTTAGTTAAGTGGGGATGATCAATCTTGCATGATATTTGCATGAATGGTGGAGAGATGTGTTTCAGTTAACAGAGATTGACTTGGACCCACCTTGGGTGCCCAAGTTGGAATCTTGGAGTTGACACTTTTGCATGATAATATATTTTATAAGGATGAGTTAAGTGGGCCCATTCTTGGGTGCCAACTTTGAGGATAAGCTTAAAAGATATATTCAGAATCAACGTTGAGTTATGACTTCAATTTGGGACACCCAAATGGATGGACTTGTTTTGGCATTGTTCTTCACGGTAGAACTCTACTTGCAAAGAATAGGCATGGGTTTTGTGAGATAAGCATTGTGCTTTGTAATTGTATACCCTTTATTATCTATATATTTTTAGTTTCCACGTCTCATAATTAGATTCATTGAATCTTTCAATATCTAAACAAGAATTAAAACTCATTGTAACAAACTTATTTTCCAAAATCAGCAATAACACAATAATAAAAGCTCCCACTACAGCCAAAAAACCTTCAAAATTTTAAGAGAAAGGCATCCCAAACTCTACCCCAACTATTAGCTCTAATACCAAATGTTGAAAATGGAGGTATTATGTAACTTAATACTTTGTAAAACTATTATACTGTAGATCAAAATAAGTGTTTTTTGTTACAATTTCTTTGTGGATAATTATTTGTTTAGATTCATTTTACCATTTGTAGAAGTAGACAGAAGATTGTAGAAGAATAAGATCAGAAGATGGAAGTTACACAACATATACCGTGGAGAAACCCTTACAGGAAAAAACTCCACCAAGAATCAATAGTGCTTGTATTATTTAACCTTAGAACAAGATTACAATAATTATTTATCAATCCTTGCTTGAGATGCTTCTTTTTCCTTCAACAATTCTTCTTCACAACCTGCAGTAAAATCTAATCAAACTCTCTTCAACTTGCTACAATATATAGATAATAATGAGCTTATATATTGCAGCAAGTTGAAGAGAGTTTGATTAGATTTTACTGCAAGTTGTGAAGAAGAATTGTTGAAGGAAAAAGAAGCATCTCGAGCAAGGATTGATAAAGAATTATTGTAATCCTGTTCTAAGGTTAAATAATACAAGCACTATTGATTCTTGGTGGAGTTTTTCCTATAAGGGTTTCTCCATGGTATATGTTGTGTAACTTCTATCTTCTGATCTTATTCTTCTACAATCTTTTGTCTACTTCTACAAATGGTAAAATGAATCTAAACAAATAATTATCCACAAAGAAATTGTAGCAAAAAAGACTTATTTAGATCTACAGTATAATAGTTTTACAAAGTATTAAGCTACATAATAACCTCCATTTTCAACATTTGGTATCAGAGCTAACAGTTGGGGTAGAGTTTGGGATTTCTCTTAAAAGTTTGAAGGTTTTTTGGCTGTAGTGGGAGCTTTTACTATTGTGTTATTGCTGATTTTGGAAAATAAGTTTGTTACAATGAGTTTTAATTCTCGTTTAGATATTGAAAGTTTCAATGGATCTAATTATGAGATGTGGATACTAAAAATGGAGGATCTCCTTGAAGAGAGAGATCAGTGGTTTGCTATTGGTAATGAGACAAAGTCACCTACAATGATGCCAGATGAGGATTGGGATAAGCTTGATAAGAAGGTAAGAGGAACCATAAGATTATGTCTTGCTAATGTTGTTCTCTTGAATGTTACAAAAGAAACTACTGCATATAAATTGTGGAAGAGAATGGGCAATATTTATCAAACTAAAAGTCTTACTAATAAGTTGTATCTGAAAAGACAGTTGTATTCTTTAAAGATGAAAGATGGTGATTTTGTGGCAAATCATTTCAATGCTTTTAATTTTATTCTAAGTCAATTAGTATATGTAGATGTAAAGCTAGAAGATGAAGATAAATGCATTTTGTTACTTTGTTATTTACCAAAGTCTTGGGAAAATCTAATTGTTGCTATCAGTGGTTGTGGTGCATATCTAAAGATGGACAATATAATTCCTACTCTCCTATTAGAGGAGATGAGGAGGAAGTCTAAAACAGAAATCCAAGATGCCTTGTTTGTAAAAGGTAGGCCTAAGAAAAAGGAACCTAAGGGAGACAAGGAAGGGAAGGGTAAGTAAGAAGGATGATGTAAGGTAAAGTGTTGGAACTGTGGTAAACAGGGACATGTGAAGAAGGATTGTAGGAACAAGAAAAGAGTTTTGATTCTTCTACAGAGGAATCCTCAGATGACGGTAATCATGCATTGATAATTTAATGTAAAAATGTTAGTGATGACTCTTTGCTTGATGTTAAAGAGTGATCTTCATCAGGAGGATGGTAGTCATGATGCCATGTGTAGATCGTACCACAATTTATGGGAGTTGTTGGCAGTAACGTGGATGCATCATTGGTAAGGTTATCTTCATGTGATTGGGGATATGTTTTATCTTGGTTTAGAGTGGTTGATATTGTGTCATGGTTTACTCTTGATATGTATTTAGAGTTTGGCATGGTACTTGTTCTCTTGAGACCAGGATGTATATATGTTATGGTGCATGTGATCTCTTAGTAGGAGATGGTTAGATCATGTTGTCATGTTTATGGTCCTGATTCATGATAGGAGCTTTGGAATTGATCTTGTGTAGTTTTCTTAAGTATTGGGTACATTAATCATTTGCTTGATTACTTCATGATAGTGCTATGTTGCATTTGGAGTTTGGAATGGATTGGATGGTTATAGGTCCTCATGGATACTTGGAGAAATAGGTGAGGATTGAGTTCTCTTATGGTAAGAGATATATGTTGGAATGGTTACTTGTAAGAAAATATTTTTCAATAGTAAAGACCGAGAAGCCTACACCTTGGTTGGATGTGAGTACAACACACTCGGTGGTTTCACATTTCTCCAAAGAGGTAGTTTGGATAGAGACTTGGGAAAGGTATTGGTTTTAATTGCAAGTAAGTTAAACTTGAATGTGATAGTAAGAGCACTATGTGTTTAGCCAAAAAACCTATGTATCATGCTCGTACTGAGCATGTTGATGTTCAATATTAATTTGTGCAAGAAATGGTTGAGAGTGGGAAGGTATTAATTGAGAAAGTTGACACTTTAATTAATGTTGCAGATTATCTTATGAAACCAGTTCCTACAGATAAGTTCTCTTGGTTTTAATCATTTGTTTGGAGCTTCATGATTATGCAGGTTGCATTTGAATTTGGCATGGATTGGTTAGTTGGTGCAGGAAGGCCATTGGCCTAGAGTCATGTACTTGATTTATAATAATGATTCCTTGTTTACAATAATGCAATGTATAATGTCAAGTGGGAGAATGTTGGGAATAAGACATGCCATTTAATTGCAATCCTAAACATTATTTCATATATCTCCTAAATCATTGGAAAGTGTTCCCCAACACTAGGATTAGAAAGAGATGAACATGTTAATTGGAATTTATAATTAATTCTAAATGATAGGAATATTTGGGGACACCCATGAAGAGCTCCTACAAAATAGGAGCACATGGGGCACCCACGTGGAAGGTGGAACTCACCTTGAGTTAAGTTAACTATTTGGAGTAAAAGATAACACTTCAGTAATGCATGTAAAGATTGTAGAAGTCAGGGATTGATGTTTACATGCATGGAGTTCAGTTTAGTTTAGTTTAGTTCAGTGTCAGTTCAGTTATGGTTTAGTTATCTTCAGTTGCTTATAGTTAGTTTCAGTTGAATGCTAGTTGACTTCAGTTGACTTGGAATGCATGAATAATGACTTAAGTTGCAAGACAAATAATAGGTGATACATTCAATTAAGTGGGTATGATCAATCATGCATGATATTTGCATGAATGGTGGAGAGATATGTTTCAGTTAACAGAGATTGACTTGGACCCACCTTGGGCGCCCAATATGGCATCTTAGAGTTGACACTTTTGCATGATAAGATATTTTATAAGGCTGAGTTAAGTGGGCACCAACTTTGAGGATAAGCTTTCAAGATATCTTAAGAATCAACATTGAGTTTGGGACACCCAAATGGATGAAGGACTTGTTTTGAAATTGTTCTTCATGGTAGAACTCTACTTGCAAAGAATAGGCATGGATTTTGTGAGATAAGCATTGTGCTTTGTGATTGTAAGGCTCATTATTTACTATCTATTGCAACAAGTTGAAGAGAGTTTAATAAGATTTTATTGTAGGTTGTGAAGAAGAATTTTTGAAGGAAAAAGAAGCATCTCAAGCAAGGATTGATAAATAATTATTGTAATCTTGTTCTAAGGTTAAATAATACAAGCACTATTGATTCATGGAGGAGTTTTTTCCTATAAGGGTTTCTCCATGGTATATGTTGTGTAGCTTCTATCTTCTAATCTTATTCTTCTACAATCTTCTATCTACTTCTACAAATGGTAAAATGAATCTAAATAGATAATCATCCACAAAAAAATTGTAACAAAAAACACTTATTTAGATCTATAGTATAATAGTTTTACAAAGTATTAAGCTATATAATAACCTCCATTTTCAACATTTGGTATCAGAGCTAACAATTGGGGTAGAGTTTGGGATGCCTTTCTCTTAAAAGTTTGAAGGTTTTTTGGCTGTAGTGGGAGCTTTTACTATTGTGTTATTGCTGATTTTGGAAAATAATTTTGTTACAATGAGTTTTAATTCTCGTTTAGATATTGAAAGATTCAATGGATCTAATTATGAGATGTGGAAACTAAAAATGGAGGATCTCATTGAAGAGAGATATCAGTGGTTAGTTGTTGGTAATGAGACAAAGTCACCTACAACGATGTCATATGAGGATTGGGATAAGATTGATAAGAAGGTAAGAGGAACCATAAGATTATGTCTTGTTGATGTTGTTCTCTTGAATTTTTCAAAAGAAACTACTGCATATAAATTGTGGAAGAGAATAGGTGATATTTATCAAACTAGAAGTCTTACTAATAAGTTGTATCTGAAAAGACAGTTGTATTCTTTAAAGATGAAAGATGGTGATTTTGTTGCAAATCATTTCAATGCTTTTAATTTTATTCTAAGTCAGTCAGTATTTGTAGATGTAAAGCTAGAAGATGAAGATAAATGCATTTTGTTACTTTGTTCTTTACCAAAGTCTTGGGAAAATCTAATTGTTGCTATCAGTGGTAGTGATGAGGGCGCAGCCCGAGACTTAGAAAATAACCCACAAACAAGAGAATAATTTTATTATTCAGAAAATGGAGCTTCTTACATGCAGAGGATCTCAAATCCCCAAGTTCTACAACACATGCAAGTTACAGAAAGCTACAGAATCACCCTTTCGCAATATGCGAGCTTGTCCCCAAAAAGTTACCCAAAAATTAGAAACCTGCCCATAAATAGAGCTCCTCTTTAGTTTGGAGCCAAAACAACATTCAAATTTGAGTTTAGGCGGTTTGGCACCGAAAAATTACAACTTGAAGTTCAAATTTCAAAAGAACATTTGCAATTGTATCTTCTATAAAGTGCGCCAACTTCCCGGGGCCATAATTTTTGACCCGGGACTCTGATTCGCGAACCGTTTGAACTGTTGGAAAGGTCTCAAAGTCAATAACGTGCTTGAAATTTGCTATGCCAATTTTGGCAAGTTTTGGGGCCAATCTGGGAACTCTAAGTGCCTCAAATCTAACTTGGAAGATTTTCAGGTGCAAATCTGGGAAACTAAAATTACAATATCTTTCAACCCAGGAATAGAAAATAAAAATCATAAATTGGAAATTTCATTATGACGAAAAGGGTATCCAAAAATGTAAAAACATCTAAAAACTGAGAAACTTGAAATTTATCTATTTTTGGGTGATGCAAGATTGCCCTTACACCACTAGATGCTCCTGCATTAGGTAGTGTTGCAGATCTGAAGATGGACAATATAATTCCTACTCTCCTATTAGAGGAGATGAGGAGGAAGTATAAAAGAGAAATCCAGGATGCCTTGTTTGTAAAAGGTAGGCCTGAGAAAAAGGAACCTAAGGGAGACAAGGAAGAGAAGGGTAAGTAAGAAGGAAAGAGTAAGGTAAAGTGTTGGAACTGTGGTAAACTGGGACATGTGAAGAAGGATTGTAAGAACAAGAAAAAGAGTTATGATTTTTCTACAGAGGAATCCTCAGATGACAAGAATCATGCATTGATCATTTCATGTAAAAATGTTAGTGATGACTCTTTGCTTGATGTTAAAGAGTGATCTTCATGAGGAGGATGGTAGTCATGATTCCATGTGTAGCTCATACCACAGTTTAGTGGGAGTTGTTAGCAGTGACATGGATGCATCATTGGTAAGGTTATCTTCATGTGATTGGGGATATGTTTTATCTTGGTTTAGAGTGGTTGCTATTATGTCATGGTTTACTCTTGATATGTATTTAGATTTTGGCATGGTACTTGTTCTCTTGAGACCAGGATGTATATATGTTATGGTGCATGTGATCTCCTAATAGGAGATGGTTAGATCATTTTTTCATGTTTATGTTCTTGATTCATGATAAGAGCTTTGGCATTGATCTTGTGTAGTTCTCTTAAGTATTGGGTACATTAATCATTTGCTTGATTACTTCATGATAGTGCTATGTTGCATTTGGAGTTTGGAATGGATTGGATGGTTATAGGTCCTCATGGATACTTGGAGAAATAGGTGAGGATTGAGTTCTCTTATGGTAAGAGATATATGTTGGAATGGTTGTAAGAAAATATTTTTCAACAGTAAAGACCGAGAAGTTTACACCTTGATTGGACGTGAGTTCAACACACTCGGCGGTTTCACATGCCTCCAAAGAGGCAGTTTGGATACAAAGACTTGGGAAAGGTATTGGTTTTAATTGCAAGTAAGTTAAACTTGAATGTGATAGTCAGAGTGCTATGTGTTTAGCCAAAAATCCTATGTATCATGCCTGTACTAAGCATGTTGATGTTCAGTATTACTTTGTGCAAGAAATGGTTGAGAGTGGGAAGGTTTTAATTGAGAAAGTTGACACTTTAATTAATGTTGCAGATTATCTTATGAAACCAATTTCTATAGATAAGTTCTCTTGGTTTTAATCATTTGCTTGGAGCTTCATGATTATGCAGGTTGCATTTGAATTTGGCATGGATTGGTTAGTTGGTGCAGGAAGGCCATTGGCCTTGAGTCATGTACTTGATTTATAATAATGATTCCTTGTTTAGAATAATTGCAATGTATAATGTCAAGTGGGAGAATGTTTGGAATAAGATGCCATTTAATTGCAATCCTAAACATTATTTCATATATCTCCTAAGTCCTTGGAAAGTGTTCCACAACACTAGGATTAGAAAGAGATGAACATGTTAATTGACATTTATAATTAATTCTAAATGATAGGAACATGTGGGGACACCCATGAAGAGCTCCTACAAAATAGGAGCACATGTGGCACCCACATGGAAGGTGGAACTCACCTTGAGTTACTTTAATTGCTTGGGGTAAAAGATAACACTTTAGTAATGCTAAGATCGTAGAAGTTAGGGTTTGATGTTTACATGCATGGAGTTCAGTTTAGTTTAGTTCAGATCAATTCAGTTTAGTTCAGTTCAATTCAGTTCAGTTTAGTTCAGTTCAATTCAGTTATGGTTCAGTTATCTTTAGTTGCATGTAGTTAGTTTCAGTTGAATGCTAGTTGACCTAATTTGACTTAGAATGCATGACTAATGACTTAAGTTGCATGACAGATAATAGGTGATACATTTAATTAAGTGGGGATGATCAATCCTGCATGATATTTGCATGAATGGTGGAGAGATATGTTTTAGTTAACAAAGATTGACTTGGACCCACCTTGGGCGCCCAAGTTGGCATCTTGGAGTTGACACTTTTGCATGATAAGATATTTTATAAGGCTGAGTTAAGTGGGCCCATTCTTGGGTGCCAACTTTAAGGATAAGCTTACAATATATGTTCAGAATCAACATTGAGTTATGAATTCAATTGGGACACCCAAATGGATGGACTTGTTTTGACATTGTTCTTCATGGTATAACTCTACTTGCAAAGAATAGGTTTGGATTTTGTGAGATAAGAATTGTGCTTTGTGATTGTAAGGCTCATTATTGTCTATCTATTGCAACAAGTTGAAGAGAGTTTAATAAGATTTTACTGCGGGTTGTGAAGAAGAATTGTTGAAGGCAAAAGAAGCATCTCAAGCAAGGATTGATAAAGAATTATTGTAATCTTGTTCTAAGGTTAAATAATACAAGCACTATTGATTCTTGGTGGAGTTTTTCCCCGTAAGGGTTTGTCCATGGTATATGCTTTGTAACTTCTATCTTCTAATCGTATTCTTCTACAATCTTCTATCTACTTCTACAAATGGTAAAATGAATCTAAACAGATAATCATCAACAAAGAAATTTTAACAAATAACACTTATTTACATCTACAGTATAATAGTTTTACAAAGTATTAAGCTACAAAATAACCTCCATTTTCAACACTTCTAACCATTCTCTATCAATTCTCTTAAGCATTCTAAGCATTCATTTCACTCTCAAGCAACATTTCAACACTCAATTGCAGCAACACTCCATCAAATCCACATTACAAGTGTGAACGAAGCCATAGAAGTGTGGGCTTGGAGTCTTGTGAGACCTCCCTTCATCACAGTTGTGGTTGTGGTGACTTTGCCAAGTCCATATCTCCTGCATTGGCTAGTGAGCTATTGGGTGGAGGTGGTAACGTTTCACTCCTCTCCTTTGTGATTTGGTTGAGTAACATTGTATTGTTTTGTAGTGTGTATTGCTCTCTTTTCTTTCCTTTATCACATATTCTACTTCGTTGCTTTCTAACTATGGAGGTGGAAACACCAAAATAGGGGTTTGAGTGAGGTAGACGCCTATACAACCCCAACAATTTTCCCCTTCTTGTGTGTGTAGGTGAAAATTCATGTGGAGCTAGCTGGCAAAATGGTGCTTCTGTGAGATCATCTTCGTCACCTTAGTTCTTATTTACTTGCTTTATCATTTTAGTATCTATTTCCTATGCTTTCTTATTATGTTTTTACCATCTAGATTAACTAGCTAGGTCGTTAGTAGGTTTTTTCAATAGTTTCTATTGTGTTTTATGTTTTTTGACCATATGAACTCTAGCATGCCAGAGAGATGCTAGCGCATTGGACTGTCATCCCAAAACCGCGCTTCCATCCTTCGATAGAGAGTTGTCTAAGACACAGTACCGACTCCAAAAACTAGCTCACCTAGCCCAAACCTATGTCTAGGATCTGTAGAGTGGTAGAAGTACATTATAGTGCTCATCATTCTCGATCCTTACCCCAAGGCATCTTTTAGAGTGAGGTAAGTTAGGGCAACCCTTCACTCTCGATTCTCCATGACCTAGAGCCTTGACATGATTGGTCCCCCTCTCTTACAACTTTATACTCATTGCCACTTTGTTGAAAGCAAAGAATTTTTGGCAACTTTGAATTTTGGTATCCCTCTTTGTACTTTAGAAATAAAAAATATGATTAGCTATAATGATTAACTACAAGGGTTTTCTATTAGTGTGGTATTTGGATCTTATGATGAGGATTGTTATCTCAGAGCATTTTTATCATGAGGGGTAGAGGCTTTTCTAATTAGGTATCTTTTACTCTTAAGATTAAAATTATTCTTTGCTGATATCCTCACCCTTGCCAATTGGAGGAGAGCCTTGAATGTCAACGATCTCCTTGGTGGAGGTGTGTCCATCTTTTTCATGATCACTTTACTTATTTTTCTTATCCTATAATCAAGGTTTTTGATTTCCCCAAAGTCTATTGCCAGCTTTGCAACATCCTATTCATACATGAATCTCTACAAGGACTAGTTGCACCATA
Organism: Sequoia sempervirens; assembly: GCA_007258455.2. Classification (NCBI taxonomy): domain Eukaryota; kingdom Viridiplantae; phylum Streptophyta; class Pinopsida; order Cupressales; family Cupressaceae; genus Sequoia; species Sequoia sempervirens. The sequence continues at coordinate 101,326,505 of VDFB02049217.1, read as the reverse complement.
TTTCTTTTGTTGGGTAATCTTCTTGTCTAATTCGATCATGATGTAGGCAATGTTGTTGGTTGAATAGAATTCTTTGGGATCATACTTTCTTGGCTTGAGTTGAGCAAGCTCCATCTAGGGGGAGTTTATATTATCTAATGTTGAGGTTTGCTTTATTTTGTGAATTTGAATCAAAGTCATAACAAACAATAGGATGCAAACTCTTGCAACCACCTACACTATTTACACAAATATTTGACATTATCATGTCTAAGGAAAAGGAAATTCAGGGGGAGAATATTTAAAGATGGATAAGGCATGATGGATAGATGTTAAGATGTTAGGAGAATAAGAGAGAGGTAGAGATGGAGAGAGAGATAGAGAGAGAGAAACAAAGAGGGAAGGATGAAGGGTAGGAGATTAAGAGAGAGGGAGATAGGGAATGAGTGAGAGAGAGGTAGAGAAGTAGAGAAAAGGAGGAAGAGGTAGGGAGGGAGGGAGAGAGGTGAGATAGAGAGAGAAGGGGGAGAGAGAGAGAGAATAGAGAGGGAAGGAGATAGAGAAATATGAGAGAGAGAGGAGGAAGGTGGGGAGATTGAGAGAGAGGGAGTTAGAGAGAAGTATATAGGGAAGGAGAGATAAAGAGAGGAGAAGTAGAGTGGTGAGATTACAGAGTAGGATGGAAAGGAGAGAGTGAGAAAGATGGAGAGAGAGAGGAAGATCGGGGAGATTGAGAGGAGAGGAGAAACGAGAGAGAGGGAAGGAGGGGAGATGTAAAGATTGAGAGAAGTATATATATAGGGAAGGAGATAGAGAAGGGGACGCAGGAGGAGAAATAGGAGAGATAGATAGAGAGAGAGGTAGGAGGAAGGAGACAACAGAACGAGAGAGGAGAGATGCATGATGAAGGTGGAGATTGAGATGAGGAGGAGAGAGGAGACAAAGAGGATAGGTTGGGAGAGAGGAAGTAGAAAGGGAAGGGGTGTGTGTGTGTGGAGAGAGAGAGAGAGAGAGAGAGAGAGAGAGAGAGAGAGAGAGAGAGAGAGAGAGAGAGAGAGAGAGAGAGAGAGAGAGAGAGAGAGAGAGAGAGAGAGAGGAGAGAGAGAGAGAGAGAGAGAGAGAGGAGAGAGAGAGAGAGAGAGAGGAGAGAGAGAGAGAGAGAGAGAGAGAGAGAGAGAGAGGTGGGGAGATTGGGAGAGAGTGAGGGAGAGGGAAGGAGGGAGGGAGATGGAGAGATGGAGAGAGAGATAGAGAAGAAGTAGAAAGAGAGGGAGAGAGTGATAGAGAGAGAGAATGGTGAGATAGAGAGTAGAGAGGGAGGGAGAGTGAGAGATAAAGGTGGGAAAGGGAGAATGTGTGTGAGAGAGAAACATAAAGGGGAGGAGGAAGGTTTGGATATTGAGAGAGAGGGATGGAGAGATGGAGAGGTAGAGATGGAGAGAGAGAGATATTGAGAAGTGTATAGGGAAGGAGATATAGAGAGGAGGGATGAGTGAGGGAGAAGTAGAGAGAGAGGAAGAGGTAGGGAGGGAGAGAGAGGTGAGATAGAGAGTGAAGAGAGAGGGAGAGACAGAGAAAAGTAGAGAGGGAAGCAAGGAGGGACATAGGGAGAGAGAAGTGAGATAAAAAGAATGAGAGAGAGAGGGGGGAAGGAGGAAGGTGGAGTGATAGAGAGAGAGAGAGGAGGGACGATGAGAGATAGGTTGAGAGGGATAGGTTAGATAGAGAGAGGTAGAGAGGGAAGGTGGGTGGGATGAAGGAAGAGAGAGAGAGTGAAGTAGAGTGGGAAGGTGGGTGGGAGGAAGGAAGAGAGAGAGGGGGAGATATAGAAAATTAGAGAGGGAGGGAAGGAGGAAAGGAGGGAGGGATGGAGGGAGAGAGGGAGAGAGGTGAGATAGATAGAAGTATAGAGCGAAGGAGAGAGTGTGTGAGAGAGGTCTAGAGCATAAAGGATAAACAATGAGTGAGATAGAGAGAGAAAGATGATACAACTTGCCAATCACTGAAATTTGACCTCCTAATTACTAAAATTTGACATGTTGATTACTAAAATTTGGCTATTTGAAAAATTATAAGATCTTCCAAATGCTAGAATTTGAATTATAACTCCTAGAGATCCAAAACCACTCTCAAACATCTTGAAACTATATACATGAAATATAACTTAAAGTATAGGAAAGTAAATGTCTATACTTATACTTAAATGTTTATTCATGTATATAGTTTCCTTGAAAGACAACAAGAAGAAAGAGAAAAAAAAGAGAAATATTTTTCAATGCAAACCAAAATGTGAGTGCTTTATAACGTGCTCATGTTTTGTCAATCCATTCACAAAACACGAGTGTGTTATAACGTGCTCATGTTTTGGAAATACATTCACAATATGTGCATTTTTTAAAATTCAAACCATAACATGAGTGCATTAAAACATGCTTGCATTTTGGCTTGGTCACTACCAATCCATAACACGAGCACATTTTATTATTACATGCTCACATTTTTTCTATTTTGGGATGAAAAAGTGAAGTGGCCAGTTTTTGGCACCCCATCTTTCTATACCCACCCCCTATGTAGATATTAGGTCCATCATGGAAAACTTGCTATTAGATCTAGGCCACATGTGGGGTAGAGTAATGTGTTTGATATGGCTTAAATTCTTAGATGCACTTCCATGCTATCAAATGTTGTTGACCTTTTCCTTCTCCACGATGATATTGAAGAGGCCATTCATCAAGTTGAAGTATATTTCAATAGTATTTTGGAACATCTTCACGCAACAAAGTATAAACATATTTGTTTGCAAAGGGTTGCACGAAAGAGATAAGGAAATGGGTCAAGGTTTTCCTTATGGTGGAGGCTATTCTTACATTCTCAACATGTTATTATAAGGACGAGTCATAGGATGTGAAAAAGGTATTTTCTTTAGTAAGGATGTTTCATGTGAAAATGCAATGAAATGATAAAAATGATAGGTCGAGGCCTACATAATTTTCCCTAGCCTCTAATAGACTATAAACTCTCTTTTTTAGTTTTGATGTTTATGGTGGGGGATGATCTATTATGGGATGGGGTTGGGGTGGTTTTTTGTTATGGTTGGTATAGTGGCGTTGAATGAGCTAGTGCAATGTTGTATGGGTTATGATGCAATGGTTTATGAAAGTTTGGTTTGCTTTTTTTGTATACTCTATTTTTATATATACATCAAAGTGCTTTTCACACTCAATTTTTTTTTGTATCGATATCTCATTGGTCCATATGTAGATGATTGAACTAGACCTAGTGACTATTTACCACTACTATTCACTATCCTAAAATTAAGCCCTTTATATATATACATGTTAAAATTATTTTTCATCAATTTTTCAATTACAAAAACAAATACTATTATTAAATACTTTTAAAATGCTCACCACTAATAACACTTATTAAACATTCTACTTAAAACATAGAAAATTCACTTAGTCATTTTATGTGTCTTTTAACTTCAACTTTGAATAAAATTGTAATGGGTTCTAGTTGAGCCAAAGATCTTACATCACTAATGAATTTGAGGAATTTTTAATATTAGAAAGTGGAAAACATGCCTCAGGGGACCCACCTCGATAAAACCCCTAAAGCCATTACATTTTTTGTTTTATTATTGACTAGCAATTGCAGCTTGGTGTGCAATGGGTACGTTGAAGAGGTGTGGAAGGTCAATTAGAGAAAATTTTGGTTCATTTTTTGCATATATTTGTGTAGTACACGAGGTCAATTAGTAGGCCATTTAACAAATGATGTTGTTTGTGGAACAAATGTCTTAATGTAGAAGTGAGAGCTTAAAATCAATTATACATTCACTTACAAGGATCCAAACACAATTAAAATAAAACCTTTGAATCAAGAAAATAATTAGGCACCATTACCGACATGTGCATGTTATGTTTGCAATATGTAGTTATCAATTTTTTTGCATAGAAACACACTTCTTATGCATGTAGTTATCAATTTTTTGTATAGAAACACACTTCTTGTGCATTACTCATTGTCTAATAGGACAACTTGATGTGGATGAGTCTAAAACTGATGAGAAAAGTGTCATAATTTTTATCAAGTCTCACTAATAATTAACTATTATATCAAGAGACATTACTATACTAACATTAAAAAATAAATAATAAACTGAGTGTATTCATTAAAAAGTCTTAAATTTGATGATCATTTTTGCATCAAATTAATAATTAGAAATTAAATATAATATTTAAAAATATAAAATCATTTGATATAATAAAATAATTAATTATCAAGTCTCACTAATAATTAACTATTATATCAAGAAATATCACTATACTAACATTAAAAAAATATTATAATAGTGTGAGTGTATTCATTAAAAACCTTTAAACTTGATGATCATTTTTACATCAAATTAATAATTAGACATTCGATACAATATTTAAAAATATAAAATCATTTGATATAATAAAATAATTAATTATAAAAGCTCACTAATAATTAACTATTATATGAAGAGACATCACTATATTAACATTAAGAAACATCACTATATTAACATTAAACAAGCAACAATAGATGGGGACTGCTCTGCAACCGTTGCGCCTGGGTGGGAATGAGCACGAAAGAGGAAATTTGAAATCCTCTGAGCTGAACGATGATGGGGAGGATGATCCAGATGGGGACAAGTTGTGTTTCTCCTCGGTGTTGGTTGATCGCTATGGGAGGCGTGCTATTTTTTCTTCCCATTTGTTTGCCCTGGCTTCTGCATCTGGGGCAGTTGGTGGTATGGTGTTTGTCGTTGGAGTCTCTGGCCTCCGTGGGGATGTGAGGGTTGCTGTATGGGGCCTATTAGAGTACTCTGTTGCGTGGGCTGAGACTTATTTTCTTGCCTATCGGTTGTTCCGCGTTGGTGTCGAGCTGTGTTTCTCCTCGGTGCTGGATGATCGCTATGGGAAGCGAGTTGTTTTTCCTTCCCATTTGTTTGCCCTGGATTTTGCGTCTGGGGCCGTTGGTGGTATGGTGTTTTTCGTTGGAGTCTCTGGCCTCTGTGGGGACATGAATGTTGCTGCCTGGGGCCTATCTGAGTACTTTGTTGCGTGGGCTAAGACTTATTTTCTTGCCTGCCAGTTGTTTTGCGTTGGGGTCTCTGTTGTGGGTAGAGCGGTTGTTTCACTTGACGCCTAGGATGTGTTCCTGTTTGCCCTCTTCTAGGGTGGGGTGTCGGGTGTAGCTTACCATGTTGGTGGCCTTCCCTGCAACGCTGGTGGGATGAGGGGTGTCTGTGGCTATGCTTTGAGGCTCGATGCTGAGCACATGGTCTATTTGGTAAGGACGTGGGTGTCTCTGCAGTTCTGCTGTGGGGGGTTCCTTTGTGATTGGGAGCAGGGGGTGGTTGGTTGGGCCTCTCCCTTGGCTATGATTGGAGGCTTTTGGGTTGAAGACGCTGTTTTGGTTAAGACTACGGATTTTGTGTTTGGTGGGTCATTTTTGACCTGTGGCTTGGTGGGTACTCATTTGAGTGCTATGTTGCCCCTTTGAGGGTTGTGGGATCCCTGCTATGGTTTAGAGTGGTAGGTTTTGTGCTTTTGGAAGATTTCCATGTTGTTGGAAATGTTGATGGTGGGGCTTTTGCTGAGAAATGAGATGAGGCTTTGTCCCCTGTTTTTTGGATCCTCATTGAGTTAGATGGTGCTCCAACCTTTGTGGGAGTTGTGGGCCATAAGGTGTTTTGGGCTGCTTATGGTGTGGGCTGGGAAGATTTTCCTGTCCTTCCTTTTGTTTCTTCCACCTGGATGCCTTGGGAGGACTTGTGGGCCTGTTCTACTAATGTTCCTTCTTGCTACCTGTTTCTACAATCGCGTTGTTCTATTGAGGTGAATATTGCTCCTATTGAGGTGGAGTTGGTGATTGTAGGCCTGGTGAGAGGTGCTTCTCTCCTTCGTTGATTCCTATTGAGGTGGATTGTGTTCGCTTTGGAGGGAGTTTTTGTTGGTAGTCTTGGTCTGCACTTCTTCCTCTCTTTTAGAGGGGAGCCCCAGCCTATTGAGGTGGTTCTGGGGTTGGTATCGGGGTGGTGGAAGCTTCTAGAAGTTTGGTCCTCTTTTGTGATGGATAATTTTGACCCCTTTATGGTTGTGAGTACATGTGACTCTGGTTTGCTTTCGTGTGGAAGATCTACTGCAGGTCTGCTGTTACAGATGGTCTGTGACCTTCTAAGAGGAAGGTTGGTTATTGTACCGCTTTTACAGGGAGATGGTTTTATGTGTTCTGTTGCTCCTAGGTTTGTGCCAGGAAGGGGTTGTAAGCCTGTTTTTGGCTTGGGTTGCTTTAGGTCTTTGGTTTCTACTGGGCTTCTCGGTTAATGGCCTGTAGGGCCTTGTTCTTTGGGGACCGCACCCTTGTGTTTCTGCGGTGTTTTTTGCTGTTGGTGGCCTATAGGGCCTTGTTCTAAGGGTTCGCTCCCTTGTTTTGATGGCTTGTTGTGCCTTGTTTTTGTTCTGTTTGACCCACAGGGCCCTGTACTAAAGGGACAACACCCTTTATTTGCTGCTTTTAATTTGAAAAACATTAAGAAAATAATATAATAGTGTGAGTGTATTCACTAAAAATCCTTACATCAAATAAATAATTAGAAATTAAATATAATACTTAAAAATATAAAATCATTTGATATAATAAAATATTTAATAATGAATATTAATTATATTTTATTATATCTCTAAACATCTCTAAAATAAATATATTTAATTACACAATTATTAAACTTTATTATTTTTTTTCATTTCTCTCTATAAAATTTTCAGTCATCTTTTTCGATTGTTTGTCGAGGGAGTGTGGAGAATGGCGTTAGCACGCATTTTCAGGAGATCGCATACCAAACAATTTGCATCTGGATTTTCCCAGGTCTTCGAACATCCCATTTGCTTAAGTTTACTATGGTTTTTTTTTGTGGTTTTCAAGCGAAATGCAGAACTGTATGTACATTGTGTATATGTTTGCTGGAATCTCAGGTTGCTGAACAGAGAAATGGAGCCTTGTGCAGAGATGTTCCGTTTTTGCAGGGGTGGACAGCTACTGCAAGGGCCTTCAGGTTGGTTGGTTGATTTATTGCTATTGAAAAAAGTCTCATTATGAAAATTTGGGTTTCTTTGATGAGTATGTTTAGAGTTAAATATGGATGTAGGGGTGGTCCGCAAACTCTCAACTTAAAGTAAATTTCAAATTTCAAATTTATTATTTACTATTCTACTTGATTTATTAAATGACAGTATTAAGTTGCAAAATAGGAAAATAACATGCTGGAAATGAAAGGAATTCAATACAATAAACTCAGAAATTTTTGCCCTCAAAACTCCCTTAATGGCAACTGCATTTTTATTATAAAAATTACAACGAGCAATCGCACCTGGTGTGCAATGGGTACGTCGAAGAGGTGTGGAAGTTCAATTAGGGAATTTTTTGGTTTTTTTTTTTCATACATTTGTGTAGTACATGAGGTTAATTGGTAGGCCAATGGAAAAGTGATAGCTTCAAATGATCTAGACACAATTGAAAAAAACCTCTGAATCAGGAAGATTTCAATTAATTTAGGAATTCAATGGAGAGAGGGAGAGATTCTCATTTTACATTTCTGCATTCATCTTAGCATCCAGTACCTCAATCGTGTTTAGGCATCATTCAGCTCATTCCCTAAGACAAAATACATGTCACAGAACACAGATTAATACCCTAAAAAATTGTGTCCACGGGTCTCTTTAGCATTACATCTATTTTGGGTAAAGTAGAAATTTAGAAAAAATAAAAAAATTCTGCATCATTTGTATAGTGGTGAAAGCTTATTTATTTATTTATTATTGTACCTTTTGGTGTCTGTTTACCTTTTTGAGCCACCCAAATAGGGAAGCTCCACTTGGGCATGACCAATTTTGGCTTAGGTGGTGGTCCCCATGGAAGGATCCCTCCACTCAGGTATGTCCAATTTTGGTTGTGGGTAGTGGTCTCGTAGAAGGGGTGCTTCTATTTTTTCTTGGCTGCTGCTGTGCAGAATTTTTTTAAAGCCACTTGGTATAAATATGATCTTGTGCCTCTCAGAAAGTACTTTTTGTCTTCCACATGTTGGAAGAAAATGAAAATAAAAATTTGTTTTATAATTTTTGGAGAAATTGGAAAAAGAATTACATCAAGAATGGCTGCTACCTAATAGATGAATAACCTAAAAACTTCTCTGATGTTCTGTGAAATCTCAAGTTCCTCCTCTCTGACACCTGGACAAATCTTCTTAGTGAAATTTTAAAAAACATTACAAAAATATGGTCGTTCCTACATTATCTTTCGATATGGTCCCATGGAAGTGCCGTAGGCATCTATCTTTTACTGTGACAGTACAGTGGAAAAAAAATGCAACTAGAGGATTAAAATGAGTCTTTCATTGTAAAAGAGGAGATCCACATATATGTCTGCAAAGCTGGTGTTGGGAAAGAGGTTGTGAAAGATTCCTCAGCTTGCTTACAGCAAGACACTCAATTTCTCAAATGATTTCAATCTTTCAGTCAACTTGTCCTCCAAAAATTGCTTGCTACTTTCAGCTACATATTTTGAAAAAAAATTGTACCAAGGCAGCTTGATACTAAGAAAAATTGATGAGGTAGATTTGGGGAGCTTGCATTTCAACAAAGTACACCGACTGCACAGAAGAATGAAAAATTCATGATCTTTATTCAATTCTCAGTGCAGAGGTGTTAGGCCCGACAGATAAGAATGAAAAAATAAGTAGGCTTGATTAAATTCTTAGTGAGGAGGTATTAGGCCCTGCAGAGAAGGCAAATGAAACATGAGATTTACTTAGGACTGACTCCAAACAGCAAATATCAAGGATGGAGTAGCAGGTTTTAAAATAGGAAAGAAATGATTTTCTTCAAGCTGATTCTAAAATTGATCACATATGAGCTAGACAAGGGAAGGAAAACAAATATTTTAGAACAAATAGACGACAGTATGAAAGATGTTAGCTTACAAGTGTTTAAACCTTTTTCTGAAATTAAACTCTAGCTGCTTTCTTGGACCAAGCATGTTTTAAGCTAATAAGTGAGCATAGAGAGGAGAAAATCAAAAGAAAAAATAGCTAACTGGGTTGCACACTCATCATGAGATATCCAAAAATGAAGTCAACAGTAAACTAATTGACAAGTTTTATCTCTAAATAAAGCAAGACAATAAGCAAAAGGCCAAGGAATTGGTAATTCAAAGGTTAAATATTTCAAACTGTAGCATTCAATTCATTGCTGGGAAGGGGATGATTTTGGGATCAGTAAGGTATTCAACAATTATTTGGATTTGTGTATAAGCAAAACCATCAATTTTTGGACTAAGATAAAAATCATACAAGAAGTTACCTATAGTGCAAAAAGCAATCCTAATTCCTAAGTATTATGTCACTACAATCTTTCATGGCATTATTAGAGCTGTCAGTTCTGAGAAAATACCTTCCCATGTAATCCAAGGGGTGTGGACATGCCAATGTAGACAGAGTTCCTTTAGAGAAATTATAGATAAGAACATCTGATAAAAAGTGGTGGATGACAGTGTAATATATCTGATTTAAGCAATCTTATTCTCAAATGAATATAGATAACATCAGCGACCAACCACAGTTCATTATATTGCATACCTAATTATCTTCAAGGATAAATGGATACATTGATTTGTGCAGCTTAGTTATGCAAAAAAATTCACCAATCACAGTTCTGTGAATTGAAAATCCAACTACTTCCCAGATATATCAATATTCAAGAATTGTTGGTTGGATATTAGTTGACCGAACTGTTGAAGATTACAGCCGTGGGCCTCTACTTCCAGCCGCGATTTCATGAAGTAATAAATGAAATATAGCCTAACAGCTATTTAATTTATTGGAGACACCTTTTAGTGAAGAGGCGCTTCACTTAAAAGATAAACAATATTTATTATTGTAGCCGACCTCTCCTTGATATTCGCCACTCTTCATGATGGCCGACCTCTTGAAGAAGAGACGCATCTCTTGGAAGAAGCCTCATTCACTTTGCATATATAGGCGACCACTCTCTTCATTCTATCATTCATTCCATTATTGTTCAAGTTCGCACTTAGTAAGAGATCAAGCATTACCTTCAGCAGATCAAAGTCTTCAAGAGGGTCAAAGTTATCATCTACAAGGAGATCGGTATTATCTTGTATTGCATCAAGTGAGGTGTTGATATTCGGCCTTGTGATTGGTCTTATTGTAAAGCAAATTGCTGGGTATTATTCAATATATAAGTGATATATTGTTGCTGGGTTTTTCTCCCTCAAGTTGGAGGGTTTTCCCAGGGTATATGCTGTGTCAAATTGTTTAAAATGCTCTATATCTGCTTATTTAATTTCTGATCCTAAAACTAACATGGTATCAGAGCGGGTTTAAGCAAGATCGTGATCAGATTTCAATAAGTAGCGTTATCTTCCATTCTCATTCTCATCTTTGTGTGTCTATCTTATCTACGAAAATGGTGAACGGACTTAAGGTTGAAGATGGACTCGATGGTGCCTCTAACTTCACCTCTTGGAAGTTTAGAGTACTTATTGCATTGGAAGAAAATGATATTATCGAGTTCGTGGAGAACAAGGTACCTGAACCTTCCGATGAGATTGAGAAGACTCAATGGAGGAAAAATGGCACAAAGGCCAAGAAGATATTGATTGATTCTATGAAGGATCACCTTGTGCCTATTATCTCCAAGTTGAAGACAACGAGAGAGATGTTCAAGACTTTGGAGGGACTATATGAGATCAATGACACTAGTCGAGCTCTTGCATTGAGGCAACAACTTCATCACATCAAGATGGCGAAAGGAGATTCAGTCATCTCCTTCTTCATGAAGATCACCGAGTTGAGAGATCAGCTTTGTGCCATTGGTAATATGGTTGATGACAAAGATTTAGTCATGTTGGCACTCAATGGTCTTCCTCAATCTTGGGAGCCATTCATCCAAGGTATTAGTGGAAGATCGAAGCTACCAAAGTTTGATTGACTTAGGGCAGATTGTATTCAAGAGGAATCAAGATTGGCAGCAAGAGGTATAGGACAAGGTTCTAACAATGAAGACAATCATGTTCTTGCTGCTCAAACATCGAAGAGGAAAGGAAGAGAAGGAAAGAAAGGCAATTTCAAGAGGAACAAAGATAGAAGACCGAATGGTGCTCCTAAATCCAAGAAGAAGAAGGATCTCTCCCATATACAGTGCTTTTGATTTGACAAGTTTGGTCACTATGCGAGAGATTGTGCAACAAGACCTAAGCAGCATGCTTCTACTGTGGATGTAAATGATGTCTCTCCTAAGAAGGATTCAAGAGATAATTCAAGTGGATTTCTATTTATCTCAGCCCTATCAAGCAATGTTCCAACTGATAGCAGCACATGGTTGATTGATAGTGGTGCCTCTCGTCACATTACTAGGTTTAGAGGGCATCTTTCAGATTTGGTGGAGAGAGATACCAACATTCAAGTCATAATTGGAGATGATGCATGCTATTCAGTGAAAAGTGCTGGAGCCTCCTCTCTTCACCTAGATTTCAACATCTCTCTTCATTTGAGCGATGTGTTGTTCGTACCAGGTATCAAGAGGAATCTTGTATCAATTTCAGCTTTAGAGGACAAGGGATATCAAGTTGCATTTTTCAAGGGAAAAGTTCTTGCTTGACCGAAGAACTCTAGCATCAAGATAGCCCGAGTGATTGGTGTTTGGCAAGAGAGTCTTTATAGACTTTCCATTCGTCCAATGCAGGCATTGTTACATGATTCTACCAATTCAAGCGAGCTTTGGCATAGAAGACTTGCTCACCTCCATTTCAGAGCTCTTCCATCCATGCAGAAGATGGTCACTGGCCTTCCAAAACTCAATTAGGAGCATGAAGGTACTTGCGGAGGATGCACATTGGGTAAGAATACTAAAGGTCCTTTTCATAGTAGTGAAAGTAGATCTAAATGTATTCTAGATCTTGTTCATTCTGATTTGTGTGGTCCAATGTCTATTGCTTCTTTGAGTGGTTTTTGGTATTATATAATTTTCATTGATGACTACTCTAGAAAGACTTGGATTTATTTCTTAAAGACTAAAGAATTTGAAGAGGTACTTGAGAAATTCAAAGAATTTAAGGCTCAAGTAGAGAACTTGTCTAGGAAGAGGATCAAAGTTCTGAGATCTGACAACGAAGGAGAATACATCTCTGGAGGTTTCCGTAACTTTTGTATCGAGGCTGGGATTAAGAGGGAGTGTTGTGTCCCTTACAATCCTCAGCAGAACGGTGTTGTAGAAAGGAAGAATAGATCCATTGTTGAAGCAACTAAAGCCATGATCCATGATCAAGACTTACAAACCTTCCTTTGGGCAAAAGCATCTAGAATTGCAGTGTATGTTCAGAATCGGAGCCCTCATCGTATTCTGGAGAACATGACTCCTGAAGAAGCCTTCACAGGTGTGAAGCCTGAGGTTAGTCACTTGAGAATCTTTGGTTGTCCTGTGTATGTTCATGTGCCTAAAGATAAAAGGACTAAGTTGGAACCATCTGGCAAGAAAGGAATATTTGTGGGTTACAGTGAATCTTCAAAAGCCTACAGGATTTACATTCCAGGTCAGAAACAAATAGAGATCAACAGGGATGTCACTTTTGAGGAAGATGTTGCATTCAAGAGATCTAAAGGTTCATACATGGAGATAGATAATGAAGACCAAGAGACTCCTCAAGACATGGAAGTTGATCATACTCCTGAGATTCAGATGGAGTCTATTGAACCAGAAGAAGATGGTGATCCAGTTGAGCCTTTGGAACCAACTGATAGGCCAAGAAACATTGTCATAGGTCGAAAGAGACCTCTATGGGCTAGGCAAACAATGCAGGAGGCAAAAAAGTTTGCAGCTCCTAGAGGAATATTCAGAGAAAGCAGAAGACCGCATAAGTTTCCAAGCTATGTTGCATTAATGAGTCATATTATTGAATCTGAGCCTTCTAGTGTTGAGGAAGCATCAAGTCAGCAAGTATGGAGAGATGCTATGGCTGAAGAATATCAATTTATCATCAAGAATGATGTTTGGGATATTGAACCAAGACTAGAAGGGAACTCTGTTGTATCTTCCAAATGGCTTTTCAAGATCAAGCATGCGGTTGATGGAAGCATTGAGAAGTACAAGGCTAGATTTGTGGCTAGAGGATTCTCTCAGAAAGAGGGAATAGATTATGAAGAAACCTTTGCTTTGGTTGCTCGTTATACATCCATTAGGACTATCATTGCTATTGCAATAGCTAAAGGATGGAAGTTACATCAAATGGATGTGAAGACAACATTCCTTAATGGTGTAATTGAAGAAGAGGTATACATTGAGCAACCTAATGGCTTTGAGATTCATGGGAAGGAGTCTCATATTTGTAAGTTGAAGAAGGCTTTGTATGGCCTTAAGCAAGCTCCTCGTGCTTGGTATGAGAGGATTGATCGATACCTGATGAGCTTGGGTTTCTCCAAGAATGATGCTGATTCAAACCTGTACTTCAAGGTAGTTGATGGTGAGGCATTAATCTTGGTTCTTTATGTTGATGATCTATTTCTTACTGGAGCAAAATATCTCATTATCAAATGCAAGAAGGAGTTAGCTTCTGAATTTGAGATGAAGGATCTAGGATATATGCATTACTTCCTAGGATTGGAAGTGTGGCAGAGGCCTAATGAGATCATTCTGAGTCAAGGAAAGTATACTATAGACATCCTAAAGAGATTTGGTATGATGGATTGCAAATCCATCTCTACATCGATGGAGACCAATTTGAAGAAATTGAGTGAGTCTGCAGCTAGTTCAGATCTGGTGGATCCCACTATGTACAGGCAGTTGATTGGATCGTTGATGTATCTAGTCAATACTAGACTAGATATTTGCTATGCAGTGAGTGCACTTAGTCAGTCAGTTCATGTGTGAACTAAGGCAAATTCACCTAGTTGCAGCTAAGCATATCTTGAGATACTTGCGTGGCACAGTTGGATATGGCTTGAGATATTCTTCCAGTGTGGACCTAAAGTTGCAAGGATATTCTGATTCTGATTGGGCAGGGAGTGTAGCTTCAGAAGCTCCTTGTAGGATTGTTTGGGCAATCATTGGAGCCAACTATTATTCATTGTGATAATCAAAGTTGTGTGAAGCTTTCTATCAATCCCGTGTTTCATGACAGAACAAAACATGTTGAGATCAAATACTATTATATCAGAGATATGGTATTGAGGAAAGCTATCCAGTTGAGATACATTTGCATTGATGAGCAGACGACTGATATTCTCACCAAGCCTCTCTCCAAAGTAAAGTTTGTGCACTTTCGAGACAAGCTTGGAGTTGTGGAGAATCAAGCCCTAGCTGAGAGGGAGACTTAGCATCAATGATCTTCTGTGATTTGCTTTAATGCATCTTTCTCTGTGAGAGAAATTTGAGGTGTAAGCCCTTGTTAATGCTTCTTTCTTTGTGAGAGAAATTTGAGGTGAAAGCCCTTGTTTCCACCCTCTGGGAGTAGCCATGGTGGATGTCATGTTGAGTGACTCCATGACAACATCACATTGAGAGACTTCGTGATGATTTTCTTGTACTTGTGTTTATCCACCCTCTGGGAGTAGCCATGGTGGACGTCATGTTGAGATGACGACATCACGTTGAGTGACTCCGTGATGGGCACTTGTGCACATGTTCTTTTCCATACATGGGAGTAGCCATGATGGACGATATCACGTTGAGTGACTCCGTGATGAGCTCTTTTCCACAAATGGGTGTAGCCATTCTGGATGTCATGTTGAGAGTCTCCATGACATTGGATATCTGCTAGTATTCCTCCCTAGCTGAGAGGGAGTGTTGAAGATTACAGCCACGGGCCTCTACTTCCAGCCGCGATTTCATAAAGTAATAAATGAAATATAGCCTAACAGCTATTTAATTTATTGGAGACACCTTTTAGTGAAGAGGCGCTTCACTTAAAAGATAAACAATATTTATTATTGTAGCCAACCTCTCCTTGATATTCGCCACTCTTCATGATGGCCGACCTCTTGAAGAAGAGATGCATCTCTTGGAAGAAGCCTCATTCACTTTGTATATATAGTCGATCACTCTCTTCATTCTATCATTCATTCCATTATTGTTCAAGTTCGCACTTAGTAAGAGATCGAGCATTACCTTCAGCAGATCGAAGTCTTCAAGAGGGTCGAAGTTATCATCTACAAGGAGATCAATATTATTTTGTATTGCATCAAGTGAAGTGTTGATATTCGGCCTTGTGATTGGCCTTATTGTAAAGCAAATTGCTGGTTATTATTCAATATATAAGTGATATATTGCTGCTGGGTTTTTCTCCCTCAAGTTGGAGGGTTTTCCCAGGGTATATGCTTTGTCAAATTGTTTAAAATGCTCTATATCTGCTTATTTAATTTCTGATCCTAAAACTAACACAAACTTCTGTTTGGACGATTG
The DNA here is from genome assembly GCA_007258455.2 of Sequoia sempervirens. Taxonomy (NCBI): domain Eukaryota; kingdom Viridiplantae; phylum Streptophyta; class Pinopsida; order Cupressales; family Cupressaceae; genus Sequoia; species Sequoia sempervirens. Next base: position 101,311,023 of record VDFB02049217.1, on the reverse strand, counting down.
TGCACTTGTAAAGGAGCTTGTCAATCCAAATTTGACTGTAGTTTAAGTAATCTGTGCTCTATAATGTATGTTTTCACTCTACTGGATTAGATTTGGCATTTCCTTTATTAAATTCCTATTGCTCAAACTTTCTCATTATCTACTTATAACTTCATTTTTTTCAAAATTGAAGGTAATATTGGATATTCAAACTGTATTTGCATTCAAAGTTTCTGCTCATTCATGTATCTCTTTAGTTAAAGAAAAGTTTAGACAGCCCTTACAAAAATATTGGTGCAACAAAGGCATGCATATCATCATTGTGGATTTTCAGAAGTTGTGAGTATGAGTATCAATAGCAATGTTTTTTTTCCACCAAGTTTTTTCCAACAAGCTTAATCAAAATCTTGCAAAGAAAAGAACAAATTAAACAGGAACATGATATTGGTAGAAATTAGACATTGAAGGGATTAAAAGCCATCATTATTCAAAGCTCCGTTATATTCCAACATCATCTCATTTTGAATTATAAATCACAAAAGTAATAGAACCAACTTTTGACTTTTTACCAAAATCAAATATGAGTGACTGTCGAGGTAGACTATCCGACAAGAAGGAAAAATGCAAAAATTATCCCAAAGCATATGAATAAAATGAACAATATTTCTATCTCTTGTGAATTTCATACGCCACTAGCATATTAGACTTAAGTAGAAAGCTAGCTGTAATTTACAATTTACAAAACTACTCCCCCAGTTATCATATTTAGCATTCACCCATTTTGTACATATCCAGTATCATTGAAACCACATTTTTTGAGCTATTCTGTCAAACACTTCATGTACCTTGTGTATATTTTCACATTGTGCATACATATCTACCAGGCATTTGCAACTACATCATCTGACAAAATTCCACTTTTTTATATGCTTTGATGGATGTCCATACCCTGTTCCAAGGCTCTTATTTCGACAGAAACTTTGAGTACCCTAGGATAGGTGAACTGATCAGGCCAGACACCTGTTGGTTGCATTTGGTGAAACAGTGTCAATGCTTCCTGAGGATGTGCATGTCTTTGGTAAGCTGCAATGATCATATTCCATAAGAAGCCGTCTCTTTCACTCATTTGGTCAAACACTTGGTGGGCATCAACTAAACTTCCACACTTGTCGTACATGCCTATAAGCATATTTTGTAGAGGTTACCATGTGGCAAGCTCTAAGTTTCCCTCATTTATAAGGGAGTGGATTTGCTTACCCAACGACACAGGCAACAATCTTGAACATGTATTAAACAATAGTAGGGGTGGAAGCAGGTGCGGATGCATATAAAGATGCAAAGTGAACAGTTTCAAGTGTGGATTCAGGCTGTGGGTGGGCAGTCTTGAACGATTATTAAACAGTAGCGGTGAAGGCAGAGCCATTTAGGAGATAGACAAGGGCAGAGGCACCAAAGCCAACAACAGAGCAGTCTTGAACGATTATAGAGAGGACAAGACCAACACCAAAAGGGTTTTCTTGGAAATGCAGGTCTGCAATAGTTGAATATAAGTGGAAGAATTTGCAGTGGGGTTACGTGATGTAAGAAGAATGTGTAGCGCTTCCTTCAATAGACCTTCCCTACATAATGTTGTAAAGACTGAGATTGAAATCGGCAGTGGATGGCACTGGCATTGTATGGTCATTATTGAAACATTTTCACAATATGTGTTCTGAAATGTGGTTTTTATGGTCATTTATTTATCTAGGTAGGCCAGACTTAGGATTTGAATGCAATCCCAATAAGTCGATTCTCGTCGTGAGATGAAAGAGGTAAAGAAATTGAACTTGGGGAGATTCCTTTTCAGTACATTCTTTTCATGGAGGCGTTGACAAGATGAGCTTCCAACACAGCTTGTCCAAAACTTCTTTTGATTATACGCTGACTGATGTCATCTCTTCACTGTGGAGGAATTTAATGCCTGCAATGCTTCTGCATAAATCTTTAAAGCAAAAGCACTAGAAAAGTAGATTTCTTGGTAAGGGAAAGAATATCTTTAGGGAATTTGAATAATAGCAAAAATATCAGAATGTGGAAGAGATTGAGTCAAGGTTTGAAGATTATTTACCAGTAATGACAGAGAAATTGGGGCAGGAGGAGTTTATGGTGGAGCTGTGCAATGGCTTCCGTCTGCTGGGCAATGCAGAGAAGGTATGATAACTTTGCAGAGTTTGCAGAAAATGCTGCTCTTTTGAGAGTGGAGGCAATGATTGAAGATCAGCTCACAGTGATGAATGAAGCTCCTGATCTCAATGGCGACAAAGTTCTTGACCAAAATGAACAGATGGCCACAACCACTCCAATCGTCTTGCAGACCTCATCTCCCGCTATACACCATCGATGGGTAAAATGAGCTCATGAAGCTCAAATAGGGAATGCCTTCGATGTAATTAACTAATGATTTCTTACCCTCAAAATACCCCAAGGGGAAAAATCCATTTTTTAGTGGCATCTGCATTTTGATCATAGTGATATAAAAAGATTAGGCAAGTACAATTAGCTGTTGTGGATGCAATCTGTCCTGTGCTGCCCTAATTGCATACACTATTGTCAAGCTTCCAGTTACAATCAGGAAGAAGCTGAATTCTCCTTTATTTTTTGATCAATACAACATTTTATTTTTTCCTCCCATGCTTAAAAACACACTTCCCACTTCCTATTATAATTGTAGGTCATGTTGGAGCATCCCTTTCAGAGCCTAGAAGGAATCCTGAAAACAGGAAGCAGAAAAGTTGCCTTTTTTAATTCAAATTCCAATTTTACATGGTGGTCAAAATCGAATGTGTGAGTTCATCCCTGTAGGTTTGGGTCTGTCCTGCTTAGTTGGAATCCACCTTGCAAACTCAAAACTGCCTGTTGCTTATCTTTTCATGAATTCATCTTGTTGTTCATACATATTTACATTTTTACAGTTTTCATGACCCTTATGAATCACACCTCCAACTCCCTTGTTAGAGATGCTTTGCATCCTGAGGAAATGATTTCCCCACTTCCTCCTCTATGGAGGGTGGAAGATGTTCCTTGCTTTCCACATAATATGTTTGGAAACAACCTTCGTCCAAGTCTTGTGGGTTGGTGGCAACTACTCTTTTCCAATGATTGAGTGGTTGACCTATCATATATTTACATAAAAAGATAGCCAAGTGAAGAACTTGACTTAGTGGCGTGAAATGAGTAATCATGTTTTGCTATCAAGCTAATGTAGGTTTGAAGACCTCCGAGATACCTAACAAGTAATAAGTATATCCTCATCATCCAAGTCCATACCCACTAACATGGCTTGTCGACTGAATTTTGTGGTGCAATCCTGCACACTTTGTCCATTTTCTTGTCTGAGATACAACCACTTGATTTTCTAGTTAGTTTTATGCCCAATAGGATAGAAATTCTTTCATAGCGATTCCTTAGATTCTTCCCATTTAGACACAACCTGTTTTCTTCTCTTTTCAAAAGATACACATAACTTTCCCATCAAACAAGAGCATGTCCACTCATTTTGAGATGTGCATAAGATATCTTTTATGCCTCACTATAAACTTCCACTCGTTTAATCCAAGTATCTAAAAACTCAGCATTTATTTGTCCATAAAAATATTTTATTTCTACCTTTGTTTCAACTTTAAATGGGGTAGATTTTACCCGGATCTCTTCATCACCTTCCAAGAAAGTTTTTTGTTCCTCTGAATTTTTTCCTGCATCAGCAATATCAAATTTCCTGGCTAGTGTCTCACTACTAATCCAATAGAAGATTAATTTTGGGTTATGCCCTCATGTTGTTGGATAATATCTTCTTGATGTTGCCTCATCCGATTCTGTTTTTTTTGTAACAATCTCCATGTTCGCAAGGGTTGTCACTCATCTATTCAGATATTTCAGATACTATATATTCACCTCTTTAGTCCACTTTTGGGTAGAGATTGTGGATTGTCTTATAGTATCTCCTTTTCTTTTGTGACCTACAAATATTCACTTCCACAAATCACACAAAGATCAAAATTGCTTTGATACCAAAATGATCCATAATCTCTCAAATTAAAGAAGAATTTTGAATTACAAATTTCTTGTATACTGTTCTACTCGATTTATCAAATGGCAGCTTTAAAATGAGTAATGCTGTTACAAAATTATAAAATAACATGCTGGAAATGAAAGGAATTTAATACAGTAAATGCAAAAATTTTACCCTCAAAACTCCCTAAGGGGATTTATAATAAATAAAGATTAGGCAAGTACAGTTATGTAATGTTCCCTTTTGGGATTGCCCTAAATCTTGCCCTATAATAAAAAAAATTCAATGTAGTTAGGGTTATAACTAACCAATTATATGCTTGAAGCAATATTGAAAATATAATTCGTATGATCAAAACATATATAATAAATGTCTTATCTATTTAAACCATGTGATAATACATAACTATTTCAAAACTATATAAAGTACACAATATCCATAATGCATAGTGGAAGTATAATCATAATAGGACTTGGATGAGAAACATGAGAAGCCACCCAAAGCCATCCATACTAAGCCTAAGAGTGGATATACCATCCCTCTTAGCCTCAAGTGGTAGACATGCGGGTGGTGTACTTAATGGATAAACTTGTATCTGCCTTCCCTATCCATGCTGCCTTAGCCATCCTTCTTATGATTGAGACTCCTTGAATCCATCCCAACAACAAACCCATGTAGAGTTTGGGGGAAAAGCTACAATAGGAGGCCCGTAGATTCCCCTTTCTAAGCCTGTAGTGTGCTTGCTTAGAAAGGAACGATAAAAACCTCAAATCTGTAGTATGCTCAGAAAAGAAAGACAACTCCACAGAACAGACTCCACAACTTGGAAATTTACTTGTCCAAAATTTATCACAACAATCCGATTACAAAATATAACCATCCACACCATTCACTCCACTTATGATTATTGGTAGACTGCAAACTGAAACAAAAACAATCAAAGCACTGCAAATCGGTGTAATATTTTGGATCGCTCACAACAGGGAATGAATACAACAGAGCCTGATCGATAACAAAACATTCACATAAGAATATATATAGATATATATGTGTGTGTGTGTGTGTGTGGCTCCACATGTAGATTTATCAGCCCAGTTATAAGCCGAGTCACAACACTGGTTTAAATGTCAAATGAGCCTACACTGGTAACACTCGTGATGAATTCACGACCTCACAGGAAGAGTGATGATGACGCCTTGAGTAAATACTCCCTTAATGCATCGGATCGCACTGCTTGACTTGCCCAGGAGGATGGATGTGTCATGATGGTCCTTCAGGTCCGCAATCATTCCTTTGTCAATCTGCCAATGCTTGGGTGGAATACTCAGTTCGCACGGGATAATAGTTCACGGCAGCAGATGCACAAGTCTATACTGGAACAGTATAGCAGGTGCTGTTGCTGCTCAATTTCCCCATTGTCGTAGATTCACAAATGTCTGCTCATACAAGTGATGTCGTCCAATGCAAGAGAGAGCACTGTCAATGGTTTGTTGAATGCCAGTAGCCTTCTTTATGGGGGTATCCTACTGGCCCCTGGTGTAGTGTCGCTGCGATGGAGATGAGGGTCCTGTGAGATAACTCGCTTCAGATTCTGCGTGTGATGGCGCGATGATCAACTGTCTACGTAATGCTTGCCTTGATTGCTGAATGCAAATAAGAATGAAGACATGAACTCCACAGGTTGGATGGGCGTCCAGACCTGTGTGCAATGTGCAAGGAGCTACGTCCTCCACAATTCGCAGAGATATCAAATCCCAAATCCGTGATGAAGATCTAGACAAAAGAACTCATATAAATAGGCAATGATGGTGCCAACCCAAGGTGGTCAGCCAGATCTCTATATAAATTTAAATATTATTTTTCAATGATTTAAATTTATATTATAATATTATAATTTATTATTTATTTTAAATTTTAAATTATTTGGTAGTGTTGAAAAACACTATTTCCCTCCAAAGATAGTAGTCGGCCTCAATTGGTGCAAGGGACATGACAAAGCCCAATGGCAGACACTCACCACCTTGGCCCCAAGTGGCAGACACACGGGCATCCAATATGGAGTGGCGTACTTAGAAAGAAATCTAGCATCTGCTCACCCTACTGGTATTTTCCCCACTCCTCCTCATGGTTGCTTGTTGAGAATTACAAACACTAAATATATCCAGATTCATAGAGATTATACAACAATAAATATATCATCATACACAATAATCATGATAGAGCATACCACAATATTTATTAAAACATAAGACTGCTATATTCTCAGAAGCAGATGTAGTAACTGTTGATTCTGCCCTTGTCTGCTGAGTGCAGGTAATTAATTCTGATCTGATCCAATTGTTTTTCTGTGTGCAGATATATTTTCTGATCTCCTCTATAATTCTCTCTTTTTATATCTTCACATTCAAATGAAAAGATGCATCTCTTTGATAAAAGATGTCCAATTAAGAAGACATAACTCTTCGTTATGCTAATTGTTGCCCTTTGTTAGCCATAAATGCTATCTCCATAATAAACTTTTATTACTGCTTTCACAAAGAATTGCTGCTTTCTTACAATTAATTGCAGCCTTATAAATCATTGTCTTTTGTTAATCATAATTTCTGTCTTTAAATCCTATTTGCTGCTTTTCACAAAATGATTTAAATTATAATCGCTGCCTTTCATATATAACAACTGCTACTCTTAGAGATATGTCCATCGCTGCTCATTTTATTTATTTAATTAGCTTTCAAAGTTGGGCGATTTATATATGCCTTGTAACACACATCAGGGTGGTCAGCCAGCATAGAATGTAGGCTTGTTTTGGGTGACAAATTATGAGATCGGCCAATTCAGATTTAAATCTTTATTTTTAGTTTATTTTCCTTCTATATATATATATATTATTTTATGTTTACATATCTTATATTAATATGTTATATGTTTCTTAATTTTTTTATTTTTTTTGAAAACAAAGGGGTAAAAACTTTATTAGAAATCAGAAAAGAGCATTACAATAATAACCAAGGGACCCAGCCCCAGAAAACAAGGCAAAAACCCCATAGCATAAAACAACATCAACTATCCCCATGTGTCCTCCTATCCTCCTCCAAGAACTGGTCTAAATCCAGATGCAGCTCAGGGTTAACCTGATCCCAATCCTCAACCTTCCAACCACTATCATGTTCAGAGGCCCATTTGGCCAAGCAGTCAGCAGCACGATTCCACTCCCTCGGGATGTGAACAAAGGATGCCTCCTCCATCCGAGAACTAACTTGAAGAATCCGCTGAACCACCGAAGCCAACTGCCAATTTATATCAGATATCTTTCGCTCATTCAAGAGATTAATCAAAATCTGTGAATCAGCTTCACAAATAACCTTTCTCCATCCCAAAGCAAGGGCCCTCTCAATAGCATGAAGAATTGCCAGATCCTCCATGAAGTTAACAGTCTTCACCCCCTCATGTATAGAGAATAGAAAAATCACCGACCCAGCTGAGTCCCTGCCAACCCCACCAATTCCAGCACGCCCAGGATTTCCCCTAGAAGAACCATTAGTATTGATCTTTAAAAATCCATTGGGAGGAGGTAACCACCTTCCAACCCGTTGAACCCTCTTTTTCCCATGCCTATAGTTCCTGGAACTGACAAAAGATGAATGAATTTCTTGAAGACCTAGTCTGGCCACCAACTCAGCATCACCTCTCTCCAAGGGGAAAACCACATCACATTTAGCTAAAACAGACTCCTGCACCATTCCTAGCATACGCATCCAAACTTGCCGACCCACCAACTTCTGATCACGAAAAATTTGGCGGTTTCGCTCCAGCCAAATCTGCCAAAGCAGAAAGGTAGGGCCCACGAACCAAACTTCCTGCAAAAAGGAAGCCATAGAAGGAGGTCTTCCCATACTATCCTAGAATTCAACCAAAGAGCACGCATGAATACAAGGAAGCTTCCACACCTCCCACCACCAATGCCAAAGCAGCACAACAAAGGGGCACCAGAAGAACAAATGCGAAGAATCCTCTTCCGCTCCCCCACACAAAACACAAATTGAAGGTCCTTGAAATCCCCGTTTACGAATGTTATCCCAGGTCAAGCACCTATTCCAAGCCAAAGTCCAAACAAAGCAGTTGCATTTAGGCCACGAGAGTTTATTCCACACCCTTTTCCACCAATGAACCTTCGCCCCAATTAGCTTCTGAGCCAATAACACTTGATAACCAGAAGCAACAGAGTAAACCCCCTTAGGATTATGGGTCCAAGCAAGAATATCCTCTTCTAGAAGAGAACTACAACTCCTACTATGAAGAATCTTGTGAAGCTCAACACTTTCTTCCGCAAGTCCCAAATTTGGCCACTCTGCGAGATCCTTCCAATGAGCTACCTCCAGCTGACCAAAAGAAGCAACAGACTTGAAGTCACTCACCCTAGCCCAGCCAGCCTCGAGAAATCTTTGGCACAAAGGAAGTAGGTTGGGGAACTGAGAAGTAAGTGGAGGGAATCCATCTCAAGAATCCGACCAGAAGAGAGCTTCAGTTCCCCGTCTATAGATCCAAAATAAACCTTCCTTGATAAGCTTTGCACCCTTCTGAAGAGTATTCCAAATCACAGAACCTTTCCCCTCAAGAGGGTAACTAGGGAGATCTTGCCGTGGAATCCCCGGGAAATACTTATGAGATAATATCCTGGCCCACGGTTGATCCTGTTCCACACACCATCTCCAAAATAGCTTAGCAACCACAGCCACTCCGGATAACGCAGACTGTCGAAGACCAAGACCACCAAATTGCTTTGGGCTGCACACAACATCCCACCTGACCAGGCTCCACTTGGAAGATGCCAAACTTCCCGCCCATAAGAACTGCCTTTCAAGAGAATCCAACTCCCTCAGAAAACCCATCGTAGCCACCTGAAGCATACATTTGTAGGTAAGGAGAGCCTGCACCACCGACTTGAGAAGCTGAACCCACCCCGCAAAAGACAACCATTTGTGGGTCCAATGATTAACTTTTGCACGGAGCTTATCAATAATATTCTGCCAAGAACCCTTGGGAAGATGGCGAACAAAAATTGGGAAACCCAGATACGTCAAAGGGAGAACCCCTATTTGAAACCTCAAGATATTAGCAATTCTTCTCTGTATGGGGGTCGGCGTATTGAAGAAGAATATGGAAGGCTTCTCCTCATTAATCAATTGTTCTGAAGCAACAAGATATATGTCCAACACCTTCCTCAAGTTAGTAGCTTCCCTAACAGTAGCCATCCCCATCAGGGCAGTATCATCAACAAACTGCAAATGAGATTGCGGAGGCAAGTCTCCACCCCATCGCCAACCCTGAATGATGCCAAGCTCCACCCTTCTTTTCAACAAACGTCCAAGGCCTTCCACAAGAAGCAGAAAAAGATACGGAGAAAGAGGATCCCCTTGGCGCAAACCCCTTGAGGCACCAAAAAGTTCAGAATGATCTCCATTTATCAAAACTGAGAAGGAAACAGACGTGACATAGCTCATGACCCATTGGATCCACTCCTCACCAAAACCAAAAGAAACAAGGATCTTTTGCAAAAAAGACCATCTAACCCTGTCATAAGCCTTAGCCATATCCAGCTTAATGAACATAGCCTTCTCGTGGTAGTTGTCCATGGAGTGGATGGTCTCCGTAGCAATGACAACCCCGTCAAGAATCTGTCGACCTGCCACAAATCCACTCTGTTCCTCTGAAATCAGCACTTTAAGCCACTTCTTCACTCTCTCAGCCAATAACTTTGAAATGATTTTATAAGCCACATTGCAAAGAGAGATAGGCTGGAACTGAGATAACCTATTAGCACCTTCACACTTGGGTATGAGAGCAAGGAAGGTGGAATTCAGAGCACGAAGCATCTGTTTATTCCTCTGGGACTCAAGGACAACCGCCAGAAGATCCAACTTTATGATATCCCAGAATTCTTGAAAAAATTCAATCGGGAAACCATCGGGACTAGGAGATTTACCCTTCTTCATCTGAAAACAATCCCCTCCAGCTCATCAAGAGAGATATCTTTCATCAGATACTCATTCGCCTCCCTGGAGACCAACTGAGGAATACAAGAAAGAACTTGTGCTTCCTCAACAGAGCCCCCACGTGAATCCTCCCTAAATAAAGTAGCAAAATACTGAGATGCCTCAGCATAGATTTCCTGAAATGAGGCAAGACGTTCACCCCTATCATTCACCAAAATAGGAATGGAATTACCATGCCTCCTGTCCTTCACAGAATTGAAGAAGGCGGTGTTTTTATCACCTTCCTGTAACCATTCAACGCGGGCCTTTTGCTTCCAATAGATTTCTTCCCGCAATTTAAATTCTTCAACCACTTTCAAAGTCTTAGCCTCCTCCCTTAGAAGATCCTCAGAGGCCTCATTCTCACGAATCAACCGCGTAATATTATTCAACTCCTCCTGGGCAACAACCTTAGCATGAAAGATATTACCAAAACATTGCCGATTCCACCTTTTAAGTTAATATTTGACAAACTGAAGAAGCTTGGAGAATGTGTACATTGCCGTACCAAAAGTTGGTCTACCAATCCGCCACCACTCAGCCACATGTTCATGAAGAGTAGGATCCCGTAACCACATAAGCTAGAACTTGAATGAGGGAGAACGAGGCCCCCGAGCAGAGATAATACTAAGCTTAATAGGCCAATGATCAGAACCTCTCCAATCAAGAATTTCAGATCGAGTGGACCATAAGTCTCCAACCCAATAACAGGAAACCAAGAATCGATCCAGCCTCTCAGCAACACAACTCTCACCAATTCTCCTATTATTCCAAGTGAAGCGACCATTACTTGGCAGAACATCAATAAGATTTAATTCAAAATGCTATCTCTGAATAACAGAGCAGAAGGCTCCAACCTAGGAATTCCACCTCTTTTCTTAGACAACTCCACAATAGCATTAAAATCGCCAGCCATAACCCACGGATGGTAAGGAGCTAAGCTACGAACAAAACGAAGATGGGACCATAGAAGTTGTTTACCCAGAAACTCAACAGGAGCATACACATTAGAGAGGAGAATACACTCACCAGTCTCATACCAAGAGGTGACTAGGGATATAGAGGATCTAGAGGACATCCACCAGAGAGGGAAAATCTTTCGAGGGTTCCAAAAGCAAGCCACCCCTCCGGAAGCACCAAGAGCCCCCACACACTGGCATTCACCATATTTCCACAACTTAGGAGCCATGGCCAACATATTATCTATAGATAATTTAGTCTCCTGAAGAAAAAGAACATCCGGAGAATGATTCCTAACCAAATCACGAACAACTTTTTGTCGAGGGCCACTGTTCAAGCCCCTTACATTCCATGAGAGAACAATCATTTCTGGGGGCATGAAAAATGTGAATCCAGAGTCTTGACTGACCCTGACTCCACCAAAGTTTCCCCAGTTAATTTAATCTTCTCCATATCCTTTTTCCTTCCCAGCTTGGAAGTCCTATCACCAACCCCTTTCTTCAGTTCATTTTGCTGAATACCTAAACGAGAGGAGGCCAAAGAGCTCTTCCCCACATCCTTGCCTCCTTTCAGGGGCAATGGGGAACCACCTCCACCACTCTTCGAAGCTCCAATAGAAGATTCTTGTTCAGTCTGGACAATCAATTGTTGATCCGTATCCATCTGCCCAACCCCAATCTCCTGCACAACCTGCATGGCCTCCAATGGTGGCCCATCCTGTCCTGTACCCAAAGTTCCCTGATCCAAGTTCAGCAACCCCGGATTCACTTCCTCCTGGCTGAGATCATCCAGCACCTCAAACCTATTAAAAGTTTCATCATCCTGCCTCTCCCTCAAGGTCCGCTTCTGGCCCCGATTCCTATTGCGAGCCTTAACAGGGACATAACCATCATCTCCATTACCATCACCCGGAATAGGCTCCTTACCATTATCAGTCCTAGGAGGATTACGAGAAGGCTGAGAAGGTTGGGGCACCACAGGCTTAGCCCTAGGGCACCTACGCTGCAAGTGACCATATTCATGACAAAGACGACACCGAAAAGGTAGGGTTTCGTAATCTAGCTGTTGAACCCAAGTATATGATCCAACACTCACTTCAACAGAATCTGGTAGTGGCTTGCTTAAATCAATTTCTACACAGATACGAGCAAAAGTCATTACCTTTTTATACTGCGTCTGTTGTGAAGACCCAATAGGTTTACCGAGCATTGAAGCCACCAAATGCAACACGTCATCCCGCCAACACTCAACTGGAAACCACGGCAACCGAACCCAAACTGGAATCCGACTCGGTATTGCCTCAGTCGGGTTGAAGCCAGCATGCCATGGCTTGATAAACAAACCCACCTGGTTATAAAAATAGGGGCCACCCTCGAAGACCTTATTCCGATCTGCCATGCAATCAAAAGAGACCATAAAAAAGTTGTTCGCAAGGAGCCTAATCTCCATCTCCCCCTCCGGCATCCAAGTCCGCTGAGCCCAGGATTCCAAAAATTGCAGCGAGACTCTCAAACCCATGAACTTGCAATAAAAAAAGTGCCTTGAATAGTATTCAATATCATCTGCAAGCATTTCCATCGGGATAATCAACTTTGGTCGCTCTTTGCATCTTTCCAAACACCCATTAATCTTCGTTATTTGGGAACCACTAACCGATCCTAGATCATTCATCTCCATCTCTGAAGAAAACAACGTATTATCAAAAACATTCACTCCATGCGCCGAAGGCTTCGAACCAAATACTGATCGGAAATCCAATTTGGGGCTAGCCCTAGATGTTTCCCCACCCGGCATAGCAAAAAACAAGATCCCCAGCAGGCATCCAAACCCCCAGGACACTTTAGCAAGAAATGGAAAAAAAGAAAAGACTCCAAGGGAAGAATCAAAACCCTTCCACCCACAAGCCACCCAAACGGCAGCAAGAAGGCCTCCAGAAAAGAAAAAACCCCACCACCACAACCCCGATAGCTTCAAAAAACCCCCCCACAACGCAGAAGCGAGCAACACATAGAGAACGAGCTAGGGCACGGTCGCCCTAGCTCGGCTTGCAGAGCACGCGAACGCCATCCTCCGCCAAGGTTATATGTTTCTTAATTTAATACTATATTACAAATTGAATTTATTATTGATATATTTAATTCTTATATTAGTTTTATATATATATTTTTAATATTTATATTTTTATAGTATTATATTATAATGGTTATAATTATAATAATATTTAAATTGTTAATATTTATATTTATATTTTTAGTATTTATATTGCTATTTATTGTATTTCAACGCTTAGATTTTTTTAATACTTTAGTGTTGCAATTTGATCATGTAGGGGGCATGACAAGTTAGTTGCTATAGATGTAATCTACCCCTTGCTCCACTAATTGCATGAACTATTGTCAAGCCTCCAGTTACAACCATGAAAGAACTGAATTCTCATTTATTTTGATCAGTACACCATTCTATTTTTTCTCCCATGATTGTTGTTTGTGCTGAAGCATCCCTCTTGGGTCATGGAGGGATCCCTTGGAAACTAGAAGTGGAAAAGTCACCTTTTTGTTTCAAATTCCAATTTACACAGTTGGGGGACAAATTCAAACATATAGTTTCATCCCCACAAGTGCAGGTCTGTCCTGTATAGTCAGATTTGACCCTGTAGACTCAAGACTGTCTATTGTTCATCTTTTTAAGAATTCATCTTACTATTCATACATTTTTACATTTTACATGATCTTTATGGATCAAGGGGACCTGTATGTAACTTGGGCCTCCCATTTTGTGAATGTCTAATATGTTGACGATCCTATGATGATTTATGATACTATGGGTGTGTAAGAGAAAACACAAGGTTGCTGGATACCTGGAAAAGTAGAAGGCTTGGCTTTTGGCAAAAGGGTTTGCTGTAGGGGGTATAAACTATGAGGAGAGCTTTGCAAAGATGCCAACAATCAGGTTGGTTTTAGCCATTGCAACACAATTGGCAAGAAGTTTTCCAAATGGGTGTGATGAGTGCATTACTCAACTATGATTTGGAGGATGAAGTGTATGACGTACCCCGGTACCCGTACTGTTTTGGAGCTGCAGGGAAAAATCATTTTGTCTAAGCTGGTCAAAGCTCTTAACAGTTTGAAGCAAGCTCCATTACCCTATAATACTAATATGTCTACCAAAGCCTTTCTGATACAAACTTATATGTGGAGAATTAACATCATGATATCGTTATTCTCATTGTCTATGCAGATGAATTAATCAACATATATGAGTTGATCAACACAATTCAACAGGTAAAATCAGATCTGTGCCATACTTTTGACAAGACTGATTTGGATCTTTTGCACTATTGCCAAGAAGTAGAGTTTTAACAGGCTAGTGAAGAAGGGCTCATTTCTCAAATGAAGTATGCCAAAATTTTGCTGGAGAAATTTTGAATGAACATTTTTAAGCAGGTTTCTACTCTTACGGATGCCGTTCTGAAAATGTGTTGGTTAGTCTTTTTCAAAATTTGTTGAGAAGCTTGATTTATCTGTCAGCCACAGCCTGATCTCACTTTTGTTGTCATTTATATGTTCAAGTCCACGAGTGAACCAAAGATGGATCATTGGAGAACAAAACAAATGAATTCTGAGATATGCATAAGGATCAGTAGAGTGTGGTATTTGGTATGGTTGGATTGATTATTTTCAGCTTGTTTGTTTAACTAATGCTGACTGTGCAGGTCCAACAGATGATAGGATTTCTACATAGGCCATGCTTTTGTTCTTGGAGCATAATTTGTTTCATTGGCCAGCAAGTAACAATTAACAATATCTCTTTCTTCCCTTGAAGAGGACAATAAAGTTGTCCTTGCAGCTTGTGAAAAAGTTTGGTAGAGGGAGTTTACTCATTGGTTTGGAAGTGTTGTTCAAATGGAAGGAAAAATGATTTGTTGTGACAATCAGAGTGCAATAAAGCTTACCAAAAATTTATTATTTCATGGACACACAGGGCATATAGAGGTACATTTTGTAACTAACAACTTGCTGTCACTGGAGAGATACAACTTACAACATGGCATGATTCAATTGCAGGCTGGAAGTCCTTCCCAAAATCACTTAGATAAGACAACCTTGTTAAGGTTAAAGGTCAGATATATGTTGTACCATGTGTATGACCATTGAGGGAGGGTATTAGAATATATGTAATGGTCATAATAGCTGTGAATTACTTGGTAATTATGAGTTGGTTGTTAGCAATGAGGTTGTTGACTTTTAGGAGGTAGCTGAAAGATTCTAATTAATTCACGAAGGATGTTCTAATCTAATGTGAACTTTTCACACACAATATTTTGTTCTCTATTCTGTTGTATTTTATTCTTTCTTAACCAGAATTCAAATCCTGTCTATAATTTTCCTTTACAAGAATGTGCTTACTATGATTGCCTGATTGAGTTACTGACCTTGTTTCCTATTATTTGTTTTAAAGTATCCAATTAGTTCTTAGAAACTTAAAAAGCTCATTCTTGAGAAATCCTTCTCAACTATAGGGAGAGCCATGTATGTCTTCATTTATGCCAGTGATAGGAAAAGTTTTTCTGGCTCCCAGGAGACATCTGGTGTACAATATTCTAAATTGCGCAAAGTTTGATGTGTTGAATATGAATCCAAATTATAAACAAGGAACTTCAAATGGGTTAGCTTAACTGGTAATATATTGGGGCTTCCAAATTGGAGCCCTAGTTAAATTACTAGGAGACAATAAACTGTTGATATGGGGTTGAATATCAAATCCAACTGGTTTGATGTGGCATAAAAGCAGATGAGCCCAGTTGTGAGTCTTGGACATAACCCTTAGTCAGGGCATCTAAACAAAATAAAGCCCTGCAAGGGAGTTCACCAAATAAAAATAAAAGTTATAAACAAGAATGAGATACATGTGTAACATTCTTTCATGGTATGAATAAAAATAGCATATAAAACAAAGATGTATGGAAGATAAAATGGTTGCTCTTCCAGATGTGCTTCATTTTCTGCAATTATAATACAGAAGAATTAGCATCTGCACTATCATATGCCAATGGAATTGTTGGTGCAGTGATTGATGCAGTACCAAATATGCCTAGATGGATGAATTAAGGCAACATGGAAATTATGTTCAAGCATTTTTGTTTGCATATTTTGGATAGCATCAATGGCCACATCTTGTCATACTTCCTTTTGCCAAGAACCGAGCTGCTGGTGCCTTTTTCGGGAATGGATCTAATGAAATAATTTTGAGCATCCTTAACCATTAAGTTTCACCACCATGCTGGTCCTGAGAGATGCATAGCCTTTCTCGTTCTTCTATCATCTATTTTCGTATTGCTAACTGCTCCCAGGCATTGCATTTCACATGGAGTTCAAGTCAGAAATGTTGGATGTATTTTTAAAATCTGATGTTGAATGTCTTAAGTATCATCTGATGTCTATTTGATGTCATTCATTTATATGTATTTCACAGCTTGAGTGAAATATGAATTTGAACAATCGTCAAACTGAATTGAACTCTCACTAACTTGCCATTAATCCTACCACACCTTATCAATGCCTTATGTGTTGATGCTATTATTCTGAGACAGTCTTTTTCAAGTTTCATATGATGAGCATAATATTCATGATTAAGTGTACTCATTCAGTTTCCTTCAGTTCAAAGGGATCTGGAAATGATATCATTGGAATGGATCTTGTTAATGCTAAGTCTCACAATGGAGTAACAGAGGGAAAGGTAAGTCTATAATTTACATTCTATTTGAAATTTCATAATGTTGCAAAACTTTGAGATGATGTAAAGTGGGATATAACTCTAACATGCAGGTTCCTGCAAAATCTCCAAATAGCCATGTTTGGGTTGAAACGAATGAACAGTATTTGGCTAGTCAAACTGGTGCACTTCTTACAGGAAAGATGAAAGGAGCTGCAGAATCATATATTGGAAGGAGTGTTGTAAATGGTGCTGTAACTCTTCCTTCTTATTTTAGTAATATGCAAAGGCAGGCTGTAAATGCTGTGGGAAGGATTGCTGGGTTTTCCACTGTTAATGGAACAGTTGAGGTAATTAAGAGTAGTTGTCATGATAAATTAATATTGTCAATTTGTTATGGTTACTTTATTATGATAAAGCGGCACTCTTCACTAATTTTTTAACTTTTATTTGTCTTGCAGGGAATATGCACAAATGGTGATGCCCCAATGCAAAATGTAGTAAGCCCCAAAAAGAACATTAATCGTCCATTATCACCTCATCTTAGTATTTACGAGCCACAACTTCAACATATTCAATTTTCAATAGAATCTCCGGAGCATTCTTAACTGCTGTGCTTTTGTCTGGTCTCCTTTTTGTCTTGGAAATAGGTCCATTAAGCCTTACTTATCCTAGTCTATACCTATCTTCTTTCTCTGTTGATTTTCCAAAATTGACTCTAAGCTTGTTCAATTTTTCTTTATTAGCTTTTTGCTATCATATAGGTAATGGACTTCGTCGTATATGGTGGGATCTGGGTTTTCCTCTGGAATCATTTCGAGTAATTCGGATTTCTGAATTTCTTATGCTATGTATAGCTTTCTCAGCTTTTGCAAAGATTATACAAAAAATCTATTTCTGAGGAACAAGGTGCAGTGAGTGGCAATAAACTTACCTTCATTGTGGAACATTGGAGGGGAAGTAATAGTTATTGTTTTCCTTAAGTAGAACAGTACCGTTTTTATTTCTTAAGTTGATGTTTGGCTATCTGCCTAAACGATCCAAAATCTGATATGTAAGACTCATTAATGAAATATTACTTGTGGCTGTTTTTTCTCTAATTTCAAGTTTGTTAAAATGTTTAATAATCTTGTAGTTGCTTTCTATAATTCATTATTGAAGTCAAACATTAGTCATAGTTTAAAGGCAAAGATTCTCTGGGAATAGTTGTCAAGAAGGATGGTTGTATGCTCAATTGAGGAATTGGTGTACACTAATTGAAAGCCAGCCAATTCAATTAGTCTGTAAATATGCTCTACTCAGATTTTGCAATCTCATAATGCTTGTTTTTGAGCAAACTCTAGTGTTTCAATTGGCTGAAATGACAGCAAGCCTGGATGCTTAATGAGTTAATAGATATTCATATTATTAACAACATGGTCAATGTCAGGGATCATCTTATAGTATTAGTCTTGAATTTTATCCTTAAAATAGAATTAGATGGCGACAAGATGAACAAGTAATAAGGCTGCAGCGAACAAGCTGTTTGTTCTCTTACATGGAATTAGGCAGTGATTATTAGTTACTGCCGGGAACTATTGCGGAGGCTTCCATGTTAAACAGTGAATAAACTACGCATGAACAGCCAATGAAGAATGCAGTTTTTTTCAGATTTGTTATGTCCTCCTTAGTTTTGTAGGCAAAGGTGCATGTTTTTTATGCCAAAATATTTATTTAAAATTTTTGTGAGCCTGTGGTTGGTGCTCTGAAGGTTGTAGAAGGTTGTCAGAGGCTATCTAGCGTTTCAAGGCAAGAGAACGCACAAAAATCGAATGGAAGATAACATGTTGTCAGGTATCAGTGTTTGCATACAGGAGATGTGGCTGCTGGTCTGCAAGACATGGCTATACGCTAAGCTGTTTTCAAAAAATAAGGAAAGGGAAGAAAAACGAAAACCAGACCCTCGGTACATATTTTGTTGATTTAACAGTGGAAATTGATGTGGCCAGTGCTGCGGCGGGCAAATATACATGGGGTCTCTTCCCAGGTCTGTTTGCATTTGCCACATTACAACATTTGGGAAGGTTCCTTCAAATGCAGAGTATTGTGTGGCCTGAGGTCTAGTCTTCTGCAATTTCAGTCATGTTTTTCACTTGCTGGCTAACAATATACAAGATGCGGTAGGTTTTGTTGGTGTAGTAGTATCCACCAGTGTGACCTTGTGGGTGAATGTTGGGATACTACTTCTCTATATTAAACTCAGTGATGCCTGCAAAAATACATGGCAGGGCTTCTCCATACATTGCATTCATGGAATCAAGCACTTTCTCAAACTTTCGTTGGCTTCCTCTCTCATGATCTGGTAGGACTTATTTATTTATTTCTCAGATCCAGTGTCTTTAATATGTTTGGAATGTTTACTTTTGGGAATGCCGAAGATGTTTAACAATAACAGTCTATAAAAGAATATTGTCCATTTGGTAGTCAGTTTGTAACCACGGCAAAAAACAATAAATCCCCTACTCTGGCATGTATTAACAATTCTGTGATGTCCCCGCTCTAGTCAATTCTCGGGAACAGTGTGTTAGCCTTTTTCTTGGACCCTTGTGGGCTAACTGGATTGGTTAGAGGGTCAGTGGTATTTTCTAGAGGAGTTGGTCGTTCTCATTTTCTGAGTTCAGTGATTGGCTCACTGTAGGCCTTGGCAGTTCAGGAGTTGACAACTTCTGACGGCACAGAGATATATGGAGTTTTGAGGAAGTTATGATTATTTAAGTGATTTAAGTTATATTAACTTAATTCTTTATTATAAAGTCAAATTGACTTTATTCTTTTTATATCACTTAAATATTCATAAAAAGGGTTATTTAAAATTAAATCACTTAAAACATAAAGTGGCGCCCAAGTATTTAAGTCTAAACTATTGAAAAAGGACTTAAATATATTTTAAAAGATTTAAATGATGAAAGTGGCGTCCTTTTCTTGAAATGCGTGCCTTTTTGGAATATAAGGCATTTTGGCAATGAGAAACCCTATTCTTGATTATTTCGACTTTGCCTTTGGTTTTTCTTCTGTGCTTTCCTCTGTGATCAGGGTTTGAGCAAATCTTCCATTGGAGAACGATATCTCTTCGATGTTGAGCATTTTTGAGACTGTGAGAGACCAGTCGAATTAGTGCAACTGTGAGGGCTTCATTCAGAGGTTCTACATGCTACAATCAGAGTTTTATGATTTAGTTTACTTGTTTGCAATAAGGAAGGGGGTTTCTTCACCTGTGGCGTCCTCTTCAACAATTCTACAGCTTCCAACTTTGGCTCTTCAGCATCTTAATTGGGCCGTACCATTTGCATTGGGAAATGTGTCTTTTTAAGGAGGCGTGTGAAGTAACTAGCTAGAATGCCTTTCTTTTGGCTTTGGTTTGTGTTCCATTCTTGGTGTCTACCTTTCATAGGGGTTTGTATCCTGTTTCGGAGTGGGAGAAGTCAGATCTGGAGCCTAGGCATGCATATTTGTCAGTTTTCATCAATTCCGGCTGGCAAGCTTGAATACTTATTTATTTAATTATTCTGGAGCATTTTGGGTATGTAATTCATTTGTAATCCCATTGTATGTACTGCAAAATAACATCTATTACATCTGTTGCTCAGAATATTACTGTATTGCCTTTTTATGAGCTTTTATATGATGCGCCCCTTCTCTTCTATCTACAAACTTTCCTTAAAAAACTAAAAAAGACAAATAAGATAAGGAAAAATACAAGGGTTTGAGTTGTGAGCGAGCAGGGTTCATCACAGTGGTATCAGAGCACTGATCCTACCAGCTTGAAGGGTTAGCAGTTTCTATGCGGTCTTATCAGAACAGGTTTGACAGGTACTACTCACGCAAGGGTCCTGGTTATCAGAGAAGTACTTTTGAACCATTTCTAGCGTTTTCGTTTGACGAATAGGAAGAAGATTTTGGCTTTGATAATATGGCTAACAGGGATGAGGAAGGTCCTATGAATCGTCTTGATAACGAGGAAAGAGAGGCTAGAGATGTACTCAGAGGCATGGTGGCAGGCCAAGAACAGGCGATGAATATCCTCCAGCAGCTGAGCACCAATGTTCAAAATTTGACACTTCATAGAGGTCAGAATCAGGATCGAGATTAGGAAGGCAGTATTCATAGAGAACCCCAAAGGATCATTGCTCCAGCATGCACCTTTGAGAGAGCTATATGTCCTACTTTTATCAGAAATGAAGCTGATGAAGAGGAAGAGGTTGAATAGGGTGGTGAAGTGAACTTTGCTGATAACATCATGACTATGCATGATGAATGGGATGCATTGCCTCCGAGAGTTAAGGAGCACCTTAACTTTGATCGATTCATGAGCCAGAAGAGAGAGTATAACTGTAACAGGAATGACAGGAGGCCTAGAAACAAACAAAATGATTTCAGACAGGCTACCAACAAACTGACCTTAGTTCACTATGATGGCAGTGGTAGAGTTACAACACGTGCCTGGGTGAGTAAGTTGCAATCCTAACACTACGTCCTATGCCAGAGGAAGATGCTATATGATTTGCAGCTCTCCACCTTGATGGTGTAGCACATGACTGGTGGATTCATGGCATGGCAACACTACACCATGATAGGGTTACTTCGTACCAGGAGTTTACTGATAGACTGGTAGAGAGGTTTGATAGACGTGATCCTGAACTATTCTTCAGGGATCTTGCACAGTTAAAAAAGTTGGGTAGCTTGGAATCGTTCATTGGAGAGTTCCAGAGACTATCTGTGATGGTGACAGGCATCTCAGAGAGAAGGCTGATCATATTGTTTATTGAGGGTCTTTTCGAGCCCATGAAAGGTTGGATCAAAGCATTCGATCCACCTACCTTACAGGAGGCCATGAGGAAAGCTCGTAGTATGGAGCTCACTACACCTCGTAAACAATTTGGCTCGAAACCATCTACTTCCTACACTGATAACATATCTGATCCAAAGAAGGCTGATAATGCTTATCAAAAGAAAAAATATGCGGCACCTTTAGATCGTGAAACAATGAATGATCTACGTAGAAGGAAGCTTTGCTTTTACTGCAAGGGCCCATATGACTTCAATCATGACTACCCCCTCAAGCCTAAAGGGCAAAACAGGCACATGGAATGGTTCTATGAGGGAGAAACGTTGACTGATTTTTCAGACCAGCAAGCTGCAATCTATGACACAAATGAAGAAAAATCAGAAAATGAGGCAGAAATTGAGGCAGAGAGTGAGCTACAAGAGGCTCATATGTCCAGCATGCAGAGAGAGGGATCTTTCAGACTCCGTGGGATCTTAGCGGGTCAAAGAGTCATATCTCTTTTGGATACAGGTGCAACCCACAACTTTATTGATTCACGGTTAGTGGAGAAAAGGGGAATTCAAACTCAGTAGTTTGAAGGCATTCGAGTGAAGGTTGCAAATGGATACACTCTCAACTGCGAGAGGATGATTCCGGATTTGCCAATAAAACTCAATAATTTTGAGTTTAAGGCAGATTTTTATGTTGTGAACATGGATGGAACAGATATAGTTCTCGGCATGAAGTGGCTTCATGCGATAGGAGAGTTCACACTTAATTTGCATGACATGGAGATGAAATTCAGAGTTGATGGCACAAATCATGTTCTTAAAGCCATCAAGGACAACAATATAAAAGAAATTTCACTCCGAAGAATGGAACGTTTGATTCGGCATGACATGGTGGATTGGGCAGCAGAGTGCAAGGTAATGCCTTCACAAAGGGAGCAACAAGAATCTCCTTATCATCCAGATGTGCAAGAACTCCGAATCAAACATGCAAAGGTTTTCAGTGCTATTCCACCAGGTAGACCTCTTGATAGAGGTATTGAGCATATTATAGAGCTGGACGAGGGCATGAAACCTATCATGATCACTCCTTACCGGCACCCCAAACGTTTAAAAGATGAGATTGAAAAAACTATTAAGGAACTTTTAGCTATGGGGCACATTAGGCCGAGTAAGTCACTCTTTGCTTCATCAGTTGTTTTGGTGAAGAAAAAGGATGGTACACTTAGGATGTGTATTGACTACAGGATGCTCAACAAGAAGACTATAAAGAACAGGTATCCTATTCCACGGATAGATGAGTTGATAGACGAGCTTCACGGAGCTTGCTATTTCTCGAAGATTGATTTGAGGACAGGTTACCATCAGATCAGAGTCCAAGAGGAGGATATTGAGAAAACTGCATTCCGATGCCACTGTGGACATTATGACTTCTTGGTTATGTCATTCGGTTTAACCAACGCTCTAGCCACATTCCAGTCCACAATGAATAGGGTTTTCCATCCTCACTTGAGGAAATTTATTTTGGTGTTCTTCGACGACATACTGGTTTACAGCAAGTCTTGGGAGGAACGCTTAGTTCACTTGGATGCAGTATTGAGCATATTGGATAGGGAGTCCTTGTACGCCAAGGAATCCAAGTGTGCACTAGGTTTGGGAGAACTTTTATATCTGGGTCACATCATCAGCAGTGAGGGAGTCAGTATGGATCCAGAGAAAGTTCATGCTATCATTGATTGGCCTACACCTGAGACATTGACACAACTTAGGGGGTTTGTAGGTCTATGCGCCTTCTATCGTTAGTTCGTTAGTGGATTCTCGTGTCATGCAACACCACTGACCGATTTGACTAAGAAGGGAGCCTTTGTGTGGACACCATTAGCACAGGCGTGCTTTGAGAAGTTTAAACTTCTCATGATTACATGTCCGGTTTTGGCATTACCAGATTTCACCAAACCGTTTGAGCTACATTGTGACACCAACGGTGAGGGTATTGGGGCAGTTATCATGCAAGACCGACACCCTATAGCTTTCGAGAGCAGGAAGCTGAGAGGTCCTGAGAGGAGCTTTAGCATATATGATAAGGAAATGTTGGCCATCATGCATGCCATGGCCAAGTTCAGGCAGTATTTGGTTGGTAGTAAATTCTGTGTTAAAACTGATCACAATAGTCTGAAACATTTCCTAGGACAGCTAAATTTGAATGAAAGACAACAGAAATGGGTCAGCAAACTCCAGTCCTATGATTTTGACATCTCCTATGTCAAGGGTACACAAAATGTAGTTGCTGACGCATTATCTTGCCGCCCACACTTGAGCTCCATTACAGAGATTGCAGAGGACTGGAGACACATGATAGTTGCGGAGTATGCTAAGAACCCGTGGGCTTCTAGCATAGTGGATGGGACAGTACAAGATGGTAGATACTCACTTGTAGATGATCTTATCATTTACAAAGGGAGGATATTTCTTGTCCCAGGTTCTGAGATGAGGGACAGGGTATTGAGATCATTTTATGATTCATCTATGGTAGGACATCCCGGTTACTTTAAGACCTATAGGCAGGTACGGGAGAGATTCTCTTGGAAGGGTCTCAAGTCTTTTGTTCTTCAGTATGTCAGGGAATGCCTTGTTTTTCAGCAAAACAAGCAAGAACATACATACCCTGCAGGATTACTTCAGCCGCTTCCTATTCTTGAGAGGAAATGGGAATGCTTGTCGATGGACTTCATTACAGGCTTGCCGAAAGCTCAAGGGAAGGACAACATTTTTGTGGTAGTAGATAGATTGACGATGTATGCTCATTTCTTCCCAATCACTACTACTCACACAGCTACACAGGTGGCAGACTTGTTTTTCCGAGAGGTATTCAGGTTGCACGGATTGCCTCGAAGCATAGTCAGTGACAGAGATAGCAAGTTTTTGAGTAACTTCTGGCAGGAGTTATTCAAACTTTTCGGGACAGTGCTCACTCCGAGTACCAGCTGCCACCCACAGACAGATGGGCAGACTGAGATAGTCAATAAATGGGTGGAGGGATACTTGAGGAATTACAGTTTAGGGCAGTAGAAGGCATGGGTGAAGTGGTTATACCTTTGTGAGTATTGCTACAATACCACTCATCACATGAGTATTCAAATGACACCATATCGAGCATTATATGGATATGATGCTCCGAGTTTTCTAGATTTGTTGCTGAGTGACAGCAGAGTACCTAGTGTTGGGGATCTATTACAGGAGAACCAGGACATTATGAGAGCACTCAGGGAGAACATTCAGAAAGCTCAAAATCAATAAAAGCAATATGCTGATCAGAGGCGAGTGGAGCGATCTTTCGAGATCGATGATTTGGTGTATTTGATGCTACAGCCTTATAGGCAGTCCACCCTTCGTAAGAAGGGCGCCGAGAAACTTAAGCCAAGATACTATGGACCTTTTAGAGTTGTCAGACGTGTTGGTGAAGTGGCCTATGAGTTAGATCTACCGGTGAACAGTAAGGTTCACAACGTGTTCCACGTGTCGCGCCTCAAAAAGGCATTGGGACAGCAGGTGACTCCTTCAGATCTACCACCCCTGGATGATGAGGGGAAGTTGATTTTGATACCTGAGGCCATTTTGGATACCAGAGAGCGTCATCTTCGGAGGCGGGTTATCAGGGAATATCTGGTAAAGTGGAAAGATCTACCGGTAGAGGATGCTACTTGGGAGAGTGACAGTATTCTTCAGCATCCGGCTTTGAGTTTGCTTGTGGACAAGCAAATTCGGGGAGGGCAGACTGTGATGTCCCTGCTCTAGTTAGTTCTCGGGAACACTGTGTTAGCCTTTTTCTTGGACCCTTGTGGGCTAACTAGATTTGTTAGAGGGTCAATGGTATTTTCTAGAGGAGTTGGTTGTTCTCATTTTCTGAGTTCAGTGATTGGCTCACTGCACGCCTTGGCAGTTCAGGAGTTGACAGCTTCTGACGGCACATAGATATATGGAGTTTTGAGGAAGTTATGATTATTTAAGTGATTTAAGTTATATTAACTTAATTCTTTATTATAAAGTCAAATTGACTTTATTCTTTTTATATCACTTAAATATTCATAAAAAGGGTGATTTAAAATTAAATCACTTAAAACATAAAGTGGCGCCCAAGTATTTAAGTCTAAACTATTGAAAAATGACTTAAATATATTTTAAAAGATTTAAATGATGAAAGTGGCGTCCTTTTCTTGAAATGCGTGCCTTTTTGGAATATAAGGCATTTTGGCAATGAGAAACCCTATTCTTGATTATTTTGACTTTGCCTTTGGTTTTTCTTCTGTGCTTTCCTCTGTGATCAGGGTTTGAGCAAATCTTCCATTGGAGAACGATATCTCTTCGATGTTGAGCATTTTTGAGACTGTGAGAGACCAATCGAATTAGTGCAACTGTGAGGGCTTCATTCAGAGGTTCTACGTGCTACAATCAGAGTTTTATGATTTAGTTTACTTGTTTGCAATAAGGAAGGGGGTTTCTTCACCTGTGGCGTCCTCTTCAACAATTCTACAGCTTCCAACTTTGGCTCTTCAGCATCTTACTTGGGCCTTACCATTTGCATTGGGAAATGTGTCTTTTTAAGGAGGCGTGTGAAGTAACTAGCTAAAACGCCTTTCTTTTGGCTTTGGTTTGTGTTCCATTCTTGGCGTCTACCTTTCATAGGGGTTTGTATCCTGTTTCGGAGTGGGAGAAGTCAGATCTGGAGCCTAGGCGTGCATATTTGTTAGTTTTCATCAATTCCGACTGACAAGCTTGAATACTTCTTTATTTAATTATTCTGGAGCATTTTGGGTATGTAATTCATTTGTAATCCCATTGTATGTACTGCAAAATAACATCTATTACATCTGTAGCTCAAAATATTACTGTATTGCCTTTTTATGAGGTTTTATATGATGCATCCCTTCTCTTCTGTCTACAAACTTTCCTTAAAAAACTGAAAAACACAAATAAGATAAGGAAAAATACAGGGGTTTGAGTTGTGAGCCAGCAGGGTTCATCACAGTGGTATCAGAGCACTAATCCTGCCAGCCTGAAGGGTTAGCAGTTTCTATGCAGTCTCATTAGAACAGGTTTGACAGGTACTACTCACGCAGGGGTTCTGGCTATCAGAGAAGTACTTAAAACCATGACTTCATAGAGAACAAATAGGCAGAAGTCGTTAAAACCATGCAAATGCCAATCTTAGATTTGAAACCACTAGCTTCGTCTTTTGGTTAGGGAACCATATCTACATATACATAATTATTTATGAGTTCCTGTCTGTTAGTTTTATGATCAGATTTAATGCACAGAAATTTAATTCAAAATCAGACACAATAACACAGCAGATACCCTGGGAAAACCCTCCACTTGAGGGAGAAAAACCCAACAACAATATATCACTTATATATTGAATGTCAACACAAAATGTCTCCTTTACAAGAGGCCGATAAGAGGGCCAAATAGAAGCACCACAGACAGATGCAAACACAGATACAAACAGATGTAGTTTGCTGATTAGAGATTCAACCTTCAATAAGTAACAATCTGCTCTCTTATAGAATTCACAATTTGCTCTTCTTTCTAACTTGCACTTGTGAATGAAAACTATGAATGATCAACTCAGCCTTCTATGATGAACCGAACTGATCTGCTCCTTTCTCTTAATTTGCGCCTTAGACCAATGATGAACAATGAATAGAATGGATGATGAAAGGTGAACAAATGAAGTCATATATATATCAAGTGATAGAAGAGATGCAACTCTTCAAGAAACAAAGTCGGCTGTCATAGAGATATTAAAGATGTAATAACAAGAGGTCGGCCTCTCTTGGAAATATGTGCCTCTTCACAAGTCTTCAAGTCGGCCTCCAAAGATAATAAGAGATGCCTCTTCATTTGGACGCAACCAATCAGAAGAAAGTCGACACACATAAGAACTTGTGCCAATTAAATAAATCGCACCTCTTCATAAATAGAAGACTATATAAATTAAATAGCTTGAGCTATTATTTAATTTATTCAATCAAGAATAATCAACGGTTGGAAGAATACTATTGAAGCTGTAACATCAACACTCCCTCTCAGCTAGGGAGGATACTTCCAGCTGCACAAGACAAATCACCTCATCGTGATGTCTATCACTATGGCTACAACCATAAGTGAAAAGAAGAATATCACCTCATTGTGATATTAGATATCGCCTCAACACGATATCAACCATAATGGCTACAACCATACTATGGTGTGTACAAGTGTTCATCACTTGTGTGATGTCACCTCAACATGACTTTCACCATGGCTCTCCCAAAGGGTGAAAACACAAGTACAAAATATGTCATGGAGTCACACACATGACATCCACCATGACTCTCTCAGAGGGTGGAAACAAGGGCTTTCACCTCAAATCTCAAAGAGAAATGCATTAACAAGGGCTTGCACCTCAAATCCTCGATCTCGAGGAAAATGCATTAACAAGGGATTTCACCTCGAACTTCTCTCACGAGAAGAACTCATTAAACAGGCTCACGTCGAGACTCTTTCTCAAAGTGGATCCTCCACCATACCAAGCTTATCTTGAAAGTAATGCGTAAACTTTATCCCCGGAGAGCTTGGTGAGAATGTCTGCCGTTGCTCATCAGTGCTATATACCTCAACTATATAGCTTTCCATAGTACTATATCTCTGATATAGTGGTACTTGATCTCAACATGCTTGGTTCTGTCATGGAACACAAGATTGACAAATAGCTTCACGCAACTCTGATTATCACAATGAATGATACTAGGCTCCATTGATTGCCCAAATAATCCTGCAAGGAGCTTACGAAGCCACACTACTTCCCGAGCTGCCATACAAGCTGCAATATACTCTGCCTCGACTGTACTCAATGCTACAAATGACTGCTTCTTGCTGCACCAGGACATCATAGCAGATCCAACCTGAAGAATATCTCAATCCATATCCAACTGTGCCACGCAAGTATCTCAAGATATGCTTTGTTGCAACAAGAGTACCATCTTCTTCAGGTTCAACAGGCTCCCTCTGAATCTTCAAGCACTTGCATCAACCTTTTGACCTCTTCGTCCAAGATTGCCTGCAACATTTTGACTTAGATAAGTGTTTTCCAGTGCACACCTCTAGTACTGTAGAAAGTTCAGGATAGTCCTCCTTGACCTCATCCCAGATCTCACTATTTTGAATAGGTTTGCGGAGCTACCAATGACAAATCTAGATGACAGTCTTGAGCAATTATGATCTCAACAGCTGAAGGGATCTTCTAAGGATTTAGCACCTAGCTTTGCAATATAGTAATCTTCACTTCTTCTCAGTGAGTTACAAAACTCCCTCTTGACCCTTGCTTCAGAGATTGCAAGGAAAACTTCTGGAAGTGAACTCCCTCTAGCCACCAACTCAGTCCCATGGCTGTAAGATGTGACTTCATTCTTGATCATTTCTTTGGTCGGCATGACTTCCTCATGAGATACCTCAAGCTTTTCATCACTAAGCAATCTCTCAACACCTTCTGCTCTTAGATCTGTCCTGGAAGCATTTTAGAGAGAGATTACTAACTGTTTATAACTATCCAAAGAAATATCAAGGCTAGAATTATACAAAGTTTACTATCTCGGGTTATAGCACGAATACATTAGAATTTATGAACAATATTGAAACATGAATAAGTAAATCAACACAAAAGAGAAATATATCAAAAGATCAAAATGAAGGGATAAGGAAACTTATCTTTATTGAATTTTGATATAACTCTTTCTTTCAACTTTTACTCCTCCTGAGAGTGCTAAACTCAGCACAACAAAAGACAATCTGAACAACTGCAAATTTCTTGAATGCATTATGTAGTTAGCAAGTACAACCAACTCTCTCCAAGAGTCCAAGGCTCTATCATAGTTCATGCATTAGAGAATGATACCATCGAAATTACAATTCTCTTTTTATTTCAGAGTCTAACTCAGAAATCTTCACAACTAGCATGAAATCTTCAAAAAATCTTATGCTAGTGAACACAATTCAAGAGAAACCACTGTCTCTCTTTACTAATTACAAGATCCAACTAAAGATGATATAACTCAAACAAAGAATACTTATCTCTTTAAATATTCTGATGGAAGCACATACTGGACATAGTATGATATGCTGCTTCTTGCGCTCAGATCAGCACACAACCTTCATGGCTTGAACACAGGCCCATGGCTTAGAATAGAAATTCCCTAAAATCCTTCTGAGGAGAGATCTCATCCACATTCGCAAATGAAGCATGCTGATTAGGCCTGGTGGGGCAATCCTTTGCATAGTGACCAAACTTGTCACAATGAAAACATTGGACTTTGGAGAGGTCCCACTTCTTCTTGAATGCAGGAGCACCATCAATTCCTTTATTTCTATTCCTTTTGAAATATCCCTTCTTTCCACCTTTCCCTTTCTCCTTTGAGGATTGAGCAGAAAGAACATGAATGTCTTCATTAGAGCTTCGACCAATACCTCTCGCAGCCAACCTAGACTCTTCTTGAATACAATCTGCCCTCAAACGATCAAACTTGGGAAGTTTCGATCTTGCACTGATTCCTTGAATATAGGACTCCCAAGATGAAGGAAGACCATTAAGAGCAAGCATGGTCAAGTCTTTGACATCAACAAAATGACCAATAGAAGAGAGCTGATCTCTTAATTCGGAAATCTTCATGAAGTAAGCAATGACAGATTCTCCTTCCGCTATCTTCACATGGTGTAGTTGTTGCTTTAGTGCAAAAGCCCGGTTGGTGTTGTTGATTTCGTACATCTCCTCCAAGGTTTTGAACATCTCTCTTGCCGTCTTCAACTTGGAGACAATCGGAACAATATGATCCTTAACAGAATCAACCAACATCTTCTTCGCCTTGATGTCTTTCTTTCTCCATTGCAACTTCTCTTCTTCCTTTGTTGGTTCGGGAACTTTGGTTTCCACAAACTCAGCCAAGTCATTCTCTTCCAAGTTGAGCATGATTCTGAACCTCCATGATGTGTAGTTGGATGCTCCCTCAAGTCTATCTTCAACCTTAAGACCGTTCACCATCTTGACTAAAATAGAGATAGACGAAGATATGAAAAAGAGAATAGAGAGTATCGCTGCAATAACAGATCTGATCACGATCTTTTTCAAACCCGCTCTGAGACCATGTTAGTTTTATGATCAGATTTAATGCACATAAATTTAATTCAAAATCAGACACAATAACACAGCAGATACCCTGGGAAAACCCTCCACTTGAGGGAGAAAAACCCAGCAACAATATATCACTTGTATATTGAATGTCAACACAAAATGTCTCCTTTACAAGAGGCCGATAAGAGGGCCAACTAGAAGCACCACAGACAGATGCAAACACAGATACAAACAGATGTAGTTCTCTGATTAGAGATTCAGCCTTCAATAAGTAACAATCTGCTCTCTTATAGAATTCGCAATCTGCTCTTCTTTCTAACTCGCACTCGTGAATGAATAAACTATGAATGATCAACTCAGCCTTCTATGATGAACCGAACTGATCTGCTCCTTTCTCTTAATTTGCGCCTTAGACCAATGATGAACAATGAATAGAATGGATGATGAAAGGTGAACAAATGAAGTCATATACATATCAAGTGATAGAAGAGACACAACTCTTCAAGAAACAAAGTCGGCTGTCATAGAGATATCAAAGATGTAATAACAAGAGGTCAGCCTCTCTTGGAAATATGTGCCTCTTCACAAGTCTTCAAGTCGGCACACATAAGAACTCGTGCCAATTAAATAAATCGCACCTCTTCATAAATAGAAGACTCTATATAAATTAAATAGCTTGAGCTATTATTTAATTTATTCAATCAAGAATAATCAATGGCTGGAAGAATACTACTGAAGCTGTAACATCAACACTGTCTACTTAAAATCCATGTTTGAAAACATCAAAAGTCAGTCTGAAAAGAGGAGATTTCTGAAGAAGCAAAGAGAAAAGAAGTCAGAACCAAGATTCAAATTTGTAACATCTCAAGTATCAATACCTGTAAAAGCCGCCATGGAGAGTTAGGCCAGTGAATCGGATCAGCGAATTGAACTGAAGAAATGGTGCCCATGAACCAACTGTGGCAACCAATGTCCTGTAGACCAGCCACTCCTTCTCCACATGCAGTGAAATTCCTAAGCCCTTTGGGAACTATGTGCTCTCTTGCCTCGTGAAACTAGAATCCTCTGCAGCCGTTAATCAAAACCAATAACAGGCAAACAAATTTCAAATGATCAAATTGTGACAACATATGAAATTTATTATCTTGGGCATGTCCATAGTAGGATTTCTCATTCTAGTCATGAAATGCTGCACTTCTAGCATCAAAATATGGAGAACCTCTACTTGGGAGAGGCTTTTTGCTCAGCAAGCTTAAATGAGCATCACATTGTATAAGCTTTTCATAGTGACTGTTGAGCAATCCTTGAGGACACTCTAGGAAATGCCTCCTGCAATGCATAGAAATGGATTTGAAAGTGGTTATTAAGGGGCAAAAAACAGCTTTTCATGCGCTTTTAAAATTAGCTTTTCATAAGGAATGTATGAAAAGATAAATTATATCCTCTGTTATGGCTAAGCAACACTTTTTTAGAGCATCCTAGTCACCAAACACCAAAACGTTTCAATTGCATTCAGTGGGCAAAATATTTAAAAAATAAACTTTATGAATAAAAATTAAAATTTATCAATATCTGAAATTTCAGTTCAGGCATAATTTGGCATTTTATTATGAACTCTAGAATTTAACTGCAAAAAAGGAAAACATCTGCCTCCATTCACATATCAACCAAAAAATTGTTACAAACTTGAAAATTGGTACTATAGTTGGGCTATCAAGAGTTTATCTCTTTAAACTATATTTATTGGCCATTTGTGTTAATATGAATGAACATTTGAAAACAAAACTACTCCTGTAGAGAATTCAAAATAACTGTTACAATAGAGAACATGGCACTTTCAAGAATTAGCAAGCACTTAAATTTGAAACATGTGATTGTAAAGTTTGTATAGATTTAGTAATTGTGAAACTCAAAGCGTTGACTCCCTAAATACCAACAATCAGTAAGAAAACAGTTTGACAGTTGTCAAGTTGAGGTGATAGGAAATTTTTTGTCAGAAACAAAAATCTCAATATTTAAAGAGGGAAAAGAAATTACCCTCACTAGTCTATAAATATATGTATAACCATAAACTGTGTTTGAAAGGTCAGATATTTGACATACACAGAAGGATTTTCAAAATGAAATTTGGAGCTAGAAAATTGACATCTAAAACATATGTAAAAGTACAATAGCCAACAGAAATATGATATGCACAATTTGAATAGCATATCATTCCTCTTGGTGGAATCATCAAATTTCAATTGCATTTGCAAACAAAAATACAGAAGATTGATGAAACAGAAAAGGAAACACTGCATGAAATTTCTTGGAATAAGTCCTCTGAGTTAAATTTAAAACACTGAATTAGAAAATAATTGAAAACACCTTAACCACCCTCTTAAAAATGTCAAAATTTTAAATACAAAGTCAGAAAAATAATTTTAAAAAAAAAAGACCTTAAGTAACAACACTTAGACTTTTAGCAATGTAAACCCAGCTACCTTGGCCTAGAAATATTATCCATTCTTGACAGTTCTTGCCAGCATCATATGAGTCTACTTTGCTTTTAAAATATGACGAGAATGTAACCATAAAGACTCACCAACCAAAGATGTATTATGCATATAATATTTGCTTATGAGAAATGACAAAGCAAAACCATAGCTTACTCTTGTTTTGCAAAGACAGTGAGTGATCATGATGTTACAGTGAAAAATGAAAATAAAGCTACCAGACTTGCTAACCTGCATATGGTAGCCCGTCCTCCTGTAAAGTCAAAAGTAGCCTGCCATAAAGTATGCTTTCTTGGTCGAGGATTCCTCTCTCTGAAGAACAGATGTGGCCTTGATACCTATAAAAATCAATAGGAAATATCATTAAAGCGATGAAAGTAGAGTTCAGTTTTTAATTGCAAAGGTTATTCATTTTCCTACCTCAATGTCTAAGGTTCTAGCCTCATTCTCAGGACAGCTTGCCTTCAGAGTAGTGATATCAGACCACTGTATCTCTATCTTACTCTTCAGGGCCCCATCCAATACCTCCCGTACTAGCTTATGCTTTGCAAAGTAGCATTTTGCTACCAAGTCACCTTCATATCTTGATATGCACTCGCAGAAATGAAATTTTTGTCAATCCAAAAGTGTCAATCAACTTTATGAAACATAAAAATTCTAATCACATAACACAAGGGAAACTTTTAACAACTAATGAGTTAACACTACTGCATCCACATTGCTAAGGCAAAACCTGGCTATGGTTTTACATTTATAAACCCTTACCTCCCAAGACCCAATCCTCAAAACTGACACAGGTAAATTGGAGGCTTTAAGCTTGTCTGCACTTGCCTGGGCTGCTGCAAACCTTGCATCCTTCCTTTTTAGCCTTCTAAGAGTTTAAAACAGCTCCTTCAGATTTGTATGGTGTCTTTGGGGCTAATAGCTTTCTTGCCTCATACCATTGGACTGTTTGTAATACTATAACATCTGTTATTTTCCTGCTTAATATTATGTAAATTTTTATTGCATTGTTTCAATTAAAAGAAAACAATTTTCTAACGAACCCTTTGTCACATAACCCCATGGATGCAAGCCTATGGGGCCTACATGGCAGGAAAATAAACTATAATTTTTTTTTTGCAGAGGGTGGAAATATATTTATGATGTGTATGGGTAACTTACAAAGGTGCCTCTGTAGATTTTCATTTTGAAGGACATTAGTAGATGGCACAGGTATGGTCACCCTACTAGGGTATGGACATCCCTCGCCGCATTTATGAAGTGTGTTCTAGGGAAGCAGCAGGATGGCAGTATATGCACAAATCAATTTGTAGAAAAGGCTTCAAGAACTTTCGAGCAAATGCAATTGGCAGATGTGAAGCCAAATTCCACAACCGTTGCCAGCATTATATCTACCTGCATCAAATGAGAACTCTTGCTAAGAACAATTTTCCAATTGCCCGAGCAACGTTGTTTTTGTCTATCCCTATGTAAAGTGAAGCCTGCTACGAATGTAACCTGGAGAGCTTTGGGAATTTAGTAAGACATGGCCAAGCGACTTTTATAATTCTAACAATTCAGAAATCATCAGTCATCGGTATAATATCTATTTCTCCTAATTAGAATCCTTTTGCTGCTTGATATATCTTGAGTGAGGTTATGGGTATTCTTCAATGCACTTCATAGGGTAAGCTTGGAAAACATTCTTAAAACCTGTAAAGTGCATGGTTAAACTCAAAGTACTCCATATCAATTTGGGCGTGGGTGGCAGTCTATACGAGTGTTCTCATTACTAGTACACTAGGACCCATTGGATTGCTCCTAATTAAAACTTGTTGGTAATCAGTTCCTAGTATATGAACTGAATAGGAAAAGTACCATATATTTCATACCTTAGTGGAGGCGTACATTTGAGTTATGGTATTGTTTTGCTGTGGAAGTGTTTTTTGATGGAATTTCTTTGTTCATGATCAATATTTGGTACTGTCTGAATGTTTTTTTTTTTTTTTTTGTAGCATGAATATTACATCTCTATACTACATGGTACCAATGGGAATAGGTTTAGCTGTAAGGTAAGTATGGTTGTCTTGATGTATATTGCTTACAACTATTAGGATTAAAAAAGACCAAAAGAAATTTGAGTGAAATATCCTCTGTGAATTATATTTTGTAGCTTGAGAGCCTCGAATGAAATTGGAGCTGGTCGAACAGGGGCTGTAAGGCTTTCTATACTTGTTGCGT
Organism: Sequoia sempervirens; assembly: GCA_007258455.2. Taxonomy (NCBI): domain Eukaryota; kingdom Viridiplantae; phylum Streptophyta; class Pinopsida; order Cupressales; family Cupressaceae; genus Sequoia; species Sequoia sempervirens. The sequence goes on along the minus strand of VDFB02049217.1, from coordinate 101,275,599 downwards.
TTGGGATTACTCTTGTTCAAGCCATATTCGTAATTAGTTTTCATTCCAAAACAATTTTTTTCGGTCCAGAAAGATACAAGATTTGGTTTGTGCTGCTATTCCTAGTGGCCTTCGTTATGGGTATGCATTATTTAATATCACAGATATTGCATATATTCTTCCTCTCCTTCCTATTTCTCAATGTAGTCCACTTAGTAAATAAGGGGATTTCCTCTGAATCCTCTTCCCAATGACATTAAACTTGTAATTGATATCCAATTATCAATGATAGCAATTTTGTTTCCTTGAATGGCAGATTTATCCATATTTTAAAGATTACTAGTGTTTATGTAAATACTTTCTCATTCGATTGTTAAGTATGAGATGCCAGATATTGAGCCAAGATTATTTTGGCATACACTTTTTTGATTTAAGTGCAAGAAAAGATACTCCTGACATTAGTTAAAAGGGATTTGTTCTCCATAATTAGATAGCAAAATCAATCCATTGACCTACACTCGCTTATCAACCATTGATTACTGTTGCCACTGTGGCCCTGCTGTTGTGTGCGTTTTCTGTTCTGAAAAGTGGCCTCCCCATGCTGCACCAGCTCATCTGATAAATTATCCTGGTCAAGCTCCAGCTTGCTTACACCCAAATTTTGTCTTCAATCACTGAGTGCTTGAGTTTCTAATTTTCCTTATATAAAGATTGCACAGGCTGGCAATAAAAACAATTTATACCTCATCAATGATCTGCAGATACCTCATGCCGCCCAGCATGGCATGCACATTGTGCAACCCCCACAACTTAGCGAGTTCTATTCTTTCCCCTGTTGTTCTAGTTGAACTTAGCTGACTTGGAGTTGACCTCCTAGAGAGCTATATTTTGAACAAGTTGCATAAAGTTTAGTTGCATTTGAGTTTATTTTGAGATATTACACATCTTCTCATTATGTTTAAGCTGGTGTTAAAATACCTAGTAAGAATTACACCATTCCCTAATGTTCCCAAGAAAATTTGCAGATCAATCCAAATCTTTGGCTCTAGAATTGAGGAGTTTTATGTATACACATTAATGTTGATGAACTTAAGATTTTCCATGTAGTTTTGGAGCAAAACAATCATCCAATCATGTTTAATGGCAAATGAGACCCAAGGAAATCAGTTGGATTCTACAGTGTAATTAAACCCCTTGATTGGCCTAAAGCCTAAACTATTGATTGTCTTTCCATGCCATCAGGTTCAAGGTACTCTTTCATTTTGTGGCTCACCTTATCTTGAGTGAAAGAGCTCAAAGAATGTTATCTCAAACTCTGTCAGCAATGGATCAGAAATATCCAGTTTGATACATTCTTCCATAATTTTCCAGGGATTTCTCCTTCATAGCCTCTGCAACACAAAAAAATCTTTCCTATCTAGTCTTTAATCTTATGCATACACTTCCTTCCAAAGCTTTAATGGAAGGTCAAAACGTCTTATCAAGATTGGAGTTATACCAAGAAACTCAAATCAGTGTTGAAGCTTTAGGTCAATGAACAAATTTAAAGTTCAGCTCCTTTAAAGGCTGTATGACTCCCTTCAAAATACTGTCATGATCATCTTAAGTCTTGCATACAATCATTAAAATCCCTTGCCTGTGAACCTTTGCTCCTCAGCTTTTAAAGCAATCTGGTATACTCACTCTACTAACTGCAACTTGAGAAAAGTCATCTCGTACTGTAGCTAGATACTGCAGCTGTGTAAAATACCTAGCTGCTGCTTGCTTTTCATTTTCTAGAAAATTGGTCCCAATTTGGAATTTTATAGACTGCTCTGTGAATTATCTTTTTGTCGATAACCAAGTAAACTTGTTTAGTTAGCCAGTTATAACATATAGTACATCTATCATGGAATTTAAACGGGTTATCCTTATTGCATTCTTCAATAACTTTGGCAGTGCTAGTTCATCTGCCTTTAACACTTAATGACTATTAAGAGTAGACAGGCCTATGTTAACTTCTATTGTTAATGGTATTTGCAAAGTTATTGGCAATTACAAAGGAAAAACTTAAGTTGACTAGATGTATCAAACTACAAGCATTGCTGAAAAGCTATGTTACCATAATCTGCAGGAACCCTGGCTGAACCCAAACAAGTCCAGACAGGATCCTCATCCCGGTCTGGGTCCTGCCTGGGTTTGCCCAGGTTCCTGTACCCTGTTCAAGTGATTCACTGCTAGACGTATGAAATAACTAAAAGTGAGGATACTTTAACCTTCTTGTCTGTGGGGTGTTTGCAGCACCCATGGTTATGTCAGTCTAAGAAAGCATAGGCTATATGCCAATCTATTTAGTTGTTTTGCTTCTAACATCCATTCAACTATCAGCTCTAAGAAAAAGGACCAATATGATTAACTGTAATAATGGTGAAATTTGGTCTATAGGTTGCCTCTAATAAACTTTTGGGTATGGCATTTGTCAATAAACTGTCAAAAAAAATTTGTTGTTCTCCTTGACAAATATCATTTTGACTCCAACTCTGAGGGCTTCGTCATTTCTTTTTACAAGGTAAATGCACTATGTATATTTGGATCAATGGTAAGATGCAGATGTTCTAAAATAAACCATTTTGATTTATCTTTAAAGTTTGACAATTGAATCACATATGTATGTAATATGTATGTATGTATATATGTATATATACATACATAAGTTTATAACGTACATGTATATAAACATACATACATGTAGTATAAATATATACACACATAATACTGCCAAACCTAGGGGAAGAAAATCAGCGAACCACCAAACCCCAACCAGCAACATAGCAGAAAACTATACATTACATATAATATCAAGAACAGTGATTTTTCAACCATGCTATAATTATGATATAAGTCAATTCATTTAAAGCAGGTTTAAATTCTAACTTTGAACAAAGTTCAAAAACAATTGTAGCTGTGTGACCAATGTTTATTGTTTAAAAACACATCTTTTACAGACCCCTTGATCATATTTTCATACACACATCACAAGAGTAAATTGATGACATCGTGAAGCCACATTAACTGAAACCTAAAAGGAGTGTTTCTCGGGTAAGAGAAAATAGAAGAAGAAAATTTAATAAGCCAATGATCAGAGCCATACCATTGTAAAATTCCATAAGAAGTGGTCCATTCATTCCCAATCTAACCATCGGAAACCAAAAAACCTATCCAATCACTGAGAAATAGAGTCTGAACCAGATCGCTGATTGTTCCAAGTATAAAGACCACCACTTGGTTTGACATCAATTAGATTTAGAAAATAAATATTATCTTGAAACAAGCTGGAAGAATGATCAAGCCTACTCAGGCCTCCAAGTTTCTCCTTAAGAGAAAGGATAACATTAAAATCTCCAACCATAATCTAAGAAAAGGTAACCCTACAAGTCTATTTGGAACCATTAGCACATAAATTTCATAAATTGGGCTGTTTTAAATCCTTTGCATGCCCATCCTAGTTGAGGTATTGTAATTTATTCAAACATCAATTGCAATTCTGGAAAAATACCATATTTGTGCTCTTCTCCTAAGTTCACTCTTATGCCTGTTCTTTTTGTCGTTTTAACTTAACTCTTTGTTCAATGCTTGTTCATTGTTTCATGCTCATTCCATTTACTTAAGCAACAAATAAGTGCAGGTTCATTTAAATACTATGATTTTTAGTAGAGGGCTAGTGACTAGGAAGTCGGGGGTTTTCTTTCAATTACAGCAAATCAAGTATGATTGTAACAAATGTGGCGCTGTTCTACAACCTTTCTTTGAAAACTCCTATTCTGAAGTGAAAATAGGCTCCTGCCCTGACTGTCAATCAAAGGAGCTATTCATAGTTTACCTTGAATTATTGTGAGGACTAATGAAACAATATAATTAGTTGATTTGCCAATCTATGGGTTAAAGACTGCATTTGAAACTAATTTAATGTGCAAAATTGAACCTGGATTCACTGAAGTGAACTGCCAAGGAATTGATTACTATAGCTCAACAACTTTGAGGAATGAACATACTGCAAAGAATAAAACCAGACCCTCTTGTTATGGCATTGTTTGCTGTAATTGGAGCCAGAAAACCAAGAGACCTCTTGCCAAGGTTGCATGTTGTTTACTAGTCTCTGATTTTAGTGTCACAATGGCAATGCCTGATACATTTTAATTTCTATCAGGAGTTTTTAGAAGCTCCACACCCAATCTCGTAGACTGATACATTTTAATTTCTGTCAGTAGATGTTGCCAAACTGCCCTGACAGCACAAGGAACTACGCTGCAGTGCAGCTTTTGTTTGGCAGATGTTCTAGTGTTCTATTTGTAATTTAGAAAAAATATTTTCTTTAGTCTTAATCAATAATTTTTTTTTCATGTCTATGGTTTTAAATATAATTTTTTTTGTTTGGGTTTATCTTTCCATAAATGCTTTTTGTGGATACATTGAATATTTCAATCAATATGGTCCATACTTAAAATTAATTTATAGCTCATACTTAAAATTAACATATCCTGCTAATTTTAAAGATCATTGAATACTTCAATCAATATAGTCCATACCTAAAAATAATTTATTGTGTTAGAAGTGAATGTATCTCATACCCAAATTAAAATTAATGCTGTGGAAGTGAAGTAATAATTATTGCAAATGGTTGGTCATCTTGATGTTTAGGTGAGCTTATGATTAATTAGTTTGCAATGTTGATGAAAAAATGTGATTGGTCGTGGACTTTATCTTGTAGCTTTCACACATGTAACATTAAAACCACAATGAAAATTACCACCCACATTTTTTATGAAGATTACCACCCACATTTTTTGGAAGGGTAATCAAGTTGTTGATGCTATGGCTAACCTGGGCTGCCATTGGAGAGATTCTAAGTGTTGGAGGAATTTGGGGAACCTACTGCTGGGAATACAAGGTTTAATCCTTAAGGAGCAGGGCACATGTATTGTTCATAATGATACGTAATTTTGAGATTGTGTTAGCCTTTTGGGGGGTCCACATACTTATCTATTGGGTGATGTGGACGGAGTTAAATGTTGAGGTGTTAAACTCGTGGCATAATTTGAATAAGGTGGTGGAGATTGATAATAAAGAGCTAATTATGAGGAGTGGGGAGTACAACTGGATAACGACCAAGTTGGGATGAACCTTACACAATATTTATTTAAGGTCTTGTCTCAGCCTTCGCATATCCCTGCAGATTTTTAAATTCAAATTTGATGTGACTAATAACTATGATGTGAAGCTCTTGCCTTGTCCTATCAACTCTGCTAAAAAGTTGCTAATGATAGATGGCTCGATTACGGGGAATTCTAAATTTGGTCTCGTGACTAAACTTTTTTGGTGCTTGTGCAAAGGAAACGTGAAAGGAAAACCTTCCAATATCATAATTTGTTGCAAACCTGGCTGTAGCTATCTCAAGATTTCCATTAATGGGAATGTGGCGATTGCCTTTTGGGATTTAACTCTTCAAACATGTGTCCAACACACCGTCTTGATTGCCTGAAGTAGTCTTGTTTGGCTTAAAACCGAAAGTGTTTGGGCGATCTTTCACTTTGTCGAAAATTCTAACATTTTACTCACAAGTTTCTTGGTTCTTTAGTGTGCAAAATGGAGATATGGGTGGTGATAGGGCGAGGATGAAGCCGAACAATTGTGGGGAATTTTGCAAGGACCTACTGGTTTGGCACATCTGTGTTGAAGGCAGCTTGGTGCCCTTGACGGAAAGTTTGGTTGACCATGATCTGAAGATGTCTACGCAATTTGCGAGTTCCTGGAAAGAACGAAGGGTTTCCATGGGTGGTATTTCCTTCAAGTTGAACAAGGAGGTGATTGCCCAGGCTACGGGGTTGTCGTGTATCGGGAAGAACCCCAAGCATACCAAGGCTCAGGACAACGAAAGCCTAAATGCCTTCTTTGTGGGCAATGAAAAACTCGTTCGCTCTCAATCTGGCTTTGAAAAAGAAGCTCCCCCGCGGTCGTGGGACTAGGTTTGTCTCACCCTCATGAAATATGCCACTTTAGAGGGTAGATATAAAACTTTCTATTTTTATCATTTCCCTCTCTTAAACCACATTTGTCATAAAATTTTGCTGAGTTTCCTATTCTTCTTACTCACTGACTTGGAAAGCTCTATTGAGAAGTACCTTGAGTCTGCTGCCAATAACCCTAAGGATCCCATTCCCCTGCCGCTCCATGAAGGCCTCATCTCGAGGCTCTATCATTTTCACCTTGCTCTCTGCCCACCCAAACCCATCTCCGTTGTTCGCATTGAGGAAATTGAACGCCTGGTTTAGGTCAATATTTCCCCAACCGAGTCCAAGGGTCCCAAAAGAAAAACTCCTCCGGTGGCTGCTGAAACCCCTAAAACCAAATCAACTGCCAAGAAGAAAAAGGGGATTGTGGGGATAGCCCAATCTCACGTTGTGGCTGGTCTCTGTGAACTTAAGTCCGCCTCGACCAAGACTGACAACAAACCTACTGCTAAGAGAAATGTGAAGGATGAAGGGAAGGATTTGGTGGAGCAACCGACCACTGACAGTGTTGGAAAGAATAGGGTGGGAAAAGACTCCAAAGGGGATACTATGGTTATTGCTATTGTGGAGACTGGGGTCGAAAATACTAGCATCGAGCGATCTGGTAGACTGGCTAAAAATAATAAGAAAGTGCAAATTAGTGAAATTTCTACTAATGAGGAGCGGTCCGACAACAAAAGGGATAACAAGGAAGACACTGAGGAACATGAGGAGTTTGTAGAAGGGCCTAGCCACTTTTCGGACCTCAACAAAATGCTGAAAGAGAATTCAACTTCCCAGTCCTCGGACCCTCAAGGTTTGGAGCATGCTAACATTGCAAAGAATGTGGAGAAAGGGGAGGATCAACAAGGGCTTCTGGGATGGGTGGAGAAGATTGAAAAGAAACTCAACAGTTTGTCTAGGCTCACTGTCAAGTTGATCCAGTGTGTGGGTAGCACCCTCTCTATTGTGCTTAAGGACGAAGTGGAAAAGAAAGTTGCAGAGGATAGTCCCTACTGGGCTGGGGAGGATGTTGTCAACCTCCTCTCCCAAAAGTGGGAGAATGCTAGCTAGTCTGTTGTTGCTCCGTTTGTTGGGTTTTTTGGTCGGTTGTTAGTCTGATGCGTCTGTTTTTGTTGTTATCCTTGGTCTTGATCTTTTTTGGCCCTTGAGGCTCGTTGTGTAAAGGATACAATGCCTTGTAAATGCTGCTTATAATATCAAAAACATTAAAAACCACAATAAATAATGATCTATACTAAATGTCAAAATCAAATCAACTCAATGTCATGTAAGATAGAAAATATTTCTTCTAAATATAATGAAGTATGGTATTCAAAAAACATTTAAGTTGTAAATCTATTCATAAATGAAGATGTAACTACTCAATCATTTGATATCTAGATAAAATAACAAACAATTGCGTTGATTGCCACTATCCTTTCCTTTAGAGAAGCATTTTTTCACAATACAAATTTGTAGTTATTTATACAAGAATCCTTGCTATTATATTTTTTGTTTGACACCGAAAAAAAATATTGGCTATATGATTTGATTTGTCTCCATACCCTTTTTGAAAGTCCATTTTGGCATAAATAGGGTCAATGCTAGCAAAGGTTATGGAATCTCATGTAATGAGTTATTACTTGCATGTTTTGCATACATCTCTATGGGGGCAAATGCAATTTTAATATTTGTAAAAAATATTATTCCCTTTATACTTTCATGTATGTGATACCCTATTCCAAAGTGCATTTTTCTATACACAAAGAGGATATTGCCAAAGATTGTGGAATTTGGCTTTATACAAAGAGGATACTGCCAAAGATTGTGGAATTTGGCTTTAACATTTGTCAACAATATCATTCCCTTAATACTTTCATGTATGTGCATACCCTGTGTAGACACCTAAAATTGACACCTTAAAAATTACTTGACTATTTTTTCTATAGTTGATTGAATACAACCTTAATTATTCAATTAATTATCCCATTTTCATCCTTATTAATTAAATAAAAAATTATTGTTTATTTAATAAAATCATTATTCCTTCATTATTCATCTGCACATATTTCTAGCCTAAATCATGTAATCATCTTCCTATATTCCACATATTCCTAACTCTTATATCCTTTCTCCAAAGGCATGGACCTTTTGTGCACATGGAATGGGCCTTTGTACATGTGGCATGGCCTTGGTAGTACATTGTATGGGTCAAGTCCTTACCCATACCCCCAATTCAATTTTAAATTCCCCCAAGTACCCTTTCCATCTTGTCCATCTACTTCTTCCAAGGAGAATCTCCACCCTTGATTCTCTCCTTGATCCCTCTCCCTCCATCTCTTCCAACCAATTGTCCTCCTCTCATCTCCCCATGTCTGTCAACCAATATGAGCCATTGATTTCATCTATTGATCATATCCATCCATTCCATAGGTTAAAAAACTATAAATTGGCCTCACCTCAAGCCATTTTCATACTTGATCTTGAATGCAACCTTGTGCTACTGCACGAGAACTCACATCCAACCATCCATTAGCACAACCACCTCACCATGGTGCAACAAGATTTGGTTTTGGTAAAATATTTCAATGTTTTTATCAATGTTTGCTAACCTTTATGATTAATATAAGCGTTGTTTGTTTTTTGAGTAGAGTAGGTTAATATTGCTTTAATTTACTCTATTAGACTTAAAGTTTCATGCACACACCATGTTCCAAAGTGCATTTTTCCATACACAAAGGATATTGATAAAGTTATAAATACAACCTTAATTATTCAATTAATTATCTTATTTTCATCCCTTATTAATAAAATGAAATTTTATTAATTATTTAATAAAATCATTATTCAACACTGTTCACCCACACATATTTCTAGCCTAAATCATGTAATCATCTTCCTATATTCCACATATTCCTAAGTCCCATATCCTTTCTCCAAAAATTGAATAAATATTTCATTTATTTAATTTCCCTACTTTTCTCCACTTTTCATTAAGTGGGCTAATCTACTTAGCCCCTTAATCCCCCACTTACACAATCTAATCCTAGTAAGCTTATCTCAAAACATGCACATACCCACATGTGTACTAAGGCATGGACCCTTTTTACACATGGAATGGACCTTTATACATGTGACATGGCCTTGGTAGCATGTTGTATGGGTCAAGTCCATACCCATACCCCCAATTCAATTTTAAATTCCCCAAGTACCCTTCCCATCTAGTCCATCTACTTCTTCCAAGGAGAATCTCCACCCTTGATTCTCTCCTTGATCCCTATCCCTCCATCTCTTCTAGCCAAATGAGGACACTTGTCCTCCTCTCATCTCCCCATGTCTCTCAACCCATATGAGCCATTAATTTCATCTATTGATCCTATCCATCCATTCCATAGGTCAAAAATCTATAAATTGGCCTCACCTCAAGCCATTTTCATACTTGATCTTGAATGTAACCTTATGATATTGGTAGAGCACTCACATCCAACCATCCATTAGCACAATTGGACATCACCATGGTCCAACAAGAGTTGGTTTTGGTAAATACTTTCATGTTTTCATCAATGTTTGCTAACCTTTATGATTAATCTAAGTGTTGTTTGTGTTTTAAGTAGAGTATGTTAATATTGCTTTAATTTACTTTATTAGACTTAAAATTTTATGCACACCCTATTCCAAAGTACATTTTTCCATACACAAAGAGGATATTGCTAAGGATTATGAAATTTATAGTGTTTTCAAAAAAATCTATTTTTGTGCATATCTTGTAATCATAGTAGTCGATGATAACATCTTTATTGAACAAGTTATGTGTCTTGTCTATGTTGGAATAATTATTTTCATGTGATAAGGAATTATTGAATATAACAACCCTCATAGGTTGAATCCAAAAATTATATATATTTTTAAATCTAATTATAAAAAAATACTTATTATTTCATCTAACTCAGGCATTCTTCTATCCATATGGGATATGTATTCATCTATCCATGTGGGACATATATTCTTCTATCCAATCAAGATAGACAAAGCTTATCTATAGGCAACATCACTTGTTCTTTCTAGAATTTCAAAAGGTCCACAAAAGTGAGGAGCTTATCTATAGGCAACATCACCTGTTCTTTCTAGAATTTCAAAAGGTCCACAAAAGTGATGTTGCCTATAGATAAGCTTTGTCACCTTAGTTACAAATCCATAATGTGTTTCATGTAAGTTTACTTAAGAAATATGTGTATAGTGCAGATCATGTTATTGATTGGAAGAGTATTTCTATTGAACCTACTTGTGAATGTAAAATTGAACCTGAACTTTAATAATTGAAAAAAGATCTAGAACTTTGAGAATATAATTATAGATGAAGTTAAAATTAAGTGGAGTCATTGTAGTATTGATAGCACTACTTGGGAAAAATTTGATTTTATTAAAGCACAATATCCACATTTATTTAATTAAAGTTGTTTATTTGATTTGATGCAGAGATCCCTCATGCTCTTGAGAACAACAACTAATTTATAGGGGGAGAATTGTTACGTGACTCTTTCTCGTGAGAAAAAATATTACAATAAAAAAAGATGTAAACATTAATTTAATTAAAAATTATTTTTGTGAGCGGGTGTGACTTTTGTAACCACTCGTGGTTGTTATTTAAACTTGTGAAAAATAGAAATTGACACACAAAGAAAGAGGGAAATAATCAAGGAATATATACAAGTTTCATAGAGCATGAAGGAGTGAGGGACAATATCTTTGGCTGGCATTGAGGGCAGATGGAGAAGGGGCACACAATGTGTGTCCAACTCTTGGTACATTGTACACCCAAGATTGTCTAGGTTAGGGCTTTATCGTAAGGCCTGTGAGGTGGGTTGTAAGGCCTATGAGGCAGGTAGTTTAATTGTAAGGCTTGTGAGGTAGGTTGGGGTTCTGTGCAAGAATCAATCCCTCCAAGGGTGCCTCTTTGTCATGGAAAGCCTAGATCTTCCTCTTTGTGATGGAAATTAACATCTCCAAAAAAATAAGATATGTATTATTGGATTATCATGACATTCATAAATTAAATGTTCCTTGCAATTATTTATTTCATTTTATCAATGTTATGAAGATTGTTATCATATTAATATTAAATGGTTAATTATTGTTATACCTTTCATTTACTCTATTTTAAATTATTATGTACATCTTGACTCATTAAATAAATTAAAGTGCATCTAATTTAGCATTCGGGAATAAGTTGGATAATACACTTCAAATTTGGCTTCTACTTTCCCCTTTGACTCTGCCAATTTGATTATCCACTATATTTTCCCCAACCTCTACGATTAGGGGGGATCAACTGAAAGTTTCTCCATCACCCGCATCTCACCTAGATTGGTGTTGCTACCTCTGGCATTGATTATTGCTCCCTCTTCGCCATCAATCCCATTGATTGAAGCTCCTTGAAACTTTGAGTGACAACCTCTTGTCTACTTCATCTATCCACGTCCCTATTCCCCTATCTCTTTTTTCGCTTTGCTTGCCCATATTTTCACTTTTTCAACTCTATTATTCACACATATTAACTGAATTATGATGGTGATTAAGTTAAAATATATATGAATATATTTTTAGATTAATTTAATTAATCATATATGAATTAGTTTTGAAAGGTTTTATTTTATGTCTTAATTTATAGTGCATAATGAAATAATTATTATATTAGTTTTCAACTTTATTAGATAATTTTGGTGAAGGTGACAATACGTGGCATGTTATTCCATAGTAAGTATTAATGAGGGGTTACATTTTGTTATTCATGACATATTCTATTATAATTTTGTGAAAGGTAATTAATGGGGAGTTGCAAAACAGATTGTATGATAACTTTCTTTAAAAGATAAATAAACAAAAATTGAGCTATTTTTAGAGGGGATCTCTTTAATAATAATTTTTTTATTTTTGGAAAAATTATCCTCTAACTTCTATAAAATGGATTCTTTTATGCATTTTGGGAAGGGGATGCCTTTTGGAATTTTTCCAAGTTGATAGAAGGAAGAACTCATTGGAATTTCTATTTTGGTTGCTTCACATGTAATATCTCTTCAACACTCCAAGTTAAAGAGAATTAACATGTTTGAGAAACCAAAATATAAATGTAAAATCCATGATAGCTTCCAAAAATGAATATGTTCATAATAAGCCAAATAACTATCATATAAAGATGAAAGGAAAATATACAATGAGGCCCAAAAGATGACATGAGAAGATGGTAAATATGACTCTAATAACCTTGCATGTGCATGGGATAAGTGTACCTAACATTTCATGTGCACTTTAGATAAGTGTCTCAAAATGTGAGAACATGTGTCTCAATCATATGAGGAGACAAAAAAAAGAGTACATAAGTGTGAACTTAATTGGTGTGAATAAGACTCTCTTAGGTAGGATAAAAGCTAGCTAGTATGATAATATCACTATTTTCACTAAACCCTTAAGTTAAAATTAGGGAGAAATGAATCCAATGATGATGGGTCCTAACTACTAGGATATTTTAGGTACCCATATACATATTTCTCATAAATGAAGTAAAGAAGAAAACTCAATGGGAAATCAAACTCCTCTCCAAAAGAGAAAAGGTGCATGGAAATATGTATAAGTAAAAAAGAAAGGATGAATTATCATGATCCTCCAAGGACTACTTCTAGCACAAAGTAAAATAAATGTTTGCCTCATAGGAAATAAAAGAGAGAAGGTCTATGTAACCCAAAAAAGATGAGAATGAAAGAACCTCATGTTAGGAAATGATCCCTCCCAAAACTAAGATGAGAAGATCTAGACTATGTATAATCCCCTCAAAATTCATTTTGAAGTGTTGGTAGATGCTAAAGATGATCCATGATTGTAGAACACTTCTCCCTTTGAGAAGAAACATAACCACATATGTGTGCAAGATATCTTCTAGTCTAGATTTAATAAGATGCAATCTAAGAAGGGTTAACGTGTCAAATTTTTTCTCATGATCCAAAGATATGAATCCCAAGATGATGTCTTCAAATGTTGCTCAAATATACCCAAACCAATGTTAAATTGCGATAAAAGAAGAGGAGGGTGAAGGACAAACACATCCAAAGAAGATGATGGTGATACAACTCCATCGAGGTTGTCATCAAATCATAGAATACAATTTTTTCAATTGTCTTCCAAATCTATAATGTCGGACTCTACAAACAAGGATGATATGTTTTGTAGAAATGTGTCCAATTTGGTGGATCTAGAAAATTATTATCAATATCTTGTTGCAAATAATTAGGGGAATCCATGCATGAATCAACACTATATTTAGATATAGTAACAAGTGATGATGGGGGAGATGAAATCTCAATACAAATTAGACTACATTGTTCATCTCCTAATGATATTGTTGTCTCAAAAGATGTCTGAGTAAGATAATATGATGGTTATTTAGGTGTTGGATAAGAATGATGAGGTAAAGCAATATCACACGATCTAGAAGAAGTTGCTTCATTTCATCAATTTATCTTTGAATACAATATCATTTCATTTTTTTTTTCTTCCCACAATAACCACATTTAATTTACTATTTATTAGGAGAATTATGAGTACTCAAATGTAAGGGATTTAGTGTGAGATAGGACCTAAAAACCAACAAATACAAAAGTAGAAACACCATATTACCCCCCTTTATGCAATAAAATAGCCCCCATGCAATTAAAATGATGTGACACTTTGTGTTTAGTACATATACAATTACCAATAGGTGGATTTGATGTATAATGATTACAAAGTCTCAAAATGAGGCATATTTTAATATTTTGTTAAGAAAAACTAATAATACCATTGTGTAATGCTCAAAAAATTAGGCATTTTAAAAAACGGAACCCAAAAAGGAGTTTGTATGTGCCTAAACAAACCCTCTTAAGTTTTAAAAATGAGAATTGTGTAGGGTGACCTTTGAGAATATGTGTTTTATGAAAAATCCATACACGAAATTTGTAAATGGACCACACCACAATGTAGAACATTCAAAATACCCTAAAGAGAAATAATTTTTAGAGTTCTTTTACCATATGGTCAAGGAATAAAACTATATCATACATGGGGTCTTGTACCATTGCCTGAAGGAATAAAACCTGTTGGTTGCAAATGGGTGTTCAAGAAAAATATTGGTTTAGATGGAGGTATTGATAAGTACAAAGCAATGTTGGTTGCAAAAGGTTACTCTCAAGTTGAGGGTGTTGATTATGGTGATATATTTTCTCCTATTGCCAAAATGACATCCATTAGATTTTTGCTTTCTATTGTTGCTACTTATGATTTAGAGGTTGAGAAAATGGATGTGAAAACTGCTTTCCTTCACGGTGATTTGGAGGAAGATATTTATATGACACATCTAGAGCACTACATGGTGAAAGGTAAAAGTAAATTGGTTTGCAAATTGAAGAAATATTTGTATGGCTTAAAACAAATTCCTAGGATGTGATACCGGAAATTTGATACATATGTGTTGAGTTTGGGATTTGAGCATTCTAAATTGGATCATTGTGTTTATTATAAAACTGATGGTGATCATTTCCCGTTTATTGCATTATATGTTGATGATATGCTATTTATTGGTAGAGGGAAATGTATGATTCCAAAACTAAAATCTCAACTTGGTGCTATATTTGAAATGAAAGACCTTGGTACAACTAGACACATTCTTGGGATGGAAATCAAAAGAGATAGAGTGAACAAAAATCAATGGATTGGCCAAAGTAAGTATATCAATTCAATTTTACAAAAGTTTGATATGCAAGATTGTAGACCATTATGTGTTTTTGTTTCAGCTGGAACAAAGTTATCTATTTCAAATTATCCGACATCTCCATCAGAGATACAAGACATGAGTAGAGTTCCTTATCAAAGTGTTGTTGGAAGCTTGATGTATGCTATGGTTTGTACAAGACTATACATTGCCCAAGTAGTGGGAGTTCTTTCCAGATATATGTCTAATATTGGTAGAGTTCATTGAGATGTAGTTAAAAGAGTCTTCAAATATTTGCGTGGTACCTCAAATTATTCCTTGTGTTATCATACTAATATGACTGAAGATGAAATTTCCCTTAATATTCATGGTTATGTGGATTCAGAGTGGGCAGGTGATGTTGATAGTAGACATTCCACTAGTGCTTATGTGTTTAGTTTATTTGGTGGTGCAATTAGTTGGATGAGTAAGTGATAGGTTGTGGTTGCTTTGTTCACTACTGAAGATGAGTATATGGCAACTACTCATGCTTGTAAAGAATCCATTTGGCTTAAGAGGTTGTGTTCAAATATTAGAATAAAACAAGATGCAGTGATAATTTATTGTGATAGTCAAAGTGTGATATGCCTAGCTAGGAACCCGACATTTCATGCTAGGACCAAGCACATAGATGTACAATATCATTTTGTTAGAGATATGGTCGAAGATGGCAGGGTGAAGCTGGTTAAGGTTGAGACTTTGATGAATGTTGCTAATTCTTTAACTAAGCCTGTGAGCATAGAGAAGTTCAGATGGTGTTTAGACTCAATGGGCCTTTTGGCCCCTAGTAATTAAGAGATGATGTTTATACACCCTCTTGTTGCATTTGCAAGGTGTTCGACAAGTGGGAGATTTACTAGGAAAATGTGTCTCAACCTTGCAATTATATAAGGTATTGTTGATACATAAAGTATTGTTGATACATCCACGGTGGGGGGCACGAAGGGGTTTCCCCCTGCAAAGGGTCTGGGGGGATCATCCTCCCAGTTGGGGGTCTGGGGGCAACACACCTTGGTGAGGGCTTGGGGGAAACGCCCACGAAAGAAATTTTTTTATTCATATTTTATTATTGTAAATCAGGACCATTCATCATTAGGTCTTAGATTTGACGGCCAATATTTTATTAGCTTGAATTTCCCTAGAAGACAACCCTATTTTATGAGGGAATTGTATTATAGTTGTGTATTGTGATGTATTTTGAGAGTCTAATAGCGGTTGTGTTGCCTTTGGACTTCTAGTTGGTGATACTACTGTAAGAAGCTTGCTCTACAAGTATATTGTAATCTTTGTGATTTCTGAATAATATATTGGGTGGATTTTGGAGTGTGGGGTTTTTCTCCAAAAAGGGTTTTCCCCATGTAAATCACTATGTTGTATGCATGAAATTTATGTTTATTTCTATTTACGTTTTTGTAATTGTTAAAGATCCATAAATTTTTTACATTATCCTCCTCTCAAGATTAGTGTAGGAAGTTGTTTCGCTACCTTAGCTTCCTTACACTCCAAAGGCCATTTTCAATTGTAGATCAAGGGATTCAAGTCTACCAGGTGTCAATAAGAGATTGAATCTAGGATTCTTACTTCTCTTTAAAATGCAATCTATTTTTCATTTGTAAGGGTTCTGAGATTTTGGAAAAGTGGTAAGGGGTAGGCTATTATTTTTATGATCTATGTAGGGAAGTAAAGGTATGTGCTTGCAAATATTCCTGTAAATCTATTATATATTTTGATTACAACATATATGAATACATGCTTTTGCATGCTCTCAATGTGTATTGTCTCTAGTTTGTAATGAGATATTTCTTTCAGTAATACAATCAAGGATTGTAAAGCTTTCCATGCACATTTTCTACATTTGGGTTATTTTCATGGTTAGTTTTTGTTCAAGGAGCAATGTAAACTCTTTCACTAAAAATAATGAGAATATTGTTCTTGCATAATGGATTGTTAAGTAGAGTTATATTGTTAGCCATTAGTTGATCTCATTAATATAAGGTATTAATGACTGAATGATAATCAAAGTATGTTTAAGATGTATTGAAGGGTGTATGCAAGTTATTGACTTTTTAACCGCGGATAGGAACCTGTCTATCTCGAATAATTTTTCCTTAATCTTAGAAATAACCATCAAATTTACAAAGCCAAATTCAAACTCTAGCTATCTTGTAATTTATTTATAATTATTTTACACTTTATTGTAATGATGACAAGGGAAGTACCAATCATGGGTGTAAACATATAAACCCTTGTTATTTGTGTAAAGTTTATTTTCTAAGCACTATGATGTAATCAAGTCTAATTTCCATATCCAATGTTATTTAGGGTGACCCCTAAGTCTTGCGGAGCCTAAAGTGTAGGGGAGAAATGTGTGAGATAAATCTCCCATTCCTTGGCCACTGATCTTGAAGTCCTTGAGCATAAGAATTGGTTATCCTTTAGAGGATCTCAAGGCATCGGTTGAAAAAAGAACCAACACAATCATGATGTGGGACCTATGCTTGTTGACTATGTGATGCAGGTGTGTGACATGGTTGGAGTTTGATGCTGGTATATTTTGTGGTGATCATGGTGTCATGGATGTTCCTTGTGCCTTTAGGAATTTGACATGACATGATTGTTTATGCAGGTGCATTGTCGGTAGTGTTGGATCAATTTATAATAGTTAGTGGTGGTGTATTTCTTGTTTGAGGATCATGGTTTTACTTTGCCTTTTAGGATCCCTTGGTGTTGTAGTTGGGTTCTTTGATTGTGTGAGGTCCTTTGGTTGATATCCATAGAGGATATTGTTATTACGGTTTCATGGATAACTTGATTATACTATTTGGTGGGAGCTAGTGACAGTGATGGTTTGGCAGTTTTGTATCTTCTTGGTTTTGGAGATTGTGGTTTTACTCTTCCCTTTAGGAGATCTTGGTGTTGAGTTCTTTGATTATGTTGAGGTTGATGGGAAAGGTCATTGATGTCACTTCTTGCATCATTTAATTTATCAATTATCGAACCAAGTGTGTCTTAGAGCTACATGCGATAAGGGTGTTTCCATAAATTGGGGGGTTTTACACTGTCAAAAGTGACTTTTGGTTGCAGTTTAGCTCCGTCGAGAGCTATCAGGAGCTCTCAGGAGCTGATTTTAACAAGGGGTTCCTAACTATTTCTAAAGACTTAATCCTAATTTATCTCTTAATTAATGATTGTTCAGACTCCAATAACCCAGTTCATACTTCACTTGACTTACGTGCAATTTATCCATGGAAGAATTAAGCTAAAAACTAAATCTACTTTTAATCTAAAACTTAGAATTGAAATGTACTTGGAAAGGGAATCTATTTACATTTGCAGAAAAGGATCTAACTACGTTTGCAGAAAAGGATCTAATTATGTTTGCAGAAAATAAACATTAATCTAAAAATAAGTAACACTAACTTCCATGAACAAATCCCAAACAAGCTTTAGTTCTATCTTTCCATGAGTCATTATTGTCTTTTCCATTACAACTACATGCATTTTAAAGTGACCATTGAATCTAATTCTATGAACAATAATTAAATCTACAAAAAATGAGTGAATATAAATCTACAGTAAAGCATAATGAATTATTCTAAGAATTTGATGAATTTAATCTAAGAATATAAGCATTCACATTCACTAGCAATGATTAAAAAAGATCTATATTCCTATTTTCCAACTGAGATGAATAATGCAAAAATTAATTGAATTAAAGAAAATAACACAAGTCACCTTTGTCGGTTGAGCGGGCCCTGCTCTTCCTCTGGTGGGACTTAAACATTGAGATTTAGATCAACTCCTTATTTTTATTCCAATTGGCCAAAATAGGCGAGTAGTAAAAAAGTGCAGATAATCCACATTACAATGCTAAAGCAAAATATTAACTAACTCCCAAACTAAAGACTAAGGTTGGACATTTATAAGAATATATGCTTTTTTTAATACAAAAATTGGCGCAACCCACCAAGATGCAAAATGGTAACAACTACACTTAAATAGAACCAAAAGTGCCATAAAGAAATCTACCACATGAAAGTAGTTGAATAGAAAGTTCTCAAACTGACTGAAGAAGTCAATTCAGAAACATTCATTAGGAGCTAGCTAGAGCAATCAGAAGCAAGAAAAATTTCAAATCCATTAAACAAGAATTTTAACATGTCCACCTCATAACATCAACACTCAATCAACCGAACATAATCCTCAAAGATAGGATGTAATCAAGACAACAAAAGATCTCAACTTGCATAAAAATTTCATCATTAATCATCATTCAAAAGCAAGAAATTTAATGCAAAATACCATTTCTCATATATACTCTAATTAGTTAAATATAATGCATCATCAAACAAACATTCAAGCATATAGTCTACCGCTAACATAGTTAATTAATATATAATAAAGTCTTTTAAAACATAAAAATGATTAATTAAAGTGTCATTCTATGCACTCATCATTTCTCCCCCTTCTGCTATCAACCATATCCTCATGGTTGAGGATTTGGTAAATCCCTATTCCTACCTTCCAACTAGATAACTAGATCACCACAATAAGTACATACTACAGGAATGTTCTCTGCTGAGCATATCCATTTTGTTCTTCAATTGTCCTTAACCAATCTCTCAGAATTTCTCCAATAAATTGTGGTGGAGCATTTAATGCAGGTGTTGGTGCTATGAGCAATGGAGGTATGAACCTCATTCCTACCCAATTTGTATTATGCTCCTCAATAACCTGTATCAAGGATCTCACTCTTGTGAGACTCCAAGTGATGTTCCTTGGAGAGGTTGGTTCTCTCCTTTTGAGTGATGTTGGAATGTTGTTGAATCTTTCCCTGGCTACAGTTAAGGTTATGTGTGGAAGGTGTTCTTGAACACTTTTAAAAACTCTAATGCTTTCATTCAAATTCCTTTTGTAGACAGGTTTCACATTATCTCCTTGTGCAAAGTATCTAAAGGCGGCTCTAAAAGACATAGACCAAGGTGTTTCATTCCTCATTGGAATGCCCAATCTTAACTGTGCCTCCTTGTACTGGTATGTTTTGTTATCCCACTCAACTTGATTTTGTAATAGACACAAAAGACCTAATTTGCAACTCCCCAATGTAAATATTTAGAAAAGACTGTGGAAAATTACCAAGAATGAAGCCATGCTGAAAGTATTCGCACATCTAGTTTTGAACTATAGGATGGTTGTAGAAATCCTCAAGGAATTCTCGGTCATCATCATAAGTCTTTCTTTTCATTTCAAAACCATTTGATTAATTTTCCATTGTAAAAACCTTTCCCTTAAGAATAATGCATATAATTCTGAAGGTTTCCTCATTGATAACATTACAGAGGAGAGTTCTACTACTTGTTGCAATATTTCATTCACCTCATCTCTCTCTTTTTCCAGCTGTTGATTTTGGCTCTTCAATTGGTTATTCATTTAATGTCACATCACATTAACTAAATCAAAAGTAATACTTCAAAAATGACATTCACAATAAATGTGTACCTTTTTGTTAAATGCAAAAGTCAATTGAAGCATGAATTAACTCGACTGACAATAATTCCAACGAGTTAATCGAAAAGAGCTCGAAATTAACTAGAGCATTTATTACAGAGAACCTTGGAAGCGTCAAAAGTCATCAGGAGTCATCAGGAGCCATCAGGAGTCATTAGGAGTCATCAGGAGACTGCCATTTCTGGTTTTCAGCCATGCCTTTTTTTTTCTTTTCTTTTTTCTTTTTCATTTTTTCAAGAGATAAATCGCCATTTTTGGTTTTCAATCTAACTCCTTTATTCAAAAGGTAAACCGCCATTTCTAATTTTCAATTTACCTCCTTTATTCATACCTTTTCAAAAGATTATCCAACAATATATTCTCCTATGGAAGGAATATCTTCCATCAGAAAATGTTCAACTCTATTATGCAATTCTGCTACAAATTCTTTGTTTGATGTAGGTTTGTGGTACTTTTTTAAATGATGACCATTAACTAGTATGATCCTTCTTTCTCCATCTATTGGTATCAATTGAACTAATCCATTTTGAAAAACTTCATCAATTTCATAAGGTCTCAACCATCTTGTATGAAATTTTTCCCTAAACTCTTGAAATTTGGAGTCAAATAATAGTGCCCAATCTCCTTTCTTAAATTGTCTTGTCACAATATTTTTGTCATTCCACTCCTTTCTCTACTTCTGAATTATCTCTGTATGTTGAAGAGCTTCCATTCTCATCTCGTCAAGTCGATTCAATTGTAGAATTCTATTCTTTTCTGCTTCAGGCAAGTCAATACCAATATCCAATACTATCTTCAATGCCTGCAATTCAAATTCAATAGGCATTACTGGAGATTTTCCAAATACTAATTCATATGGAGAGAATCCAGTAGTTATCTTCTTGGTTGTATTATATGCCTAGACTGCCTCATCCAACCATTTTTCCCAATCTGTCTTCCTTGATGAAATAGTTTTTGTTAAGATATTCTCCAATTCTCAGTTAGTAACCTCCACTTGTCCATTCGCTTGAGGATAATATGGCGTTGATTTTCTATGTGTCATTTGATACCTTTGCATAAATGCTTCCATCATAGTAGACACAAACTATGGACCTTGATCTGAAATTATTTCTCTTGGTGCACCAAATCTCTGCAAAATATGCTTGTACAGGAAATCAACCACTTTGTCTTCTCTTGCTAATGGTAAAGCTTTCACTTCAACCTATTCCGTGACATAATCCGTGCAAACCAAGATATATTGTTTTCCTCTAGAAGGTGGATCAATAGGTCCCACAAAATCAATTCCCCATTTTTCAAATGGTTCCAAGGCTATTTGAGGTTGTAATGGAATCTCCATTGTTGGTGTAGGTCTTCCCATGCATTGAAATTCATCACAATGCTTCACAAAGAATGAAACATCCTTTGTCATGGATGGCCAAAAACAATCAACTCCTAAGATTTTATGAACGGTTCTGATTACTGAGTAATGTCCTCCTTCTGGCTCATGATGGTAAGCATGTATGACATCATAAATGTCTATCTCAGCAACACATCTGTGAAGAAAATGGACAAGAAACATTTTAAATAACAAGCGATTTATCCATTGAAATCTAGAACTTTCATGAATTAACCTTTTTCTCTGTTTAGGATTGAAATAATTTGGGCATTTCCCTATTACCAGATAATTTGCAAGATCGGCAAACCATGGTGGATGAATTGATATTGCAAATAAGTGTTCATCTAGAAATGTATCATTCATTGGCTCTTGATTACCCTACAAAACAATTCTAGAAAGGAAATCAACAACAACGTTATCTTTACAGGCTTATCAACAATTGTTATATCAAATTTCTACAACAATAAAATTCATCTTATGATTTGTCCTCCTACAACAAATTTATTCATCAAATATTTAATAAAAACATGGTCTATATGAATAAATACCTTGTAACCAATAAAGTAATTCCTAAATTTATTGATTGCATATATTACTGCTAAGAACTCTTTCTCAATTGTTGTGTAGTTCCTTTCAACAGGATTCAAATTTTTGCTAATATAGTAAATTGCATGCATTGCTTCATTTTCATCTTTTTGTCCCAATACTGCACCAATAGAAAAGTTAGATGCATCAACATGTATGTGAAATGGAACTCCCCAAACAGGTCCCTTGATAATTGGAGTAGTAGTTAAGGCATGTTTAATTATATCAAATGATTTCTGACAATCATTTGTCCAAAGAAACTCTGCATCTTTCTTGAGCAATGTAAATAAAGGTTCAACAATCTTACTAAATCCTTCAATAAATATTCAGTAGTAACCAACATACCCAAGAAAACTACGAACTTTAGTTTGAGTTGTAGGGATTTCAATCTTTTGAATAATTTCAATTTTCTTGAGGTCAACTTTTATCCCCTCTTTTGAGATGTGATGTCCCATAACAATACCTTTTGTCATCACTAAGGAACTCTTTTCATGATTTAAGGAAAATCTAAGATCCTTACATATCTACAACACTTTATTCAAGCTCTCAAGTGCTTCCTCAAATGTTTGTGCATGAACTGTGAAGTCATCCATATAAACTTCTACACATGAAGTAGTCAAATCTGCAAAAATTGCTAGGATAGCCCTTTAAAAAGTTGTTAGTGCATTGCACAGTCCAAATGGTAATATTGTATAAGCATATGTTCCCCAAGGACATGTAAAGGTAGTCTTATCTTGGTCTTCAGGAGCCACTTGAATCTGATTATAGCCACTAAAGCCATCTAAGAAAGAGAAATAACTACTTCCAGATAAGTTATCCAATACTTGATCAATAAATGACAAAGGAAAATGATATTTTTTTGTGGATTTGTTTAATTCATTGTAATCCACACATACACACCATTTTCCATTTTTCTTAGGAACAATAACCAATGAAGAAACCCACTAACTATCAGATATTGGATAAATAAATCCCACTTTTAGTAGTTTTTCTATCTCTTGTTTCACAATATCTCGTAGAGTAGGATTGATCCTTCTTTGACCTTGTCTTACTGGTTTTACATCTTCAGTGTAAATATGATGTGTACAAATAGAAGGGTGAATTCCTATCATGTCTTTGTACTCCCAAGCAAATGCTTCAAAATGATTTTCTAAAGTTTGTTTTAATTCTTTTTCTTGGGACGAAGGCAAGGATGAATTAATGAAAAGAAGCTTATACCCTACTATTTTTATCTCTTTGGTCTTATTCTTAGAACCAGACAGATCTCCAACAAGTGTATTTAAGGGATAAGTGTGTGAATTTTTCTGATGTACTTGATAGTTTTTCTCTTTTCTTTGACATATATTTTCAAAATTAAGATCTTGTTCCTCATATTCTTCAATATGTTCTACCAAGGTAACCATAGCTAATTCTACAACACCATCTCCCTCTGAATCCGTATCCTCATCAACCCAAAGTTGAGTGTTTGGCTGAAATGATGGTTGAGTAGGGGGAAAAAATGATAACTTCTTCTATTTTTTACCATTAGAAATGTTCATACTTCCTGATCTATAGTCTATCAATGCTGTTGCAGTAGCCAACCATGGTCTACCTAAGATGATTGGATAACCAGAGTTTTTCTTTCTAGCTTTGAGAACTAAAAAGTTAATTGGATAATCCCATGTATCAATAGTAACCATAATATCTTCAATAACACCTCTAGGCTTAGTAGTAGATTGGTCTGCCAACTATAAAATAGTTGTTGTGGGTTGAACAGTTGTCCCCAATAATTCATCAGTTTCTGATGTAATGACATTGATAGCTACTCCTAGATCAATTAGTACATTGGTTATCTCAATCCCTCCAATACTTAGGGTTATTACAGGACTACTAAGATCATTATATTTATGAGGTAGTAATCTTCTTGATAAAATGCCAGTAAGTTTAGTCCCTATTTGAATTGTAGGGGGTAATTTATTTTTCCTACCCGGCGTTTTCATACAAAGGGATTTAACTGACTAGTTTATTTCAGGTATATCTTTAATGGCCTGCAACAATGGTATTTCAATATTAATCTTTTTTAGCTCACGAAGAAGTTGAGAATCTACCACATTCATATAATTTGGTTGAGATTTGTCAAGATCTACTTGTTATGTTTTTGAATGTTCAGGATAAGGTGCTTTCCTAACCTTTTGTTCATCATTAGAAGTTTGATCTTCCTTTGAATCCTATTTTTCTTTCTCACTTTCTTGATCTCTAACATTTGGTATGAACGGGACATTTCAATTTCTTAGTTGAATATCATTGGCATCTATCACATTCAGAGTAGGAGGATTGGCATCATTACAATTATTTTTTGGGTTTGAAATAGGTTGTGCTGGTAACTGAGGTTGGTTTACTAGTTCATTAGGATAATTAGGACCAGTGACCAATGGAGGCGATTATCCCCAAGGACGTCTTGGCCCTTTATTTTTCCATGGTTGAAATTGCGTTTGATTTTGTTGCCACTGAGGCTGATTTGGTTACTATTGTGGTTGATTCCACTGAGGATTCATCCATTTAGGTTGACCCCAAAATGTAGGTGGTGGTTGTGCTTGGTAAGGAGGGGTCCATTGGTTTGAATTTTACAAAGGATTTTGATTCCAATTATCCCTAGGACCATATTGCCCTTGATTAGCATTATATCATGGATTATGAGATCTCTGTCCAACATAGTTAAGTTCTTCCTCTACTTCAAGTTGTTTCTTCAAATGATTCTTAATTCCAAGTAGAAGGTTACAAGAACTTGTTGCATGATGTTTTTCACAGATTTCATAGAGATCAACTTGATTTAATGGACACTCTCTCAAAAGATGTTTACCTCTACATTTGGAACAATACATGGATAAAGGCTCAGTTGTCTTTTTATCTCCTTGCATGTTAAAATGGAGTAAATCAGTTTTCAAATTTGCAAGTTCTTCCATGACTTGAGATACATCAGGAGTAAGAAATTTGTTTCTTTGGGCGTTTCTAGTCCCTACTCTAGTTCTAGAGTAGTTTCTACATATCTCAATAATTTCTTCCAAATAAATTTTATTGATGTCCCCTTTTCCCATAATATTCAAAGATTCTCTTTATTCATCATCAATTCCTTTCATAAAAATTGTTTTACTAATCTCATTATCTTAACCATTACCACATATGTTATGCACAAACTGAAACCTATCAGCATAATCCTCTAGGATTTCATCCTCTAATTGTCTCATTCAAAACAATTCCTCTTTCATATCTCTTACTCGACAATAATCTTGATATTTGTCCAAAAATTCAGTTTCCATTTCCTGCCGAGTTGAGATTGTTCCTGCACCTAAACCCATAAACTTGCATAAAGCTGAATCTTTCAATGTAGAGGGAAATAGCTTTAACTTATGGTTATCAACTGTATAGTCATAGGTTTGACATAAAACCTTGAACTCAAAGAGAAACTAATCAAGATCCTCATAATTTTTTCCTCTAAAGGTAGGTAATACAAAAGGTGAAATGTTTTTCATGGGAGGATCATCATTCCATACATTCGAATTAATAGGATAAGAAAAGGTCCTATTGTTTGGTGGAGGATCATTACCCAGTTAGTCACCCATTTCTTCTTGATGTTGTTCCTGATTCACTTGTCAATTTTCAATCTGATATTGCTAAACTTCTTTTTCTTGTTCAAAATTAATATTTCGTGGAAGGAATCTTCCTAGATGGTCTCTAGATCATCTCATCCACAATCTAAACTATCTTCCTTATCAACACTAAGGCTTCATAATTAAACAGCCAGATCTTTGATTTCCCCAACAATGGCACCAAAAATGATGGGCAGGGTCATTGATGTCACTTCTTGCATCATTTAATTTATCAATTATCAAATCGGGTGTGTCTTAGAGTTGTATACAATAAGGGTGTTTCCATAAATTGGGGGTTTTTCACTGTAAATAGTGACTTTTGGTTGCGGTTTAGCTCCATTAGGAGTTTTCAGGAGCTTTTAGGAGCTCTCGGGAGCTGATTTTAACAATGGGTTCCTAACTATTTCTAAAGACTTAATCCTAATTTATCTCTTAATTAATGATTGTTCAGACTCCAATAACTCATTTCATACTTCACTTGACTTACGTGCAATTTATCCATGGAAGAATTAAGCTAAAAACTAAATCTACTTTTAATCTAAAACTTAGAATTGAAATGTACTTGGAAAGGGAATCTATTTACGTTTGTAGAAAAGGATCTAACTACGTTTGCAGAAAAGGATCTAATTATGTTTGTAGAAAATAAACATTAATCTAAAAAGTAGTAACACTAACTTCCATGAATAAATCCCAAACAAGCTTTAGTTCTATCTTTCCATGAGTCATTATTGTCTTTTCTATTACAACTACACACATTTTAAAGTAACCAATGAATCTAATTCTATGAACAATAATTAAATCTACAGCAAATGAGTGAATATAAATCTACAGTAAAGCATAATGAATTATTCTAAGAATTTGATGAATTTAATCTAAGAATATAAGCATTCACATTCACTGGAAATGATTAACAGAGATCTATATTCCTATTTTCCAACTGAGATGAACATTGCAAAAATTAATTGAATCAAAGAAAATAACACAAGTCATCTCCTTCGGTTGAGCGGGCCCTGCTCTTCCTCTGGTGGGACTTAAACATTGAGATTCAGATCAATGCCTTATTTTCATTCCAATTGGTCAAAATAGGTGAGTAGTACAAAAGTGTAGATAATCCACATTACAATGCTAAAGTGAAATATTAACTAACTCCCAAACTAAAGACTAAGGCTGGATATTTATAAGAATATCCGCTTTGTTTAATACAAAAATCGGCACAGCTCACCAAGATGCAAAATGGTAACAACTAAACTTAAAAAGAATCAAAAGTGCCATAAATAAATCTGCCACATGAAATTAGCTAAATAGAAAGTTCTCAAATTGACTGAAGAAGTCAATTAAAAAAAAATCATCAAGAGCCAGATAGAGCGATCAAGAGCAAGATAGATTTTAAATCCATTAAACATGAAGTTTAACACATCCACCTCATAACATCAACACTTAATCAACTGAACAGAATCCTCAAAGATAGGATGTAATAAAGACAACCAAAGATCTCAACTTTCATAAACATTTCATCATTAATCATCATTCAAAAGCAAGACATTTAATGCAAAATACCATTTCTCATATATACTCTAATTAGTTAAATATAATGCATCATCAAACAAACATTCAAGCATATAGTCTACCACCACCATAGTTAATTAATATATAATAAAGTCTTTTAAAACATAAAAATGATTAATTAAACTGTCATTCTATGCACTCATCAGAGGTCATGAAGGATATTCATTTAGGAGATGGTTGTCATGATGTCATAGAGAGTTTGGTATCATAGTTTGGTGAGAGCTTTTGGTGATGATGTGGATTCACCATTTGATGGTGGATGATCTTCTACAGTGATTGTTGGTGTCATGGATGAGCTCTTGGATCCTATTCCTTACATTTAGTGAAATTTCATTGACATCTTGGGTTCTATTGATAGGAGATGGTTATCTTCATGTGATTTGGAGATGTTAACATCTTGATACCATGAATGAATCTTGGAGTATTTGGTTGAGATGTTAGTGATGACTTGTCAATTTCAATGGGTGGTCCTTTTTGATAGGATGGTTTTTATTGTGTCATGGTGGACTCTTGATTGCACATCAGAGTTTTGGAATGATACAGGTACTCTTAGGATCATGATATGTTCATTGGAGCATATGATGTTCTTTTAAGGAGAAGTGAGATCATGATTGTGTTTTTGATTCATAATTGGGGCTTTGACTTTGATCTTGGTTGGTTCTCTTGGTATTGAGTACATTGGTAATTTTCTTAGGAGCTTCATGATCTAGTGTTATATTGCATTTTAGTTTGGCATGGATTGATTGGTTACAAGTGCTCATGGATACTTGGAGACATATGTGAGGCTAGGAATCTCTTGGGATTAGAGAAATTTGTTGAGATAGTTACTCTTTGGAGGTTTCACTAGAAAGTCTAAGGATCCTACACCTTTGTTGTACATGAGTTAAATAATGGACCTATAAAGGAGATTATTCTTGGATGAGTCATGATCACTTGGATATCTTAGAGGAGCATTCTCATTCCCCAACTCGACGAATAATCATCTGAGAGGTATTTCCCATTCTTATTTTCAAATGCATTATGTTCTATGCTTTTTATTCTCATGTAGATAGATCTTGAGCTATGGTTTGGTAGTTCTGGAGGGTTCATTTGAGGAGTGTTAGTCTACTTATCTCCTTAAGCATTGTGAGTTCATTCATTGATGTTGAGTTTATATGTTATTGGGATTATTGCCTTGGTTTTTGGAATGGATTTGGTTTGATCTTCCTTTGGTTTGAGATGCATACATCTTGGTCATAGTTAGATGTGGATAATATTATTCTCTTTTTGGTTTTATGGAGGAGATCATACTTATCATATCTTAGCATTTATAGGTGTATGTATAAAGACATGCTACATGTTTTGATTTGCAGGTTCTCTATTTGGTCTTGCTCTTCTTGGATGTTTGTATTCACATGATATTGGATTTGATATTTTGTGTGGAGCTATGGTGATCACTATGTGGTCATGTTATGTTCATTATTCTCAGTGTCAATATGGAGGTTCCTTTATCTCTTTCCTTTGTTGAGTGTGGAGAACTTGGGAGAGCTATGGGCTTCATAGTGGTGAGAGTTGTACTGTATTAGATTTTTTTCTAAGTTTGGAATATCTTTGTAGATGTTCCTTGGTAATACATGATGTTGGTTACACTCTCTATATAATGCTATTGGTGGATCTTTGGATGTATTGATAATTTTCAGATTTGGCATTACTTATATAGTGGGAGTTCCTAGATGCATATGTTATTCATTGACAAGTTTGGCACTTGGAGCTTGTGATTGCATGTTATGGGTTGTATATGTTGATGGCTTGTGGTTCACTTGTTATGATATGTATACCTTTGAGGTATGGATAATTGGATGTGTTAGAATTTTTTGAGGTGTTATTTTAGCTATAGTGATTATAACTTGATAACTAATAATGTATATTTATTACCTTTGGATTGAGTATTTATGTTTTGGGATATCGGTTGGAGGAAATACGTATGCTTTTGTGTGACAGTTAGTGTGACATCTCTTTGGATGGCTTGTATTTTTGCATTGATATGGTTAAGGGTGAGAGAATTCATTCTTGAGATGGTGTTCACCTTGATTCTTGTTGTAGGTATCTTGATGGAGGACATGGAGCACTTTGATTTCTTTATGGTATATTTGAATACAAGGATTGTTCCCTTGTTGATGTTTATTTTTACTTGATTACCCCTTGTGCAATATATACAACAAGTGGGAGAATGTTAGAAAATGTGTGTTGCCCACTTTGCATAATGTTATAATATAATATTTTATTATTTATGGTGTACCTAGGGGATCTAGGGACGCATTCATCACATGGGTTGGCATTATTGGGGCCAATTTATGTGTTGTATGTAACAATATGATAAATATTTAATATGGGGTTGCACATTGGGTAAATGTTTAATTTTGCGAAAACATAGTACCAAAAATTAAATGTGGGATTAATGGTTTTGTAAGCTCATGCCATTAGTCACATGGTTTTATCTTATACCACTTGGTCGTTTTGTGCAAGCTTATATCTATAAAAGAAAGCACATGGGTAGTTGTTTAAGGTTGGCTAATTGATCATTTTTGGCTAAGGGTTTGTGAGCATATATTTTTTACATTTGTGAGGTTTGAAGCATGGCATGGGATGCGTGGTTGCATGTTTGTTCACATGGAGTTCTTATAGAGAGCTTGTGTTTCAGAAGTGTTCATGAAGAACTTTGAAGATGTATATAATGGTTTCATTGTTGAATAATACATGAGTGGTGGGTGCTTTTGGAGGTTGGGTTTTTCCCTCTCGAGGGTTTTCCTAAGGTATATCTTGTGTCATATTTTGATGGTATGTTGTCTATTCTTTTGCATATGGATTC
Source organism: Sequoia sempervirens (assembly GCA_007258455.2). NCBI lineage: Eukaryota > Viridiplantae > Streptophyta > Pinopsida > Cupressales > Cupressaceae > Sequoia > Sequoia sempervirens. Next base: position 101,245,307 of record VDFB02049217.1, on the reverse strand, counting down.
TAAATACTAGTTTGTATAGATTTCTCTATTTGGATTATGTGGAAATTATCTTGGGAGGTTGCATATTTCCTTTCAATAATGATATTATTTTACTTGAACTAAACTTGTGAGTCCAAGAAAATGATCAAGATTAAAATTGATAATGTCTACTTGAATTGGACTTATGAGTCCAAGAAAACAAATATTAATTGATAATGATATTATTCTACTTGAACTAGACTTGTGCTTCCAAGAAAAATGATCAAGATCAAGATTGATAATGTTTACTTGAGATAGATTTATGAGTCCAAGCAAAAAAACTATTGATTGAAAATGATAGAGATAATGGATAGGCGATGTAGATTACACCTTTGATAAATTTTGATAATGATATGACAAGCTCCATAAAGTTTTATTCTCCTCAATATCTTATCAAGGACAATCGAATGGAATAGTACCAATGAAGATCTGTTTTAGGTATGTTTGTCTGCTATTTTGATACTTTGAAAGGTATGATTTATGTTATATTTTGAAAATTTTAAAGGATGTTATTACTAATCAAAAGTGCAATAGATTTTATCAAAAGTGCAACAAAATATCTCAGATATGCAAAAAATGTTGCTCATATACAACCTAGAACATATCATAAGTGTAGTACTACCAATCAAATGCATAGAATAATAATCAGATGTGTAGAATAATAATTTAGAAGCATTATTTTATGTCTCATATGCGCAAAAAAATGTATCAAAAGTGCAATGTTGATACTCAGATGTGGTTTTCTATAATACTTTTATTTTAGGAACCTTGTTTTAGTAAGAGATATAAAAAATGACCAAGATAGTTGTTGATGTTTTCAAAAGATCAAAGATTTCAAAAAGATACACCAAGAAAAATTAACAATCTTAATTCCAAGAAGATAAAGACAATAAATTTGTTTGTTTAACCTTTTATTTTTATTTTATTTTTAGAATGTTTTGATTTTATGATTTTTGAGTTTTTTTCAATTTGTTCAAAGATCAAAATCACACAAAGATATAAAGCAAAAGACAATTTCTTATGGCTCAATTTGGATTTGTGTTCCCTTTTGGTTTCAAGTGAAGAAGGTTCTTTTAAATATTCAAACACACAAGACACGTGAACAAGCCTACTCAAGCGGGTTTATCAATCCTTGAAGAAACAAGGACACCACAAGAAAAGATGGGCAAAAATTTTCAACTAGGCTTAACAAGCTCAATTAGGGGTATCCTCTATATATTGCAAGGGTACGTGAGGCCTAATCCATAGATGAAAGGGAATACAACCAAAAAACTAGGAGGAAAGGGTAACCCACTCTCCACCTTCACTTCTTTAAGGTATAAATTTCTTAAAGGCTTAACCTATATTGATAATATTTTTCTTTCAAGAGGCACGTCTTTTCATTCACCCCTCACTCTTTATACTCCATCGGAATATGAGAGTTGAGGTCATCTCCTAAGGTAATGAAATTATCTAGGTAGAACCCTAAAAGAAAAGAAAAAGTTACTTATTTATGATCTTTAGGGTCACCCTAAGATGCAAGAGGAAAGCATATGTAAGTAGATCTTGGGGATTAAAATGCACTAGTTTATTTTAAATCAAAATATAGATATGAAAGATTAATTTTAACTCAATTTTAAATTTGAGGAGACACATCAAGCAAGATTGTTTAAAGGAATGATACCAAACATGATAAATAACAATGATTAATTTATGATTTAAATGGGAAATAGTGATTAGAGTGAAGGTACTTGAAGTCCAATACTAAATTTGAGAAGATAATTTGATCCAATGCAAAGAGCTTCAAACCAACCTTTGCAATCCTTTGAATTCCAAAAGATTGAATCCCTGCACACAAAAATCAATAGCCAAAAAACTTAGAAAATGCTTATATTTCAAATATGGGGTTAGATTACAAATCAAATTTGTTAGAAATATCAGAAAATTCAAATATTTACAAATCTGAAATCAATCGAAATCAATTCTTAATTTCTCACTATGCTTTAATCAAATGTGTAGCTAAATAAATTAGACAAGTACCAAAATAGCTTAAATGTGTAGTAAATCAAATCAAATGTGCAGTAAATTGGATTAGATGCACAATAAATTTTTTTATGTGTTGCGAGTCACTTCAAAAGCACAATAGGATCAATCATATGCACAAAAAGTCATTTCAAATGCACATTAAGTCACCTCAGATGCGTAGATCAGAGAAAATAATGTGAAAATTGAATGTTGGTTGATATATATATCAAGCATTTGTGTTTCAACTAAAATACATCACAAATATGATCAAATTCATAATAAGTTGACTCAAACATGCTATAGGTGGGCTCAAATATGCGATAAAATAAATTAAATGTACAAATATGTACCCATAACTTTCAAAAAAATGAATATCTTGACACATTAATTGTTAATTAATTAAATAAGTGAGTCCCACCAAGCATGCCAAAATATGGATGATGAAAATGTGAATTATGAAAAGTAGTAACAATACAATGAAAGTACCAAATTCACACTTAGCAATCACTCAATAAATCTCAAGATATATACATAAAATAAAGTAATAAACAATTATACCACAACAAAGACCTTGATTTTCTCTATTATTTCTTTGATAGTATCTTGAATGCTTGATATGTGGGTTGCTCTACAAAATAGCATAAGCATTACAACACAATGATAGTATGATAATATTGATAATGATATTTGCTCAAAGATAGTAGATAATACTTACTCTTGCTTGATAATATTTGATAATAATAGCTTGATAATGATAATTTTGGCTCTTGATAATGTACTCTAGTGATCTAGTTCTAGGGGATATGAATTAATGAAAGCTTTTATTTATATGCTTCACTTGATATTTGATCAATAATGGAGATTAATTAGAAAGATCAATAGATAAAAAAATTGAGATAGAGTAGGAGCTAAAGCTTAGTAAATAAATAAGATTAAATTAAATAAATAAATGTATTTAATTCATAATAGTATAATTGGGAAGATAAATAAAATATTTATTTTGGAGGGAAAGAAAATTTATATTTAAATAAATTATTTTAATTTATTTAATTCATGAAAGGATTGTTAGCTAATTAAATATTTTTTTGAAAATTATTTAATTATAGAGGACCAAAGATATTTTGAGTTTGATTTTAATTAATATTGGAGGGAATATGATAATATTATCATATTTTTGTTTCGTAATGTTTCGCTTTGCGCATTTTCGCATTTCTTCTACTCTGTCTAGCATTAGGGTTTGCAATGGCAATGTCTTTGATTCCCTGGACATAAGTGGGGATATGCTTTCTTTAGTCATTGAATTGCTTCCCCCTTCTGTGTTGCCCTTTGTTGGCAGAGATATCCCTTATGCGTAGTCTTTGGGAAAGCAATATACAGATCACGACAAGCTCAAAAAGATCATTCCCTCAATATTCCTGTAAATGTTGCCTTCATCATTTCTCCAATATTGGTCTTCTCTTTGATTGCGGGTGAAAAGGTTCCTACCCATGATGGGGTTCCTGTTTTACCAATACCCTCAATGGTGTGCCCTAGTTCAAATAGGGTTTTAGAATTTTGAAGCACAAAAAACTCCACAAGCGAATCAATATCTCTTCAACCTGTTGTTGCATCTCAAGTTTCAATGGACTCAAAGCTTGGGCACAACCTATCTTTTCAGGATATGCTTGTCGGTCTAAAATAAAAGAAATTCAAATCAACGACCTAGGATGCTCAGCCACTAAAGGACAATTTAGTTTCTAATATGCAAGGGATCTCCAAGAACAACCCAAAATCCTACATCAGAAAGGCACCCTCCTCCCTTGTTTTGGTCTTTTCAAAGAAACTCAAAAAGGAGGTCAACATTGGTGAAAAATATTTTTCTTCCAATGGATTGATTGGTCAATTCAATTGCCTCTAGCCAAGTCTACTAGATTTACATGATTAGATCTCATCGGCTTGGTGGCCCACACTCAAAGGTAACATAGAAATCTACCCTTGTGCTCAAGGGATTTTTATTATGGTATTTGATTGCATTAAGGATAGGGTTGCCATTTTTCAAGAGAAATGGTGTTAGGGGAAAAGCATACTCCTTTTCAAACCATGGTTTCCAAATTTTAACCCTACTATTGCTTCTTTCTCTGTTAAACCTGTTTAGATCCGCCTTCTGAATCTTTCATTACAATTTTGGTTTGTTGATTGCTTCCAAGTGATTGGGGATTCTATGGGCTACTTCCTTGCAGTAGATTTAGACACAACCAATTTCACTCACACAACTTTTACCCGCATCCTTGTTGACATGGATGTCATAGGAGATCTTCCCACAACATTCAAGTTTGTTGATCACAACTAGACGCAACTCCTTGACTACGAAGGTTTACCCTTTCAATGCAGGAAGTATTTTGAAACAAGTCGTATGGCCAATTCCTACCCTAGAATCATTAAAAATTATGATCAACAGTCTTGGTGGGATGATGCCATACCTCATCATTACACAGTCAAAGCTCCATCAAAGGTGAAAGAGGGAAAGGTGCCTGATTCATCCCCGAGGGATAAGGTGGGGAAAGATGAATCACACCAAGCTATGAATCCTTGAACAAATGCAATTTTGGCTCAAAGACAGCCTCAACAATCAGGTAGATCTTCAAAAGGAAATCCTCATATCATAAACTCAAACCCAATTACCATTTCTTCTCCAAAAAGTGACGAGAAATTCTACACTGTGTGGTGGGAGCACACCATAGGCTATATCGCACCCCATAAAAATGCAAGTGAAGGAGGATGGAAAGGATTGGCAAGAAGTACAAAAAAGAAAAAGAAAACTCTCAAAACAAAGCTAAATAGGATTAATTTTCAACTGCGATCTCACACCAAATCTGGTGGGCAGATTGCAACTTAGGATGTAGACGTGCATTGCTCCTTTTTGATGCACGGTAGCATGTAGGCCATGGCTGGCCATTGATGTAATTCTTAATTCTAATCAATAAAATTTCTCTTATGTATCAGAAAAAAAATATTGGAGGGAATATGATAAATGATGAATTAATTAAATAATAAAAAATATTTAATTAATAGTGGGTGGTAGGGTGGGCCCCCACCCCCCCTCATCAAGTTCCCCCTCTTATTCATCCATGAGATCGATGGAAAACTAAGGCAAATTATTAGTTAACGAAGAGGGAGGAAATGGGGTGTCGGCTGGGGAGCAAAAGGTGGCAACATAGTGGCAAGGTCACATCACTTCAAGCATTATCCAAGACGTCGGGGGGATGAGGAAGGAAAGCCATCAAAGTTTAGCAGTTCGCCAAATTAGGGGAGACCTTGGCGATTTTAGAACGTGTTAATGACACATGAAGCCAAGAATAATTAGCTCGACACATAGGGTACGACCATCATGAAAGTTTAAGCAAATGGGCCAAGTGGCAGAAGTTGATCCTCACGAGGAGCTAGCCAAATTAAGGCTGCAGGCTGTAGGACAAATTTTTTATATCAAGGACAGAGTGCCTTGCTTATCCATCATTTTAGACTCGTGCACGTGGGCTCGACCTTGCTGCATACAAGCCTTTTAAAGGTGGATGGATGACAAAATTTTCACAGCATGGTTTTCAAATTTTGGTTTGTTTGTTGTCTTTGTGCAGTGAACTATCGACTAAAGGGTTGCAAATGGCGAAGACGAGCAGATCGAAATTCATCATCTCCATCTCAGCAGAGGGGTTGGAAAGTTTCGGTGTTGACACTCCAATATCCTTGGTGGCAACGGAGAGACAAATAGCATTCAGGGAAATAACCGATCAAAGGCTGAAGAGAATCTTGCTTGAGGACAATCCCTTGACAATGTTAGCAGTCAAAATGATATTAGGAAAGGGCCACCTGGATAGAAAGGAATCTGTGAGGGATAATGCACACATTTCTTCTCGGTTCTTAGCTGTAATTCTGGACCTAGAAGTCTCGAAGGTGGAGGCAAAGGAAATGATGGAGCTTCTTTTTTGAGGCGACCTGTTAGGAGGGTTAGAGAAGACATTGAAAGTGGCCTTCATGGGAAAAGGAATCTCACACCCCTCGGACCTGGAACTTCTTTGGGAGACGGATGAGGCAGTTAAAGTATATTCCTTCATTCTAGACCTCAAGGGGCTAGAGCTTATGAGGCACAAAATGATCTCGGCCATGGCGGTCAAATTCCTGAAAAGAAAGCTGGGATTGGTAACAGAGGAGGGGATGGAATGGGAGGAAGATTTCACCTTGTTTGTAGAAGTAAATGGCTTCCTGTGAGGCTCGGCCTCAGTGTTTCAATTTTTTGTGTTTAAAATTATAATAGGAGATGGTTTTTTGAAGTTATGTAGTGGGACTACAATTTTGGAGCTGGTCGTATCATGCTCCTGGGCTGGTAGGTTTAGATGGTAGGTTTAGTTTTCATGGAAGAATGGTTTCTCCTACTATGCAGACGTAATGTATATTTTATGAAACTTAATACAAATCTTAACCTTGCGTATCAAAAAAAAAATTAATTAATATAGATATAATACAAAGACTAAGATAATTATATGGGGATATTATCTTAATTAAATAATTAAAAAATTAGTTAATATAGATAGAATAATTGATTAGGATAATTTGATAAAATGAGAAGATAAAAATGCATTAGTAATTTTTAGTTGTCTACACTTGCATCTACAATGACTAACCCCCCACTAAATTGGAATTAAGGCCTCAAAATTTGTAATAGTAATATTTGAGGATATCATAGGTCTGCAATCTCTAATCTCTCTCTGAGTATGGGAAAAAATAGCCTCACCACTTGGTAGACCTTGAACCTCACTAAAATATTATCAAACCCACTTTGTGAAATATCGCTTAATAATATTTGTAGTTTGACCAATCAAATACCTAGGCTACCTATAGTATACCATGTAAGTAGCATTATCTACCCATCCCTTGTATAGTCATCATGGCCTCAAATCAACAATATGAAGCTCATAAAAAATATGTCTCTAATATGTGAGATCATTGATGAGCCTATTTATTAGCTAGTTTTTTGTTATCTTTATGCTTCTTATAAGACATTCCTAAGACAATTATTCCTATAGTATGCCATCTTTTATGTTTATCATGCAGACCTTAAACTTGGTTAAAGTATATGGAAATACAATTATAATATGATGGTGTTGCTTGATTTATATGAGAATATGTATGAATTATGATTGATATCTATGTTTAATCATGGTAGTTAGTATTGTGTGTGTGTTTTATGAGCAAACCCCTTGCAGCTTGAGAAGACATTGTAACTTGCAACTGAAGGAGTTCCTAGACAACGAAACATGGGATGTTCTTGAATACACTGAGCGTAATAACTACAACATGGAGACACCTTATGGAGACAATCATGTATCATTATGACAATTAATAAAATCATTGAAGAAGGAGAACCTTGTTGTCATTAAGATTCTGGTGTAACTGATTCTATGTTCCACATTTTAGTTCTATTATTGTAGAGTTCTAATCCTATTTGGATTCATATTTCTTTTTAGTTGCAGTTAGGATAACTAAATCTTAATTACACTTTGATATCTAGGGAGTTGTGATTAATGATTCAAGTTTAGAGTTGTGTTCTAAATAAAATCTCCCATGCATGTATATAGCTGGTAGTTGAGTCTTTAGGATAATAATTTGATTAATCTTTCAGTTGTGGATTTGGTTATCAAACACTTTTTAGTTTTCAGTTGTTAATACATAAACATGTTGATTGTTCAAACATGGTTTTTCTGAATACAATCTTTGAGCAAGATTTCATGTGATATTTTGGAATGTGTAATGAATGATCTTGAGTGATATGATTAAGTTAAATCTGAAGATTTAGATTTGGTTTAGTTAAGTGAAGAAAACCACCTGAGCAAGGGCCACACAAGGTATTGTCCTTCACTACATTTACAGTTTTTATTTTTGCTAGTAGTTACTTCGTAAATGCATAATAAGTTGTAGATTCTCATATCAAGTTATCAATAATTGTTGTTAATGTTCATGATTGCATTAATTTAACTTGTAATGCTCTAGAGTGTAGAATAGGTTCAATTATTAGCTACCAGTTAGTTTCAACATTTTATCTGTTAACACCAATTCAGTCATAGTCTATGTTGTAGGTACCCATAGCCAAAGCAACAACTTTACTTCTTCCACTGTTATGTGTTTTTATTATTTTCCAATAAGTGTTATACCTCCAATAGGATAATTTAGGTAACCTTAGGTCTTTAAAAGCACATACAGTGCCAGTACCATCACAAGCCTACTATCCTTGGTCGATAATTTAATGAAAGTCTTTTTAATGTCAAGTGGATTGTTCAGCTAGGTTTTCCCCTAAATTATGTGATTAGCACCAAGTTTATTAGACATTAGAACAGACTACAATCACCAAGCAGTCAATGTGTCAAAATACTATCATATACAATTTTAATGAAAACTGCTCCCACAAACCCTCCATCCAACTGGTTATGTCACCATGATATGTTCCAATGCTCAAATATTAATCAATGTGACAGCACATGAAAAACTAGCTCTAGGGTGATCCCACAATACTAGTTTACACTTTCTCAGAGATCCTGATTTTTGCTAAAATCAAATATTTTTAGAAAATATAATGAGTTAAGCCTTGAAAAGTTCCATTTAAAGGCTTCCAATTGAAGAGGGTTTGATCAAACCACCTTAGATCAAACCCCCTTGGATAGAATCCTGCTAGTTTTAAACCATACCTATAACGGAGTCTCCTTTACACCCATCAAAATGTTGATAAAAGACCACTTTTGATTTATATTTTGAGGGAACAAATGAATTCATTTAAAATTTATTTTTTTGTGAGTATTTAGTCCTTATTATAAGCTTCCCAAAAAGTATAATTTTAAATAAATTTAATTTGATTATTATATTTATTTTTTATTTCTTGTGAATGTAGGTTTTTCACTAAAAATCAAGCTCTTTGTTCTGCACATGTGGAAAAATAGCAGATTATCAAAATGTTTTTTTTAAAATATCACTGCACTAGATATTGAATTCCTTGATCCAACAATTTTTTTAAAAATTTTGATACATACAAAAAAATTTATGTTGTATATGGTCCTCCTATGTCTGAATTGTAATTGGTTTGACTTCGAAACTTGATTAAGGAAAAAATATTCAATAAAACACTATGAAACTAAATGAAAGCGCTATATATCATAGTTACAAATCTAAATTCATAAAAAATTAGAATTTTATCCTTCATGGAAAAAAAGTTATGTTGTATATGGTAAGCATCACTCCTTAAAATGGTGTTTACTAAAAAAAACTAATTTTTGAAGGAGATGGAAAAAGAATTGCAAAATGATTCAAAAAAAATTGAAAAAAATATATTTAGAATCTACAGAAAAAATTTCACAAATCACTAGTTTACATCATCTTCAAATTCCTCACGGTTTAGCCGCTATAGGTGCCCGAAAGTGAAGATTTAGTTAGAAAAAATCAATTCAATGTCCAATTTGGCCAAAAATTGTAAACTAGTTGTTACTCATTTTTATTTCTAGTTAAAATGAGTGAGTTTAAGTGTTCACAAACTGAAAATGAGGTGCATTTTATATTAGTCTTCCCTATATTGCATTCAGGTGTATAAACATAAGAATCAAAAAGCTTTTATTTTCAGTAATAGATTGTTGCATTTATACAGATGTATACAATATTGAAAAGATTCACACAAAACATTGCTAAAAAAAAAACTTTATTGATTCTAGAGTTCAAATTTATCTCACACAAGCCGTGAGATATAGCTTGTCCAATACAAATAAAATGCAATATATACAAAAATGGATTGAAAGAATAAAAGATGCATATATAGGGGAAGTGGCCAGTCATTGCCTGATGATTGGTCTAAGTCCACTGTCCTGCATGATCCTCAACTCCAATTTGCTTGCCTTGTGTCCTTTGCAGCTCTTAGTCTCCATGACCTGCATCTGAAAGAATTGCAATGGGTTAAAGTAGAGCTCTAAACAATGATGGTCTCCAACCCTACATACACATCCACCCACCAATGTATAGATTGTCCTTTGCATGCATCAAACAAGCTATAAGTCACTCATGTTCAGAGAAGAGAGAGAAAAGAATGATCAAATACATCTAAAAACATGTCATGTTTTTTCTAACTGTTTGTTTCATGTGCAGATACAAGGAAATCAATGTTCTTGTTTTATCAAGTTTCAGTACGTGGGTTAAAATGAGGCTCCCACAAGGGTTGAGCCCAGCGTGCTAAATTATCAAGCAATGAGCTCATTCGAGTTTTTCATCACATCATTAGGGTTATGCAGTGATAGTGAACATGCATGTTCTAAATGCTTCATTTGCCTTATACCTCATATCATTTATTGCTGTCTTATTTGACATTATGCTTGCTGGAATCAATTATCATGAGAAAATGTCCTTTCATAAGACACTGAGATCTTTGAAGATTATAGCTTATAAATGAAGTCTATTATAACAATGACAGAGTAAAAGGACAATGTTTCAATGTAGCAAGGGGAATCCTTCCAGAAGAAATTGAAAGCTACAATCAATCACAAGACATAGATGAAGAAGACAGTCTTTACCAAATGATAAACAAGGCCAAAATGCATATGATCAAAAGATAATAGCTATGCCTTAGTTAGAATAAAGAATAAGGGAATTGCTATTGACAAAGAAGGCTCCTAAGGTACCCTGCAGACCTTAAGATTATTCTAAATCCTTCTTTATGATCATTAAAGGGGTAGCATTGTGTCATGTTCTCCAAGAGACTTCTTCAATTATCACATGATGAAAGATTATGCACATAGTAGTTTATAGGGTTTCCAAGTCATATTGAGAATCTGTATATGACATGTGATAGTTTAATAAGCATCAAGTGACAAAGATAATCAATTAAGAAGATAGTATGAATTTTTGTGCATGGTCACCTACAGGAAGCGGTTTAAAGTATGAGAGGAGCAAAGGAAAATTGATGTAAAGAGACAGTGAAATCTAAAGTCAGCATGTTTTCATGAAGGCACAGAGTAGTCATAAGTAAAATGTGAAGAACAACATGCTTATTAGTGGCTTAAATGTACAGGCATTGGAGACATCTCAATTTAGAGGTACATTAAAATTCAAGTTACATTCAAGACTTATGGAATCACAGTAAGTATTCTACAATAGAGTAGGATTTGTTGCTTTATAGCCAACATTGAAGATGTTTCAATAAGACAACATGATCATATAAAAGAAATAGTCCTTGTAGGATGCATAGCTATTGAAATAGTAATCAGTTCAATGTTTAAAGGATGTGGGATAACCAGTACTATGAGGGAAAAATGTAGAGATTAAGCCACAATTATATAAAGCAGAGGTCAATGTTGTAACAACTATTCATGCTTAATTCTATGGAAAAGAAATATAGACTGTTCAGCTGTGAGGAAGGTGTGAGGATATAGTTGAGGCTTACTAAATTTCTCATGGTAAAAGAAAAAGAAAGAGAATAAAGAGCATTAACACAATATAGTTGGCTCGGGTTAAAGTTATTGCATATTTCTTTTACTTTGATAAGGAGAAAAATTACAGTACTGATGCTTCACTGAAATGATTGAAAGCCAATTAGGGTTCCACGACCTCAGCTTTGATATAAATAGGGACTTTAAAGAAGGGTACCCATTAAAGGAATTTCTAGGAAGGCTATGGTTTTCTAAACCCTAGCTTGAGACAAATACATAATGCTATTGCTTGCTTTGAATCTGCTTGTGAAATCATCTACAGAGGGCTTTCGCAAGCCTTATCCTACGGCCATTAAATCTACAACAAAATACAAAAAAAAAAGCCAAAGCTAAACTTTATCAAGAAACCTTTACATACAGTGAAATCTTCATATATTTGCAAAGAGGTGCATCAGAGATAATGGAGATTTTTTAATCAAAACAGGTGTTAATATCCTATGACAAGATTGCATGCTGGAAACAAAGTTTTGGAAAGTGAAATTCATGATGCTTATGGCCATAATGGAGGAAATAAGAGAAACCCTTGGTGTTGAAATAGGGTCTTATGATATGCATAGTTACAGCCATAAAGTGATCAAATCACTGCTCTCAAAATGAAACCCATAAGAATGATAATTAAAATTTTGCACCCATGAAAGTAAAATGCCATGAAAGTTACAGGGAAGACCCAGAAAGGCCACAACCAAATTTAATAACTATGATGGAGTATTCTTCAGAAAATTTCTTTTCTTTCTCAGTAGATGCTTGAAAACAATAAGAGAATGTGAAGAAATTTTTGGAAAATCATACTTGTGCTTACACATTGCTTTATTTTCAGCCTTCTATGAAAGACATGCCATAGAATTACCAGGAAGTTCCAGTAAGGCGTGCATACAGAGTTTTCAGTTGGAGCTCGAGCTAGGGTTTTTCCCATAGCGACGGTGTTAGCTTCATCATGAAGCTTCCAAAAAGAATGAGAAGAAGTGTTCCTTCTTTTCTTTTTCTTTTTTTAGGGTTTCAACCCTAGAAATGCCGAATGGAGGGCATTTTCACCTTTATTTTAATCAAACACCAAATATTCAACTGATGAGCCCGCGACCCTGTTTCTTACAATTTGTGCCTTGGGCAATTTATTTGCCTTAAAACATTTTTATGTTTTGTGATGCATTTTAATATGTGGACTCCATTTTAATTCAAATTGCCACCTCAATCTATTCGTGGGGTTTGATGTTGTTTTTTATTTTGCATATATTTATTGTAAAACAAAATAGTTTTAAGGTGTATTATAAACCTTAGAATTGTTTTGTTATTTCTTAAATGCAAAATATTTATGACCTTTTTTAGTTGAGAGAGGAAACAATTGGAGAGAATATTGGAGAGATTTTTTCAGTTCAGAAACATCTTTCCATGTTTCTAGGGCCATTATTGCACCTTGTTGGCAGTTTTAACTGTTTGTTATGGTCAAAATCTTTCTTTCTCTCATATTGGAGATAGTTTTGTGAGGAGTGTGAGGCCTATTTTTTAGGCTTTATTGGAGCATCTGACCCAAAGTGGTTATTGGCTCCTACTTTGGTGCAATCACTTGGGTTGTGAGATATATTCATTTGTAACTCATATTTGGACTTAGTTCTAAATTGGCAATTTTCTGGAGATTGTTTATCATCAAATTTCAGTGTGATTTTGTAACTCATGCAGCCATGCAAACTATGAGTACCTTGAGAAATTTATAGTATTGATTCAGTCTATTTTATCATCACTTGCTTGTTGGTGTACATGTCCTTTGGAAGTTAATTAGTATACTTGTGAAATTTATGCTTTTCCTTGTATTTTTGTATCTTCAAAGAAAAGTACCTTTCTTTGCAAAAGAATATCTATTTACAGGTTATGAATTGTGTGAGCAATATAAGGACTTAAGTTATGAAATATATTATTTTCTTTCTAGAGTCTTGTATAAGCACCTTCTCATAAATCACTTTTGTGGTTGATATACAAAGATGAGTTGTGTAGATTTGTTGTCAATCTATTAACTCAAAGTGTGACAGAATAAAGTTTGCATGCTATTAGTTAATTTGGGTATTTCACCATAGTATCAAGGTTTTAGTTTAATTTTCAGTATTGCTTTTTCGTTACCTTTTCCTCAAAATGCAAGTAGTATTAGGTAAAATCAATAAGAGCCAGCTTTTCTAGAGGTACTTTTCTATTATAGGGTCACCCACAATCCTAGAAAAGTTTCCCATGTTACTCATGATTGGCTGTAATTAATCTCAGCCTGGGTGCAAATCATTAGAGCTAACACTAGTATTGTGGGATCACCCTCCATACTTGTAAACCACTTGATGCATGTCATGATATAGGTGTGCAAGAACACACTAACCCCAAGAATATACCACTTTATCACTCAACATATATTCCAACACCCTCCCCCAACCAATAAAAACCCTCAAGATCTTCAATCGAGAACTAATACCCTGCCAACCACTCAGCCATTTAAACTAATGGAAAAGCATCAAACCTCCCCATCACCCTCCTCAAATCCATCTCTCTATTCTTGATACTTAGTTCATCTATCAAGAAAACTCTCTCCAAAGTATTTTCCTTGGAATCAATATCATAAACATCCCACTCACCATGAATGGGGTTCCTTAGAATCCTCCATACATCCTCTAGAGTAATTTTAAAGTCGCCAATCAATAAAACAAATGCACGTCGTTCATTATGTCATCTCTTAACTAGGGTTGACATCATAGTGGGATATGTGCTCGAATCTTGGGCATATAGGTAATATGCCATAATCCTTGACTGCTGCTAGGAAGGCCTACTCTAGCTCAACCAACTTCATCCTTATATGTAATATCATGAGATGATGCTCCCTAGACATAATAGGCTCTAGTACAACTTGTAAAAGTAGTGCACACAATGTTAATTAGATAGCAAAATAAATAATCCTAAGAAACCTAGCCTTAACATCAAATGCGCTAAATCCCTAAAAATCAATTGTGGCCCAAATTTTCAATTGTGCCAAATAATCTATCAATTATGATTCATTTTATCAAATATGCTGAACCAGCATAAACTGAATGAAACTAGTTATAAAATGCCCGAAACTAGTCATCAAATGCATTAAATCAATTGTGATCCCAAAATCATATGTGACCTAAAATTTCAAATGTGCTAATGCACTTATCAAATTCACTAATACATGTCAAAAGTGTCATTTTAGGCCTCAAATGTGTAGTTTCCTACTTTGACGCATTTGACTAAACCTACTTTACCTAGCATTTATTACACATTAACCTAAATCTAGTAACCTCAGGGTTAGATACATGTACTACCACAAGCGATTCGACTGGTCATTGAAATTGACAAATGCACTATGCACAATGGCTACTCCTAGAAATACCCACCATCTCACCAACTCCTTTGTGCTCTGAAGACTCTAGAGGCTTTGAATTTTAAAAGCTAGAAAAGTACTAATGAGGTGAAAATGATCCCCCTATTTCTATATATAGCTATCCAAACCCTAATCCTCACCCATACCCCTCCCCTAATCATTTTTATTTCATCCCCTATCCCTCGGCTCTCATTCTTTCACCATATAATCCCATTTTTCAACCTCTATCCCACTAAACTTACCCTATTTTCCTATCATGAGCCTAATCATATTTTTTATGACTGATCTCTTGAAGGGGAAACCAATCTCCATCCCTCAATCCACTAGGGCACACAAGGGCACATCATCACTTAAACTTTTCACAACCAACAACATGTCTTTAAAACAACGCAACAAGTGCTTTGTCTCAAAAATGAGAAAAACATAGAAACCTAAAATGACTGACACATTTTATCTAAATCACCATAATCTCTCATCATTTGTCACCCATCCATCTATTGATATTAATTTAATAATTTTTATTATTTAATTAAGTTAACACCATATTCATTAATTTTCCTCATCTACTTTAATTAAATATTTTATTTATTTATTTATTTATGATTTCATCATTTTCCATCATCAACATTAATTAAATAAATTTTAATTATTTAATTAATTTATCATTCCTCTTATCCACACTAATTAAATTTATCATTTTCTTCCAACCACTTTATTAAATAATTTTTAATTATTTAATTAAATTCTTAATTTCTTCTTTCCATATTAATTAATTAATTTTTAATTATTTAATTAATTATGTATTCTTTTCATCCATCATAATTAAATAATTTTATTTTTTTAATTAGCTAATATTTCCTCTAAAATTAAATAGATTAATTTAATTTACCTTTTTTTTATCTTTATTTCTTCTAAAAATAAATAAAATTAGTATTTTATTTATTTCTGAATTATATCTTCATCTCATGCACATAAATTAAATGAATAAATTTATTTAATTTTTTTTGCTTCAAAATAATAGTAGCTTAATGGGCGGTGGGTCTAGCTCAATTGGCTAAAGCATCCTGTTGCAGGCAAGAGGTCATAAGGTCTAGTCTCCCCACTGTCCCCATGGTATCGAAGGGCATGTCATGCCAACGCCACCAGTCTCATGAAATTTTTTTACTAGGCGCACTGCAGTTTATAGGGGGATAGATACCCGACCGATTCCTGTAGTCTAAAAATAAAAAAATAAAAATAGTAGCTTAATAAATTTATTTAATTTTATTAGTATTCTTCTATCTCCTAATTTAGTGAATCGATTGAAAATGCAACATTAGTTCATTCTCACTCACTCTCACTTCACTTATCCATGCAACCCGTTAACTTGTCATCCTAGCCCTTCATCTAAGGAAGCTAAAGTAGTGAAACAAATTCCCCCACACTAATCTTGAGATGAGGGTTATGCAAAAAAATTCAAATCTGAATGGTTACAAAAAATTAAACATAAATAATATTCATACCACAACATAGTGATTTACATGGAGAAAACCTTTTCAAGAGAAAAACCCCACACTCCAAAAGCTACCCAATATATTATACAGAAATCAAGAAGATTACAATATACTTCAAAGCAAACTTTCTCACAATATTATCACCAACCGGAGATTCAGAGGTAACTCAACAACTATTACTCTTTCACACAACCTCCATCTTATGCACCTACTATATAGGAGATACAATATGTAAAATTGTCAAAATATTGTAGCGTCATAAATTGTCACCCTTGACAATTTCACACTATGTTTTGCTCCCCCTTAAGTGTATGGACCTAATTAAACACCTCATTTCCTAAATTATGCATTCCATAGCTCATTTTAACAATTACCAATAAATTGCAAGTGGAAAATAATGCATTCATCTAATACTTTGTCCTTGACACCTTAATTTCTAAAAAATAGGGCTAGGACACATACACCCTATGGTGAATACGTCCCCTTTTGGTGAAAGTGTCTCCCTATTTTAGCTCCAAATTTAAACATGTCAGTGCTGGCACTTTATTACTTGCAATTCAAGTGTCCAAAGTCAGATATCGAGATTTAATTTGTGGGAAATTGAATAATTCCATATAAATACCTATTTATTGCACCATTTGAAAACTAAGGGAGAAAATTGAGCAAGAATTATTGTTAAGAGCATTATGAAGCAAGTCAAGAGCTACATTTCAATGATTTATTGCAACAATTTGAGATCCAAGCATCATGTCAAATCATATGTGAGTTTATGTATGTTCATGTTATCATTGTTTGTGAAGGATAACCCTTTTGTAGGTCTCCAAACAATTCAAGCAAATCAAGCAAGAAATATCCAAACCTTGAGGAGATTTGTATGACTTCGGTCCTTCAAGGAAGCCTTTGAAGGGTGGTGAGTTGTAACAATTTGTTGATTCACCATTCCTTCCTATCATTTATCTTTTCTATCATTGACATTGCCATTGTGGAAATGGAAACACTAACACGGGGTTTGACTAAGGCAAGCCCCTAAATGGCACAACCCTTCCTCTCTCTTTGAATGTGGAGGTTTCAGGTTTGGAAAAGATTGGAAGAGGTTTGAAAATCAATTACCCATTATTGCAATCAAAACCCTACATCTTAATAACTCACAAAAACTCACTTATAGAATTATCTGACAATGATCTGACAACTTTACAAGCGGAAATGGAAAACTCTAATCTAGCACTAAAGGACTCTAGAAAAAAATATGAAATCCCTCTACAAGGACACTTAAGCCCGGGGAGAATTAGTCCTCCAAAATTAGGCTCAAATTTACACAACTGGTGCATAGTTTCCTGCTATGTCCATTTTTGTTGTTTGAATTTGTATCTAACTTTCTATGTTTACTATATTTGCATCAAAACTGAAATTTGTATCATTATCCTAGTTAGGTCATTGTATTTCATCCCTAAATGCATCCTAGATTTGGTCAAGGGCTAGTTGACTAACCTTTTAGGCTATAATTTAATCATATAGCTTGTTCAAGTCCATCAAACCCCCACAATCATATAATTTACATCCCCATTCTTAATGATAAACAAAAGAAGGTACCAAAGCCTAATGGGTGAAAATCTCCAAAGGTGTTTCCCTTTTTCCAACATCTCATTTTGGTGAACCCAAAATGTTAACATTATATATCTTATGAAATTTGTAGCATTTCACTTTAGATCTAGGTTTTGTATTGCATTGTTCATTTAGAAATTCATTTTTGCATCATAAAAGATATAAAATTCAAAAAATTGCTTACAATATTGCATCACAGGTTGCACTAGGGTTAATTTCAATCATTCTAGCTCAGATCTACATTCTAAGTGCATCTATAAATCTACATTAGTGTATTTAAATCTGAAAACAAATTAGAAAGTGTTCATTGTATGCATTTAGGGATCTTTCATATACTTAAAAAAAGTCAAAAATTGCATCAAAATCATCATTTTCACATTTTAGCATATTAGAAGCAATCAATTGTGGCATCTTAGATCTAAAAATTGCATTCAAAATTATCATTTATTATTCAAACATTTTCAACATTGTTGCACACTTGCATTTTGAATTACATCCTCTTAAATTGTGCAAATTCTGGAAAAATATTCATTGTCATACATGTTTGCACACAGACCTAGAAGCATTAAATAGTATCATACATAGTCAAACTTTGAATTTTTTGAAACCCTGTCTAGGACACAGATGCCTTAGGCAACTTTGTCCTACTATTTTTGGCTAAAATTTTGCTCAGATCTTTGTTTTGTGTTCTCTGTTTGATTTTTTCTTGTGAGAGTTTTACTGTATTTTTTGGAAATTTAGTGTTCATAGTGGACACACTTAATGTTTTGAACTCATATGAGCTTCAAAATTTTGTGTCCTATTGCTAATACTTCAGTTATATTTTGTTCTATACTTATGGTATCTTGCGCTACTGTTACATCCACTAAGGATCTTGAGTCTTCCAACTCTTTCATGTAAGGTATTTCCAATACCATGCCCATTTTTCAATCTTTCCCTAATGCTACCCTACCAATGATAACTTTACAATCAACCATTACGGATGTTGAGACTGTTGTTTCCCATGTTCCCAAAGATAAACTCAAACAATTGGACAAAGATCTAGAAAGACTTCAAGACTATGTGAGTATTGAATCTCTAGCTGGCATAACGATTGCTATAGTGGATAACCTTAGGAAATTGATTGGCGATGGCCAAGGATTAGAGATTTTGTGTAGTCTAGCCCATATAGTTGATGCCAACATACCTAGAATGGCTAGTTGCACCTAGGATTTGGAACACACACAATGTCAAGGAGGAAATCAAATCTCCCTCCCCACAACTATAGCCTCTATTCCCACATACACAAACCCAACTACTGCTTCAACAACACAAAAAAGTATTGGAATAACTCCAACCTTAGGCCTTTCCACTGTAAATCCTTATAATTTTGTATCCTCACATGTTACACCTCAAATTTCATCTCCTCTCATAAATTTGCAACATAGTATTCCACTAAGCACATACATAATTTCCCACCATATTCACCACATTCCCAAAATATGGCAAGCAATGATTTGGTCATTAACCAACTTTTGTAAAACATAACCTTACTTCAACAACAAATCTCCACATTGAACTAATCTCAAAATGGAAAACCATCACAAATGTCAAAAGGAGCCCTTTGTCACTCAAAATTTTAAATACAATGATGCCACTAAACACTAAAATTCCTAGGCTTGAAAAGTACAACAATAAAGGAGATCCTAATAAGCACATATCAACTTATACAACATTGTGTAGTGACTTCATCTTTGAAGATAAGCTCCTAGATAAAAAAATTTCCTAGGTCATTAAAAGAAAGCCTTGGAATGGTTTTTCTCATTGATGAATAACTCAATTCATTCATTCAATAAACTTGTTAATGCATTCTTACAACATTTCCAAGAAAACATAAGTCCACAACTCACATTAACTAATTTAGTGAGGTACAAACAAGGAAACATGAAAAAGTGGCAGACTTCATAGGATGATATCAGTTACTATACACACAAATCAATCTTACTCTTCTTGATGTTGATGTTCAAAGAGTATTCATTGAGAATTTGCAACTCGACATTAGAGACAAGATCTTATTGATGATATATCCATCCTTTACACACTTATTTATGACTTCATGATTATTAGAATGCGGTTAGTCAATATGAAGAAGCATCTTCATCGACTCCTATTGATAAATATGCATTCATACCTCAAAAAAACTATCAACCATTCGAGAGACAAAATAATAAATTTATCAAGATAAACACACCTCAAGAAACCAACCACATTGAGCCACAAGTCGCAGCCATAAGTTCAACTCCATATCAATTTAGATCAAGAGATAGAAAATTCACACAGTTGCTTGATTCCCTCCATTCAATTATGTTACAAATTTTGAGAAAGAACCTAATCCAATTACCTCTGATAAGACCTATAGATACATCAAAGCCCTTATCTCCAAACTTTAATCCAAAAACCTTTTTTCAATATCATCGTACACATGGACATGATACAAAATGATGTATGTATCTTAAACATCAAGTTCAAGACCTCATCGATTCTAATCACATCTAGTTGTGAAATGTTAATGATAAAGGAAATAAGTATGTTGCCCCACCAAATCAAAATTTGCAAATCTTTACAAATCCCATGCCAAATCATACATCCAACTTTATGCAAGCTTGAGATGATATGAATGTCAACAAGAATGATGATGTTAAGGATGATGATAATAGTGATGATGAGGATGACCTATTAGATATGGTCACTCTCATTGATGTTCAATCTCATAAGGGCCAAACCACTTTATTACCTGACATTGCTTTCACACATATTGATGCATCTATACATGTGCCAGATGGACCTCTCTATATCGCTAGTTTTATCAATGACAAAACTACACAAGGGATGCCCATTGGTCCTGTGTGTGTAGAGAATGTGATCACTAAAGAATTCTTATTTGTGCATGAACTTTATCAAGATTCTTATGAATGATCGAAAGAGTGGTTAAAAACTCATGATCTGGTTTTGATTTCCCTATGATAGGTTCAATCATTATTCCTCTTAAAGTTGGATTGAAACAATTAGATTTATTATTCTCCATCATCCTAAAATTAGACCAATTCTGTGTGAAGCTAGGCTATCCATGGCTACGTTCCATGAATTTCATCCTATTGGTCATTCACAAGTGCATACATTTCCCATTTGAAAATCAAATTTTTACAGTGCATCGTAGTGGGTTTAATCCTTTGTCTTCCTGTCAAAAATTTTCATTTGATTTATTTTGGCCTCAACCTATAGAATCGGTCAAGCCTCATGAGGATTTATTTTTTAGGTCATTCCAAAAGTTTAAGGCAAAGCGCATAGCAAAACTATCCCTAAGAAATATCCCACTTGAGAATGATAAGTCTATGGTTGTTCCTCCTCCCCCACCAACTGTGGATGAGCCCATGTTTGAAGCAAAGGCCCTTCCAAGTAACCAAGGTACATATGTCACAGTTCCTCCACCTATCTCATATAAAATACCAAGAGACAATCAAATAATCCCATTCATGCCTCTGAAAGAAAAACAAGTGTATAGGCCTAAACAGATAGTGGTTTCCCAACCCCCGGTGGTCCCTTTAGCCCCTCCCCTAAGGGAAGAAAAGAGACCGATGGTTGAGAAAATTTCCCTTACACCTTCACAAATTGAAAACTATGCAAGAAGAAATAGAAATGCTAAATATTGTAGGTGTAGACATCATATTATTGCTCATCAATTGGAAGAAAAAATAAAACAACACTTCATGATCAAACACCAATTCGAACAAATAATGATGAACCACCACCTTCACCAAAACATGGAAATGAACCTTACATACATACCAACCAAAATAAAAACTAAAACAAGAACATACAATTGATATTGTCATTAAACCTCCCATTATGATTAACTGATACACTTTTTGTAGTCCTTTTGGCTAGTTTTTCGCCTTTCGTATAGTATGGGCAAGATTGGGATACAAACAACCCAATTTAGGTCTTCTCGCATGTGCAATACCTTTTTTATGTATATATTGTGTGTGTTATTTGTGATTGTAACATGCCCAATGTTCTACTCAGTAACTTTCTTATGTTTTAACCTCAAGTAAATAAACTATGATGCCAACACTTAGCAATATTTTTTTTTTGTTCATATATAATAATATTATGTACATTTGAAATAAACATCATTCCAAACTTTCCCATTGCATTACAAAAAATTATTACAACTTTCCAAAGTATTGATTTCATATTACATAATTTCATGATAATGTATTTCTCTTTTACAATATTTCATTGAAATGGATACATAAATACCTACTCAACTTCCATAAGCTTACTAGCACCAGGTATATGAATGGTCCAAGTTCCCTCCATCAAATCTTGGTTTCCTACTAATGAGGAGAAGCATTGCTCAATCACTTTTTCACCAACAACAGACTCACTACGGTCCCCCACACATCTACCACATATGGTAAGAAGGCCCTCCCTTCAAAAAAAATATTGGTTTGGTATCCTCATAATAAATTTGACCTTCTTTGAGCTTGGTGTTGTGTCCTACATATCTAGATCTGTCATACAATGGCTACAACCTACACATATGGCATTGCCTACCTAGTATGTAAACATAGATCATAGTGGCTGACAGTGTAAACAATGGCAACTTACACTACTTTGGCCAAAGTATTCATCACCCAGTACTTCGAGTGGATATCATATAATTCACCCACCTTCCTAGCTTGATTTGTATTGACCATTCATAACCTATGCATAGGATATCCCCTTATGCCATGGAGTAACCTTAACCCCGAGAATAACCTATAACCTCTTAAGTACACTTTGACTCTTCTACTAAGTATCTTAAGCAATTCTTATTTTACGTTACACACATATAGTATCTAGGAATAACCAAATTAACCTCATGGATGAATATAACGTTACAACATTAATTGATTCTATTTCAAAAGTACAATCTCAACAATAAAAGTTCCCATTCAAGAGTGTAATCTCAAAAATAAATGATTCTAATCAAAAGGTATAATCTCATCAATAAATGACCTCAATAAAAAATAAATCTTCAATAATAAATAACTTCAAACAAAGATATAATCAACAATCAAATAATCAACTGGATCATATAGGCTATTTCCAACCTATGTACTTCAATCACTAATCAAGTAAACAACCCTACCAAATAGGTTATTCCCAACCTAGGGTTTTAGTAAAAGTAAAGTAACATTCAAGTGAACGTGAACCAATCATAAAACTTCTCTTCCAAAATACCTCAAACATTCATCCATTTACTACATGTGTATTTCATTTGGAGGATATTACAACTTGCGAGGATTTGGTGCATCAACACCCATAGTCCTCTCACAATATGTTTGGGTTATCGATACGTGAGTCCTCTTTTAGAATTCTATGATTAGGAATAGACTTTAATTCAAAATAAGAAAATAGCATAACCAGTAAATACAACTCTCAACCCTATTGTTGAATATTGATATAACCTTCAAGTTTATACCCTAACACTAGGGATAAGACTCACTTCCTATTTCAAGGAGATATGAGTAATCAATCAAGTAAATATTATCAATCAAGGTTTGCATAACATCATAATGATGATATTTTCCCTAAGTATTTCAAAGTAACTCTATAACCCAACTTCACAAGTTAAGCATCTACTACATGAGATTATCTTTAATATAATAAATAATAATAATTGCAAACACCCATTCCTTAATATGGAGTATAACCAAATTCCCTAGACTAGATTCATCAAGAATCTTTCTCACTTAACCAACGAAGATAATAACCTATTCATAATGAAAACTAAACATATTTTCCAAACAAGGAAAACATAGGAAATAGAATCTTTTCCAAAATGTAAATAGCATAAAAGAGTAGAATTCAACATGCTTGTATATGCAAAGCTCCAATCGATCAAACCAGATTCCTAGCTCAACCTTCCCAAATCAACAAGTAAGTCCCAATCATCTCTCTTCCAATTCACCCAAATCTTATTCTCAAAAACTTCTCGCAACTCTCAAAAACTCTCTCCACTCAAAAAATCAAAAAATAACAACTCAAAAAATCATAGCAAGAATGCAAATATGTGTCCCTATTGAGGTAGAGAGCACCTCTATTTATACACAAAATTTAACAACTAAAGGCTAGAAATAGGGTATCAAGAATGACACTTCTCAGCTCAAAATATTTTGACGCAGCAAGAATAAGAAAAGGTGGTAGCTAAAATCGTTGCATAGTAAACACATACACAACCATGGTGAACGAGCCGCTTACTCAAATGAATAGCAAGAATGATAATCAGAAATGCAAGGTAATTGTCTTCTACAGGTCGACTTACTTGGCCAACTACACACTTGACCATTTCTACAAATTCAAATTACTTCACAATCTGTAATTCGTATTGCAAAATAGACTTCTAATCATTTCATACTATCCTCAAGTTGGCGCCACATTATACCATTTGTGCCCTATTCTTTTGGTCATTATTTGCAATGACCAGGTCAAAGTTTTGTGTGTTGGATATACATTTTTCCTTCATGTTTTGACTTAGTCTCTTGCTAGTTGATATTCCTTTATGGGTTGTGTCATGAGGGGCTTTATCTACTCTTTCACATGCTGCTCTAAAAGCTTATTTGCTAAGGTTTCAAACTTTAAAAATTTTAATAATCAAACATATATGCAACACTCCAAGTATCGTGCTACCCCGTATACAGTGTGTGGTTTTCCATCCTTCATTTTGGCTTATGTGTTGGTCACTCTTTCTACATCGCTAATCATATTTATATATGCTATGTTATTTATAATGTGTTTCCTTTTAAAATGAGGTTTAAATGTTGCATTCTCCATATACTTCATGTGTGGAATATGTATATTACTTTCAATACCCAAGCGTTTAGTATAGTGCAACTTATCATAACTTAGTCATTTATTTATAAAAGGCATCACTATATATATATATATATATATATATATATGAGTGCTATAACTCGTGCTTCAAACACCCTCAACATTATATATATATAATTACCCATATTATATATATATATGTATATATACTTATATCCATTTATTTAATCGACATATTTATAACAATGTTATATAGATATGTTAATATATTAATGTATATGTATATATATATATATGTTTAGATTAATGTATATATATATATATATTGATTCGTAAGATTTAGAATATCTTGATATAACAAAAAGATTACAAAACATCTGATATGCAGGAAACCCAAAATGCAGAGACTCTTTGCTATATATTGCTAACCATACCTTCCCCTCCAGAACAAACACCAGACAAAGCAACAAAATACAGAGACCTGAAACTTAGAGCCTTCCCAAACATTCAACCATACCCATAATAGAGATATGAACCAGACCCCAACACCCAAATACATATACATAGTAAAGGCTATTAAACATTAACCATGATCCCATACCTAAACAGACCTACCAAAGCCAGGAAACCCATTGTTATGGGAAAATGCTCTAAAATTTGGTATCCAATTATCCCCTGAAGTAGGAGGAAGCTTCAACGCCTTCTGAAGGTAGCCAACACCAATCATAGCCAACTACTTGTGCTCCACCAAATCCATGCCTTTAAGATCAAGGAAAAAGGGGTAGTATTTCACTACTTCACCTGGCACGTGAATCATTTCCAAGTCACACGGCTAAGGGACACCCATACCAAGTGAAGAAACAAAGAGATTTTCCTCAAGACCAGCCAACATATCCACCTTAAAAGCTTTCCCAATTAGAACCTCATCATCCTTCTTCTCCATCTTTATATATAGCAACACCACCAGGAAGTGCGACGTGATTTTGGTGTCCACATAATATGCCTCCAATTACACCAAGAATCCCTTCCCCAGAACCATTTTCATCGCTGCCAATATAAGGGAATCAAATTTCTTGAGAATCTGCTTAATCCTTTGATTAGAGATAGCCTCATAGAACACCATTTTCCTTACTATGTTATCCAATTGAATTGGCATGTCCACCCCAATGCTCATCAGGGTCTCGGTAGACATGAGGACCATAAATTTAGAGATCTCAACCATCATTCCAAAATTCACTTAATACTCATAGATACCAAAACTACCACCCTTTAGCATATATAAGCTTACGTCAATAAATGTCGTGTCCTCGAGGATATCAGGCAAGATGGTGTAATCCATCCTTACCATAATTAAACTAGGATTTATTGTCCATGCCCCACAAAAAACCAACCTGTATGTGATGCAAAAGTTCCACCACACGTGATAAAATCACATCACTTAGACCCAAAGATCAGATGAAATGACTAGCCAAGTTACAAAAGCAAGCTTCATATCACCCCTGATGCCTTCATCATTAAATCAAAAGGATTGCAATCTTAAATTATGTCAGGAACAATAAATATTCATACCCTCGCTGCCATCCTCCCAAGGTAATATTGCAATGTAGGCATCTAGCAAAGACGCCACAACCAAACCCTGCCATGTCAACTGTCAAAGGCTGAGTAAACACTTAACAACTTTGTTTGTGAAGAAAACTAGCTTAAACAAAAAATGTCAATAGGGGAGGAACATATATCGGTTTCTCCACAGAATTTCCACAACCACTAGTGTGGAAATTCACCTGACCAATTGCCCACAAGCTCTACATTGTTGATTCAAATAATGATTTCTTTGATTGTAATGCCATCGGTCCCCCTATTGGATAAAAGATCTACAGGTCATAGTTGCCTTCCCTTAAAGTGTAATTGAACATAACCAAGTCAAAACTATCCATGTGACTTAAAGAGATTTCCAATTTCTCTCTGAGCTTCCAATTTGTTAATTTCTTGGTGCATAATGCATTGATCACCAGTGAGGAGTTGCCTTCAGTTACCACCCTTCTCAGTTTTAACTCCCAACAAAGACCAAGCCCAAGAATCAACGCTTGAAACTCAGTCATATTGTTGGTTCCAACAGGAAGGGGTTTGGCTATTCTACCCAAAGTTTTACCATTCCAATCTCTTAAAATGCATTTGGCCCCAGAAAATGCCTAGATTACCCCTGGCTGCCTCGTCGAAGTTGAGCTTAAACAATCCAGCTTCCGGAAGGGACCAACAAACCTTGCTCTTGTCTACTTTAGTCTTGAGACCCCCATCACCAATAAATGGAGGAACCTTCAACCCATGCCAATTTCTCCTCATATTTGCATCCCAGTCAGTGAAATTGATCTTCTTGGGACTTGAGTCCCCAACTCTAGAGTTGATTAGTTCCACTATGCTAGCCTCAAGCTTATTCAATAGCGATTGGAAATGGCAATTCTTTGTCCTGAAAATCAGTTTATTCCTCTCCTTCCAAATTTCCCAAATAAATATTGACGGGATACCTATTCAGAGACAGTTAAACATTGCTTGCTTGTGAAGAGTAGGCCAACTCTTCAGCAACTCCAATAGTTTATTTGGAAGTGTAGATTACTACTGAAGCTTGGAGAAAAACCAATGCCAACAACTCTGTGTGTATGGGTGGTTTAGGAAAAGGTTGGTCCCCAGTTTCCTCTTCCTGCCTACATAAAATGCATCTGGAGGGACCATTATATCCCATTTTTTATGAACCTATCTATTGTTAGAACCTTGCCTTGTGAAGCTACCCAAGTAAAGATTCCATCCTTTGAAAGATAGGACTTGTTCTAACAAATATTTATGGGTAAGTTGGGCACACAATCTTTGATACCAAACAACACTTTGTATCTGTATTTTGCATTATATTCACCATTTGGTGAAGAATTCCATCTGAGACTATCTCACCCTTGTATAACACAAATATTCCACCTACCCACCACATCCTCAAACACTTCCATCGATCTTGCATCAAGCCCCAAGTTCTTAAAACTGTTCCAATGATAGCTAAGGGGACTAGACTGAGTTGAGACCACCATATAATCTCTTACCTTATCCCCCCATACCTGTTTGTGAACCTTTTAACATGCTCTAGATCCACTCTATCTATGAGTTTGTGGAAGCCTTCCCAAGAGTCATCCCAAAATAAATATGACCGCCCATCCTTTATTTCCCAAGTTAAATGGTCAAATATCAAATCTTTGCAATTCCTCATAAAATTCCATATGCTTGAACCACAAGGAAGGGACCTGGAGGTGAAAATACTATTCACATCGTCGTCCAAATATTTTTTCCCATAAGATCTTGACCCACTTGAGATCACGTTTTGTGTGTAAATCCCAAACCAATTTTGTTCCCAAGGCTTTATTTTGAAGAAGTGGATCTTTCATGCTAGCCCCATCCGACTCTTTCTTTTTGCATACTTTCTTCTAGTTCACCATTGGATACTTGCATTGATATGAATTTCCTTACCAAAAAAAATTCTTCATTTTCTGATTGAGAACCTTTCTTGCATCTATAGAGAGTGGAAGACAAGAGATCATGTAGATCAATAAGGCTGCAATTACATATTTGAGCATTGTGAGTTTATTGGCCCAAGATAAACACTAGATTTTCTAGGATGCTAATTTGTTTTTCACCTTCTCAATTAACGAATTCCAAAGGTTACCAGGTTGTAGGCCCTTGGCAAGGGGAAGCCCTAGATACTTGCAGGAAAGTTTTCCTTTCTTGAATTTCAAGATGCTTAAGATCTAAACTTCTCTACCAACATTAGTGTTAAAGAAAAATACTTTTGACTTGGCTACACTGACCTCCTACCTAGAAGC
Source organism: Sequoia sempervirens (assembly GCA_007258455.2). Taxonomy (NCBI): domain Eukaryota; kingdom Viridiplantae; phylum Streptophyta; class Pinopsida; order Cupressales; family Cupressaceae; genus Sequoia; species Sequoia sempervirens. The sequence continues at coordinate 101,216,617 of VDFB02049217.1, read as the reverse complement.
CAAAGAATATTTTCCAGAATTCCCTTGAAACTCCTTGCCTCCCTTTCCTGGGAAATACCAAACAACATTATGTCATCAACAAACTGTTGATGAGTGGCCTCAGATAGAACGCTAGTAACCTGTAGTCCCGTAACCTTCCCATTGCCCCACACCTTGTTGATTGATCTACGAAGAGCCTGGACCATAATGATGAACATGAAGGGAGAGAGTGGATCTCCCTATCATAAACTATGAAAATCATTGAAAAATCCCTCCAAAGATCCATTCAAAAGCATTAAATACCTAGGGCAAGCAATCCACCCGAAAAATCCAATCTAGCCACTCCCTGTGGAAGTTGAAGGCTTCCAACACCTTAAACAGAAACCTCCAATTCACCCTATCGTATGCCTTCCTAATGTCAAGTCTTATTAACATGGCTATTTTTTTTAGATTTTGGATGGAATGTATGGCTTCTTACATAATAATGACCCCATCTAGGATTGATCTACCTGAAACAAATCCAGTTTGTTCCTCTGAAATAATTTTTGGTAAGAATTTTTTTAACCAATTTGCAACAACTTTTGCAAGTATCTTGTAGATGGTGTTGCAAAGAACAATTGTTCTAAACTCTTCCAGAGATTCTAGCTTCTCTTTCTTTGGTATTAATGCAATGAAAGTATTATTGATTTCCTTGAAAGAAGGCGGCCAGGAAACCATCTAAGCCAGGTGCCTTGTTGGGGTGAAGCTAGAACAGGGCCTCTTTTACTTCCTATTCAGTGAATTTACTATTTAGCATGGAATTTTGAGCTTTAGATACTAATTTTGGTATGCCACCTTGAAGGACCCTCTACAAATCCAAGTTAGAACCTTCCCAATCATTCAATAGGTTATGAAAAAATTCTACAGTGGCCTCTTTTACCTCATCCACCTTATCAAGCAATCTACCATCTATAGTTTTTATGTGCATTATCTTATTAGTCTCCCTTCGAAGCTTTGTCGAATTATGGAAGTACTTTGTGTTTTTTTCACCTACATTAAGCCACAGTTCCCTGGACTTTTCCACCATAAAATTTCTTCTTTGGCTAGAATATCGCTTAATTTGCTTAGTAGTTTTTTTTCTTCAAGGAAGCTATGACTATCCATGCCATTATTAATTACCTTTTTTGATAACACCTAAAAATCCTCCTCAGTTTTCCTTTTTTCTTCAAAGATGTTTTTGAAACATTCTTTATTCCATTTTTCAAATTCTGCTTAATTAACTTCACTTAGCAACTATATTAAACATCTTGAAACTACTAGGATTGCAATCTGACCACTAGTGCTTAATGAGGTCCATGAAATTTGGTTCTTTAAACCATATTTTCTTGAATTTGAATGGGCACCTAGCAAGACCCCTTTCCCCAACAATTTCCAGAGAGACAAGGAAATGATCTAAACCCGACCCAAGCAAAACTTTGCAATCTAGAGTGAAGGGAAAAAGACTTAAGTCTCCTTTGAAGAAAAACCTATCTAGTTTTTCTACAATACTACAAAAAGCTTTCCTCATGTTTGTCCAGGTGTAATCACCATTCCCCATTTGTGGTTCAAACAACGAATTTCTTTCAACAAAGTATTCTAAATCTAACTGATATTGTAATTTTCTTCCCACTCCACCCTTCTTATCTTTAGATCTTAATATTGCATTCAAATCACCACCAATAATACAAAATTCATAAGCCGGGTTGTTGTAAACTATGTCTAACTCTCTCCAAACTTTCCTTTTTGAATGAAATTAGCTAGGCCATAAACATTAATAAGTAAGAAACAAAGATTGGAGATAAGGCTCCTTACCTTGCAAGTGATCCAATGTTTGCTTGTCACAACTTCCTCAACCAACACATTGAGAGGTTTCCACAATAAAAATTGCCCACCAGAGGGCTCCTCGGAATTTACCCCAATCATTCTCCATAGTTTCATTTTCTTACCAAAATTAACCCTTTCCTACTCCCCAAGCTTAGTCTCCTGAAGCAAGCATATGTGCACCTGAAATATGTCCAATTGATGTTGAATTAGGAATCACTTGTTAGGGGCATTTAAGTCCCTAACATTCCAATTTATAATTTTAATTGTTGTTTAGGAAGGGCATCGCCCTTCCCTACTTTCAACATCTCATTTATCTTCAATTGACCATTGGCTTCCCTATCCCATTTGAGCTTCTCCCAGTTTGGGATCTTGCCCTGTTTCTTGCATTCACCACAATCAGGGGAGGATTTGAGTGAGTCCTTTTGGAAAATGCCTAGTTTCCCCTACTCAGATTGTGTCGTCAAAGATTTTTTTTGTCTTTTGCATGATTTATGAATGTTTTCAGTCTCTTTTGGGAGCATATCATCATCTTCTAGATTAGGACCTTCTATCCATTCCTCAAACATACCCTCTAGATCAAGAGCAAGTGAACCACTCTTGGCCACTTTATCCAATTCATCAAGTTCATTATTGACCTCGATGAGGGAATTGAGATCATCTTCTCTGATGCTATTCCCCATCAAATCAATTGCCTCAAAATATTTTAGATCTAGTTCCTTCCTTTGGTCAGAAGAGATAGTCAGTTTGGCTACATTCACTTCCACCTCAACAGGTTGTTCAAATTCGGCTCCATAGCCCCTAGGGCCGCATTCACAAAAGAATTCACCTTAGTGGAGTTAGAGGTACTTCCAATGTTCAGAGAGTGATATGGATTTCTCTGATGATCCATTATAGGATGATTGTTGGCCATTTTTTGACCCAATGTATTGACTAATTCATTATTGGGGTAGGGGTCTGAAATTAGTGTTTACGACTAGTTGCCCCAATCCATTATGAGTTCTATCTCCCGCTAATGTAGATAATTGGGTTTATTTTCCACATAAATATTGACATAAGTGTTGATTCCATTTGGGTTCAGCCTCTCTTTTGCACACAAATACGACCCCAAATTGTTAACAATTTCTTCCAAAATGTTAGAGGCCCAAAACTCCAAGGGTAGATTGGGAAATTTGAACCACTCTTGAATCAATTCCATATTGTGATGAAGTGGATCAAACCCTCAATATATGAATGTAGAACCCATATGCATCCATGATCCACACACCATTTTCAATTTCTTCCCTAATATCCTATGAAGGGAAAACCACCACGAAGTATCCACTTACTAAAAACCTTGAAGTGTAGGTCCTCGCCCCATTTCCCTTGCCACCACCTAACCAAAATATCTAAATTAAGTTCCTTTCCAAAACATCTCACCAACGGCCCTAGATGCTCTAACCATTATTTTTTAGGTTGGAGCTTGTTCGCACTCACCACCATTGATTTTCTCAAAGTGGTCCCTATTGTCGAATTGCCTCTATCCACCCATTCATTATTGCATTCAACACTACTTTTCCTTTTGGGAAGGAACCAAGTATTTTGAGCCTTGTCCCAACCCCTAGGACCATTCTTGCCACAATTATGACCCTCGAACTTATCATCAGTCCAACCCCTAAATCTACTATTTCTATTCTAGTTCCCTTGGTGCCTAGGCCTAGGGGGATTCAATTTTTTATACCACTACTTCCCTCTCCAACTGAAACCCCTTGGAGGCCTGCTTCCTTGCACCAAATCCTTCCACTCACTATGCTTTCTCCATTGTTTGAAAGTCACGTGAACCTTTATCTGAGTTAGTGAGAATTTTGCTTTTGCATCTTGTGCCCAGCTTCCTTGACCATTGCATCCACTAGAAATCCTTGCTTGAGAATTCTTGTTTTCCTTTGCCCTAACATGAATTGCTTTGATGAAACCCTACTATGCTTTCTTTTGTGCTCTCTCTACTCCTTCATGTGCCATATTTTAAATATATATATATATATATATATATATATATATATATATATATATATATATATATATATATATATATATATATATATATATATATATATATATCATTATTTCAATATTCAAACTTAAATATATACTCCCCACTTATTCATCGATTGATGTAGATATATAGAGTGCATACTTATATATATATATATGTATATGTCACATTTATCCAATCAACACTCCCATGCATATGGTTTATTGAGGACATGTTCATTTAAATATATATACATTTTAGGTATATACCCCATTGATCAACAACCAAGTATGAACACATAAAGAAGAACTTCCACTCAACATTAAGACTCAATCACATAATCCTAATCAAGAACATTAAAAAAAAATATCATAACATCTTCTAAATCATACTCAAACAAGGCTATAGATAACTTACCATTTCCCAAACTATTGATTCGAATTCACTAAACTAGAGGCGAGTGTGTGAAAGCTTAGTTTAGGATTATTAAGGATTACCAGACCAAGCCCCTCTCCTGAGTGATACTTCCCCTCTCTTCTAGATGCTTAAACTTGTTCTTGCATTTAACTTAGCACATAATAGCAATAGTCATATGTTCACATGAAATCCACTTGCATCATAAAACATTTGTATTGACAAAGAATTAGAATATTCACATTGCAATACATATTCTTTCATTGTACTTCATCAATATAAACATAATTAATCCTTTAAATTTGTGATATAGTGAAGTCTACCTATCTTAAGTGATGCAAAACAAAATGATGCGAAGGAGAAAACAACACTACACAACCTCAATGATTAGCCTAGTTGAACTTCAAACAAAAGAAAAGATGAAAACAACATATTTTACCTTTGTTCAAGTTGATCTTTGGTTGGCCCTTGGATTGTTGATATTGTATACTCCTTGATGGAAAGAGTGCTAAAAAGATATGCAAAACGATGCAAATTCAACGGGGATTCAAATGATGGATGTGGGTATTTGAGTAGATGAATGCAATGGATGTAAAGAGAGCTTGAAGGTGCAATAATGGTGGATGCAAGAGTTGAGTTCTTGACAGATGAAGTTGCTTGAATGTTGTTAGTTCGTGAAGGCTTGAATATGATAATGCATAATGTTAGAATGAAAGAGAAATCCTCTATATTTAGGGGAAAATTCTCTAGAGGATTGAATGGTTGAGATTTTTCAAACATGGGCAAGATGAAGGGCTATGGTGAGTTGATGACTCATAAGCCCTCACATCTTACCATGTGGAGGATTAAGTGTCACAAGGACAAATGAGGTGGAAAGAGTACAAGTGAGGTGGAGGTACTTGTAAGTACCTTGGGATAAGGGTGATGGTGACAAGTGAGAGGACCATGGGAATGAGAGAAGTTGTTGGGATAATAAATGTGAATTTTAAATTCGCATTATTGGGAGTATCTTGTGGACAAGACAAGGTTCCCAAAAAGTAGGACTTTGACCCATGTGAGTGATGTGACTTTTCAATGATCACATGGGGAAGAGGAGATTCCTTAGAGGAATAAAAGTGAATTTTAAATTCACATGGGGAAGACAAAAAAGAATTAAAAATTTCTTGGGGGATGAAAGAGTTGACTAAGAGGTTGATTGGACTAGTTGATCAATGATTAGAAGACAACTAGTGGCTAATGAAGATTAGGAACCAACTTGCAAAAGTTGGAGGATGTGACACATCCTAATCAAGGATTAGACATGTGCATATCCCTAATGATGGGATTAGGAGGTGGATTAGGGTTAAAAAAAAGTGATGGAGGATGTGACATGTGAGGAATTAATTCTTTTGAGGAAAAGGGGGATAAAGTGTAAGGTATTTAATTATTAGCTAAACACCTTAGGGATTTAGAAGAATTAAGGGATTAATTAAATAATAACAATATTACTTAATTAAAGGGATACATTTTGACAAATGTAAGTGTCCAAATTTAGGTGTCTACATTTTTCCCCTCTTTGAGATGGTGCTACGAAGTAGCATCATTTCAAAGAAGATTAAAAGATAAGACCAAGAAGAAGATGGTTAGATTGGAAAAGATGCCCCAGTCATTCAAAGTAGTGACTAGGAAGAAAGACAATGGGGGTGAAGATGAAGATTAGGGATTGATGATACCCCCTCGAGAGGACATGCAGGTTCAAGAGAACATGGGTGTGCTCTCGAAATGGATGAAACGATGAAAGGGGAGATGGGGAAGATGATGCAAAGTGATGGATAAGAGAGGATGATAAGTGATATGAGATTGGGAAGCACAAATGGATTCAAGGACAAAGGTGATGTTTCCCCAGTCAAGCTACAAGCCAAAATGGGTTGATGATGGATGGAGTGTTGTTGATGAGGGAATGAATATCCCGAAACAACAAAAGGATAGGGAAGGATACATCTCGATGATGATGATGAAAGTGTTGTTGATGAGGGAAGGATGCATCCCAAAACAACACCAAAGGATAGGGAAGGGTACATCCCGATGATGATGACAATGATGATGATGATGATGATGGTGATGATGATGATGATTGGATCAAGGCTTGTAGCAAGGTTGGGAAAAAAACCAAGGACATGATTAGATGATTCGTACTAGATTTGAATGGAGTAGGATTGGGTTGAGATGTGAGATGGTTGAAAAGATGCTTATAATAACCAATCTATAGTATTCTAAGAAGATTGAGAAGAGGATGAAATGATGAGGGGTGATGAAAATATGGATGAGAAGAGATGGAGGATAAATGCAATGCAATGGAATGGAAAATGAAATGCAATCCTAACGTGATTTTCCATTTTTGGAGCACTGATTTTTATTATAGCATAAGACACCAAGTGTCAGGGTATGTGGAACCAAGGCAGATTAGTGTCTAATGCATAAAACAAACACAACAGACAAGAAGGCTATTCCAACACCCCAAAGTCATGAAGACCTTGGTCGGGCTAGGCATTGGGATAACTGCAAGTACAAAAGGATGCCCCAACATAACACAAGACCACGGGAGTCTTGGTGGGTACTACGCAGGACAACCAAGAAGACAACAACAAAGAAAAGATCAATATATGCCCCTATGTTTACTAGTCAAAGCACACCATGATATGATGGATCAAGGTGACCATGAAAAATGATGATAAGGAGCTCAAATGATAAACAAAATTCAAAAGCATCAAAATATCACAATCAATTTTGAATGTCCTTTGCCATAGGATCAAGGGGATGGATGGGACTAATGAGGTTTGTTAGGAAGGATGCATCCTATTGATACCAAAGATGGATACTAAACTAAAAGATCGATATGACGCGGGATACTCGGAATCGATTGGATTCGTTGATACTAGTGGATCTCGTTTGTTAAGAACCCGCTAGATAAGGGCATAGCTTGACGACATGACACAAGGGAGGCAAGACATGATACTGACACACCCTAAAGACCTAAGGGCTTGGGGGCCGATCAAAGATTAGCCTTGCCCACGTGAAAGCGTAGAGCCCTCGTAGTTCGATAAAAGGCTAACGACTGACCATGGATAAAATCGGGAAGAGGACAATTGAACCTCATTGATGGATGACAAAGACCAGACGGAAAAAATCCCTAAGGGAGGATCAAATGATCGACCTTACCTACGTGAAAGCGCAGGGACAACGTAGTTCAAAAAAAGATCGACGACTGACCATGGATGAGGATGATGAGATGCCCAGGATAAGTAGATAAAAAGATAGAACCAATATGATGAGACAGGATAGACCTGGTGGATAGGATAGGATGATGGTGATCATGAAGCTCAGGGATAGGATAGTTATCCAAATCAGAAAAAGATGAATTGGGAGGATAATACGATGGGGAGATGAGTGATGAGAAGTGATAGGAGATTGGAAAGATGTGTGAAAGAGGCATGAGTGATGATGATGAGATAGATGGCATTGAATTTCATGGGGAGAAGCCTATAGCTAGATAACAATGACAAGAGATTAGGAGATGGGATGAGGATAGAGATAAATGGATAGGGAGGTAAGGACAGGGAGATGGAGGGGATTGTTTGGATAGAGAGGAAGATAAGGATGGGGAGATGGAAGGAATTGTTTGGATAGATAAGAAGATAAGGATGGGGAGATGAAAGAGATTGTTTGGATTGGTAAGGAGATAAGGATAGGTGAGAAGATAAGGGTGGGGAGATGGAAGGGATGGTTATGAGGGATGGATAGGAAGATAAGGATGGGGTGATGGAAGGGATTTCCATGATGGATGGATAGAGGGATAAGGATTTGGATGAGGAAAAGTTTATCAAATGGATAGATAAAAAGGGATGCTATGATGGATAGGAAGAATAGGATGGTGAGATGGAAGGGATCATTTGGATGAATGATGTCTCCAAGGACCTATGTCACAAAGAAGGAGGTGCCCGCACTCTAGATATTTCATGTATAATGAGGCAGGAGGGATGAAAGATAAAAGGATAGGAAAATAAGGGAGTGAGATGGATATGGATAGGATGTAGAGATAAGGAGGGGAGTTTAATGGTAGCATGATGGGTGGACAAGGAATGTAGATGGATGTGAATAAAGATTAGGATAGTGTATGGATGAGGGGAATGAATGCCAAGAGGTTTCCAAAGCATGTATGTATGTTTTCCCCTATCTATATCAAGACCACAAGGAGGATGGAGGAATTGGGATAAACGAGATATGACAAGCAGGATGTGTAAGATAGGTTATATGGAGATGGGTGAAGGGAATGCAGTTGCCCCAAAGTGCGGAAGTAAGCTTAGAGGGGGGATTTACACATGACGCCTGTTTGCCAGGTTTTCATCATGGTACTTATCCAAGGTGCTTGTTTGCCAAATTTTCACCATTGGAAAAATTATTTCTCTTTACTATTTTTGTTTTGTTTTGACTTTTATTTTTATTTTTTGACTTTTTGATTTGTTTGACTTTTTGACTTTTTTTTGACTTTTTTGACTTTTTGGATAGCATGCGAAAGGAGATGGATAAGGAAAGGGATGTGGATAAGTGGATTTAGAAGATATGCGATAAGAAGATGGATGAAGGACTCAAGCATCAAATTATGTACGAGGTAAGAAGAGCCCATGTTTGAAGTGACTATTTGATGTTGGTACAACCTTATTAGGAGAAATGGATTATGCAAGAGGATGAATTAGAGGGATTTGATGGGGGAGATATGTGGGATAATGGATGGGATTTTGGAAAGTATATGGGTGGAATGATGGGGTGGAAGTGTGATGGGGAGATGTTTTCAGGACCAACATTGACACATATGGTGGTGGATGTGAAAGGATAGGAGGATTAGTGGATGAATGATGTGGGGATAATGGAGGAGATGGGATAGTGAGTTTTGGGACATAAGGACCCAAAACAGATTTAGGAGATGGAAGGGGTGTATGATTAGCTTTTGGATTAGCAACTTTGGATGTTGTCATAGATTTTTCATTTGAAGGCATTGCATCTTTTTTTGTTTGGGATCCACATGGTTTTGATCTTTTCTTTGGTGGGCCTTTGTGGCCAGTGGGTTTGATTTTTCTTTTCTTCAACATGTCTTTTAGAGGGGACATGAGGAAATTTAGATTCATGTGGATGTTTATATTTATGCATCTTTACTTTGGCATCCAAAGTTCTTTTAATAGCAATGGGATGGGTGTTAGGAGATGGATGATGTGGAGTGATGGAAGTTGGATTTGGGGGATGATATGTGGACGAAGGATGTGTAGGTATGTGCCTTTGTTGATCCTAATTAGGTAATATGAGAGTGGGATGTTTATGTTGGGTGATATGGATAGGTGATGGATGGATAGAAGGATAAATAGGATGAGATGGAGGAGGTGATTTTGGGATATAAGGGCCCAAAATATATGTAGTAGGTGGAGGGACATAAGGACCCAAAATGGATGGAGTAGATGAAGGATGGGAGATGGTGGATGGAGGGATGTAAGGACCCAAAATGGATGGAGCACATAAAGGAGGAATATGGATGGTTGTTTTGAGGCAATATGATGGAGGAGGGGGAATGGCAGCAAATGATCTGGTGGACTGATGGGAGGAGCCTCTTATTCGTTTAGAAGAGGATTGTTGAGGATATGTGGAGGTTGTACCAACATTTTTAGATTGTGAGTCGTGAGAGATATATCCAAGACCTTGTGTATAGGATTGTTCTTTGACCTGGATGGGCTCTAAAATACCTTGCTCATGAAGGCCTAAGCCTTTTCCTTGATAATTCATATTCTTGAGCATTCGATCCATGATAGGATTTTTTTTATTCTGGAAGAATGATGCGAGTCGATTATTAGGTGAAGGATGATGGGTGGTATATATGCTTTATTTTTCTTCTACAAGGAGATCACCATGGAAGAATGTGAGAGTACCAAGGGGATATAAAAGTGGTGTGGGAATAGTAGGTTTAGGCGATGATGGAGGATCATGAGATGGAGATGATGGGATAGCAGCATCTGGATCAGGATGAGTGAGTGGTAAGGGATCAAGAGAGGGATTAGGTGACATGATAGGATCTATATTTATGGTAGCAGGTGATAAGGGCTCATGAGATGAAGCGATTGGATCTTGAGTGTCAAGGGGATCATGGGATGGAATGGATGGAGGACTGTGATCTTGAGATGGACTAGATGGGATGACAAGATCTTGATGTGGAAGAAGAGATATGTTCGTATGCTCTGGATCAAGCTCTTGGCATGACTCCTCGTGTGTGGGAGGCATGATGGAGTGTTGAAGAGACCCCTCAAGTGGGGGAGATGGAAGGATGGAGGATTCATGAAGTTCATGGGAATGGATTTCGGTGATACTAGGAGTGGGAGGAGTGGATTGGACTTGGGTGTCTTCAATGGGTTTGACGACTCTTAGAGTAGGAGATGGGGGCTCAATGGATTCAGTGGATGTGATGGTTTCAACGATTTGAGTGGTGCTAGGGGTGGTAACATCAATGATAGGTGTGGTACGGAGAAGGGTCTCATCACTAGTGACCGTGGATGATGGATCAGGATGGCATGGTTCCACGACTTCAAGGTGTGGAGTTGGGGATGTCTTCTTTGTCATGAGTCCTTGGAGAACTTCTGGAGTGAGAATCATGCATACTCAAGGCTTAGCTGGGGTGATGGGAATAGATGAAGGATTAGGCATTGGTGAAGGATTGGGATTATGGATTGGTGGACTATGATTAGATGGGGGAATGGGATTAGATGTAGGACTGGGGGTAGATGAAGGATTAGTGGAGGAGTCAAGATTAGATGGAGGGTTAAGGTAGGGATATTGTGATAGTGGACTAGAATAGGAAGTCATGGATGGTGGATTGATATTAGAGGAAGTAGATGGGGAATTAAGATAGGAATATTGGGACGATGGATTAGGACAAGAGGATATGGGTTGTGGATTGTAATAAGGGTATTAGGATGGTGGATTAGGATGGGAAGATTGGGGTGGTGCATTGGGATAGGAAGATGTGGATGTTGGATTAGGATAGGTTGATGGGGGTGTAGGATTAAGATAAAAAGGTGTGGATGTAGGATTAGGATGGGCAGACTGGTAAGGAGGATTAGGATAGGGGGACATGGACGGGGGATTGTAATAGGAGTATTAGGATGGAAGATTAGGATGGGAAGATTGGGATGGCAGATTAGGATAGGAATATTAGGATGATGGATTGGGATAGGAGGACGTGGATGGGAGATAAGAGAAAGATTTAGATGAAGGATATGATGAATATGTGGATGAGGAAGATAATGGATATCCTGTGTCAAAGGTAGCATAATGATTGTTATTAGGTGTGGATGAAGGCATGATGGGATAGCTTGGAGGGGTAATTGGATTTTGGAAAGCGGTTGGAGAAATCTTACTAGAAATGATAGTGTCAAGGGGATCTATGTCATATACCTCTTGATCAACAAGACTCTCGTTATCATCATCAATGTAATTAGGGTTTCCCTTGACTACTATTTTTGGTTGCATTGATGGAGGGTAAGGATTCATGATGTTAGATTAGATGGATAGGGATTGAAAAGATGGAAACAGATGATTAAAAAGAAAGAAAAGATGATGAAAATATAAATAGGATGAATTTGAAGAAGATGGAAGAAGGGGTCTTAAGATTTGTGTTGATATCAAAAGATCTTGGATGTAGATGAACAAAAGATTAGTTTATGACTTAGATTAAACTCAAATTGGGATTTAGGTTAAAGCTCAAATTAGCATTAGATTGAAGCTCATATTAGGATGATTGAAGGATGTGATAGGATTGATTCTACACCAGGTCCAGGGGTTTTAACTAGAGGATGTAAGGTGTTGACAATCAAATTTTTCCAGATTTGGTAGTTTTAAAAAATTGTCAAATTTTGCCATTTTAGGTAACTACACTGGCATATCTTTGAGAGTCCAGTTTTTTTACCAAAAAATTCCTAAAACTAAGGTAGGATGAATTTCTAACTAACATCCAAAATCTAAGACATGCATTCTGAGTTATTAACGACAACGATTTTTCAAAAATTGAAAAAAAAATATTAAATTGCGATTTTGAGGGTCAAGATGAAAGTTTGAGGCCCCGAAAGTGTGTCGAATCGAGGGCCAATTGAATCAGGTTTGGTAAGGAATCCACATGCCACCTCATAACAGAACTGCCCGTAAAATTTCAGGCCAAATGGACACCCGAGTCAAAAGTTATGGCCTCCAGAAGTTTCTACGTCAAAATCAAAATTCCTGAAACGAAGTCTAGGTGATTGGGATGGATGATTTGATGATGGATATGGACTCTAATGATGTTCTAAGAAGCCCCTGTGTGATTTTGTTGATGAAATGATGACTTTTAGAAAATGTTGATGAACAAAAACGATGATGACAGGAAAACAGATCAAAATGCAGATTACGAGTCAACAGAGGATGCAAAATGACAGAGGAAGGTTAGGTTTGCCCAATTGTAGGTCAAGTTCACCTATTGATGGGAAGATTCACCTATTGAAGGGGAGGTTTACCTATTGAAGGGTAGGGTCACCTATTGGAGGTCAGGTTCACCTATAGGTGGGCAGGTTCACCTATTAAAGGTCAGGTTCACCCAAGTTAAGGTCAAGGTCGCCCAAGTTAACTTTTAGACCATAAAAGGGGTGAAATGACCCGTCAAAATGGGAAAATGGTGTATCAAAATAGGGCAACAGGGTATCGGAATGAGCAAATGGATGGATGCTCAGAAAGAGGAGATGGATTCTCAGAATGAGAGACGACTACTCAGAATGAGGCAACAAGTGCTCGGAACGAGGAGACAAATGCTCAAAACAGGAAAATAGATGCTCAGAATGAGGGGATAAATGCTTGAATCGAGAGGATGAATGCTTAAAGTAGGGAATAGATGCTTGGAATGAGGGAACGAATGCTCGAAACAAGAAAACAGATGCTTGAAACGAGGGAACAAATGGTCGAAACAGGTGAATGGATGGTCAGAATGACTGAACAGAAGGTGAAATTAGTTGTTTGAGGGGCATGTTCACCCAAGTTGGGGTAGGTTCACCCAAGTTAAGGGTAGGTTCTCCCACCTTAAGGGAAAGTTCACCCAAGTCAAGGGCAGGTTCGCCTATTGGAGAAAGATAGGTAGAAGACGGGTGATCAGATCAAGTAAATGGGTGCTTGGAATGAGGAGATGAATGCTTGGATCAGGAGATGAATGTTGGGGATGGGAAACAAGTGTTCAAATGGAGAAATGAATGCTCAGAATGGGCAATCAAGTACTCAGAATGAGCAAACGGGTGCTCGAAATGATTGAATCGAAGGTGAAAATGGTTGTTTGGAGGGAAGGTTCGCCCAAGTTAGGGTAGGTTCACCCAAGTTGGGGCAGGTTCTCCCAACATAAGGGAAGGTTCACCCAAGTTAAGGGCCAGTTCGCCTGTTCAGTGGAAATATTGACAATTCTGATAGAAACAGACTGCAAAATGACTAAGACAAAGGGTAGGTTCGCCCTAATTGAGGGAAAGTTCACCCAAGTTGAGGGAAAGGTCAACTCTATTAGCTGACTTAGACTTAATTCAAATGAAAATGGCTATGGAAAAGGACTCAAAAGACTACAAACAACAAGCAGAAAGCACTGGTTTTGCAGAAAGAAGATAGTACAAACAACACAAGCCTAAAATTAGTGAAGAGGGTATGGCCAACACAGTCCTCTAACTAGGTTGAACAAGGAAATTAGGGAGTCCTTGATATATGCTTGGTACGTGAGGCACAACCATGAACACCAGCCTATCACAAGCATAAGTCAGGAACCCTAGTAAGGTACCGAAGGCTCAGACCAACTCTTCACATCTTATCTAGGTATCACCCTAACTTTGACACTCCGCCAGACATGACATGACTGGATTGGGGTACAAATTTGGCTCTCCCCCCTTTGTATACTCCACTGGTACATGTGGTTGGGATCGTCCCTTGGGGTGATGAAATCCCCAAGCAGGTCCTGCTAAGAAGAGAACACTAATCATTTTCGGCTACTCCCTAGGCTCACACGAAGTGCAAGGAGAAAGCTTGGACAATGTAGTGTCCCTCGAGTGACATAAAGGACTTTCAAACACAACAAAAAATATGTTGAATCCCCCTAATTAGATCTATGTGCCTAGAGTAACAAGCAAAAATGATAAGCAAACTAAAGAAACAGTGTTGAGACCAATTGTTTTGCAAGAACGGTGTTAGTAGTTCAATCTCCCATCTTCAACAAGTGTGAAACAAGCTACACAAATGTTAGGAAAGAAGATAGACACACTCACCAGCAAACGCCATTAAGGGGTTAGAACCTCAAAATGATAAGACACAAAAGTCGAAACGAAGTTTAAACGACTATTTTACCTTATAGACAGCTCTGTTTGGGAAAGTTCGCCCCTCTGTAGGGCAGGTTTTCCCATCTATGGGGCAGGTTTTCCCCTCTATGGGGCAGGTTTTCCCATCCAGCAAACTGAAGGCAGAAAATGACAGATGCATAGATGGGCGATTCTTCCTGTTGAGGGTAGGTTTGCCCAAGTTGGGGCAAGTTCGCCCCTTTATAGGGTAGGTCACCCTTTTGAAGGTCAGGTTCGCCCAACTATGGGTAGGCTCACCTTTGTCTTAAGCAGAGTTGCCTCTCTACAACTTGAACCTACAAAATGTGAAACAACAAAAAATGTAAAAGAAAGGGACACATTTGTGGGTCCCACCAAGTGTGCCAGAAATGTGATGCAATGAAGTTTACCTATCCTACGTGATGCAAAATAGAATGATGTGAAGGAGAAAACAACACTACACAACCTCAATGATTAGCCTAGTTGAACTTCAAACAAAAGAAAAGATGAAAAACAACAGATTTTACCTTTGTTCAAGTTGATCTTTGGTTGGCCCTTAGATTGTTGATAATTTATGCTCTTTGATGGAAAGAGTGCTAAAAAGATATGCAAAATGATGTAGATTTAATGGGGATTCAAATGATGGATGTGGGTATTTGAGTAGATGAATGCAATGGATGCAAAGAGAGCTAGAAGGTGGAATAATGGTGGATGAAAGAGTTGAGTTCTTGATAGATGAAGTTGCTTGAATGTTGTTAGTTGGTGAAGGCTTGAATGTGATAATGCATAATGTCATAATGAAAGAGAAATCCTCTATATTTAGGGGAGAATTCTCTGGAGGATTGAACAGTTGAGATTTTGCCAACATGGGCAAGATGAAGGGTGTGGTGAGTTGAGGACTCACAATCCCTCACATCTTGCCATGTGGAGGATTAAGTGTCACAAGGACAAATGAGTCAGAAAGAGTACAAGTGAGGTGGAGGTACTTGCTAATTGGACTAGCTGATCAATGATTAGAAGACAGTTAGTGGCTAATGAAGATTAGGAGCCAACTTGCAAAAGTTGGAGGATGTGGCACATCGTAATCAAGGATTAGACATGTGCACATCCCTCATGATGGGATTAGGAGGTGGATTAGGGTTAAGAAAAAGTGATGGAGGATGTGACATGTGAGGAATTAAATAAATGTATTTATTTTTTAATTATTTTGAGGAAAAGGGGGATAAAGGGTAAGGTATTGAATTATTAACTAAACACCTTAGGGATTTAGAAGAATTAAGGGATTAATTAAATAATGAAAATATTACTTAATTAAAGGGACAAACTTGGACAAATGTAAGTGTCCAAATTTAGGTGTCTACAAAAGCAATAACATCTTAATATCTTTTTTAGTATTTCATTCATTTATCAAACGTATTAAAATCACGATTAACATTTATCATCATATTTACTTATGAAGGTAAAAGTAACTCAGTAATAATAAGACGGGGTGTAACAGTGATTGTTTGCACGTGATGTGATATCCCATGTTGTGTTGCTTGACGTGTCTTTGTGTTTGCAAGTTTTCTTTGGATGACCCTTATTGCTTCGTTGGCACAAGGATACAAAGGAAATGAATCTATCATGACATTCTTCTATTTCTGTCTCTATTCTTCTCTATGTCGTGAACATTGTTGTCTTATGTTTTCCTTTTGGGGATGATGCAAGGCATTGAGACATTTAGGTCTCTTCCATGTTGACCCAAAAGTTTGTTTTTTCTCTCTATTTGTTATTCCTCCATTGTGTTCGTTGCTTCATGAGTATTTGGGGAATGATGTCAATTTCAAGCTCTATTATATCACTATAGCAAAGATCCATACTAACCCTGGATCTGTGGATCCCTTATGTGTTCATCTTCTGCGTTGTTTGTTGCATTGCATTTGGGGGAAACCCCTTATCTTGACATAGATTTATTTGGAAACATATCATTGGCATAATGCTTTCTAAATAAGCTCTCATGACCTTATAGCATGAAGTTTAACACTTTTCTACCTTAAAGTGATTTCTCATAGCACGGTGTTTAGCAGTTTCTTTAAGGTGGGGGCATACATTGGCATTTTTGCTTCACTTTGTTCACATGCATTAGACTTAGTGATGCATTGACATTGGCATTTTTTGCTTCACTTTTTTTGCATGCATTGAAATTAGTGATGCATTGGCATAACATCTTGATCATTTTTGTAGCATCTTATCAGAGTTATCAGGGAGCATAATTATTGGTATGGTTGTCAATGGGTACACACCTAGTGAATATCAGACTTCACCAGACCTTGTGTGTTTCTCATTTTGCTACTTTGTTTTGGAGGCTCACCTAGTGAATATCGAACTTCACTAGCCCTTGTTGCCTTTGGTTTATGATTCACTTAGCAAATATCAAACTATTATATTTTGTCAGTCATGAATGCCTTTGGTGTAGATCATAGGATAAACCAACTTGCTAGTCCATACCCTCCTTTTGCATTTTGTTTTGACATTGTGTATGTTTTCTTGTTGTATTTCATACATGCACGTGTTTCTTTGTGTTCATATTGGTTTTCCATGGGATCTTGGATCTTGTGGGCTTGTACACTCCCCCTTGATCCTTAGTCATCCTATCTTTTCAAAATTTGGACAATCAAACCTCTCTTGACATATATTTTCTATTTTAATGTGAGTCTAAGAGTAAGTTCATACTCTCACTAAAGTGGGGGGAAAATGTAGCATTGTAAATTGTCACCCTTGATAATTTCACACTAATTTTTTCTCCCCCTTAAGTGCATGGACCTAAATGAACACCTAATTTCCTAAATTATGCATTCTATAGCTTATTTTAACAATTACCAATAAATTGCAAGCATAAAACAAATGCATTCATCTAATACTTTATCCTTGACACCTTAATTTCTAAAAAATAGGGTCGGGACACATACACCCTATGGTGAATAGGTCCCCTTTTGGAAAAAGTGTTCCCCTATTTTGGCTCCAAATTCAAATATGTCAGTTTTGGCACTTTATTACTTGTAATTCAAGTGTCCAAAGTTGGCTATCAAGATTTAATTTGCGGGAAATTGAATAATTCCATATAAATACCTAGTTATTGCACCATTTGAAAACTAAGGGAGAAAATTGAGCAAGAACTATTGTCAAGAGCATTATCAAGCAAGTCAAGAGCAACATTTCAATGATTTATTGCAGCAATTTGAGATCTAAGCATCATATCAAATCATATGTGAGTTTATCTATGTTCATGTTATCATTGTTTGTGAAGGCTAACCCTTTTGTAGGTTTCTAATATATTCAAGAAAATCAAGCAAGCAAGATCCAAACCTTGAGGAGATTTGTATGAATCTGATCCTTCAAGGAAGCCATTGAAGGGTGGTGAGTCGTAGCACTTTGTTGATTCATCATTCCTTCCTATCATTTATCTTTTCTATCAATGGCATTGCCATTGTGGAAGTGGAAACACTAACACGGGTTTTGACTAAGGCAAGCCCCTAAATGGCACAACCCTTCCTCTCTCTTCGAATGTGAATATTCTAACACTAAGGGACTACGAAAATAGATCTGAAATCCTTCTACAAGGACAATTATACCCAAGGTGAATTAGTCCTCTAAAATCAAGCTCAAATTTACACCACCAGTGCATAGTGGCTTGCTCTATCCATTTCTATTGTCTGAATTTGTTTATGGCTTTCTATGTTTATTATGTTTGCATCAAAATAGAAATTTGCATCATTAGCCTAGTTAGGTCATTGTATTTCATCCCTAAATTCATCCTAGATTTGCTCAAGGGTTGATTAACTTACCTTTCAGGTTGCAATTCAATCACATATCTCATACAAGTCCATCAAACCCCCATAATCATATCATTTCCATCCCCATTCTTAATTATAAACAAAAAAAGGTGTCAAACCCTAAAGAGTGAAAATATCCAAAGGTGTTTCCCTTTTTCCAACATCTCAACGGTATTACAAAACTATGAGCTAAAACCACCTAAAAAGTGACACCCATCTTGTGTCTAAACACACACAATGGCATGTAACTCCCCCTTTATAACTCATTTATGTGTCCAACACATTTTTGTAACATCTCCCATTTCAAGAGACCCAACTTTCAAAGGCCATAACTTTTGATAGGGGTGTTCGACTAATGAACTATTTGAACCATCATAAAGCTCATGAAGTGCTCTATCAAGCTATAACATTCTACATTGGTTATGACCACTTTCAAGCCCAATACATTTCTCTAAGGCCTTCAAAATGGACTTTGAAACTTTAATATCTTCAAATCTAGACACGATCTTGCGACGAAACTTTACAAGCATGCTTATTTAGCCAATTTGAAGCTTTGGGGAGAATTTTGCATCAATCCATGCTCAAATGTAAACTTACTATAAATAGTAACCTCATATAATTGTAAGGTTGAGACACTATTTTCTTAACAATTGTCATATCTTGATTTCATTGCTTGCATTTTAAATATTGAGAAAATTGGAAAATATAGAAAATGGAATTCATCATTTTTTTTATGGATTTGATAAATGTAATGACAAAATTGAAAAAAATGAAAACTATGTAATTTTTTGATTTAAGAAATTATTTCGTAAGATTATCATTTAAAGGTTACTAATAAGTGGACAAGTGTAAGAATGTGTGTGCAAGAGTAGGTTGAAGGATGAGAACTTGATTTAGGTAGGCACGCTTAGTCGAATGACCATGGTAAGCAACACTAGTAGAAAAACAACAATAAATGACTAAAAAAGCTACTAAAAATTGCATATATGTAACTAAGCTTGGTCACGTGACCATTAGTAGTTTATTTTGCAGTCATTAATCAGGTGACCAAATTCATGACTAAACCATTTTTAGTCATTTATTGGTTGTTTTGATTGATTAATTTGGTAGTATATTTAGTTGTTAATTTAGTCATTGATTGTTATTAAATGGTCATTTATTTAGTCATGGTAGTCATTTATTTAGTCACGGTAGTCATTTATTTATTCATGGTAGTCATTTATTTTAGTCATGGTAGTCATTTATTTAGTCATGGTTTAGTCATTTATTTGGGTGAATCAGTGATTCAAGTTATAAATCAAATCTAAATTAATCCTCACAAATTTATGCATATAAACTTCAAGTATCATAGACATTCAAATGTTGAGAGAAGCACCATGAAATGAAGACTAAAATACTTGAACAAATATGATTGATCAGATACAAACAAATCACAAATCAAGAGGAGCCACAACACAATATTTATGAGTGGAAAACCCTATACAGAGAGTAAAAACCACTTTGAAAATTTACTTCATTAAGCCTCACTGGAAAATCAAAACCTCAATGGTTACAACCTCACTAGCAAGTCAAAAAATATAAATGATGTGCCTCACTAGCAACTTGTCTCATTGACTATTTTACAACATTTATTGAAGAATTGAAGAATTCAAAAAGGCATAAAAATAGAGAATCACTATGTATCAATGAGTTTCTTTTCTTGAAAGTTTCATTTGGATTTGAAACTCAAGAACCTTTACTTATGCACTTGCAACACAATGAATATTATAAAATGTGTTTCTCCTTATTAAAAAAAAATTCATCTCAACTCATGCATTGTTAAATAGTGAATTTGTATCAGAGCATTTCATTTGCACTTCATTTCTTGAGTATTTCAATTAGATTCTAAACTCAAGAAAGCTTTCATCTTTTTAACACTTTAACACTATGCTAATCAATTTTTCATATGATCAAGAAGCCCTAGATCAGAGTTCATTAAACTTATATTGTGTTCATGGTGGTTGATCACACAACCCATATTTGCAACTATTTTCAAACACTGTCATAAATGGAAAACCATCAAACATAGTTTCATAACTGTATACAACCAATATACATTAGACCCTTTGAAACAAAAACTCAACAACAATAAACCCTTGAAACAATATGCAATAAACCTCAAGTAACACAAAACTACATTCAAACTCTCCATCGTTGATATTCACCTTTCACTTCTCCAATTTGGAAAGTTGCAGCCTGAAAATAAGGTTTACACGATGATGGTTTTAAATTATGTTTATTAAAATGAAATTACCATCAAGATCCTAATAATGAGCACTTTTAGGTTTTAACATGTGAAACAAGTGTGTAATAGTAAAAAGAGGGATAAATTAAAATGCACAATCAAGAATGAAAAAAATAGAGTTTTGAAAGCCCTTTTCAATAAAACCATTTTGTGCATATCCTATAATTAATGCACTCCATGAGACCACATTTCTTTGAGGTGTTTTGTCAAGTAGTTTGTGCGCCTTGTCTCTGCCTCTACTTCTTTCATATGGGATTTGCTCCTCCAAAGTCTTCCTCCCTTGTATTGACCTTTCACTTCTGCAATTTGGCGAGTTGTAGCCTGAAAATAAGGTTTTGACGAGGGTTTTAGAGTATGTTTATTAGAATGAAATTACGACCAAGATCCGATAATGAGCACATTTAGGTTTTTACATTATGACATCCTTTACCTACTTATTTTTCGCTATTTTTTGTTGCTTTCCCTACCACTATTGGTTTTGGCTCCTCTAAACTCTTCCTCACTGGTATTCACCTTTCACTTCTCCAATTTGGTGAGTTGTAGCCTGAAAATAAGGTTTCGACGAGGGTTTTAGAATATGTTTATTAAAATTAAATTACACCCAAGATCCGATAATGAGCACATTTAGGTTTTTACATTATTCCATCCTTTACCTATTTGTTTTCTGTTGTTTTTTGTTGCTTTCCCTGCCGCTATTGGTTTCAGCTCCTCCAAACTCTTCCTTGTTGGTATTCACCTTTCACTTCTTCAATTTGGTGAGTTTCTGCTTGAAAATAAGGTTTTGATGAGGGTTTTAGAGTATGTTTATTAAAATGAAATTACAGTCAAGATTCGATAATGAGCACATTTAGGTTTTTACAATATGGCATCCTTTACCTATTTGTTTTTTGCTATTTTTTGTTGCTTTCCCTGCCACTATTGGTTTCGGCTCCTCCAAACTCTTCCTCACTGGTATTCACCTTTCACTTCTCCAATTTTGCTCCTTGCTTGCAACACTGCCAACATCCATTTGTTTTGCTTGTTGTCTGCTAAAGAGGATTAGGGTTTATTAATTTGCTTGTTGATGTTTCCCAACCGTTGTTGATGTTTCCCTCTAGAGGATTTCAAAATTGGATTTCAAAGTAATAAATTAGACAGTAATAAATCTCCCACTTATCACCTCCAATAAATTATAATATTATAATATTATATTATATTATATTACATTATATTATTTATATTATAATATTATAATATAATATTATATAATAAAATATAATATTATAATATAAATATTATATTATAATATAATTTTTTTTTTTGCTCGTTAAATCGTTGCTAAGGGGCAACACCCTGTATTACTTTTCAAATAGGAGATTACATAGTTTTAGATTTTCTTGAGTAACCATCAGCATCAAACTCCCACCTGACACTATATTCGACCCTTTTACTATAACAAAATGACTTAACATCCCTATCCCATCCTTTGCATTTTACAAAATGGCCCTAGACCAAGCAGCCAAAACTTCTTGAAGATACTATCAGGCATATTCGACCAACAAAACCCCTATGACGGATTGAATCATACCATTAGTATTCTAAAACATAGACTATTGAAATATATCATAAACATTTCACAGAGCCTTTCCTTGCTCTTCATTTTCATCCTCTTCTTCCTTTGTTTCCTCTTGCTTCATATATGCCATGTAGTCTACAATTACTAGGCAGTCTGAGCCACAATTGACATGCGTTGGGCTGCTCGCCTTGGCCTCTGGATCCCGACCGTCGTTCAACACCCATTCCTCTCTTGTTCTGAGTTCCTAGTCTTCATCATCGTCTACTACCACTTTCCCAGCCATCCCTTCTTCTGCTAGATACTATTGCACCCACCCCTTGGGAGGGGTTTTCATCATTTTTGTTGCTCTAAGAAGGAACATTATGCTTCGTTCCTTCTCATCCTATAGTTTTTCCAACCCTACTGGGTTGAGAGACCTGACCACTACAAAATTCTTGACCTCTGCTTCATTCCCAAGTGAAATGTAATAGTTATGTGGTAGTGGCATCATCAAATTATCGTTGACATTGTCAAGGGCTTCATCAATTTCACCCAACATGATATGAATGAAGACCATCTGACACAATTTCTTATCCCTTGTCTTGGGTACTCCCATGTACAAAATAATCGCCAAAAACATGGCAAAAATGCTTGTGTTTGCCTAGAATGTGTGATACACTAGCAAGAACTCCCTCCCCAAAATTTTCTTTGTCTCCTAGAGCACCATGGGGTGGGGTGAGGCCAAAATTCCTTTTAGCCTTTTTTCCATCACCTCTCCATGGAAGGCTTGTTGTTGTCTTGTATTAAAAAATGAGGTATCCATTCCTTGCACTCATAGACTACTAACTAAATCACGCTAAATTAGCTCGCCCTCATCTTTTCTTAAGCAACTACCAACCTTGGATTTTTAATAGGCGACGACCTTACCCTGCCATAATGGCGAGCTTGGAGTCTGTGACGTTTAGAATGTGTCTTCAAATCCGTATCTTGGACAAGCAATACGAATTTTCTTACTTGTTTAGGGTCGTTCATTTCCTGTCATTTCCCCTGCATTGAAAATTATTGTCGTGCCCTTCGCCTTTCCTTCTATTTATGGCTGTTGTCTTATCATTTCTTCCCACTTCGATTTTGGCCCTTATTATGGTATGTTTTTTTTGTCATCGACCCTCCTCGATCCTCATCGGTGTCCTTTCTTTCAACTTGTGATTTAATGTCCCGTCGTTTAGGAATATTTCGATCTCCCCATCTTTTGATTACGTGTTTTCTTCTGATGCCCACTTTGCCAGCTCATCCGCCATGTTGTTCCCTTCTTGGTATACGTGGCTTACTTGAAAGGCTTCAAATTTGTCTGTCAATTGTTTGATGGGTTGCAGTAGATGGTTTAACTTCCAATTCGGTGCACTATTCCTGTGTATTGAATTGATGGTAATGAGAGAGTCTCCCTCCAGATGGATGTGTTTCACACCCAGTTCCAAACCTAATTGTAATGAGATTAAAGCTGCTCAAAATTATGCTTACTTTATTAGTACAAGAGCCCAGAGATATGGATTTTTCTGCTAATATTTTACCTTGTTCATCCCGAGCTATGCAACCAGACCCTCCCAGACCTGGGTTGTCGCAAGAGGCACCATCAAAATTAATTTTAACCCACCCTTCTTTTGTCGCCTTCCACACTACCTCTTTTATTTTTTCTTTTTGTGAGTCAGAACCACTACTTCCGCTGAGCAATGGCAATTTCAATCCACTAAATAGCTTCATCATGTTGTCATCCCAGCTGGTGAAAATTATCTGTTTGAAATCCTTGTTGCAAGCATCTTCATTGACTAGTTTTGTTATTTCCCTCTCTATCTTATCCAGTAGCCCGTCCTCTCCCATTTCTTTACCTTGAAAAATCCTTTTATTCCACTCCTTCCAAATTTCCCAAATAACTGTGGATGGAGTGATCTGCCATATCACTCCAAATACCGACTTTATGAGTTTGGATGGCCACATTTTGAACCAAGTTTCAATGTCTGCTGGCATGGGGCATTGCAGATTTAGTTTGCTCCTAACATGGTTCCAACAGGCATTCACATATGGGCATGTCAAGAGTAAGTGATCTACTATCTCTAGACTATTTTTACACATCACACATCTTCCTAGACCTTGGATTCCAAATGTTGCTAGCCTATCTTCGGTAAGAATTCATTTTTGAATTGCCAACCAAGTGAATACTCCTACTTTGGGAAGATAGTTTTTCCCACACAATAGTTTGCAAGGCTAGTCTTGCCTTGCAATAGCTAACTCTTTGATTTTATAGCCAAATTTCACTTTATATGTGCATGTGGATGAGCCACACCATCGGACTACATCCCCTTCATTAGAGGGGTTGAAATGTCTATTCTTGAGAGTTTCTATCAGTAAGTTTTTCTAAACTTGTGGGGCATTGAGTTCCTGAATAGCATTCCAATTCCAGCTAGGTACTCCATTTTTTAGCACTATCTATCCATAGCTACAAACCTTGTGTCCCCAAACTCACATAGATTCTGCATTTAGCTCTACAAATCCCAGTGAATTGCCAATGGGTGGTTTTCCACGCCATGAATCACTCCAAAAGGATGCACTTTTCCCATCTCTGATCTCCCATGTGACATGCTTAGTTACTATGTCCCTGCACTCCAAGATGTAATTCCAAATCATAGATTCCTTTGGTGGTGTTATCATAGTGAGGATGTGGGTGGGGTCATCTGAGTCCAAGTATTTTCTTCTCAAGTTTCTTACCCATTTATGTTCTCCTCTTGCATATAGATCCCATACCAATTTGGGTCCCATAGCTTGGTTCATTATTGTTAGTTGTTTTAGTCCTGCTCCACCAGCCTCCTTTGGGGTGGATATTTTGTCCCAAGCTACCAAAGGGAATTTATTTTGCTCTCCTATACCACTCCAAAAGAATTTCTAGAAAATTTGATTTAGGGCCTCCTCTACTAATTTTGGTAATTTCAAACATGACATTGAGTAAACTGGGATGGTTGATAGTACTGATTTCATCATTAATAGTCTTCTTGCCGATGAAAGCCACTTCCCTTTCCAAGTTCACAATTTTCTTTTGCAACTGTTTATCAAATTTTCCTAGTAGCATTTTTTATTCATCCCTGCAAACAAAGGCATGCCCAAAAAGTGCCCAGGAAGTGTTGCCACCTTTAGGTTCAATATTTTTTCCAAGTCTCTTTGCAGACTCGGTTGAGTATTGAAGAAGACTTCAGACTTTCCCTAATTTATGCTCTTCCTAGATGCCTTGTAGTAGTCATCTAGGAAATTCTTGATCACCCTAGCTTCCTTCCTACTTATCGACCCAAACACGATGGTATCATCTACAAATAGTTGGTGTGTTGTGGGTTCAATGCCATTTGCTACATGAACTCCATCCCATTTTCCTTCTCTCCTTAGGGTTTGTATGCCTCTTCCTAATAATTTTTCCATGATTATGAATAAGAAAGGTGATAGAGGATCACCTTTCCTTAGGCCCCTTGTTGATGTGAAGAATCCATGAGATGCTCCATTCACTAGTACAAATAATTTGGCAGTTGAGATGCAACTCTTTATCTAGTTGATCCAATTTTCATCAAACCCAAACCTCCCCAATACTTCCAACAAAAATTGCCTGTCCACCATGTCATATGCCTTTAGAATGTCTAGTTTCAACACCATACATGCTTCCTTGGTCTTTCTAGTTGTGTGGATGGTTTCATGGGAAATGATTATGCCTTCAACTATTGATCTTCTAGGGAAAATCCACTTTGTTCTTCTGATATGACCTCATTTAGGACACTCTTGAGCCTATTGGCTATGATTTTGGTGACCACCTTGTACACTGTATTGTATAATGCAATTGGCCTGAAATCACTCATTACTTATGGATCTTTCTACTTGGGAATTAAGGCCAGGAATGTATGATTTAATGCCCCCAACATTACCATCTTTCTTCTTGACTCCTCTACATCCACTAACAGATCATCACCTACAGTGTCCCAAATTTTTTAAAAGAATCCAGCCAGGAAGCCATCTGGTCTTGGGGCCTTGTCTGGATTCAACTGAAAGGTTGCTCCTTTGACCTCTTCCTTACTATTTTTTTGAAACAATCGTCTATTCTTCTCTTCATTTATGATGGTTGGGATTGTTCTTAACAACCTTTCTCTTGTTGCCCTATTTTTTGGGCTTTCCTTGTTTAGGATTGCTTCAAATAATTTGACAACCTCTTAGCCTACTTCCTCTGAGGATTGTGCTATTTCCCCATTCTCCTTCCTGATTTCTACTGTTATATTCCTACTCTGGTTGGCAATTGTTGTTTTTTTGAAATACTTAGTGTTCTTGTCCCCTTCCTTTAGCCAAGTCTCTCTTGACTTTTGGCACCAAAAGCATTCTTCCATTTTCAAAATATCTACTAGCTCTTATTTTAGACTATTTTCATTCTCAAAGTCATTTTCCTCCATCCCATTTTGAATTATATGTCCATTTAGAGCCTTTAGTTCCTGTTCCACTCTTTCCTTCTCGTGAAAGATGTTTTTGAAATGAGCTTTATTCCACTCCTTAAGTTTGACTTTGATGAAACCCAACTTCTTGTTTACTTTATAAAGCTTCGATTGGTCTCCAAATTTGATCTCATTCCACCATTCCTCTATTAGTTCTGGAAGTCGTTCATCCCTTAACCACATGTTTTCAAACTTGAATGAGCTTCCTTTTGGGGGATCTTCTTGCCCAAGGAGTAACTGCACCGAGAAGTGATCTGAGCCTATGAAGGGTAGAATTTGGACCTCATGAGAGCTTGTTGATTCCCCCTAATCTCCCCATATCAAAAATCTATCCAACCTTTCAGCTATATTGGTGAATCCCTTCCTCCTATTTGACCAAGTAAATATTCTATTTTTGGCTTGAAGGTCCAATAATTGGTTGTTGTCTTCAAATTGCTGGAAGTCACATTGGATGATGGTGATTTTTTCCAAGCCCCCTTGCTTCTCTTCTTTGTTCAGGGTCGCATTAAAGTCTCCTACTATTATGCCTCTCCCATTCCTAAGGTTGTCAAGCTCAATTGATATCCTTCTCCACACTTGTCTTTTCTCCATTGTGGAGATTGGTCCATATACATTGATGATAAAGAATTTATCATTCCTCATCAGACCCTTGAATCTTGTTAATTTCTAGTTGCTTTCCTCTACTACTACTTCTCCTCCTACTTATAATGGGTTCCATATGGTGCTAGGACCCCCTGATGCACACTTTTCCTCCTTGAATTTCCCCTTCCATTGCTTCCAACTGGACATACCTTTTTTACCTTCCTCTTTGCTCCATTTGGTTTCTTGTATTAGTATAATGTCTGCCTTTGACTGGTCAATTTGGCACTTGACCATGCACCATTTGTCAGGGGAATTTATGCCCCTAACATTCCATGTGATGATCTTCATTGACCTTTGGGAAGGATCACATCCTTCCCATATCTAAGTTTCCTTTTTCCTATAGCATTGGCTGCAATTTTCAACTTGGCTTTGTTCGATTTTGGTCCCCTTTTCCCTTTCCTCTTGATGTTTGGTTTTTTGATTTTTGATTGAGTCTGCTCAAGCATCCTTTCCTCAATTAGTTCTCCTCCCTCAACCTCCTCCTGATTTTCCTCCTCTAATTTTGGTTCCTAATCACTCCCTTCATCTTCAGTTTGAGTAAAGTTTCCTTCATTTTCCACTTTCTCCTATTCACCTCTTTCTTTTGCTTCTGGCATCATCTTCAATTCTTCTCCCATTTCCTCCTACACTTCAACCCTTGAATTATTTGCTTCACTTGATAACTCTCTTATCTGTAAATTGATGTCTTTTTAAAGTTATTTGGCTTCTTCCCATAAAATATTTAAATCTTTTTCCACTCATGTTGCTGCCATCTTGGATTATGCTGGCACTGAGTGAAATTCCTCAGATCTTCCCAAACAATTCCAATCCATCTTTCTCTTTTTAGATCCCGACTCACCTTTCTACTCTAGCCTCTCCTAGTTTTGACCTTTCTCAAAATGGCATGACTTTCCCCCTATCTTCTCTTCACCCAGATTATTTCCCTTGTTTTATAACATCTTTCCAAAACAACCTTCCTGAATTGATTTCTTGAAGAGACATCTCCTCGTGTGTGTTCCTTCACATACTTCCACTTTTTTTTGCCAGCTTCCAAACTTCATCAGGACCTCCAAGTTTTTATAGATTCCCACTCCTTCTGCTATTTCCACCAGTATGTTGGCCTCTGCTTCTTTTTTTCCATTTATAAAATCTTCATCTACCCCTAAACATACCCCTAATGCATCTCCTATCTTCTCTAAAGCTTCCACATTCTAGTACTCGGATAGGAGATCAACCAGTTTGATCCATGTGGGGATCTTTTTGGAGTAGTTCCATGGATCAAAGTTTGATTCCTATTTTAAACAATTAATACTATGACCTTTTAAAAATAGGGGATTTCCATATACAATTTCCTGCTTCAAATTTATGTCTATGCACTCTATGAGAAAGAAGGAGTTTGGTAATTGCTAAATGCTTACCCAGTCCTTGAAGTTTCTTTTCCACCAGTCCATAATATCCTCCTTAGGGCATCCCAAGCTTTACCATTTTCTGAATAGAGCTCTGTCTTTTAATTTGGAAACCCTCACTTCTATCACTTTTAATGAAAGTGCAAATATCTGACTCCCCATGGCCTCATATTGGCTTTTGTATCTTTCCCACACCTTTTTCCTTGGAATTTCCTTCCTTTAGTTCCTCTGTTGTCCTGATTCAAATTTTTTGGATTCATCCTTCGCCCTGCTTGTTTCCCTCCCTTTCCTCCTAGATCTTTGTTGCTGCATGGTTCTGTCTTTTCCTTTCTCTCAAACTTGGGATTTCCATAGCCTTTCCCTCTCCAAGGGTTGTTGGTTCGCTTTGGACTTCGATTCATCTTGCTTCTCCAATTTGACAATGACTCTTCTCCAGGACTTCTTTTTTCCTAGAACCACCCACGCCCGTTGCCTCACATGCTCCTTCCTTCTTTGCTCCTATTCCATTTGTTTGGCTTCAGTCTTGGATCTAGTGCCCTTCTTTTGTCATCTCCCTGGGTCTACCACCTAACTTGGTTTTGGTTTTCTATGATGTAAGTCTCTGTCCTACAATAAATTGGGTGGCATCTGTCCACCCATTTTCCATTCGAGAAAACCCATTGTGGGGTGTGCGCATTTTCCCCTACTCTACTCCCACCTCTATTGCTTTCTTCTGATTGACTATCTTCTTCAATATCTCCCCATCGCTTCCCTTCCAAGTCTCCTACTTTTTTTCGCTCCTTTTCACCACCTTGCGCCATTATATTATAATATAAATATTATATTATATTATAATATAATAATTATATTTTAATATAATAATTATATTATAATATAACAATTATATTATAATATTGTATTATTATATAATATTAAATACATTATAATATAGATATAATATTATAATTTTAATAATATAATATTATATAATATAATATATATTATATATTATCATATTATATTATAATATAATATACTATAATGTATTGTAATATAATATATTATTATTATATTATATTATAATACAACCCACTCCCTCAATTCGATATATATATTTTAATTATCCACTTTAATATCATATTGTCCAATTTTTATTGTGTGACTAATTATTTAGTCATTTTTATTTGTGTAACGAATTATTTAGTTGTGTTTTTTACCCAGCGATCAAATTAGTCATTTATAGTTGTGTTGCAAAAAATGAGTAGAATTTAGTCATCTTTAGTTGTTATGACTAATTTTTTTAGTCATGTAGTCATTTAATTTATTTGCCAAATTCTACTAGTGCAAGAATGGAATCTAGAATCTCACACACCACTATAGAATCATGACATCTGCATATGCTTGAAAAGTTGATGAATTTCACTATACTCGGTATGAGAATTATAAATTAGTGAAACAAAAACAAATTGGTGTATTCTTAACATACCATATTTGTTTCAACATTATATTCAACGAAAAATTGAATAAGAAATTCAATTCATCAAACATAGTTATTGTATGAAAAGCTATTTCATTTTTGAATGTATGTATATGAATTCATGGAGACAAGTTGAATGTGTGTATGTGCATATATATATATATATATGAATGCTTTCCTCGAATTAAATTCAATTCTTCCTAAGAATAATGGAATCATGGGATTTGAAAATCTGTAACTTCCACCATAAATGGGATAGGGGTCAACCCCCACTCATGGCAAAAAAGCTTTGGTTAACACTCAGAATAAAGTGAGTGGGAGGCCAAAATAATAAAATAGGTGATAGCAAATTAAGACCCCAATCTCACCAAAATTAGCAAAGAATCCATCATGGTAAGGGGAATAAAAAAAATTAGCAAAAAGGAAGGAAAAAGCAAAAGAAGGCAGAGAGAACGACGAGAAATTGAAGGAGAAATAGTTGAGCAAGCTACGTTTGAGGTATTCAAATTTGTTTTCATTTAGTTTCCTCTTTTTTTCGAATGAGTTTCTTATCCTGTAAAAGATAGAAACATAGTTGCATTATGTATGCCTTAACGTGCATTTTGACATTTGGGTTATTATGTTGCCTTGCTGTCAATTTATGTAAAGCCCTTTTTGTGGGTTGAGCCACCTTGATGGCTTTGTAAACTTTTGTTAATCCCTATGGAGGGAAGTGGGATTTGTGCCCAACGTGGGTATTATACCCATATGAATGTTAAAACTACATGGTAGTGGCCATATGACCGACCATAGAATATTTCCTTATTACATTGTTATCAGCCTATATGATTACCAGAGCCTGTAGGCAACCAGCTGAGCTGATCTTAATGTTTTATATTTCATATAAATGTTCCAAGCATAGCATGTTAAGACCTACCTAATGATGAGTTAGGGCGGTGATGGATGCCCTGCATCTTGCAAGGGTTGAGTGATGTTTAAATCGCTTATGATTATCTATTAAAACTCACCAAACACTATTAAGTGAGAGGTGGTATTATCGATACCAAGTTCGATGTATCTTAACTTTGTGTTACTCAGCTTCTCAAGATGTAGAAGAAAAGATTGAATGATGAGAATGGGTATATATATATACATATGTATGTATGTATGTATGTATGTATGTATGTATATATGTATATATATATATGCATGATTATAGATACACATCTGATCACTATTGATATCCTGTTATTAACCAAGTCGAAGCCTCAATTTTGTTATGTTGATTTCCATATGTATTTGGGCGATCTATATTATCATGGGATGAACTTGTGGCCTGATAGATATCAACTACTGTTATAAACCCCAAGGCCTCGATACCATCTAATCAATGATGATAACATGTGTATCGGTACCCTTGAGGGATGGCTCTTTGATGGACAGGGTATTTATTTTATTTTCACTAAAATCAAATGGATATTTTGGTTAAAAGGAAACAAACATGGACCGTTATGTTGAAATAGAATGAAATTATATTGTATCTGTTAATATTGTCTTTATGGAAGAAGTATCTCAACTAGGTTTCATTTAAATTGTTCTTAGTCCTTAATGAAAGACAAGTGACTATGAAACAAATGTTTTCAATTGTGTCTACACTAGAAATTGATGGTAATTTAATCTAATTGAAGAGATGTTATTTTTTTACTGAATATGAAAATAAACCAGAATGAAAGGGAAGATTTATTTAATTCTTTAGAATGTATATGCATTATTCAAAATCTGTTCATTTCCAAGCATATATGTGAACAGGCATAAATATCCCTTTATGCATGTAAACATACATGCAGTATACCTTCTAATTCATCTTGATTATTTTACTCATTGAGCATGTTATAGATGTTTTGAAAATGGAACCAAATTGTAAACCTAGAACAATATTGAAATGCAATTACATAGGATAATAGATGAATGGTTATACCAAAAGTGAATGAATATTGTTTGATTTTGTTAAATGGAGTGATACAAGAATTCTTTGGTAGATGGTAGCACACTAGAATGTTGCTAATGGATGGTCTAAAGGGAGGAATACCCCTTTATATGATAATATTTTCTTTTGGGAATGGGTGCTAGAGAGAGTAGATTTGCTTTTCCAAATCTAACCAGAGTTGCATTTCATGCAGCATGAGCTTGACCAAGCTTTGCAGTCATTTATATATATGCATATACGAAGCAAACTATTTTTATTTACTCTCTTTGTGGATTTATTTACCTAACATGGAACTTGCATACTCTAACAAGTAGATATAAATGCATGAAGTTAGGCACACACATATTCTAGCTTGGAAACCGTATCTATTGCTAAGTGTTCCATGCAAGGTCAGGTATTCTTTGATTGAATGAATAATTTCAAGGAAGTATTGCTTTGTGGTTGGGTGGAAAAGCACCTCAATCACGTTCTCGTCCACTAGTGGAGGCAAGCAATCATGAAGGAATCATATTAGAATTCTATTATGTATTGTATCATTGATGTAAAAGAACAAAATGATGTAACTAAAAGAGAACTATGTAATTTGAGATTAACTATGAGGCATTGAATGCCTAGTTAAACTTGTATGTAACTATTGACATGTGGAATTAAATATATTTATTTTCATATTTGTTGCAATTTATGAACATAAAATTGCTAAATGGAATTAGCTATGGGATTTGTGCCATAAATTTGATATTCATGATGTCAATATTTATTTATTTTTGAATTAAATCTAGTTGGGCATGTTACATTTGGTATCAGAGCTCAAGGTTCAACTCTAGGCCTATGAGCCCACGATGATTGAACTAGGGAATAGTGGACCCTTAACTAGATTTGAGTTACCTAGAAGATGATCAATTTGAATTAGTTGCAGGAAATGGGAAGGTCTAAGTCAAGAAGAAAGAAGGGAAAGACCAATAGGTTGCAAGGAAGTTAGTTGCTATAGAAGAAAATCCCAAACCTGAGAACCAACCAAAGATTCCTGATGAAGAAACACTAGCACACGCCCTCACACGTCTCAAGCTAGAGAGAGGAAAAAATATAGAGGAGGCAAAAAATGAACTCCTAAGACTGAAAATCCCTCTGCATTTAGAGATTGGCCAGTAGGATGTGGATCTAATGTGCCATTGATGACTAAAGAGGAGAAGGAGTGCTTGTGCGCATGCCATGTATCACCCTAGAGGGAAGATGTAGATTCAGATGAAGATCCCAAGGAATGTCCTCTATTTGATAATGAGGGAAATGCTTAGAGTGGAAAGAATATTTTGTAAATAAGGATCAATGTAAATCCAAACTTAATATAAATAAAGAAAAGTCTTTTTGTTGAATCAAAGTCATGAAGCTTGAAGGCTTGTCTTGTTGAATGAACATGCATATTTTATTTTCTTGTTAGTTTGCATGTTGTGTGCTTTGTATTTTGAGGATGCAATAACATAAACATAAAACCCTGTTCTTGAACACTAAATGTGGTTGTGCCGTAGTATCAATCCGATGAGCATTTCTAGATTCAAAAGTTTATACTAGGACTGAGACCCCACATTGGAGCTGAAGTAGATCTTCAAAATCCTCCTACGTCTATGGTAGAAGCTTTTGAAAAGGCTATTAAGCAAGAACAAAAGCTGCAAAAGTTGTCCAATTTTTGCAAAGGATTAGACTTCAAGCCTCAATTAAAAAAAAAGTTTTTGGAAGGGTGACAAACATAAAGGAAACAATTCCCATCAGATTATAAGTTTGAAAAGGGAAGGAAACCCTCCAGAGAAGGAAGAAGGAAACCAAGGCGAAAGGAATAAAATGGCTAACAAGGGTAATGACAACTATAACAGTAGTCAGGGGTACCCAAAAGAGGATAAGGCTGAGGGTCATAAAGGACCTTGAGACAAGTGCTACACTTTTGGGGGAGACCATTATGCATCTAACTTCCCTCAAAAGTTGAGGACACGGAAGGAATGAAACCAACAACAGACCTTGCAACATAGGATCCATGTAGCGATGGATAATAGGCAAGCATAGTACCAAGATTCTCTGATTCAATCAATGGGTAAGCTCTATGGCCGAACATTTTCTATTTTGATAGATATTAGAGCTACTGAGTGCTTCATAGATCCTAGAATGATTTATAAGTTACCCATTCTACCTGGATATATGAAAAATTCATGGTTTGTTTAGTATGGAAATCAAGCAAAGTGGGAAGTAGATTCATGTTTCTTTTGCAGTGAGCTAGAACTTCCCAACTTCATGACCCAAGTTAACCTTTATGTTACACCATTAGGATCTTATGATGTAATCTTAGGATTCAACTGGTTGACTAAGCACAAGGCTATTATAAATTGTGAGGATAAGATGGTGAGTTGTTTAGATGACTATGGGAACCCAGTTGAGATACATGGGGTACAATGACCCCTGGAACTTAGAAAAATCTCAGCTATGCAACTCAAGAGAGCTTAGAGGAAGGGATGTGGCATATATGGTGTGCATGTTAGTGAATCTAACAATAAGAAACCATATCTTGACGACTATTCAATTCTTAGGGAATTCTGAGATGTGTTTCCCAAAGATCTCACCGAGATGCCTATGAAGCGAGCATTTGATTTCTCCATTGACTTAGTGCCAAGATCTGAGCCACAGTCTAAGGCCCCATACAGGATGACCACCATGGATCATTATGAATTTAAATCCCAACTATAAGATTTATTACGCAAGGGGCTTATCAGACTAAGTGTGTCACATTGGGGAGCACTGGTTATCTTTGTGAAAAAGAAGGATGGAACCTTGCATCTATGTATAGATTATCGAATGTTAAACAAGGCGACCATCAAGAATTGCTACCCTCTTCTCAAGATTGACAAATTATTTGATCAGATGAAGGGAGCGATAGTATTCTCAAAAATAGATCTCAGGTCTAGTTACCATTAGTTGAGAATAAAGAAGGAAGATATTATGAAGATGACTTTTCGAACTCAGTATGGGTATTACGAGTTCATTGTTGTACCCTTTGGGTTGATCAACACACCTGCAACCTTCATGAATCTTATGAACAGTGTGTTGCGAGACTATCTAGATGATTTTTTCCTAATATTTATCAATGATATTTTAGTTTTTTTGAAGTATATTGAGGAACACAACTAACACTTGAAGATATTCTTACAACATCTAAGAGAAAATAAGTTCTTTGGGAAGCTATCCAAGTGCTCGCTTTGTTAGGATAGGGTACAATACCTTGGCCACATTATCTCAACTAAGGGAGTATATGTGGACCCTGAGAAGATAAAATAAATTATAGAATGGTCAACGCCTCATAATGTGTCAGAGGTGCGAAGTTTTATGGGCCTTGTCAGTTACTATAGAAAATTTGTGCAAGGGTTTTTCTAAAATAGCAGCCCTAATAACATCTCTTCAAAAGAAAGCAGAGAGGTTCAAGTGGACTAAGAAGTATGATCAAGCTTTCCAACTCCTTAAGGAGAAGCTCACTGCAGCTCCGATATTAATTATTCTAGATCCCAATGGTCAATTTTTAGTGATCATGGATGCTTTAAGAGATGAAGTGGGAGCGGTGTTAATGCAAGAAGGGCAAGTGGTGGTGTATGAGTCTAGGAAGTTGAAACAACATGAAGTAAACTATGTGCCACATGACTTGGAATTAGGAGCTATAGTGCATGTCATGCACATGTGGAGACATTATCTTTTGGGAAAGCCATTTGAGCTCAAAATAGATCACCTAGGATTGAGATACATTTTTACTCAACCAAACCTTAATGCATGTTAGAGGAGGTGGCTAGAATTCCTTAGTGAGTACATGAATTCAGAATTGAATATATAAAAGGAAAGGAAAATCGAGTGGCGGATGCTCTTAGTAGTTAAAGACATCTGGCAGCCATGACCTCTATGAGGTTCAATCTAAGACAACAGGTGATGCAACAGTTGCAAGGTGATGACATTATGAGAAGGTGATAAAGGTTCTAGAAGAGAATTCATCGGACCATTGATTCAATGGGTACAAGTTTGAACCAAACAATATCTTGAGATACCAAATATGAATGTATATTCTAGATTCCAGAGAGCTTAGGAAGCTAGTCCTAGATGAGATCCACATTGCACCATATTCGGGACACCCCAAAGTTACGAAGATGATCACAAAATTGAAAACATTGTACTTTTGGCCAAAACTTAGGAAGAACATAGCAAAATACGTAGCTAGATGCTTAGAATGTCAGTGAGTCAAGGTTGAGAACATGCATCCAGTAGCGCTCCTTTATCCCCACGATATACATGAGTATAAATGACAAGTGATCAGTATGGACCTTGTGCAGGGGTTACCTTTAAGCAAGAACATGCATGATGTCATTCTGATGGTAGTCGATAAGTTGACTAAGGTGGAACATTTTATCCCAAGGAACCTTAAGGATGGATCATTGACCTTGGCCAAGAAATTTGTCCAAGAGATCTTTTGCTTACATGGAATGCTAGAGACCATTATATCCGACAGAGATACATAGATGGCATCAAGGTTCTGGACCACCTTGAATGCAACATTAGGGACTAAGTTGAACTTCAGTTCAACCTACAATCCTTAGACCGATGGAAAAACTGAGACAGTAAATCAAGTTGTAGAAGATCTCCTTTAGATGTACTGTATAGACCAACTATATAAATGGGAAGAGTGTCTACCATTGGTAGAATTTGCTTATAACAACTCTCATCATGTATCCTTAGGTATGGTACCTTTCAAGGCTTTGTATGGGTGAAAGTGTCATACTCCCATTAGTTTGGAAGACAAGATCATAGTGGGTCTTGAAATGCTAAAAGAAATAGAAGAGCAAATGAGGCTTATCAAGAGAAGACTGAAAGAGGTAGCAGATAGGAAAAAGAGCTATGCTGACAGAAAAAGAACCTTTAGATAGTTTGTAGTTGGGGACAAGGTCTTTTTGAGAGTCAATCCACATAAGAGCTCAATTACGTTCGAGAAGTCATCCAAGTTGGCTCTGAGATATATGGCCTCATTTGAAGTGTTGGAAGTAATCAACCCGGTTGCATACAAACTTTCTCTATCCCCTACTCTAGCTCGACTCCATAATGTGTTTCATGTTTCTTGGCTAAAACCATACTACCCAGATACGTCTCATATACTTGATTGGTGTTCTTTACAGGTGGAGGATCCAGGAGTGGTGCTAGTGTAGCCCACTAGAATTTTGAATAGATGTAACATCAAGTTGTGAAACAGGGACATTGTTCAGTATAAGGTCCAATGGGACTAGTATCATGAGGACAATGCTACTTGGGAAGTTGCAGAGGAGATAGAACACTCTTTCCCTCATTTGCTTTCTTAGATAGATTATTGATGAATATCTTATATTGTTGTCTAATATTTGGATTGATATGTTATAATGTTTTGGTTGAAAATAATGTCATTTGACTAACATATGTAAAATGATTTTGTTTGATCAGACATCGACACAATGTCTCTTTCTAGTGGGGAAGGATGTCATATCTCAATTTCATTGCTTGCATTTTAAATATTGAGAAAATTAGAAAATCTAGAAAATGGAATTTATCATTTTTTTAATGGATTTGATAAGTGCAATGACAAAATTGAAAAAACGAAAAACTATGTAATTTTATGATTTAAGAAATTATTTTATAAGATTATTGGTTAAAGGTTACTGATAAGTGGACAAGTGTAAGAATGTGTGTGCAGGAGCAGGTTGAAGGACGAGAACTTGATTTAGGTAGGAACGCTTAGCCAGATGATCATGGTAAGCAAGAATGGAATTTGGAATCTCACACACCACTGTAGAATCATGACATTTGCATATGCTTGAAAAGTTGATGAATTTCATTATACTAGGTATAAGAATTATAAATTAGTGAAACAAAAATAGATTGGTGTTGTGATACCGAAATGTCTAACCCTTTCAAAGCAATTAAAATGCAATGGAAAAATATAAGGAAACACCTCAAGATTAGCCTAAGAAATTTGTAAATGCAAAGAGGAAAGTGTTAAATGAAGACAAATAGATATACCTCCCTTTTCGCAGCTGAAACTCCTTGGTTGGCCCTTGATTTGGATTTGGTTTGTATGCTCCTTGATGGCTCTTGATGTAGCTAAATGAAGGATTTGACTATGTGCTTGAATGCAAATGTAAATGGATGAAATTGATGGCTAGATGAGTGCACAAAATGGCAACATTTAGTTGCAAAATGGCTAAGTGTTAGAAATACCTTAGAGGATGGGGTATTTATAGAGGAATTTGAATTCTCTAGAGAATTCAATGGTTGAGATTTATCCAACAAGGTCAAGATGAAGGGCTAAGGTGAGTTGAGAACTCACAATCCCTCACATTTTGACATGTGGAATGTGAAGAGGATAAAGGTAGGATGATGTGTAGGTGATGTGGAAGGGAGGTACATGATGTGGAGGAAGGACAAGTACCTTCCAAGTACCTTGGGGAGTGAGAAGATTTCTTTAAAAAGGAAATTCTTATCCCCAAGTGGGAGTGAAAATGACACTTGAAGAATTTTGGAATTTCTCAAAAATCTCCATGGGAAAAAAGAAAGAGGTTGGACAAATTCACATTAATAGGAGAATCTAATGGATAAGAGAGGGTCTCCAAAAAGGTGGGAATTGGTATCATGTGCATGAGGTGACATGTCAAACATTCTAGAAGCCTTGGAAAGATAAAATGTGAATTAAAAATTCACATGGGGAGGAGAGAGACATAGGATGAATAAATGAGAATTAAAAATTCTCATGGGAAAGAGGGTCAATGCCCAGAAAGGAAAAATGGAAAGATTGACTAAAAAGTGGTGCTAAAAGTGGTTAATGACTTTGATTAAAGTTGTGCAAAAACTTGATTATGATAATCAATGGAGTCGTAGAATTTCGATCAGAGGATGAGCGCCGTGGAGCTAGAGAGAGAGTACGACATGAGGGTGGGAGAGGTCCCGAGCCGGATGTGGGAGGAGAGATGATGGAGGCAGTGGGACAGGAAGCGAGGAGGAGGAGGAGGAGGGTGCAGCGGAGGGTTAGAGAGGTGGTACGATAGGAGGGTGGGAGAGATCCTAAGCCAGATGTGGGAGGATAGGAGGAGTCAGAGGTGGAGATGATACACTTAGTGGAGGGTAGAGCTGGCCAGCAGATTGGTATAGGGGGTAGGGTACGACAGAGGAGAGTGTTGGTATGGGCCAAGCAGGGAGGGGAGAGACAGCAGGATGGAGGTCATGAGGAGATGGAGGCTAGGATTCAGCCATAGATGATAGCAGGTAGGAGGCGACTGATGAGGGTATAGACCATGACAGAGCAGGAGGGGATGGGAGGGGGAGGACAGTAGGAGGGAGCCCGAGAGGAGACTGAGGCCAAGAGTCAGCCAAAGAGGATAGTGGGCAGGATGCGACTGATGAGGATACCGACTATGACAGAGCAGGAGGGGACGGGTGGGTGTGGTCAACAGGATGGGACCTGAGAGGAGACTGAGGCTAGAAGTCAGTCAGGGAGGATGGGGAGTAGGGGACGATAGAGGGGGGGCATATGGCATCAATGCAGGAGCCTCCCGTTGTTGAGATAGGGGAGAGTGAGGATGAGGAGCAGTCGGAGATAGGAGAGCCGAGGAGATTGATGAGAGTGGGGAGGCATGGTTAGCCGCAGAGAGTGCGAGTCCATCCTTCCGTGGAGGAATTGGAAGATTGGAAGGAGTAGGAGGGCAGGGGGCGATGATGCTATGGAGATAGATGAAGATGTGTCAGATATGGATATTTGGGATACAGAGCCATTGGCGGTGGTTCCTGTCATTACCTCAGGAGATCTGATTGTTCAATCGAGATACAGTGTGGGGAGGCTTCAGAGTATAGATCAGAGGTTGAGGGTATCAGAGGCAGAGATGACCAGAGGCTGAGTCGAGCTATCTAGAGTACCGGTAGTAGATCAGAGGGATTATGGATTTATGGTGGACCTCTTATCCGCACAGGTGGAGGTGATGGGGAAGGAGAGAGAGACTGCAGGCTGTCATACAGGGGATACAAGATGAGTTGGTTGTTGTTAGTTGGGATCATGATAGACTATAGGTAGAGACTGTTATATTGCAGGCTAGGGAGGCAGAGAGGATGATCGATCATGTGTCAGCAGATAGTGGGCAGTAGGGAGGTGATCTCCGATAGGAGCGAGATGAGCTACGAGACAGAGTGTATTGCTTAGAGTAGACGGTGGGAGAGATGGGGGTGATGTAGGAGAGAGAGAGAGATAGGTGAGGGAGTAGGTTCATATTATACAAGTGAATAGGGATGTAGTGCAGATGTAGGTACAGGTGGTGGAGGCAGAGAGGGACACGGCGCAGGCGTGAGTTCAGGTGCTGCAGGATGAGAGAGAGTTGGCAGAGGCACAAATTCGATCTCTTCAGAGGAGGAGAGGGGAGGCAGTTTTAGAGGTATTAGTACTGTAGGGAGAGCAAGATGCAGCAGTGTTGAGAGTCCAGGAGCTGCAGGGGGAGAGGGATGGAGCAGTGGTTCAGTCACAGGCTGCATAGAGAGAGAGAGAGAGATGTTGCAGAGATACGGATGCAGACGCTGCAAGGAGAGCGGGATGCAGTAGTGGTTTAGTGGTAGGTCGCTCAGAGGGAGAGAGATGCTGCGGAGATACAAATGCATACACTGCAGGGAGAGCGGGATGCAGCAGTGGCATAGTGGCAGTTGATGCAGGTCAGTGATGTGATAGGGAGAGATACACATGGATTATAGGGGGAGAGGGATGCAGCATTAACTAGGGCAGTGGCTGCCAAGGAGATGAGAGATCAGATTCAGGAAGAGATGGCGCAGTTACGCCTATCCCAGGAGGCCTGGGAGTAGGAGAGGAGAGTGATTACGAGGGATCGGGATAGGTATTGTTAGGAGAAAAATTCTGCTCAGGTTCAGGTTGTGGAGCAAGAGGAGAATGCAAGAGAGGCAAGATTTTGGACGGCCACGTACTACCATGCAGTTCCATACCTGACCCAACAGATATTTCAGTATACCCGACAGGCACCTCAAATGCCAGCATCATCTCAGTCGCTGGGGACATAGACTCGAGGTTACAGGGATTCACCGGGTGTTACACCAAGCAGGAGATCAGTACCGATTCACCACAGAGATCAAATGTGGGTAGCTCATTCAGGAGGTGACAAGTTATTGAGTTTTTGACAGATGCAAGGTGGAGCATGAAGGATTTATCGACAGAGATCAGAGAGGTTCTATATCTCTGGATTTTGTAGTTTATTATGTGATGGATATATGATGGACATGTGACACACATTATATTACTTTGATTATGACATGGGACAGTTCTTATTGGCACTATGTAGTATGTTTCCTTTTGTGATGGGTTATTGTATGCACGTGTATATGATATTTCCTGCTTATGTGGATTGATATTTTGGGTTATTTATGCACATGTTTATGATATTAGATGCTTATGTGGATGATTGGGTGTATGTATTTGTGGAATATGGATGATTTTATTAATGCAAATATACACATGGTGATATGATGTGTGCCCATGTTGCATCTATGTATATGTATATGATGGATTTTGTATGAACATTTTATATATGTAGGATGTGATGTATTATGAGTCTAACACTTTGTGATGCAGGTGGCGATGTATGTGTGGTTCTAACGCGTTGTGATGCAGGTGGTGATGTATGTGTAATTAATAGAATGACTCTAATATGCAATAATGCTCTTGTAATTTTAGAAGAAATAACACATGGCCATAAGTGCCAATAAGAACTGACATGATAATGGAAGGTGGTTATGTAGTGATTGTGAAAATGGGTGTCATTTGGCATCTGTAAAAAATTATTAGTATCCTGAGAAGAATGGGAAAGAGTGGGATAAAGTATTTGCACAACCAAAATCATAGGGTGAATGCAATGCAACAGATGATGAAATGCAATCCTAATATGAGTTGCTATCTTTGGAGCATTGATATTTGCTATAGCATAAGATACCAGATACCCTGATATATAAGACCAGGGCCAGTAGGCATCCAATGCATGAAACAAAAATAACAAGCAAAAGAGGGCTACCCCAACACCCCAAGGTCACAATGACCTTGGTCGGGCCAGGCATTGGGATAACCACAAACACACAAGGATGCCCCAGCGTAACACAAGACCTCAGGGATCTTGGTGGGTACTACGTGGGACAACTGAAGAGGCAATAACAAAGAAAAGACCAAGATGAACCCATATGTCGACTAGTCAAAGCACACCATGATATGATGGATCAAGGTGACCATGACAAGTGTTGATAGTGAGCTCAAATGACAAATAAATTCCAAAACATCAAAAGATCACAATTAAAATCAAAACGTCCTTTGCCATAGGATTAGGGTGATGGATAGGATCGAAGAGGTCTGCTAGGAAGGATGCATCTTATTGAGACCGATGATGGATACTAAACTAGAATGACCCAATTTGACGCCAGATGCTTTTCATTAACTAGATCTTTCGATAATATTAGGATTTTATTTGAGAATAACAAGCTAGATGGGGACATAGACTGACACATCCTACAGACCTAGGGGCTCGGGGGCCGATCAGAGATTAGCCTTGCCTACGTGAAAGCGCAAAGCCTTTGTAGTTCATGAAAAGACCATGGATAAAATAGAAAAAGGATGATGAAGGCAAATGATGGATGATCAAGACGCGATGGTCAAAATACCCCGGGGGCATATCAAATGATTAGCCTTGCCTACGTGACAACGCAGGGGCAACGTAGTTCGATTGGAGACGCGACAAGACGAGATCTAGATGGAGACCGATACGATGGATGATCCTATGTGATGACACAGACCGACCAACGAGGAGAGGAATGACATAAGCTCAGAGTGGGATACTAAAAAACTCAGGATGGGGGGAACAGGCTAGACAATTCGTCCAATGCTCAATCAAACTATAGCAAACGGCCAAGAATGGGATGGGAGAGGACGATAGCGCGAATGAAAGCATAAAATAACTAAGATACTAGGTAGATATCGGTTAGGCCCTCTACGGATGATACCAGCTACTAGGTTTTCACCATCCATACTTATCCGAGGCGCCACCAAAGAGTGGTTTTCACCATAGGACGAAATTTTATTTTATTTTATTTTGATTTTTTTGATTTTTTTGATTTTTTTGATTTTTTTGATTTTTTGATTTTTTGATTGGTGGGGTTGCCAAGCGGACTTAGGCGTAGAACTTCTTGAGATGTATTATGTTGATGGGTTCATCAAGGGGCTCTCCTTCAAGGGTAGTTAACCTGTATGCCCCAGATCCATATTTGGCAACTATGATATAAGGCCCCAACCAATTTGGCTCAAATTTTCCTTTCTTGTTTCGATCTTGTTGGGTATGCTAATTCTCTTTGAGGACAAGATCACCTACCTAAAACTGTTGAGGGTGAACCTTCTTGTTGTAGTGGAGCTTGAGGCGGTTCTGATATGCTTGGAGGTGATCATAGGCTTTGATCCTTTTTTCATCAAGCAGCTCTAGTTGTGCTAGTCATGCAACACGATCATCCTCCTCACTAATAAGATTTTTTAAGGAAATTCTTAGTGATGGGATCTCAACTTCAATTGGCAAGATGGCTTCGGTACCATAGACTAGAGAGTAGGGAGTGGCCC
Source organism: Sequoia sempervirens (assembly GCA_007258455.2). NCBI lineage: Eukaryota > Viridiplantae > Streptophyta > Pinopsida > Cupressales > Cupressaceae > Sequoia > Sequoia sempervirens. The sequence continues at coordinate 101,172,737 of VDFB02049217.1, read as the reverse complement.
CTGTAGGGGTACAGTTGGAGGTGCGATATGCCCAGAGGGCGGGATGGATGTGGAGATGCCAATCTCGACCAGTGTTATTGACAACCTTTTTGAGGATGCGGATAAGGGTCTTGTTGGTTGCTTCTGCTTGACCATTACCCTGGGGGTAATAAGGCATTGACCAACGATGTTGGATATGAAAAGTGTCACAGAGGTGTTTCATGACTTGGTTTTTGAAGGGTTTTCCGTTATTAGAGAGGATGGTGGATGGGATACCATATCTACAAAGAATATGGTAAAGGATAAATTTTGAGATTTGGATACCAGTGATTTGTGAGAGTGGTATTGCTTCCACCCACTTAGTGAAGTATTCAATGGCGGTAATTATGAATGTATGGTCGTCGGATGATGGTGGGTGAATATTGCCAATCAAGTCGAAACCCCATTGAGAAAAGGGCCACGGTACTAGGAGGGGCTGAAGATCTTGTGTTGGGGCGTGAATCAAATCTGCATGTTGTTGGCATGGAAGGCACTTCTTCACAAATTCACAAGCATCATGTTCCAATGTAGGCCAATAATATCCAGCTCATAGGATCCTTTTGGCCAGAGCCATACCATTTGAGTGAGCTCCACAAACACCACCATGTACTTCCATTAGTGTCGTGCAGGCTTCGGTCTCATTCAGACATCTAAGGAGGATTCCATCATACCCACAACGATAAAGCGTATCACCGACAATGATGTATCAGGAAGAGCGATGAACAAAGGATTTGCTTTGGTTGCGTGTAAGTTTTGGGGGTACGATATTATCACAGAGATAGGTGTATATGTCCTGGTCCCATGGGGAGGCGGGACCTACGATATCGCACACCATATTAGTCTCAGGAATATCATATGCAGGGATTAAAATTTGTTCAACAAGAAACTCACATTCTGTTCGATCTTTAGGCATGTCAATCAGGGAACCAATAGTGGCCATTGCATCTGCCGCTTTATTCTATACTCGAGGAATTTGGTCAAACTGTATGAAGGTGAAATATTTCTTGAAATCATCCACCATGCGCTTATAGGGTAATAGTTTATCATCTTTTGTGAGGAATTCATCATTAACTTGTTTGACGACTAATAATGAATCACTAAAGACTTTTAGGTGAGTTATATGCCACTGTTTTGCAATTTGGAGGCCGGTGAGGAGGGCTTCATACTCTGCGATGTTGCTGGTACATGGGAATGCTATCCTGAATGATTTTGGGATGTAGTCACCTTGAGGGGTAATTAATCAAATTCCTGCTCCTGATCCATTATGAGTGTATGAGCCATCAAAATATAGCGTCCAAGTTGGTGCTTCTGTAACTGTGTAGACTTCTTCATCTGGGAATTCAGTGTCTAGCGGGTAGGCATCTACTAATGGTGCCTCAGCCAATTGATCAGGTATGACTTGTCCTTTTATGGATTTTCACTCTACATACTCTATGTCAAATTCGCTTAGGAGCATGACCCATTTGGCCATGCGGCCAGTCAAAGTGGTTCTAGATAACAAATACTTCAAGGGATCAATTTTAGTGATGAATTTGACTAGATGGCTGAGCATGTAATGACACAGTTTCTGTGTGCTGAAGACTAGTGCAAGGCAGGCCTTTTCCATGGGGGAGTAGTTTAACTCATAGCCGACCAATGTTCGACTAATGTAGTAGAATGCCCTCTCTTTGAATGACTCATCATGTTGTGCTAACAATGCCCCCAGCGCGACTAAAGTGGTAGAGATGTAAAGCAGAAGGGGTTTTCCTGGAATAGGTGGCATCAAGATCGATGGATGAGCTAAATATTCCTTAATTTTATCGAAACCCATCTAACACTGTTGGTTCCATTGGAAGGTGGAATCTTTCTTCAGAAGATGAGTGAATGGCTGACACTTATCTGCTAGCTGAGCTATGAATCGACAGATGGACTGCATCTTCCCTTGGAGGCTTCTTAACTGCTTCAGATTGTGTAGAGGTGGCATGTCCAGAATAGCCTTTACCTTGGCGGGATCAACTTCAATACCCCTTCGGGAGACTATAAAACCCAACAATTTTCCTGACATAACACCGAAAATGCACTTTTTTGGATTTAACTGCAACTTGTAATGTTCTAATCGTTCAAAGATCTTCAGGATGGTAGGATGTTCCGCTCTTGTTGTAGATTTCCCTAACAAGTCATCAACATAATCCTCCATGATGATATGGATAAGGTCATGGAAGATGACCGTCATTGCCCTCTAATATGTTGCCCCTACATTTTTGAGACCAAAGGGCATAACATTGTAACAGAAAGTACCCCAAGGTGTTGTGAAAGCGGTCTTGTGTTGGTCCTCCGGTGCAATTCGAATTTGGTTATAACCAGAGAAGCCATCTATAAGGGATAGCATCTCATGTCCTGCTATGAGGTCGACCAACATGTCAATGTTAGGTAGAGGGAAGTCATCTTTTGGACAGGCCTTGTTGAGATCCCTGAAGTCTGTACAAATATGAATGTCACCATTTGGTTTGGCAGCTAGTACTATATTGGAGATCCACTCAGAGTAGTCAATTGGTCTGATAAAACCTGCAGGTAGTAACTTCTCCAATTCCTTCTTGACTAATAATGCTACTTGTGGATGCATCTTGCAGAGCTTCTATTTGACAGGCTTGGCATCGGGGTGAACATCTAGATGATGAACCACTAAGGTGGGGTCTAAGCCCAGCATGTTTGAATATGACCAAGCAAAGTTAATGATTCCCTCTTAGAGTAGTTGCACAATGACTAGATACTCTTGCTCTGAGAGTGACTTAGCTACATAGGTGATCTTAGGATTTTCAGCAGTACCCAGATTAACTTCTTGGGTCTCTTCGATTAGAATAGATGATCGAGCAGATAACTGAGTTCCTACAAGGGGAAGATGAACATCTCCTCTTCTAGCGCCTCCTCGAGGTTTTTTCTGTCAGATGCGTCCTTTATTTTTACTTTTTCAAGGTCAGGAAGTGCCTCAAGGAGGTTTTCACTAGATGACCATTTTTTATTTTTCTTATTCTTATTTTTGTGACTGGAGTGTTCATCCTCCCCCAATCCCATGAGATTGACATATGTATCCATATACATATTGACAGGTGCGCTATTACTTAGGTCCCAATCAATGAGCTTAGGGTGGCGAAGGGATAGGCTAATGGTGCAAACAGATAGGCATTCAAACATGGAAGATAGGTCAGTGTGATCGATGTCATCGTATGCACGTATGATGGATTCTTCCTTGGGTATACCTTCCAATGAGCCATTGTCCATGGCGACACTATTGGAGGTATTAGACGATGTTGCAGGGACTTTCTATTTTGTATCGTATCCGATGCCTATGTTCTTTAGTAGCTTTGATGTATCAATAGGTTGCAACTGACCCTGTTCTTCTTTACCTAGGCCCCTTTGTTGGTAGTTGTACTTTTCTACAAACTTAGCCGACCATGGATATGCTTCTTGAAAATATTCCTTTAGAGGAGGATCCGGTTGAGGTTCTTCTCGGTAGACCCATTGGCTTATATCCTCTTCTAGTGCACCTATTTTGACACTGGGGGATCTGAAAGTGGTGGTAGGGATGTTCTTACCACTGAAGGTGACAGTCTTGTCTTCCTTTGGAGTAGCGTGTGAAGGTTGACCATACTCGTGTGGTGACAGTGGCATGGTTGCTACATTGAGAGCAATATGCATTTCGTATTCACCACACCCTTTGTCGATGATCTGGACTTTCATGATCATAGGATTAGTGGTAGGAGATGGAGTGGTCATCGTGATGGAGGGAGGATTAGCGGATGTTGACTGAGATGCCCCCATTTCAACCCCAGGACAATAATGTAAATGGGGGAAGGACGCTTCTAAAGTGCAGCAATATTCAAACGATTGGGGGTCAGCATAGATGGTGACTTCTTGTTCGTTGATAGGGAATTTTAGGCACTGATGGTATGTGGAGGGGATGGCTTACATTGCATGGAGCCACGAGCGGCCAAGGAGGAGATTATATGGCAAGTCCAGATCAAGGACATGATAGGTAGTGTATTGAAGCACAGGTCCCACTTGGATAGGAAGACTGATAATTTCCTCTGAATTCCTTTCTGCATTATGATAGGCTTTGATTGTGATGATTTGATTACTTAAATCTGCTTGAGTATACCTCACCTGTTTTATGAATTTTAGAGTACACAAATTGAGGGCAGAGCCATTATCTACCAAGACCCTTTTTATTTTATGGTGGGCAACCACGAATTTGATATGCAAGGGGCGATTATGATTGACATCAATGTTTGGCATGTCATTTTGACTGAAGTGCAGTTGATGAGATAAAGCTAGGTGTCCTACCAAAGCTTGGAATTGTGTAGGATCAATGTCATTAGGTACATGGGTCTCCCGTAGGGCTCTGTTGAGGATTTCTTGATGTACAGGGGAAGATTTAAGTAAATCCAGAATGGAGATATGAGCAAGGGTCTTTCCTAAGTGATCAAGGATGTTGTACTAAGAGCTTACAGGAGTTGATTGGACGGATGCAGAGGCCGCAGGGATAGTGATGCGGGCTCGTCATGTAGTAATAGCACACAAAGGGTCTTTGGCTTTAACGTGTATAATGGATACACGGGGTTCTACCTGCTCAATGTAATGAATGACACCCTCGTAATTGAGGGGTACATTCTTATAGCTCACATTATTTGTGTTGTTTTCTTGGGGATTACTATTAGATGTGCTTGGGCCTTGATTATGGTTCAGAAAGGCATTTTGATATATCTGCAATTGAGCATTGGACGACGAAGCTTGACTAGGGTCAACCTTGATATCACCTCGATCAATGAGATCTTGGACGTAGTTTTTCAGACCCTGACACTTGTTCAAAGAGTGTCCTTTGATTTTATGGAACTCACAATACTCATTTTCCTTAAACCATGCGGGCTTGGGTTTGGACTCATCAAATGGCTTGGTGACAGGGTACGTGATAGGATAGTTGATTTGTAACAACTTATTAAAGACAACACTCAGAGGTTCTCCTAATTGAGCATACTGACGTTTGGTGTTCCCCTGATTGTTCTGGTTCGACTGTTGAGGAGGGTGAGGTGTCCCTTGCGATACATAGATGGCATTAGGTACAGACAGTTGTTTTTGGGATGTATTAGCCACTTGGACATGTTTAGTGTCTGTCACGCTATCATTCACTGCATTCCTATTCTTGTTCCAGAATCGAGGTTTATCCCCAAATGACCTCTCTTTGTCATGACTATGTATTTTGACACGTCCCTTGGCAACAAGGGCACGTTCAAGGATGGGTCCCTTTTCCACTATCTCCGTGAAAGTGGTGACACAATGTAACCTAAAATTATGAGCTATGTTGGGATGAGAGTTTTCCATGAAAAGAGTGACCATGTCCTTTTCTTTCAGAGGGGTCTTCATTCGGCTTGCTAATGCACGCCACCTTTGGAGGTAGCTAGTAAAGGTTTCCCCCTCATGTTGTTTCTCTTTGAGGAGATCTAAGGTGTCCGTGTCCTCCAAATTGAAAGAGAAATAGGAGACAAATTTTTCTGACAGGTCTGCAAAAGTTTTTATGGACCCTTTTTTGAGGGTCAAGAACCAATCTAGGGCGTGGCTTGTCAAGCTTCGTGGGAATAGGCGCAAGAGATAGTTGTCATTGTGCATGACCTCTTGACACTGGGAGTAAAATTCCTGCAAGTGAGCCTTAGGGTCTTTGTTTCCCTTGTATTTTTCAAACTTTGGTATTTCAAAATGTTTAGGAAACGAGATTAATGAGATGGAGGGATCAAATGGATATGGGCATATGTCTTCAAATTTGAACGATTGTTTGCCAGCCCCAGCTTGAAGATCCTTCAGAGTGGCTTTGATTTCCAATAGATCTGAGTGGACCGGTGGCGGGTTGGGGGGATATTGATGATAGGATGATAAAGGATCTTGCTGAGAGAGCGTCAGATTGTTGAAGTATGAACTTTGATAGTTGGATGATGACATGCCTTGTTGATAAGCCAAGGGATTTTGTTGGTACGGGGGATGTTGTTGCGGGGTATAGTAAGGATTTTTTTGATAGAAGTGTGAGGTAGGTTGCTGAGGAGCTTGGATGGGATGTTGCAGATTGATCTGTGGGTGTTGAAAGTACTGTTGTGATTGTTGGGAGGCCACATAAGGTAGTTGTTGATGAAATTGCTACTGATTATGATAGTAATAGTGTTGAGGGGGTTGTTGTGATGTCAACTATTGTGTGGGCCGAGATGAGGTGTTGTGTTGTGGTTGAGTTTGCAGACGTAAGATGGATGCAAGGAATGGGGATATGGTCTGAGTGACAGGTCGAGATGGATTTCCTTGCAATTGGTATGGTGGTTGTTGAGAAGAAACCAAAGCATTATGGAGGGGTTGTTGCTGGTGAGGTGGTTGAGATAACGTAGAGGTGTTCTGTAAAGGGGGTTGTTGGGTACCAACTAGAACATTCGGTTGGGACGTGGCTTGCGGAGGTAATTGAGGTGGAATGTTGGATTGATGAAGCTATTGAGATGTATATGAAAGTGATGGTGGATTTATAGCCCCAAGAGGGGGAAGCAATGCGGTAAAGGGGGCCCCCCAATGTTGACAGTAGGTTGATTCAAAAGAGGTGGTGCTATTAGCGTTAATGGCATATGTTGTGGAACATTTTGTGGCATACCATAGACGAGAGGACTATTGGGATTAGGCACTTGAGGATTCCTTATAACTGAGATTGGAGCATGTGGGGGGGTGGTTAACATGATAAAGAACATCATTTCCAAATTCAGTTGATGCCACCCCTCAACTGGAGGAACATTGGGGATGTATGAACTCTCTAGTGCATTTTGTGAATGTTGGGGTACGTTAGATGTTGAGCCCCTATATTTGGATAAGTCAACACCTGAGGGAGTTTTGACACCCTTCTTGATTAGGTGAGCCAAAATTTCCTCCCCGTGCTTTTCAAATAGACGATCAGTCATTTGTGCATTGGCAGGATTACTAAAATGTTCCTCAAGCGTGAGTTTGGGTTGATTAGCCATACTCTCTTCACCATGTGGTGAGTTGTTCTAATTTTTGGTGTTGGAGTGCGATGAAGTACCATTATGAGGATCTTGAACAATATTGGCACCATTGGTGGGGTTTGTATTGTTGTTAAGGTCTTGAGACATGTTTGCTTGGGAATTTTGACCTTGTTGTTGTGCCATTTGTTTCTTAACTTGTGACCTAGTTTGAATGGGAATGCAAGTGTACTATGGGTGGATTATAAAGATACCTTTGATGAATGATTTGATTGTGATTGGATGAGATCCAATTTTGATGAGATGAGAGGGGGGTTTGGATTTAGATCAAATCTTGTGTGGATAGATTGGATTGGATTGGACTTTGATTGGATCGGATTTTGATTGGATAGATCGGATTGGATTTTGATTGGATAGATCGGATTGGATTTCGATTGGATAGATTGAATTGGATAAGATTGTGGTGGTTGAATGAATGTGACTTGATTGATTAGGTAATTGGATGATTTGACTAAACGATTGGGTTTGATAGATTTGGATGATTAGATGGGTATGATTGGATGATGAAAGATTTGAGAGCCCCTGAGTTTAATCAAAGAAAGTTACCTTTAGTAACCTAGCGTATTGATTGATTAAGTGGATGATCATGACATCGAATCCACCTCAAGATAGAAATGGATTGATTTGGGCTGAGGATGATAACTTACGATACCGAATTTACCTCAAGATGGATGTAAATTGATTTGGGGTCGAAGTTAACGACTAATAATCAAATTCAAGCACTAAGGTCAATTTGGGTAACCACTTTGTAACACAAGGTTAAGGCGGTTTGATTATGGGTGGTGTTTATGAGATACGGGTTTGGTGACGTAAATGGTAAAACTTTGATATTCACTGGGTGATGATATAGGCTTTTGAATGGATTATGGGAAAATTCAAAATGAGTGAATGGATTGGGGACGTTTGTGGAGAATGAATGGGGATTTAGAACGGTTAAATGAAGGTTTGGAATGATAAGATGGAGGTTTAAAATGATCAAATGAAGGTTTTTGAAGTTTTAGGAGGACAAAACGAAGGCTTGGGATGATGAGATAGTGGTCGGGGATGATTAAATGATGGTTTAGAGTCTAAATGGATCCAAACGGGGTGATTTCGGGTGTTTAGAGGGCAAATTCGCCTTTCTGCAGTAAATTAGGGGGCGCAGTCGCCCTTTTGTGGAAAAACAGGGGTGCAGTCACCCTTCTGCAGAAAATTAGGGGCGTAATCGCCCTTTTGCAGAAAATCAGGGGCGCAGTCGCCCTTTTGCAGAAAATCAGGGGCATAATCGCCCTTTTGCAAAAAATCAGGGACTTGGTTTGATGAAAATGACTATGGCAAGGACTTTAAAATGACAATAACAAGGCCAATTCGTCAAAAAGTTTACTGGTTTTTCACAAGAAGACACTTTCAAGCAAATACAATCCTATGATTAGTGTTAAGGGTATGGCCAACATGGTCATAATCTAGGATGCACAAGGTGTCTAGGGAGTCCTCGATATACTCTCGGTACATGAGACACAACCGTGAACACTAGCCCATCACAAGCGTGAGTCGAGAACCCTAGTGAGATACTGAAGGGCTCAGACCAACTCTTCACATCTATCTAGGTATCACCCTAGCTTCATCGCTCTGCCAATTACGACATGACTGGATTGGGGTACAACTTTCGCTCTCCCCCCTTTATATACCCCACTGGTACGCATAGTTGGAATTGTCCCTTGGGGTGATGAAATCCCCAAACAGGTCCCACTAGAAAGAAAACACTAATCGTTTCCAACTACTCCCCAGGCTCACACAAAGTGCAAGGGGAAAGTGAAAACAAACCAATGCCCTCTTTGGGTAACACAAAAAGATAAACATAGCAAGCAATGAATATTACTCCCCCTAATTAAACTATGTTATTAGATTAACACAAACAACAAGGATAGTTTAAAAAGTCTGAGTGAACGGATAGCCCTGCAAGCAAATGTTAGATGTTTTATCCCGCTTTCTTCATCAACTTCACAAGAATATGTTGCAAAAAGTTAGCAAAAACACCAATATTTTTGTAAGAAACAGTGTTGGGGGGTTAGTACTTGAAAATAGCAAAAAACTGAAGCCAAAATGACAGTTTTACCTTCCAAAATGTGTTGCTTTGCGGTGACCAGGGGCGCAATTGCCCTTCTACGGAAAATCAGGGGCACAGTCACCCTTCTGCGAAAAATCAGGGGCACAGTCGCCCTTCTGCGGAAAATCAAGGGCGCAGCCGCCCTTCTACAGAAAATCAAGGGCGTAATCGCCCTTCTGCGGAAAGTTAGGGGCATAATCACCCTTCTGCAAAAAATTAGGGGCGTAGTCGCCCTTTTGCGGAAAAGTGTTATCCCAAAAATTTTAACCCAAGGGGCGTAGTCGCCCTTCTACAGAAAAGTGTTAGCACAAAAATTTTGGAGCCAGGGGGCGTAGTCGCCCTTTTGCAGAAAAGTGTTAGCACAAAAATTTTGGAGCCAGGGGGCGTAGTCGCCCTTCAGCAGAAAAGTGTTGGCACATAAATTTCAGCCCAGGGGGCATAGTCGCCCTTTCTGCAAGAAAAGTGTTAGCCAAAAATTTTAGTCAAGGAGGGGGTGTAATCGCCCTTTTGCAGAAAAATAGGGGCGCAATCGCCCTTCTGCAGAAAAACAGGGGCATAGTCGCCCTTTTGTGGCAAAACAGGGGCATAGTCGCCCTTCTGTAGAAAATCAGGGGCGCAGTCGCCCCTCTGCAGAAAATCAAGGGCGTAGTCGCCCTTCCGCGACGTATTCCTTCAAAAACTCAACAACGAATGTTAAATTGAGGAACCTGCTTGTGGGTCCCACTAGGCATGCCAGAAATGTGATACAAAAATGTCTAACCATTTCTAAGCAATTAAAATGCAATGGAAAAATATAAGGAAACACCTCAAGATTAGCCTAAGAAATTTGTAAATGCAAAGAGGAAAGTGTTAAATGAAGACAAATAGATATACCTCCCTTTTCGCAGCTAAAACTCCTTGGTTGGCCCTTGATTTGGATTTGGTTTGTATGCTCCTTGATGGCTCTTGATGTGGCTAAATGAAGGATTTGACTATGTGCTTGAATGCAAATGTAAATGGATGAAATTGATGGCTAGATGAGTGCACAAAATGGTAGCATTTAGTTGAAAAATGGCTAAGTGTTAGAAATGCCTTAGAGGATGGGGTATTTATAGAGGAATTTGTATTCTCTAGAGAATTCAATGGTTGAGATTTATCTAACAAGGTCAAGATGAAGGGCTAAGGTGAGTTGAGGACTCACAAGCCCTCACATTTTGACATGTGGAATGTGAAGTGGATAAAGGTAGGATGATGTGTAGGTGATATGGAAGGGAGGTACATGATGTGGAGGAAGGACAAGTACCTTCCAAGTACCTTGGAGAGTGAGAAGATTTCTTTAAAAAGGAACTTCTTATCCCCAAGTGGGAGTGAAAATGACACTTGAAGAATTTTGAAATTTCTCAAAAATCTCCATGGGAAAAGAGAATCATAGGAGAGTCTAATAGATTATAGAGGGTCTCCAAAAAGGTGGGAATTGGTCACATGTGCATGAGGTGACATGTCAAACATTCTAGAAGCCTTGGAAAGATAAAATGTGAATTAAAAATTCAAATGGGGAGGAGAGAGACATAGGATGAATAAATGAGAATTAAAAATTCTCATGGGAAAGAGGGTCAATGCCTAGAAAGGAAAAATGGAAAGATTGACTAAAAAGTGGTGCTAAAAGTGGTTAATGACTTTGATTAAAGTTGTGCAAATACTTGATTATGATAATCAATGGAAGATTAGTGACAAGTGGCAAATGTAGGAGGATGTGACATTAATCCTTGATTAAGAGGATGCACACCCTAATTATGAATTAATTGAATTAATCCAAATTAGAGATGGATTATGGAGGATGTGACAAAAAGAAGAATTTTAAATTGATTTTAATTCAAAATGATTAAAATGACTAAATTAAATAAATTGGTGCATTTATTTAATTTAGAGAGGAGAAAAATACCAGATAAAGTGTTTAATTGTTAAATTAAATACTTTAAGAATCTTATGTGGGAGTGTAATATTAATTAAATAAATTAATATTAACCGAATTGATGAATAAAGAGGTAAATTTGATCATATGGGCGTGATCAAATTTGGGTGTCTACAGGTGTATTCTTGACATACCATGTCTGTTTCAACATTATATTTAACAAAAATTGAATAAGAAATTCAATTCATCAAACAAGTTGAAAATCTATTTTAATTTTGAATGTATTTATATGGATTCATGGAGAAAAGTTGAATGTGTATGTGCAAATATATGAATGTATATATATATATATATATATGTACACACACACAGATATATATATATATATATATATATATATACACACACACACACACACATATACCCATATATAAACATATGAATGCTTTCCTCAAATTAAATCCAATTCTTCATAAGAATAATGTAATCATGGGATATGAAAATATTGTACTTCCACCATAAATGGGATAGGGGCCAACCCCCACTCATGGCAATAAAGCTTCAGTTAACACTCAAAATGGAGTGAGTGGGTGGCCAAAATAATAAAACAGGTGACAACGAATTAAAACCCCAATCTCACCAAAACTAGCAGGGAATCCATCATGGTAAGGGGAATTGAAAAAATCTAGCAAAAAGGAAGGAAAAAGGAGATGGTAGAGAGAACGATGAAAAATTAAAGGAGAAATCGTTGAGCAAGCTACGTTTGAGGTATTCAAATTTGTTTTCATTTAGTTTCCTCTCTTTTTCGAATGAGTTTCTTATCCTATAAAAGATAGAAACATAATTGTATTACGTATGTCTTAAAGTGCATTTTGACATTTGGGTTATTATGTTGCCTTTTTGTTGATTTATGTAAATCCCTTTTTGTGGGCCGAGTAGCCTTGATGGCTCTATAAACTTTTGTTAATCCATGTGAAGGGAAGTGGGCATCGTGCTCAAGGCAGGTACATGATTGTACGAATGTTAAACCTACATGGTAGTGGCCATACGACCGACCATAGAATATTTCCTTGTTACATTGTTATCAGCTTGTATGATTACCAGAGCCTATAGGTGACCAGCCGAGTTGACCTTAATGTTTTATATTTCATATGAATGTGCCAAGCACAAAATATTGAGACCCACCTAACAATGAGTTAGGGTGGTGATGCATGCCCTACATCTTGCAAGGGCTGAGCAATATTTTAATCACTTTTGATTATCTATTAAAACTCACCAAACATTGTTAAGTGAGAGGTGGTATTGTCGATACCAAGTTCAATGTATCTTAACTTTGTGTTACCCACAATAGGCTTATCAAGCCATAGAATTTGAAAAAATTGAATGATGAGGATGGGTGTATATATATATATAGGCTTATAGATACACATCTAATCACTATTGATATCTTGTTATTAACCGAGTCGAAGCCTCAGTTTTGTTATGTTGATTTCCATATGTATTGGGTGATCTATATTATTATGGGATGAACCCGTTGCCTGATAGATATCGACTATTGTTATAAACCCAAAGGAATCGATACCATGTAATCAATGGATGATAACATGTGTATCAGTACCCTTGAGGGATGGCTCTTTGATGTAAAGGATATTTATTTTATTTTCAGTACAATCAAATGGATATTTTGGTTAAAAGGAAACAAGCATGGACCCTTATGTTGAAATAGAATGAAAGTATATTGTATCTGTTAATATTGTCTTTATGGAAGAAGTATTTATGGAAGAAGTATTTCAACTAGGTTTCATTTAAACTATTCTTAGTCCTTAATGAAAGGAAAGTGACTATGAAACAAATGTTTTCAATTGTGTCTACACTGTAAATTGATGGTAGTTTAATTTGACTGAAAATATGTTCTTTTTTTATTGAATATGAAAATAAACTAGTATGAAACAGAAACTTTATTTAATTCTTCAAAATGTATACACATTATTCAAAATTTGCTCATTTCCAAGCATATATGTGAACATGCATAAATATCCTTTTATGCATGTGCACATACATGCGGTATACCTTCTTATTCATCTTGATTATTTTACTCATTGAGCATGTTATAGATGTTTTGCAAATGGAACAAAACTATAAACTTGGAACAGTATTGAATTGCAATTACATATGATAATAGATGAATGGTTATACCAAATGTGAATGAATATTGTTTGATTTTGTTAAATGGAATGATACACAAATTATTTGGTAGACAATAGCACACTAGAATGTTGCTAATGGATGGTCTAAAGGGAGGGATACCCCTTGATATGATAAGATTTTCTTCCAGGAATGGGTGCCAAAGAGAGTAGATTTTCTTTTCCAAATCTAACCAGAGTTGCATTTCATGCAGCATGAGCTTGGCCAAGATTTGCAATCATTTATATATATGCATGTATGGAACAAACTATTTTTATTCACTCTCCCTCTCTATAGATTTATTTACCTAACATGGAACTTGCATATTCTAACAAGTAGATAGAAATGCATGAAGTTAGGGACATGTAGATTCCACCTTGCAAACTGTATCTCTTGCTAAGTGTTTTGTGTAGGGCCTGGTATTCTTTGACTAACTGAAGAATTCTAGGGAAGCATTGCTTCATGGTTGGGTGGAAAAGCACCTCAATCACGTTCTCATCCACAAGTGGAGGCGATCTATCATGAAGGAATCATATTAGAATTCTATTATGTATTGTATCATGGATGTAAAAGAACAAAATGATGTGACTGAAAGAGAACTATGTAATTTGAGATTGACTATGAGGCATTGAATGCCTTATCAAACTTGTATGTAACTATTGACATATGGAAGTGAATATATTTATTTTTAGATTTGTTGCGATCTATGAACATAAAATTGCTAAATGGAATTAGCTATGGGATTTGTGTCATAGATTTGATATTCATGATGTCAATATTTATTTATTTTTGAATTAAATCTAGTTGGGCATGTTACAACAATCTTGACACATGTCACTTGCACGCTCATCGTAATCCCTCAATCAATATCATCCATTGATCTTTCAAATCATCCTACATCGTTGATTAGGTATCAGGTGAAAGCTATAAAACATCCATCATTCAACCATTCAAATATATCCATAATTTATTTGAGAATCTGTATTATCATTACACAATCTTGCAATCACTTTGTGAGTCAAAGTTATTCTAAGAAAAGAGAAATCCACATATCAACCAATTTACAATAATCAAGTACAATGAAGTAAGGTATAGACAAATAGAGGTAATATTATTTCAATTTGATTTACTTTATTGTTTGTGCACACACTCACATTGATGTAGTTATGCGATCATTCATTTAGGTTTTTATTGCAATTCTCATTTTCAATTTTAGTAATTTAATAGGCTCACAGGTAGTAAGGACTTATTGAATTGTGATATGAATGGAAATGTTATTTGGGTGGATTAGATGGAATGATTTTTTGATTGGTTTAAGTTGTTCATATTTTAAGGTGAACTTGGTTGGATGAAGTTTGACTATGGTGTGAGATGTTTTGTGGGGTGTATGGGAAGTGATCATGAGTTGATTGGTATGTATACCATTATATTTTAGGTATGTCCAAAGTGAGAGGATTGGATGATGAGATTTTAGGAACAATGATGAACACCTTATATGGTGTGGTTTAGTTATTTGATGGGTTGTGAATTATTTGTTGCATTTGGTTAGCCCATGGATTTTTGAATGTGAACATAGTCATGTCTCTTTTCAACCAAGAGTATGGAGCTTGGATGAATCAATTGGTTGTTCTAAGCAATAATCCTTATTTAGATTGACAAGAAAATCTAAGTAAGCATGTGTGGTATCATCATTGATAAATTATGTGAACCTATGGGAATAATTAGGTTGGCTTAGAATATTTTCTTGCTCATCAATTATCTCATTATGGATTTGTTTGTGAGATTTATCCTTGAGCGTAATGGCTAGCTACAAAGGAATTATCATTATTTTGTTCTATTTTTTTCTTACAATCTAGTAATGGGTGGCATGAAATGGTATTCATTTATTTATTTATTTATTGATAATTTTTGTTCTTTGGATTTTCTATTTTGATTACCAGGGATGAAGATGGAGATGGGAAGATAGGTGATTTGGCTAAGGTTGATGATTTGGATGGTTTGATTAGATTTCAATTTGAAAGGGATAGTTATCTTGGCTTAGGATGGAAATATGGTTGATGTGGAAGCTATGGAATGAGGTTTCTAAATCAAGAGTAATGTGTTAGGAAAGGCGATGAACACCTTATCTAATTCGGTGTAGTCATTGGATGGGTTGTGGGTTGTTTGTTGCATTTGGTTAGCCCATGGATTTGTGAATGTGGACGTAGTTATGGGTTCTTGTTAGAGAATAGTATGGAGCTTGGATGAATCAAAGTGAGTTGGGAGCATGGATCCCTCCTCAATTGGTTGTTCTAAGAAATAGTCCTTATTTATATTGACAAGATGATCTAAGTAAGTGTGTGTGGTATCATCATTGATAAATTTCATAAACTTAGGGGAATACTTAAGTTGGCTTATGATATTTTATTTCTCATCAATTATATCATGATGGATTTGATTATGAGATTTTTCCTTGAGTGTAATGGCTAGTTACAAAGGGATTCTCATTATTTTGTCATATTTTCTTTTTTGCTTGCAATCTAGTGATGCGTGGCATAAAATGGTATTCAATTTTTTTGGATTTTGTATTTTGTTTTGTTATTTTTTGTCTATGATTTTTTTTTGGATTTTCTATTGTGATTACTAAGATGAAGGTGGGGATGGAAAGATGGATTATTTGGCTATGGTTGATTATTTGGATTGTTTGATTGGAATGATTTGAAAAGGGATAGCTAGCTTGGATTAGGATGATAAAGTGGTTTATGTGGAAGCTATGGGATGAGGTTTCTAATCAAGAGTAAATTTAAACCAATACTTTGGATGGATGAGATTAATATTTTGTATTTTAAATAGGAAATTTCTCTAGAAAAACTAATTGGGATTCTTAGACTAGTTAACTTAAGATAGGCCAATTTCTTAAGCTAATTTTTCCCAAGGTCATATAAAATGATTGGATTCAACTGGATTGCTACTTAAGATAGACAAAGTTCTTAAGGAGACAAGAATTGAGGATGATTGTTATGGGGTCTTGATTTTAAAGGAAATCTCGATTTAAATTGACTAGATGATGAATGAAGCATGTGTGTTTGGGATATTATGGATGAGATTGGTGGAATGATGTAATTTTGATTTGGGATAAAACTTTTATGGAGTGGGATGATGTTAGGATGAAAATTTGGATATTGTTATTAAATTTAGTGAGGGATTTTTGGTTTGGGATGTTGGGATTTGGTTAAAGGTAGCTTTTATGATTTGCATATGGTAGGTAATGGGATTTTAGTTAAAGGTGTTTTGTGGAGTTTGGGATTTAGATTTTGTGGATTTAGGATGCAACTTGTTAAGTGAGGATGTTTGATTTATGGTCAATAGGCTTCTAATAGGTATGAAATGAGATTTGTTGGAATTGGTCTAATTGTTGGATTCCAACTTGATTAGTGGAAGATGATCGATATCTAACACCTTAGTAAGAGATGAAGCATAAAAAAATAGACACGAAGTTTAAATTTATAGAATTTTAAGGTTTTAGATTTATTGGCTTGAAGGCATTTATAAGTTTGCACAATGAGACACACAAACACTATGCACAATATAATATCTACCAAATGATAGATAGCTAGGGTATGCAAAGTTCATGGACCACCTTCACACCCCTTACCATGGAGGCCAAGGCCTTACACAAAGTAAGTTCTATCTCGACAACTTGGAGGTATAATGTGAATAACTTTTTAAGGCTAACCGCTTATTGATGCACCACAAATAAGGATGGTTGAAATGTCTTAGATAATATATACAAGATTATCTGGGAGATATTCTATATATTCCTAAAGGTACACAAGGATTGATTTTATAAAATAAAATAGCTACAAGTCACACAACTTGGTACAAGAGGGTAACCCACTCTCTTCCTTCACTTTGCAAGGTATAAAGTTCTTGCAAACCTCCCTTCCAGTTGGGAAAGTATTTCAATTATCCCCCAAATATCTATACCCCACCAAAATACATGAGTGTGGGTCATTCCCTATGGTGATGGAATCCTTATGCAAGTCCCCATAGAAAAGAAAATCTAAGTGTTTCTAGTCACCTTTGATCATTTTACTATGTGAAGGGAATGCATAAACACTTAATCTCCTTGAGATATAAACTAAAACACAAAAATAATATTGTGAACTTCTAATTTTTAAGGTCATAAAAATAACTATTTGAGTTTCCACAAACACCTTTCATCAAATCATTCATGCAAAAATATGCCAAATATCCCTTCTAATGGTTGAGTCATTTGATTCTCCCCCAAATTTCTATATCCATCAGAACATGTGGGTGTGGGTCATCTCCTAAGATGATGAAATCCTTAGGTAGGACCTTAAAGGAAAGAAAAACTAAGTGTTTTTGGCCACCCAAGATCAATTTAAAATGAAAGGGGAGAGCATACACACGTAACGTTCATAGGATGTAATCTTTAAACCATAAAATAAATAGTGCAAAGTTTCTAATCTTGAAGATCACAATTTTTATTTTTGTGTCTAGAAACACCTTTCATCAATTCATTCATGCACAAGTTTACCATTTTTCAGCATGGATAAAATTAAATTATAATTATAAAATCAAATTGCATTATTAAATGTTACAAAAATTTATCAATTAAATTACACATTTAATCTTCGAATTCATATTTCATAGTTTAACACAAGTTTAATATTTTAATTGGGTTCAATTCAATCTCGTACCAACACACCATCATGATCTTATGTTTATTAGCTATAGTTTAATTATCCACATCAATTAGATTTAATATCAAAATCCACATATAATTGACCAATTCATAAACTAGGGTTAACTTGACGTTGTTTAATCAACATTGTTCAATATCAACCAATTTCTTAATGATTCATTATAACTATTCAATTTAAATACAATCATATTATATTATTGAAACCAACATTTATCATATGGATAAATTATCATTACCCTCAATGAATTTGATCATCATCATAAAGTTTATAAGCACATTACCATGGATAATATAAGACACCTTATCAAATGTTATAAGATTAATCATGACAAGATTGGAACCATTTATTAACACAAGGGTCACAAGTAAACAAGGTGCAATTAAGGACGAACTATGTTCCAACCTTACAACTAGTCATTGCACTAGGGACAATCTAGTTGATAGGGGTCCAAAATGAAGGAAAAACCAAGGTATGTAATAATCGCCCTTACATTTATCTGGTTTTTAATTGTATAACTACTTTATTTTGTTATTGGATTTATAGTCATGTAAATGTGTAAAGGAAAGTAAAATTTCCTTAAGCTTAGTGTAGGCTAATTAAATGAAATGAGATTACAACTTGAAACACAAATAAATCTAAATTAATAATTACAAGTTGTGGGTGTGGATAACTGCATAATCAATGTTAATTTAGGAAACTAAATGTAAAGAATATCATGGTCACTATCATGATAAATAAATATTGTAACTTTGAGGTAGATTTATGAAGGTGACTCATGAATGCCACCTCTCTATCTATGTAATACCTTTGATTTTGTAGAAGACTTGTGATTTATCTAGGGTCTTTTCCATCTTTGTGAATCTGCCATTTTATCACATGAATCTAATCTTTATGGTTTTTCATTCCTTCTCTTTAGTTCACCGATATTTTCTTTGTATGCTTTGTTTTAAAAATTGGTGGTATATAGAGAAACACCTTTAGAGGATTGCCAATATGTTGCAAGATGACATGTTTTCCTAGGCCAACCCCTAGGAAAAGTGTGTGAATTATTGGAAGACAACAAACAATACCCTAAAATAAATATGTAGATTTATTTTAGTGCACCAAACCAAAGTGTTCCAATATTAATTTCTCCTTAAAAGATTTTAGGATGAGAGAGAATATGCTCAAATATGAGAGGATGTAAAATGAATGCAAATGAATGTCCTTAAACACACATACACATGCCATCAAAATTTTACAACATGTTTCTAGTTTATCATAATGATTAGTTGAAACTAAAATTTGTTTTGTTGGGAAATTCCTGGTTAGTTGTGAACTTGCATGCTTTTATAATTATTAATCTAATTTAGAAAAAAAATATTAGAAGGGAATCACGTGTAAACTTGCTTGCAAGCATTAGATAAACAATTTAAAGAATTTTGTAATGATAAAATTCATATATCCATGCTATTTCCCATTTAGTTTATGCCTATATTTAGAGAATGTCTTAATACAATTACACATCAATAAATAACACAATCTTATATAAAGCAGGACTCATTCCCCTAACATTGACCTCTCCATATATGCATACATTCCTATAAATTTATCCTCTCCATTTAGAGCACCTTCATTACTCCTATCTTAATTAGACATTCATTACCTATAGAAAATCTCCTTACACCTATAAAAATGTTTAAGAGTTATTGAACAACAAAAATGCACCCACAAATTAATCTAGGATGATGGAATAAGAGAGTCTTTATAAGAATGAATGTTGGCCAAGATAAGTGTATTAAATGTATTCTATATGAAAACAGACACTTAAGCGAATAAAATGTGAATAAAAATGTAAAAGAATGTGTGAGTAGACAAAAATTTCTATATCCATCAAAACATGTGGTTGTGGGTTATCCCCTAAGGTGATGAAATCCTTAGGTAGGACCTTAAAGGAAATGAAAACTAAGTTTTTTTGGTCACCCAAGATCAATTTAAAATGTAAGGGGAGAGCATAGACACGTAACCTTCATAGGATGTAATCTAAACTATAAAATAAATAGTGCAACGTTTCTAATCTTGAAGATCACAATTTTTATTTTTGTGTCTAGAAACACCTTTCATCAATTCATTCATGCACAAGTTTACCATTTTTCAACATGGATAAAATTAAATTATTACAAAATCAAATTGCATCATCAAAAGTTATAAAAATCTATCAATTAAATTACACATTTAATCTTCTAATTCATATTTCATAGTTTAACACAAGTTTAATATTTTAATTGCGTTCAATTCAATCTCGTACCACCACACCATCATGATTTTATGTTTATCATCTATAGTTTAATTATCCACATCAATTGGATTTAATATTAAAATCCACAAAGAATTGACCAATTCATAAACCGGGGTTAGTGACATTGTTTAATCAACATTGTTCAATATCAACCAATTTCTTATTGATTCAATATAACTATTCAGTTTAAATACAATCATATTATATTATTGAAACTAACATTCATCATATGGATAAATTATCATTACCCTCAAGGAATTTGATCATCATCATACAATTTATAAGCACATTACCATGGATAATACAAGACACCTTATCAAATGCTATAAGATTAATCATGACAAGATTGGAACCACTTACTAACACAAGGGTCACAAGTAAACAAGGTGCAATTAAGGCCCAACTATGTTGCAACCTTACAACTAGTCATTGCACTAGGGACAATCTAGTTGATAGGGGTCTAAAATGAAGGAAAAACCAAGGTATGTAATAAACACCCTTACATTTATCTGGTTTTTAATTGTATAACTACTTTACTTTGTTATTGGATTTATAGTCATGCAAATGTGTAAAGGAAAATAAGATTTCCTTAAGCTTAGTGTAGGATAATTAAATGAAATGAGCTTATAGCTTGAAACACAAATAAATCTAAATTAATAATTACAAGTCATGGGTGTGGATAACTATATAATCAATGTTAATTTAGGAAACTAAAAGTAAAGAATAGTAGGGTCACTATCTTGATAAATAAATAATGTAACTTTGACGTAGATTTATGAAGTTGACTATCATTAGACTCATGAATGACACCTCTCTACCTATGTAATACCTTTGATTTTGTAGAAGACTTGTGCTTTATCTAGCGTCTTTTCCATATTTGTGAATCTACCATGTTATCACATGAATCTAATTTTTATGGTTTTGCATTCCTTCTCTTTGGTTCACCAATTTTTTCTTTGTATGCTTTGCTTTAAAAATTGGTGGTATAGAGAAACACCTTTAGAGGATTGCTAATATGTTGCGAGATGACATATTTTCCTAGGTCAACCCCTAAGAAAAGTGTGTAAATTATTGGAAGACAACAAACAATATCGTAAAATAAATATGTAGATTCATTTTAGTGCACCAAACCAAAGTGTTCCAATATTATTTTCTCCTTAAAATATTTTAGGACAAGAGAGAATATGATCAAATATGAGAGGACATAAAATGAATCTCCTTAAACACACATACACATGCCATCAAAAATTGACTGTATTTATTAATTAATTGAAAATAAAAAGTGCATTCTCTTTTTATTTTCAATTAATTAATAAATACAGTCAAAGGTGCAATTAGGTCCCTGCATAGACAATTCCCAACAAAAATGCACCCACAAAATAATCTAGGATGCTAGAATAAGAGATTCTTTACAAGAATGAATGTTGATCAAAATAAGTGTAGTAAATGTATTCTCTATGAAAAAAGACACTTAAAAGAATAAAATGTGAATAAAAATGTAAAAGAATGTGTAAGAATAGACAAAAACTAAAAAAATTAACTCAACTTCGCACAAAATTATACTATTTATCAATATATAATTATATTAAACTATTTAAAAAATAAAAAATAAAAAATAACATAAAACTATTTTAAAAATAAAAAATAAAAAATAAAAAATAAAAAATAAAAAATAACATAATCACACAATTCACGTTTGGAAAAGCGCGTTATGTTGTCGGTAACGCCGATTAAAAAAATATTTCCTTACAAAATCATTCTCTCATTGATAAGTAGGAGGTATTTGTCCACTTAGCACTCATTGCATCTAGGTGATGCTCACAGAGGTGAAGCACTGGTCCGTCCCGGGAGGTCACCCATCCCAGTACTGCTCCAGCTCAAGCGTGCTTAACCAGGGAGTTTTTCTCCAAGGTTAAGCCCGCTTGAGTTGTTACCCCATTTGCAAAATTCGTACAAAACCATTCATAATAGAAGCTCATCAATTGATAAGTAGGAGGTATTTTTCCACAAATGCCGATTCAACCGGTAGTTTTGGAGTCAAACTCATTGACCCATGTTTCATGATGGTTCAACAAGAACCCATCTCTCATGATATCGAATGGTCCTCATTGCATCTAGGTGATGCTCACGAGGTGAAGACACCCATCATAATTAACCAGTGAGTTTTTCTCCAAGGTTAGCTTTGTTACCCCATTTGCAGTGTTGTGCCTTATGAACCATTCATAATAGAGCCCCTTTAGCTCATCAATTGATAAGTAGGAGGTATTTTTCCACAGCGTGTCAAATTATGATATTGCTATCAGGATTCAACCGTGTAGTTTTGAGTCAAACTCATTGACCCTTGTGTCAAATTATGATATTGCTATCAGGATTCTCTCATTTCCAAAGCTAGGAATTGTACCTTGTACGGCAATGCTTATAAGCCTTGCAGTCAAAGTTTTTCCCTCTGCCAGTCAGGAGGGCCAAATAGAAACAAAAAAAAGCATGTAAGACAAAAGGAATGAAGCAACCAGGAAAACAGGTCAGGGAGGAAGATTGCAATTGAAATTTGAGGACATTGATATTCCTTGGGTAATAAGGTATTCGATTCTTTAAGCACTCCAGCCAATACTTTTATTATTCGGAAGAATTTGATGCTACTGGAACTCTGAAAAGCATATTACAAAAGAAACTTTTTCTCTTCTTTCTACAGAGCACTAAGATAGATAGATAGCCATCCTTGAAGGGTGTTGTAATTCATTCTTGAATGAATTAAAGGCATATGTGTTTTTTGGTAGATCTGGTAGAAAAATAAAAGACTGGTATTCCTGGTGCTCCATGTTTTTGGGTGGACTGTAAGAGCAGCCGCTGATGGCAAATGGGTCAATGGGTAAAGGCTTACTTCAATTCCGTACTATTCGTATGTCATTGCTGAACATTCCCCCCCCTTAAAAATGCTTTGAATTGAAGGAAAATGGATTCTTTATTATGTTTTGATAAAGTATTGATTGTATCTGTATGTGGTGAATATATGGTATGGTTAAATTCATTGATACTAATTTGTTTAAGTGTCTGAGGAGCTTTAAATGAAGGTTGTTTCGATGAATCTGGAAGCGATTGAATGTTTGGTGGGGTTTTAGATGATTATTGTGTTGGTGGGACTAAAATTCACTGGATGTTTGAGTGGTGCTTTAGTTTTTATTTGTTATTTTCTGGTTGTTTTCTTTCACATGAAATAATTTTGGGTTTGTACCCGTTTAAGCGGTTCGGTTGACCGGGGAACATTTAATTCATATATTAGTCTGACTATCATATCTTAATGGCTGATAGAATGAGTATTCACGTGCATTAACATGTCAAGCTCAATTGGATAGGGCATATCCGTTTGATTATGTGTAATCCTGGGTCATTGGGATTTCCTGGCCTCTGTTGACTGGTGCACCCCACTTGCAAGAGAATTTCTCTGTAGCAAAGATTTGAAATCAAGTGTCCTAATGACCGCTGGCTAAAAATCAAGCCCTGAACCTCACCAGCTCATAAACAAAAAAATTCAGGAAACAAGACTTAGTTCTCTGTAAACATTAGGATTTTTACAATTTTGCAAAATGGCTCTCGGATTGATTTGTTGTTTGGCAAAGTTAAGTTTTTGAACAATAAGGGAAAAAAAAGAATAGCCACTCAGTGAATAAATATCTCCTAATGTGATTTTTATTGTTTAGAATTGCCTCCTTGCAAGGATACCTTTGGTACAGATATCATGACTGAGGTGTTCTGTATCATTAAATTAACCCACAACTTGCAACGGGCCTCATCCTTTGAGACATGCCACACTTAGAATTGGATGCAGTATAAATCCAATTGTTACACATGAGCATGCCATTCAGAGATTTGAAGTCAGACTTTGCCAGAAAGCTTCATTGATTTACCACTGTTGATCATATGACCGACTTCTTGGAATGTTTATTTTTGAATCTACTCACTTTGATAATGATTATTAATATTTGATATGGGTTAAAGATTTGATAATTTGCTACTAGATCCAAAATATGCGTGGGACTTTTGGTGCATTTCAAATTTTGTGAATGGATGGATTCTATTATTTGTCATATGCTTCTTGATAGAGGCATATCAATGACATTGACCACTGTTTGTTAGGCAAGATCTAGAGTTCACATGGCAATAACTAACAATGCTAACCAGGCGAAGTAGTTTAGTTGAGTTTAATTTTCTCCCAAGCTCACGTCCCGGTTCCTGGAACTTGAATGTCAAACTGAAATCAGGAAACACCTGCTTTTAGTCAAATTTAATTGCCTTTTGTACATCATGGGTATCCTTGCCCTCACGAGTTTGTAATATTTTGTTCATTTAACTGTTTCATGGTCTGCAAATCTCACATGTTAATGCCACTGAAATTTGAAATTATGTTAAATTTACGAAGTTTTGTTCCTATTGGAAGAAATTTTGTACATCTTCATTCTTATCTGGGTTTATAAATGGATCTTAGTTGTGTTAAGTCTTCCTTTTGCAACTGGTGCTGGACATGGTTAACACTGATTTGTAATCAACGCATTTAGGGATTTCTATTTGATGAATTATATGCTTGTTGTTGTCTTTGTATTATCTTCTGCTCAATCATTATTTTTGGAAGCTGACTGTTATGTGTTACTTTGTTGTCTTGAATTGCTGAGGTTGTTCATGGTCAATAATCAAACAAAGTAGTTCCCAATACATTTTTTTCAGGGATATAGCATATTGTTCTTGGGCCATAACGGTTTTTCAAACATCAATAGCCTTGACGCTTATTTTTCAGTTATGGTTTACTCTGAGCATAGATGGATAAATATTATTTGCATTCCTATTATATCCCAAAGCCGATTGCGTCCATCTCTAAGCCCTAAGTTTGATTCTGTACTTGTTTAAGTGAATCAATTCATATGACAGCTTAGTTAAATACAGAATCCGTTTTTTGACTGCAATTTTTGAAATACTGCTTTTGTTATATTTAATTTAATTAAAGGTAGGAAAATGGTTCCGGATGCAGTGGCTCATTTAATAAATAATAAATGCAGGGTTCTAGCAGAATTATTTTAGATAAGGATCATTTTCCTCACCAAAGAAATTTCAAAATTCATAGAAATTTTGAAGCATCAGGTACTTGGCCAGAACTCCTGTACTTATATTTCAGAGATACAGAGTGAAATGACTGTTAAACTTCCATGTATTGAGTTAGCAGTCTGAACTTTACATAGTAGAGAAGCTATAGGATGTGCTAGGTACTCCATTGTTTGGGTTCTTCTTTAGATTTTGATAGATATCTCTCTAGTTTTCTAAAGCCTTTTAAGTTGTTAGTAGCTGAATATTGATTTAGTAAGGTGAGAGTAGTTGGCAATCAGTTGAGGTTTGATATGAATGGTGACTTATTGTTTTATGTTGGATGCTTAAAGAAACACACCACCGGCGGCTGTTCTGTATAGCACAAACATCCTTTGCATTATATTCAAGTTGAAGAGACATATTCTTCCGAAGTGCTCAAGACTAGCATCTTTTTTCATCCCTTTCTTTCACGTGCCATCTCAGTAGAGCAGACCGAAACTGGAAATGAGCCTTGGTGGACAGTAGGAAAGTTTTCACAAACTCAACAGTGAACTAAAGTTTTGTTCATGACGGAAATAAGCAGCTCTTGAAGGAAATTTAAAAAACCTTAACTACCAGTTTGAGTTCAGGTATGCCAATATGGCGATTTTTTTCTTGGGGTTGGGTTCATCCACACAGAAAACATAGAAAGATCATAAATTTATACATATTTGCAGACTAGAAACTGTAATCAAGTTTGAATACCACATATCATGTAATAAACAAAACCACCATAGAAATCATTGTTCCTTGGAGTTTTGGAACTGGGAGACCATGGACCCAAATTTGGTCCCCAGAACAAATTTTTTGTGTTGCTTTATAAAACCAAAATGAGTGCAAGCGTTTGGGGGCAGAGCCCCTTTCGGGGCTCTGGGAACAAAGCTCCAAAAGGATCAAATTAAGTCCTTTGAAAAAAAAAAAAATCCTATTTCAATGTCAATTTGTTAAATTCAAATGTCCTTGCTAAGTGCATTCCTGGTGTGCTCATGTTTTAGCTTGATGACCAAGTAGAGGTAACCACTAACCACATTTATAATTGCTGAAGAGTTTAGTTGATGGTTAATTTCAATGTGAAAATGGTCCCTAATATTTTGTTTCTTTCCGTTCAAAAGTTTAGCAGATTTGTTAACTATATATAACAATACAATATTTATATCAATATATAATTATACTAATATAACTTTTTTGATTGCTAAATTTGGCATAGGAGGCCAGACCTTCAATATTAAAATCCAAAAAGTTTACATAATATGGGCAGCTCCAGTTTGAGGGCCTGATTACAAAACCCCGTTGGGGTGCAGAGTTTTTTCTAATCATATTAATATATTATTAGAATAATTGAAGTATAATATATAATATATAATCTAATATTACATTAATACTATCTATATCAAGAATTTAATGCATAAAAGTAAGCCATATGAAACTCATGTAACTAAAGACTGAAGCCACATTATCCCTTCTCATTTTCAAGTTGGATTTGTATAGTAGACATAAGCGAACACATTATAGAAGGTTGCATAGATAGCTAATCACATTGCACAATGCAAGACTGACATAGTCTTTTCCTTAGCAACAGGTTCATAGCAACTAAATTGCATCTACTTAATCTTTGTTCCTTTTCGGAATCTCAAATTTGGATCTTCTCTCATAAGTGCTCTTAGATCCCAATGATCAATTTCTTGATTGAATCGGCTACCTTATGGATCATGTATTATTACATCACACAAGGCTCCAAGACAATTTTTAAGACTATTCTGAACCCCATTATCAGTGTTCAAATTCATGAATGTGTTGCATTATTCTGTGAGTTTTACAGGGCTTATAATACAATACACAACTCCTTTTCAAATATATTGCAATGACATTGACTAACTACTAGCAACGCATTATAATTTTTACTTTAAAACATTTTGCAATGGTAGGGACTAGTTGCTATGTGACCCTTATTTCATTCATTATCATCAACTTTCATTTGGTTATTATAGAACATGCTGCTCTCTAGTTGATCTGGGTCTGTACATTCTTCTAGACTAACTAGCAAATTTTGTGCTAAGGTAAATAATAGAACATATCTTCTCTCTAGTTGATTTCGGTTTTTGTGCATTCTTTTACAGTGACCTTTTTTTTTGTGCTAAGGTAAATAACTTTTATATCAACAAAGGGGACTCAGTCCAACATGTAAATCATGAAACTAAACTGCATCTAAATAGAAACAACAAGCACAGTACTTGCCTTTTCCAATGCATGCATGCTTTTCTTGTGCATGCAAGCACATTCCTTAATTTTATGCATGTCTGCATAATTTTCAGGCTCACTTAAGCACAACCCTTTGCTTTTTAATAGGCATGCATGCAAATTGTATCTTAATTTTGGTAGGCATTCATCCTTATTCCACAAATGCAAGTTTAACCTTGCTTTTGTCTAATGCATTCACATGGTTTTCTTGTGTGTGTAAGTGCTGGAGATAATCTTCATTTCAAACATCGACGGAAGAAAAACAAGAAACTTAATAATTCACTTTTGTTGTCTTAGCTTACAAATAATCTTGCAGTTTCCTTCCTTGTTCCTACCCAGTTTGAACTTGATGAAGCTTTTTGCTCAATCGATGAATATCTTCTAGTTGGGACTGAGAGCTTGAGATCCACTCCATCCTAGTTTCCTTTTGAATTTTTTCTTTAATGTTGTCTCGTCATCACTTATGCTTCTTTGGGGATTTCTGCCTATTCTTTGACTAGTTTTTTCCTTTCATTTGCTTGAAATTCAAATCTCAGATGTTCTGACTTGTGTATTCATGATCACTCAAGATCAATAGTGGATCCATGTTCTTTCTAGATCCCAACTTTGTTTGCTAGATGTTGCACCTCTCTATCTAGGAGCACACATTCTTGGTTCCCTAGATCATTTGATCTGTCCTTGATCTATCTCCATCAACAAAAATTTAATCCATGACGTTCTCCAAATCTTCTTAAAGCCACAAGCATCTATCATAGCTGCATTTTTCTAACCAATAACGTTTTTCAATACAATTGAATTTCTGGTAGACATTCCGTCTTTTCTCTCTCTTTATCTTGGTTGTTGTTACCTCTTTTCCCTCCTGGTATTGCCTACAACTATCTTATTATTGGCTTGATAAGCCCTTATTTTCCATCTGGGAATCTCTGATGGTGTTCTGTGGGCTTGTTAGTTGCTGGGCCAAAGGGCATTCTCTCATTGAGTGTCCATACTCATGACAACCTCTACATCTAAGTAGATTGCATTTGTTGTCTGCAACCACTGTCCAATATAACCCCCCTACGTTTAAGGCAATACTTATTGAAAGTGGAGTAGAAAGATCTAGTCATAACCTAGCGTAGTTTGTTAGCCCTTTTCCATGAAATGGTTTAGAGGTCTCTACAATTTTCCTATGGAATTTGTGATAGTATCAAAAACATAATTGAAGGCATTTCCATTCTTTTTAGAGGTCTCTACAATTTTCCTATGGAATTTGCGATAGTATCAAAAACATAATCAAGGGCATTTCCTTTGTTGGTTTGAACCTGAAATGCAATTGTTTAATGTAAAGACCTGTATTTCAGAAAAGTATGGTCCTCCCTCAAGGACTATATTATGATCAGGTTCATTAGCTGATGCTGCAATAAAGTGTCATTTTGGACAAGTGAAGATCTCATATTCTCCATACACTTTCCAATTCTTTTCTGCCCATGCATAATGATCCTCATAAGAAATTTGGGCCCTAAGGGAACTGCATATCAGGTTCCAACCATATGGAGATTAGTCGTTCTTCTTGATCTCATTTTCATCCAAACAAATTTCTCCTTCAAGGATTGTGTGCATAGATTTTTATTCTTTGATACATGATCACCTTTTTGCTTTCTTGCAACCCCCTTGAGTGCTTCAAACTCTCTCAGCGAGGGTGAAGCCCTTGCTCCAACCACCATTTGTCTGTAAGAGTTAACTGTGGTAATGCAAATCCTGCCACCTTCACCTCCCTCTCCCAATTCTATTCATCCTGGAAACCAACAAAAACCCACCCTAACTAGAATCAAAGGATGGCTTATGCTTTAGAGTTTAGAGTGACTCTTATTTACTCCAAATGATAAATAAAATTACTTAGGCATGCTTTGTCAATAGATGAAATATAGTGGTTCCAAAATTTGGGATCTCTCATTGCTATTGCTTACAGCTTTGTCACTATGTAATAAGGTGTGCTTAAATGTTTCATTTTTCTAGTATCAGTCCTTTTGTGCAAGTTGACTTAAGTCTTACATGAACTAAATCTAGTGAGCAATCTTTCTATGCAGATGAAGTGTGCTGTCGCACATGGGACATTTTAAAATTTATTTTAAATAGTGACATGCTTTTCGTTTCTGACTCATGCAGGCATACCAGGTGATGGTAGATGTTTGTTTCGGGCGGTTTCTCATGGTGCTTGCTTGAGAAAGGGAGAACCTTCTCCAAAAGAGAACACTGAGAGAGAGTTGGCTGATGAATTGCGCAATAAAGTACAAATTCTAAACTGCCTTCCTACCATTTTGGGCAAAGGGATGTCTTAATTTTGTAGGACTTCACATTTAGGCACCTAGCATTCTAGCAATTGAAGTTAATAGTACACTTTACACTTATCCTTTTAGAAAAGATGAAGCTTGCTTTCAGGACCTAAATGGTTGAATCTAGGATATCCTCATGTGAATTTTGACTTCATTGTGATTTTCATCATGTATGTATGCTCCGTGGAACATTATTCCATTTGCAGTATGTTGTTAATGAAACATTTAGAACTATCTTCTCATTTCATGGTAGTAGTTGGATTTTAGAATTTTAACTACTTGTGTGTCTTTATATTTAAAGCTTTATAAGGTGCCCATATGTTTATGTATAGAAGATATCCATAATCATGCAAGATGTATGAGCAGTCACATATGCTTTCTATCTAATACGGGAGAAAGGCAGCATTGCACTCTCGCCATTTTCACTCATTTTCAGGCCAGAAAGTCTATTCTTGCAGTATCATTGCAGAATCAAATGTTAAAACGTAACTTTCACCTGTGTACAGACAACTTCATTTTTAGTTGAAAGAATTGATTTGCTAATAGTTCTCTTTAGTTTGTGGTCTCTAGAATTTTTTTTTCAAGGTTTAGCCAAATCAACGGCTACATTATGCTAATTATCATATTATGTTTGGTGACAGGTTGCAGATGAATTTATAAAGAGACGCAAGGAAACAGAATGGTTAGTTATTTGACTGTTTACTGATGAATAAGAGTTTTTTGGGCATAATCTAGATACTGTTTGGTTATATTTGTTGCTGTTCTTGAACAAATCTTCTTTGATATTATAGTTACTGTTGCACAGAATCCTTTTAATTTTCTTGAGTTTGTACATGATATCTTCAAATAAGAAAGTAGCAAGTTCATTGATGCTAGTTTATCTGTAGTGATATAATTGCCTTTATCAAGATTTGACTCTTCGTAGAGTTGAAGCAATTAAGCAACAGTTTGACATGGTAATCCTGTTAATGTTCCTTGAGGATATTGTACTAATTGTTCATCCCATAGTTACCAGACTCAGCAGGCTGATTTTTAGTTAGGACTTGGACTTATAAAAAACCCAGCAATTTTAGAAAAGCATGATGTGTAAATATTCTAGTATCAAATACTCGATATATTTAAATTTTTGGCCCAGTTTCTGGTGAAATGAGCTGGCAGGCCTTGTTTTGGCCTGCTTGGTCTTAATTCCATTTGGATGTATCAATGATTCTATCCTGTTTGCTTACTTGCAAATTGATCTCACTTGAACACGGCACTCTTTTTGTTCTCATAAACCTAAGATTGTAACAAATGTTAATAGTTTGCAATGTTGTGCAAAGTAAACATTCAAGGTCTGGTATTGAGCAAACTAAACATGGATTTTTTTTTAGCTTGCAGAAAGTTAGGCAGATATATCCTCTTCTAGTTTTTTTCATTACTTCTTCTTTTCCCTCTCACTTATTTTTGTTTCTCTGTTTTGTTACTGCTTTATCAACAGTTTTTCTCCTTCCGTTCCTTGTGATTTTTTTCTTTTCCTTAGTCATTTTGAATATTTCTTCTCAAGTGTTAAAATGCATCTCCAAGGCACTTGTTGAGCTGAAGCAAGAAGATGAGTGAAGGTAGCTGGTTTGTTTCCACTGGGAATTTTTATGTATTATTTTAAAGGATAATTTGGAGACTGCCATTTTTCATTGTGATTTTTGTATCTGCTATATTTGAAATAATAAAAACCTCAAGGTTCCCTGATTCTATGGAAACAATCCCTCTGAATGTGAATACCAATTACAATCTTATGTAGATTTGCTACAAGCTGTTTGAAATAGCACACTTGAGAATATAGAGGAGAAAATGAATTTCACCTTGACATGATTATTTATCAGATTTGTGTCTATATTTATCGCAAGGTAAGGTTCATGTTACATTCTTATCCTTCCATAGATTGATTTCAACTTTCAACTCACTCGTATGAGATGCATGAGACATATGTAAGAGGTGTGCAACAACTTCAGTGCATTACATAAAAAATGAAAATGTAATGAAGTTTTGCAAAAAATGATTTCTACAGTTCCAATAAATAAATCAGGCAAGCTGATAGTGTATAGAGAGGACTATAAAGTGTAACTTTTCTTGATAAATGAACCAACATTGAGACATTAACCACCATAGATGGGTTATTCATTTTATTATTGGCAAATGTTGTGAGAATAACATTAGTTCAGGGACCTTTTTATTTTAATTTTTTTTGGATAAATTTTAATTTTTTATTAAAATCAAATAGTAACGATTGCAAAGATCCAAGAGCCAAGCTCAAACAGACTGAAAGCAAGAAAAATCCTAAACTAAATTACATCAGAAAGGGCAGAAAAGAAACTAAAGAAGCTGACTGCCTGTGTCTTCCACATTAACAACCACTGGACCGGCATTATAACAATTATGATTATTTGGTATGCACATCCAGTGATGGATGTGTCATTGAATGCTGTGTTGTTGAGAGTGAAACCCATATGCATTGACATTGATTACTACTAAGATATCAGAAATGCCTCCCATGCTTCTACTCCTACAAGCTACCTCCCACCCCAGAAGCTGTAGGTGTTGATTCATGCAATTGATAAGGGCTAAAACAGCATTGGAGTTCCACCATCAATCTCATTCTGACTATGTTCCATGGTGTTTTGGGATGGGGACAGTGGGACGGCAGGGGATGTGTTTTGAGGATCAAAGAAAGGGTTAAGGGACTTATAAAAATTCCCACCTTGTTGTAAGAACAATGGCTCAATCCTCAACATTTTGAAATTGAACAAAGAAAAAACCTTTCTCCAGCAAAGATAAAGTTGACTATGTAATGTTACTCTGGGCAAACTCCATCTACCAAAAAAAAAATCCTCAACTAATGACTCTTTTCCCAAGCATTTGCACACAAGAGATCTATCGCTAATATTTGCCTTGATTGATTCAATGTATTTGTTCGTAAGATGAAGGTCTAGAATATCTTCACCTAGGTTGATTGCCATGTCACCAAGGGTTAAAGCATCTACAATGTTATTCCTCTCCCATAGAATCCTTGTCTTTCAACCCATTATCCCTAGAACAACCCTTATTGTGGGACAAGTACTTAGTTGGTTAACCTAATTTTTTGTTGTTGGAGAGGATGAACCCACACCTTGGTCCATGACAAAATTCTTCTTTTAAACAAGGAAAGATATGCCCTATTCAATAAAATTCTATTGTTTACAGAAATCGTTACAATTGTGAATGGGGTTTGAATTTTTTTGTAATCTTTGTACACTAGAATATGCTCCTATTTCTTTGTGTAGAAGACAGGCTTGTGATTCTTACCTGAAAAGTCCAAAAAATCTTTTCACAAGGATTGGCTGGAATTTTTCCTTTTGTAGGTGTGGAAACAACTCCATCTCTCTCCTTTGTGGGCATCTTGCACTTCGCAATTGCTTCTTTATCTCCATCCTCTCCTCCATTGCCCTTCACTTGTGCTCACAATGTTACTCTCTATGAAGCTCATTGTCTTTAAATTGGAAATTCCATAATAATTAAAATAATATATATACACATATATAAATATAAACTATAGAACAATATAAGTAAATAATATAATATAAACAAAGTAATGCTAGTATATATATATGAACAAATGCATTAGAATAACTTGTGCAAATCGGGTGTTTGAAATCAAGCTTAAGCTACCTTATCTTCATAGCTAAATTTTAAAAGTAGAACAAGTACTAATCGATGATGGATAAGTAAATTAGTAAGTGTAAGAAGAGAGTGATGAAAGAAATTGTGATTATAATCATTGATTTGAATTAGAGACTCATTATGATTGGAATTTGTGTACTGCATATAGTAAAATTATTCTACAATAAATTGAATGCATATGGTTAGATTTTATGGAAAATAATGTGTAGTAGTGATGGTTATGTAAAACTAAATCATCTCCACCATTGATTTAGATATAATAATGAATTATTCTCTTTGTATTGATGCCTTATAATTTATTTTTTACAAAAGTAAAACTAACTGGATTTTGACCATCATTGTTGGGTTTTTTGAGTCCTCAAAGATCACATAAATTCATTATGGAACCCAAAATCATAATTACATCCCACACTTTAGTACTAACGTTTGAGAGACCAAGGAGTGTAAATTGGATGCAAATGATATTATTTTTTTATGAAACTTGTATTTCCCAAACTTGTTGGCCAACCCTACTTTGAATTGCAATCATTCTCTCTTAGCTGAATTTAATTTGCACAGGAAGTAGGCTTATCTTAGAATTATAATTGTAGATCTTAGAGAATTAAACTTTGCAATAAGTAATAACAAGTTAGATTTGCTAGAACTCTTATTGTAAAAGCAACTAGACAAATTCTATATCCTAGTTAATAGGAAAATGCAACCATCTTCTTATAACTGTCAAAGAGCTACACTAATAAGAACGTAGTCAGATCTTCACACATGAAACGTACAATTCATTTTTACCTTTACCTGACTATGTTAGATCTGTTAGGATTGAATGATTGTTTCCAAATTTAGACGCCATACTATATGACATAGTGATGGAGTGAGAAGGGTTATGAAATTGGATACTAAAACTAGGAGGCAAAATACTTGAAAAGTTGAATTTCAATAACATGAAGAGAATAGATTAACTTATTCTATGAAATAGTGGCAAAGATGAAGAAAAGATTAATCTTATCCCTTACCATCTTGTTTTGACTTAGATGATAAAAAATTAGATTATAATTGTATGAATTAAGCTATGAGTAATATGGACAGCTTCGGTTGTTGTCAAGCCCTAGAAAATATACTATGAGGCCATACAAATGGTATATACATGATAACTAATAAGTGAAACAGAATGAGTGGACGCTCTCTAATGTTAGCTAGTGGCTAAAGTGGTAAGATATTTGATACTTGCTAGAGGATATGTATATTCCAAATTGTGATCTCTGGAATATGCATCATTGAATTATGTTGTAATCCTTTATCATACATTGGAACAAGACTAGTTCTATTCTGGCTAAATTATAATCTCATAGCTGATTGTATTATCTGAATAGTTGTGTAGATAATTGCATTTAGACTAATGGGGTAAAAAAGGTCAACACTTGCTTATTGAAACAATGAACTATCATAATATTTGGGTGATATGGATTATAGATTAAAAACTTGGTGAGTACTTGTGCTCTGAATAGGGGCGGTGAGTAACTCGCCTGTGATTTTATGGGATTGCTCGCCAAAAATTGTAGAAAAAACTTGCAGAAAACATGCGAGTTGTGAGAAAACCTTGGCCAGCATAAAAAATACTAATGACAAATATTAATAATTGATTAATTCTTGAATTTAATCATTGGCAAAGCATCACTAATTTCAGTAATTTGGGACTTTGACCAACCCACTTTACTGTCAAGCGCAGACTCAATTATTTAATGATTCAATATTCACCTTCATATCCCTTTCAATCATTTGACTTACCATTGATCAAATTGTGAACTTTAGAGAACTTATAGACATCTTACATGAAGAGAATGATTTATTCTATATAAGCATTTTCTAAGGGCAATCCTTGTGCTGATTTATGAACCCCCAATAAGTAGAGGTTTTACATCACTGATACAACATAAATATTAATCATTAAGCGATTTATAGGCATGTAACAACAGGATGTCTTATAGATGACATCTAATATCCCATAATATCACCAGATAGAAAGTTACAGACACTAAATAACAGGAGCAAAAAGACAACTTATGGACCTCCAATAGCAGGAGGATTTACACGGCATGGCTATGGCCTCTCTTTAATGAAATACAACAACATTTATAGCACAACCTACAAGAAATGATGTTTATGAAAGTTTATAAGTTATATATCCAGTAAACTAACTGTCAACAATATATGTTCTGCATGGTCAACCTTAGTTTACAGTCATCATGAGGTTTAACTTACAGTAAAATAAAGTACAGAAATCAAATGAAAGTCAATGACATTCATTCCTTGGTAAAAATTTAGTACTATAGCCTTAACATCATTGATTATTTAATCAAATAAAAAGAACAATATTTGTGCTAGTCACAAGATAGTTGGCTATGACTATCCCAGTCAACATCAGTACGTTATTTTTTCAGAAGCTAAACTGTCGTTTAATATATTTATTCAAAGCAAGTACAGTAGTTGAACAATTAAGTTCCTGGTTGAATCAAGTACAGCAGTCAGTCTGGGGGTCAGTGGTCAATTTTTTTTATCATGTAATAGTCAACGGCAGATCACAGGCATGGCTGATCAAACAACTTTCATATTCAAAAATCTGGTCAACATTATTACTAAGATATTTTAAGTTAGTGAGAGACATTTTTGGATGGAAAAGAAAATCCAAAATTTGGGCGCCAAATTGAAGTCTATAAAAGAGAGGCATTTGCTCAAAGGAGATAATTCAATTTATGAAATCAAACTCCCATTTTATCTGATAGCTTGAGCTCTTGCGTTCATCTATTTATCCTAAGAAAAAAACCCTTGGAATGCAGAGATTCAGAGGACGAAAACCCTCTTGATTTCTAGGAAAGAGTAGAGGACAAAACCCCTTTGTTCTTTAGGTAGTTTCACCTAGGAATTGTAGTCGTGCAGAGAAGATTGCAGAATATTTTCAATTTCTAGTTTGCTATAGTATTGTTGCTACAATACTGCTATAGTATTACTTCTTACTGCCGCCACACTACCGCTGTTAGTAGTTACAGTACCCTATCATTGTGATGAATATTTATAACAACAGTTTGTATCAGCAATTATTTTATTTATAACAACAATTTTTATCAATGATTATTATATTTATAACAACAATTTTGACTAGTGATTTATATTTATAACAATAGTTAGTACTTTGTAGTATGATTTTGGTGCTGATTCCAATCGCAACAATTATTACATTTGTGGTGTTGCTCGTACACCATACCTTGGCAGTCTTACCCTTGTTCAACTCATTGTTGTGGCAAATTTGTGAGTTGGGTCTTTTGCTATCGCTTCCTTTTATCTATGTTATTTTAAACAATGTATGCATGAGGGTTTTGATTGTTACCTTACTGTTTATATTAGTATTTTATAAGTGCCCAGCCAAAGGCAATAATATAACAATAATATTTGCAATACAAAGGGTTGTCAAACATAAATGTTGATATTTAAGGTTGTTGCCTGGAATTGGTAATGGCATTGTTATTGTTTATTATATCAGAATTTCTGTGATTTATTGGAGTTTATACATTCAGAGAGGAAGTTCTTATCCCTTGCATAGATAGGAAATTCAAAAAATTACAAGTTTTATATAAAATATTGAAAATGTTCATTAAGTGGTATTAGAGCTTTAATATTGCTAGCTTGTAGGGTTAAAGGTCAACATTTTAAATGCAACCTTGTGAAAGTGACTTTAGAGTCTATCAAAGAGAAAGAGGTTGCAAAATTGGGGTGTAGAAATAGAAGTAGAAGTAGTAGAAATGGACGGAAGAGGTAAGAGGGTTCAAATAGATGAAGAGAAGGCAAAAATCTAGTACAATGCTACTGTCAATATGAGTGAGCTAAGGCCAGCAGCAAATGATGAACCTTATGGCATGACTTTTGAGACAATGCAAAACTTGAGTATCCCTTGACCAGTTTAAACTCCTTGTGGTGGAGTGCATTTGGAAACAACAAAACCGTGGTTGGTTTAGCATCAGAACTCTTCGAGCCTAAGTTCTTACCAAGAAAAGAAGACTAACCAGAGGTAGAAGAGCAAAATCAAACTAGAGATAAACTATGCAACTTATTTTGATGAGTACAAAGTTCTTGGATTTGAATTTCATTCAAAAATGTCTCTCACCAACTTTTGCAACCTAAAAATGAAGAGTGGACAAAAGAATGAGGGAAAGCCAAATGCAAACCAGCTTCACAAAGATTTGCAACATAGACTGGATAAACTAACCATTCTTATTTTTGATGATTCAAATAAATGCGCAACTTGTGCTTGGGTTCAAAAACTAGATTCATGTTTTGCACTAAACCCTATGTCTACAAAAGAGGCATTCACTCAAAGGAGATCATCCAATTTATAAAATCAAAACCCGTTTTTATCTGATAGCTTGAGCACTTGTGTTCGTCAATTTCTCCTAAAGACAAAAACCCTTTGAGTGCAGAGATTCAGAGGACAAAATCCACTTGGTTTCTAAGCAAGAGTAGAGGGCGAAAACCCTTCGTTCTTTGAGGCGATGGTTTCACCCAGGAATTACAATCATGCAGAGAAGATTGCAGATTATTTTTAGTTTCTAGTTTGCTATAGTATTGCTGCTATAGTACCATTGCTAAGTGCTGTTACAATATTATTCCATATTGCTACTACAGTATACCTTACCATTGTGATGAGTATTTATAATAGCAGTTTGTATCAACAATAATTATATTTATAACAATTTGTATCGGCAATTATTATATTTATAATAGTAGTTCATAGTATGATTTTGGTGTTGATTCCTGCTGCAACAATTATTATATTTGTGGTGTTGCTTGTATCTGTTGTACCTTGGCAGTCTGTCATCTGTTCAGCTCATTGTTGCGATAATTTAGTGAGTTGGGTCTTTGCTATTGCTTCCTTTTATCTGTGTTATTTTAAACAATGTATGCATGAAGGTTTCAGCTGTTACCTATTAAAATAATATTTTATTGTTATTTAATGGTCAATATCTTGTGAATATTGTAAACTAGCTGTTTCGTAGATTTCCTTCTATCCTTTCTTCGATAATGTTTCTATTTTAGAAACTCAGTGTTTTAGAAACGTTGCTCTTTGTAATCTTTATAAGAAGCAAGTTTGTTTCATTTTAATATGTTGAAGATTTCAAATTACCATTGTTTCATGGTATTAGAGCCATTGGGAAGGAAAATTTGTGTCTTGTTTTTGAAAGAAAAAAAAATCGTATCTTCATAATCGCAATTTTTTCTCCATTGTTTTTTCTTTGACACAATCTTCTTTTCACGCATTTGTTCTGGGCGTCGCCTTTGATCGTGGGTTCCTTTTTTTCCTCTGTTTGAACTCTGCGTGAGTTTTCTGGGCGACCTTCTTTCTACTCGCGACAAAGTTTTTGCTCCGTTTTCACATCTTCTCATTTGTGCGAACGACTTCTAGTTACCTCCTATTCGTGACGACTCTCTCCTTCTCTCCTTTTCCCAAGTTGTTTTTGTGCATGGAGTTTTCCTGCATTTATGCGTTGCTTTTGGTGCTCAGTTTTTGATGTGCACACATTCATCTGGGTGAAGCTAGTCTTCTTCCTCATACAATCACGTCTTTTTTTTTATTCACTCTTATTCTTTGTGAAGGTGCGACCATCTACTTTGCGTCAAATTTTTTCTTGTGATCGGTGGACGTGATCTGCATTTGAATTCTGAGGAACTTACTCTCTGTGCAAATTTCTGAAGCAACTTTCTTCTTGCTTGAGTGTTCATTTTCTGGCTTGCATTGATAAAGGAGTTCTGGGTATCGTTTGTTTACAGTTTGAGAGCATCAAAAGTTTTAGGCATCTATTTTGTGCATTTTGTCTCTTTCTGGGTGTTTTTTCAACGACTGAGCTTCAGTTTGTATGGTCTCTTTTGCTCTTTGAACTGCTCTGCAGTTGGTGGGCCGTCAGTTTTGTCTTTTTTTGCCAGTTATTCTCTCCTCAAGAGTTTTGCCTTCAGTTCTCTGACAAATTTTTGCATTTGTGGGGTTTCGTGCTTCTTATTTGTCGGATTCTGTGTGCAAAATGGCATCTTTGTCGCACATTATGCACAAGGGCAGTCAAAAATTCAATGGGTGCAACTACAATACTTGGAAGCAGCGCATGATGACGATCTTCGAATATCGTTGTCTTGACCAGATTATTCTGGATAAAAAAACAAGACTAGCATCGGGTGATAAAGATCAGGAAAAGTTTGATGAGCAAAATCATAAAGCGGTGATGCTCATTAAGTTGTCTGTCATCGATGATCAGCTGCCTCAAGTTCCGTCTGGTAAATCAGCAAAGGAGATTTGGGATCATCTGAAGGATCTTCATGAAACGTCTGACAAAAGTCGTGCATTCTTTTTGAAGAACATGCTGTTTTCCATCATGATGGATGAGAAGACAACATTATAGGTGCACTTGACCAAGATCAAGGACATCCAAGATCAACTTGAGGCTATTGGTCGGAAAATAGAGGAAGAAGATATGGTAGTCATCACTTTGAAAAGTCTACCAAAATCTTACGAGCATTTTAACGAGACTCTCAACATTACTTCAGCTAACGTTGATTTGAAGTTTTCAGATCTTTGCACCATACTTTTACAGCAGGATAGATGGAAACAACAGTTTGGTAGCGGTGTTAGTTCATCCTCCACAAAGCAGGCTTTTCCTGCTAAGACCTTTCAAAAGAACAAAGGAAAAAATCAACCCTCTCAGTAGTCCAGTCAAGCACAGTCTTCAGATTCTTCTAAGAAGAAGAATGTTCAATGTAACTACTGCCATAAGTTTGGTCACATGAAGAAAGATTGTCGGAAATGCTTGGCTTCTGAACAAAACAAGCAAGGAGAGTCTAAGCCTAAAGCCAATGTTGCAAAGCACACTGAGTAGAAGGAGTTTGCATTCTATGCCTTCATGGCCAAGAGTCCTGCAGATCTTGTGAAATCTTCTGCCTGGTACATTGATTCAGGTGCTTCTCGACATTTCACTCATCGTCGGGATTGGTTCATTGAGTACACGCCTTTCAGAGATTCAGTCATCTTTGGAGGTGGTGAGGAGTATACTGTTGTCGGCAAGGGCAACGTACAAGTTCACTTTGGAGGGAGAAATTTAATATTTCTTGATGTATACTTTGTACCTGGCATGGAGTGGAACCTTCTTTCTGTCAGTCAGATTATGACACTCTCCTCAGTTGGATATTGTTTTCATCATGCACACTTGCAGCATTGTTGACAGAAGGACACACACTGCAGTTGTTTAGGGCATTGAGGATCATGGTCTTTATAGACTCATTGACTCTGGTGATTCTTAAGAACACGCTATGGCAGCCAGGAGTACATCCATCAACAGTCTCTGGCATCAACGTTATGGGCACTTGAACATGCAGTATTTCTCTCAGTTAGCTCGTGATGATTTGGTTGGTTGCCTCCCTGCAATTCAGACTCAGACTCATGAAGTATGCGAGGCTTGTCAGGCTAGAAAGCAACATCGGATTCCATTCTCAAATGGTGATTCATGGCGAGCTTCTAAGGTATTGCAGTTGGTTCACGCTGATTTATGTGGTCCAATGAATACTCCTTCAGTTACTGGTTGCAGGTATTTTCTATTATTTGTTGATGATTTCAGCAAAAAAATGTGGTGTATTTTTTGAAAACAAATCAGATGTGGTTGGTATATTTTAGCATTATAAGGCCTTAGTTGAAAAAGAGTCTGGTTCTCCAATAGTTACTCTTAGGTCTAATAATGGGGGGAATTTTGTTCTTCTGATTTCTCCACATTTTGTGATGCACATGGCATTAAGCACCAACTCACCACCCCATACACAACACAGCAGAATGGTGTTGTTGAATGTAGAAACGGCACCATCACTGAAATGGCTTGTTCTATGATGGAGCATAGACACGTTCCTAAGAAATACTGGGTTGAACCAGTTTATATTGCTGTTTATCTTCTGAACCGATCTCTAACTCATGCGGTTAAGAAGATGACTCTTGAAGAAGCCTGGTTTGGACGCAAGCCTAAAATCAGGGACTTAAAAGTTTTTGGCTCTACTGCTCATGTTTGGATTCCAGATGCCAAGCGCACTAAGCTGGATTCCAAAAGCCAGAAACTCATGTTCACTGGTTACAGTGAAAATCATAAGGCATACAGACTGATTGATGTAGATACAGATTGTCTCATCTTCAGTCGTGATGTTGTGGTTGATGAAGCTACTAGGCCTTTCTTTAAGTCTTCTCCTCTTGTGCATCCTGAGGATCAGCCTCAAACAACTTCTGAATTGGGTGTTTGTCTTCCCCCGAGTCCACCTGATGGGAGGGATTCTACAGTTGAGCAGCCATCTCAGCAGAATGTCCCACCACCCGCCCCTCCTCAGGACAATCTGGATCTTGATCCAGCTGATTTTGTACTAGCCACACCTGGTGATGTTATTCCTCATGATTCAGAGATTGGTACTTCTACTCTCTGGCCTAAATGGTATGCTAAAACCATTATTGATCTTCATGATGATGAATTGATTGAGGGTTGAATTGCTTGGAAAAAGAGCAAGTAGCAAAACATTGTTAACTTTGCTCTCATGGCCAATTTGCACAACATTTTTGAGCCTCAAACATATTTTGAGGCTAAAGGCATACCTGAGTGGGAACAGGCTATGGAAGCTGAACATCGTAGCCTTCTGAAGAACAACACTTGGGTGCTTTATGATCTTCCACCTGGGAAGAAGCCCATTGGTTGCAAATGGGTGTATAAAGTTAAGTACAAGGCTGACAGAACCCTTGACAAGTATAAGGCTCGGTTAGTAGCCAAGGGGTTTTCACAGACAGAGGGCATTGACTATGAGGAGACTTTTGCTTCTATAGCCAAAATGAGTACTATTTGGCTTGTCCTCGCTACAACAGCCTAGTTTGGTTGGAAAGTCCATCAAATGGACGTCAAAAGTGCGTTTCTCAATGGTGATCTACAGGAGGAAGTCTATATGACTCAGCTTCTCGGTTTCAAGGTTCCTGGTAAAAAACATCAAGTTTGCAGACTTGTGAAAGCACTCTATGGCCTTAAACAGGCTCCATGGGCATGGTACATGAAAATTGATAAGTACCTTATTGATCATGGTTTCCAAAGGAGCCCTTTTGATTCAAATTTGTATGTCAAACGTTCTGGTGATGATATTTTTGTACTGGTTGTCTATGTTGATGACCTTATCATTACTGGTAGCTCAGAACATTTGATTGAGGAGATAAAACACAATCTTAGTCAATCATTTGACATGACAAATTTGGGACTTCTTCATTATTGTCTCGGTGTTGAGGTTTGGCAGACAGCTGACAACATCTTCATTTCTCAATCTAAGTATGCTCGCAGTTTGCTTGATAAGTTCAGGATGAGTGACTGCAAACCTACATCAACACCTATGGAGAAAGGGCTCAAATTATCAGCAAAATCATATTTGCCTGTGGAAAATGGATCCGCATTGAGGCAACTAGTAGGCAGCCTCATTTATCTCACTGCTACTAGACCTGATCTCAGTTTTGCAGTGAGCTACATCTCTCGCTTCATAACAGCCCCTAAATCTGAACATTGGGTTGCAGCGAAGTGTGTGCTGCAATATGTGAAAGGCACTTCTGACTTTGGCATTCTGTATGGAAGGCCCAAAGATCCTAAACTGATTGGTTATACAGACTCAGATTGGGCAGGTTCTGTGGATGATAAAAAGTCTACTTCAGGGTATGTATTCAGTTTGGGTACAGGTGCAATTACATGGACCACCAAGAAGTAGTAGGCAGTGGCTCTTTTCTCGACCGAAGCTGAATATCGAGGAACTGTTAAAGAAGCTTGTGAGGCAGTTTGGCTTCGAAGGGTGCTTTTGGACATGCAAATGTCTCAAGCAGGGCCTTCTCCCTTGTATTGTGACAATCAAGGGGTGCTCAAACTAGCCAAGAATCCAGTCTTCAATGAAAGGACAAAGCATGTTGAACTTCATTGTCACTTCATCCGCCAACTTGTCGAAGATGGATTAGTAGTTTTGCAGTATGTTCCGACAGAGGATCAGACTGCTGATATTCTCACCAAGTCTCTCAGTCCAGATAAGTTTGTAAAATTCAGGGGGCATCTTGGTGTAGTTGATAGATTGACCATTAAGGGAGGGTATTAAAATAATATTTTTATTATTATTTAATGGTCAATATCTTGCGAATATTGTAAACTAGCTGTTTCATAGATTTTCTTTTATTCTTTCTTCGATAATGTTTCTATTTTAGAAACTCAATGTGTTAGAAACATTGCTCTTTGTAATCTTTATAAGAAGCAAGTTTGCTTCATTTTAATATATCGAAGATTTCAAACTACCATTGTTTCATTACCTTTCTGTTTAAATCAATATTTTCCAGCCTTTTGAGCCTGAGGTATTATGACATATGCTTACATGATTGGTTAAAGAATGTTTGATTTCTTTCGGGCACACAATTAACATATCATACTCAAGCATAATTTTTACCCAATGAGTTCTTGTTGAATTGTTGAAAAAAACTGTCCTTATTTTCCCAGTTATTTAACCTAGTTTAATGTACCTATTAAGGATGTTGTGTTCATAGTTTGTTATTAACTTAATCTCAAGAATCTCTTTCAAGATTTAAAGGTTTCTGAATTGGGACCATTTTATTACCAGGGTGAAAGGGAAGTGGCAATAGTGAAGAAAATTCACCCAAGAAAATTCTCCCATCAGTTTGTTTCTTCAAACTTAATTTCCAGCAATCAATTTTTCTTTCCAATACTATCCAGTTAATCTGATAGCCCTGTAGCATCTCGAACTACAGATTTGCAAAACTTAGTTATAGACTGGCTGGGATTCTTTATCTCTGCTATTGGTTGTTTTGTTTCTCATAACATACTTCTGCTAGTTTGAAGAGGAAAACCGAAAATCCTATTTACTGC
The DNA here is from genome assembly GCA_007258455.2 of Sequoia sempervirens. Lineage (NCBI taxonomy): Eukaryota > Viridiplantae > Streptophyta > Pinopsida > Cupressales > Cupressaceae > Sequoia > Sequoia sempervirens. Next base: position 101,128,224 of record VDFB02049217.1, on the reverse strand, counting down.
CTATTATCCGATATTAAGCTAATGTTCCATGAGATGAGAGTCATTATTGAGGATTCTGAATGGTTCTTGTTAATGCCTACTTACAATCCATTTCCATTTGCTTTGCCAAAATAATTAATTTATCCCTAAGAAATTGTATTTCCTGACTTTTTAGAACTTTCTTGCCCATTATATTTGTATGCGTTCCAGGTTACAGTTTGCTTTTTAACATTTTATTATTTTACTGTAAAATGCCTATTTCAAATTTTCAACAATGATTTCATAATTGTCCTGTGGAATCCTTTCAGAAATCCCTTTGAAATCCCTGTGATAATGTTTTTCAGAATTTGAGGTAGTTGTTTACATATATCAGCAATTTTCTGTAGACACCGATAAGAACTTCAAAATATGAGAGGGTTGTGAGCAGATTCTATATTATATTTTTGATATTTTCTGAAGAGTAGAGTCTATTTGCTGCTGGTGAACTGCGTTACTGAATCCAGGTTTTCTACATCCTTATTTTTCTTGAAACTGAATCCTCTTTCAATGGTATGGGGTTCTGATATTTGAAATGGAACTTCACAACCGTCTTTTAGGTGTTCTGGAGCTTCATGTTCAGGGCTTAGTTCAGGGAAACAATGACCAAATAACTGCACTGATAGCTTGCCCAACATTTGAAGGGCTTGTTATTGATTCCAATTGTTGTTTCCAGAAAAAGAAAATGAAACTTCATCAGGCAAGGATTTTTAAAGTCTAGCTTGCTGGAACTTTTCCCATATGTTTCTGTGTGCTTTGTCAATATAAGTTGAAACTTTTGGGGTGATGTGACCTTATGAATAGAATCTCCAATTGGTTTGAAAATCTAATGATCTCAAAACCCTGTAGCCAGAGAATTATGGTGATCCAATTGGGGGCTATGGAGGTGCAAGACATGGGATCAAACACAATACAGTACTTAATGTTTAATACAATATCCTAAAACGATGTGTATCCTTGATATATATACTCTACAACATGTCTTGTGGCAGAGTCGTTTTTATAAAGTAATAATTCCGCAGATAAGTGCATCATGTCATTTTCGTAATTTTAATGGAAACTTGGTTGGGATTGATTTTGATTAGTAGACCTTGAATAGTCTATTGCAAATAGAATTTTTTGAAGCAACTATTGTGGGTGATTTTGGGTGGCTTTTACAGCTAATCAATCATATTCATTTGTATCTTCATGAAGCAGAGAATTATAGGAATGTTTGAGGACCCCATCTCAGGGAATCAACTTTCGTTAGGATTTTTTGCCTTTGCTAGTCAACTTTCTTAACATTTTTTAATGAAATTGTGGATGGTGTTTTCTGGATAGATCAGTGTACATATTATCATAACTAACAAGCAACAAAGCCTGCAAGGAAGAACAAATCACAACCTTATTCTGGGCTCAAAAAAATACCTTACCAACGTTACTCTATAGCAATCATAATAAAAACTCTGATGCATCTGGTGGTTTTGATATAGGTAACTCGGTGCCTTGCTTTATTAATTGTGAATAGAATTGTTCATGAACTTTACTGTTCTTTGGGATGAATTACATTTTACTTCATTTGAAGGTATCAGGATTGAAAAGTTTATTAAGCTATTAACTTTTCTACAGTTGCTTATGCATTGGTTTAATGATTCCACAATTGCTTCAGCGGCTTGCCTTTCCCAACTATTTTGGAGGTGTTTATTAATGATTCCAAGTTGGGTAATATTTTTCGTAAATGTGTCTCATCTGATTTTCATCACATATAGGTCCTGTATCAGATAAAGTCAGGTGATATAATTATGTCATTGGTGTTGTGTATCACCATCTGTTGCACTTCAAGCCATCAAAGTTCACATTAATGGAACTTGTAAATTTATAGCTTCATTTATTTCAGTTGTTTAATTTGCCTGCATGGTTCTTTCCATAACCTGATTAAGTGTTCACATCACTGACCTGTTGTAAATGAATAAACTGATTTAATTTTTGTGAGGGGCAAGTCCAACATCTTGTGTTATTGCTTATGACACTTGATTTTTGCAATTTGTGATTAACTCTGTAACATGTCATGCTGCATACTGGAATATTTTATAGTATCTGTTATGTGGGTTACTTTTCCACCATTTATGTTCAACACGCCAACATTTGGCATGCTAATTTCTTTTTTAATCTTGCAGGTTCTTGGAGGGAAACTTTGATATGTATGTGAAGCAGATGAGAAAGCCATATGTTTGGGGTGGAGAGCCGGAACTGCTTATGGCTTCACATGTTCTCCAGTAAGCCTTTTTGTTTAGCTTGTAGCTTTATGTAGTTTTTCTTTAAAATTCAGGATTTTAGGGGATGGCATATATATTAGAATGTGGCTTTCTGTTTGAGCTATATGCTGTTAACAAATTGTTATATCGCAAACTTTAGAATGATGTAGCTTGTGAGAATTGTAACTTTTCTGTCATGATCTTTACTTTTGATATTTTGAGCTCTTCAATTTAGCTCTATTTTTTATATGTGCAGGATGCCAATAACTGTCTATATGTTTGAAAGAAACTCTGACGATCTTATAGCAATAGCAGAGTATGGTCAGGAATATGGAAAAGAAAACCCTATTAGAGTCTTGTATCATGGATATGGTCACTATGATGCTTTACAAGAATAGCAGAGTATGGTCAGGAATATGGAAAAGAAAACCCTATTAGAGTCTTGTATCATGGATATGGTCACTATGATGCTTTACAAGTGCCAACTGAAGGGACTAAATCAAAATTGTAAAACTGATAAGGCTGTGTATCAGAATTTATTCTATCTTTTCAAATGAAAGAATGCAATACTAATTTTATGCACAGCTGTTGTAGTAATCCTAAATGAATTTCTACCAAAGCGGATGCATCTCCCAAAAGTTCCTAGAACTTTATTAATGTAACATGGACCTTGCAAAGTCTATTATTTTCTGAAGTCTAGTGGCCCACAGAAGATCAAGATGAACGTTGTTATAATTACACATAGCATTGGGCATTTTTAAGGAGCATAGTCCTTTGGAAAATTTAAATGTTGGTTGATCTTTATTTGATCGGGGCATGGAAATAGAACTGTTTTTAATCTCCAGGAAACAAACGCTTATTTTTCTCTTTTTCCAGTCGAAATTAATTGTTGCACCAAATGGAAAACTAACACTTCACAACAAAAAGGATATTATTTTTGGAGGTTTATGCAGAATGTCCGAAACTTTTCTAAGGAGAGAACATTTGTCTGCAGGTAAAACGATATGGTTACTCAATGCACATATACATAGCAAGAAAACTAACGATATGGTTACTCAATGCACATATACATGGCAAGAAAACTAAAATGAGATTAAGTTGTGCTTGAAGTTTCTCTCGAATTGATGTTCTCCTACGTCCTACCACACCCAAAATCACCAATCTCCTTCCCCAAGACAATGCCTTTTGTTGCAAAATGTTCCTATGTTCCGTGGGTCTTAGGGATAGGGGGAAGGTGCAAATACATATAGTACTTAAAAAAACAGTTATAGAGAAATGTGAATAAAAATGAAACTTTGAAATACTCGAAGCATATTGCATTGAATAATGAAGATTGTAAGTATCATTATATTTATATTACATTCAAAATTCAAAATTCAAATACAATTGGCCAATGGTACAATGCCTCTAATCATCATTCATCACAAAAATCTACCCCAAACTTCTCATCACTTTTACTATTGGATTCCTTGAAGTCAAGCTCCCCCAATCCATCAATTTGTGCTCTCCACCCTACTAGAGATAAGTGGGTTCCTCATTAAGAGTGGATGAAACTACAATTAAAGAATTCCTCTCAATAACAAAAGAATTAGAAACTTGGGATAACGGACAAATGGCTAGTTTGATTGTCAAAGAATTAGGCACATGCATGGTCCACCATAAAATTGGATTTTCGGGTTCCATAGTCTTCCTATTTATCTTGGTCTCTTTTGAGTATCTTCTAAAAGTAAAATGTTGTCTACTTAGTATGAATCATGCTAGCTTATGTAGAATCATACATCTTTTGAATGGTTTTCTTGAACCTCACATTCACTTCAACATTCTAAATAGGGGTAACTTTGTGAAGCCTTTGCACATATCATTTTGGATTTATTGTATGGATAACCATGTACAAGGGAGTGCCGAGCTTCTTCCATTGGCAATGAATGAGTGGCTAAACATGTTCATTGTAGAATTACAATGTGGGGTCTTTCTTTTTCACAATGATCTTCATTTGTCCAAACATACTAGCAATGCATTCATACACATCTTTAACATAGAAGTAGAATAATTTGAAATTCATGGATCTTAAGTAGTCCTACCACTTGTAGGAATAGGGAGTCCTCAATGGTAGAGTAGGAGGTACAAGTGTTTGGTCATCACAACCAACCCTCAATATATTTATTTCAACTCCTTTTTCAAGTGACAATGCCTTCATACTCCTACACCTTTGCTTTGGATTTGAAAGAGGTGTGTACTAACTCTTGTAATCCTGCCTCAACTTTCAAGTTGGTAGAAATGACATCTCCCCACCCCCTATTGGCCTAGGTTTTGCTCATATTTTGGCTGCA